>CM040122.1:191583922-192183922 GCA_022559845.1 Amorphophallus konjac | reverse complement strand
TGGAGGTCCTTGATGTGATCTCCTAGTCGCCCCCAAGGAATATGGAGACGAGAGGTTCACACACCAAGGTAAGAAAATGTAACTAAAGTATGAATATGAATGATCCTATGTGCACCGGAGTGCATGCAAATTCTAGCCTAAAAACTAACAATCAAATATGCAATCAATGATGTAAAGATGTATAACAACTATGGAGGAGATCATATAGCACCCAAGCATGAAAATCACAGCAAAAATTGTAGAAATAAACTGAACCTTGGGGTGCATACCTATGACTGGAGAAACGGTCTAAGCTGAGACCGCCAGAGAGATAAGACGGCCTATTTCTAGACCGCTTTTAAGCTAGAAACAGCCAAATAGTAGACCGCCAAGATGACCAGAGAGTAAAAAATAACAGCAAATTAAACAAAAAATCAGAGGAAAACACAAGGGCAACTGGGTCAAATCAATAGCAGTAGGTCAAACGGAGGCTCAACACGATTGGCACTAGATGTCCCATCGTGATCGCCAAAAAATTGGGTTGTTGATGTTTTTCTTTGTGTGATGTGATGTGAGTGATGTGAGTGATGTGAATGTGAGTATGGTGGTATGAAAGATATGTTTGTGAAGATGTGTGAGCAAGCAATTACCTAACTCAAATAATCACAAGAATCAGAAGCATGGGCATGTCATCAATGTTCATGAAAAAAGAAAAGAAAAACACACGTCGTGGCGTGGAGCAAAGGAGTAAAACAAAAACACACACCGTAGGTGTGGAGCAAGTAAGGTAAAGAAAAGAGCAAGCAAGAATGATGACAATGATGAGTAATACTCAACTAAGGAAGTGTGATCGCCACCAAGGTAATTAAAATATCAAAGCTAAGCTAAATACTTTGGAAAGAGGAGGATGCAACACCCTCCCACGAGAGATGAAAACCAGCACACTCTGTGAGCATAAACGGTCGAATATCAGGCCGCCACAGATCAATAAACAGCCTTATGATAAGCCGCCACAGATCCTCAAATGGCCCTAAATACAACCGCCAGAGCGCACGGAACAGCAAATTGGGACTTGGATCTCCACCTCTCCCGGCCAGCTAGAAGAGTTGGGCCTCGTGCTAGGAACCCTGTAGACCTACAAAAGAGTGTAGAAGCAAAGAAAAGTAACCCAAATTAGCCCTTGGACACGTGTAGTATCTATAATGCAAATGAACTTAGGTGCATGCAAAAGGAAGGGTGGATACCTGGGGAGATGGTTTTTTAACCCCTATGGGGCGTGAAAAATATAGGGAGATGTTTAAAAATGTAATTGAGATGCAAAGAACGTGGAATAAGAAGAGGGGAATATGCTTATGAATGTTATGAAGAAGGGGAGAAACTTATGAAGAAACAACCCTCTAAACACTTGGAATTCAATACTCCATGGACTTTGAAGGCTAATGGACGTAGACAGCGATTCTCCTTGATCGGTACTCGCTCCAGAATGCGGCGGCACCTCAACGTAAACTCCAGAAATCTCCTCCTCAACCCATGAACTTAAGGGTTCTATTTATAGACCCTCAAACTCTAGGTTCGAGTTGGAGTGATTCCAACAAAAAAGTAGGATGAAACTTAGCAAACTCTTGAAGATAACACTCCCAAGAGTCCATAGAAACAAACGGGAGCTTCTAAGGATTACTATCAAGAGAGAAATCACCAAACCAAAAACTCTACTTCGACCACGGTGCAGTAGAGGATAGACAGCAAATCAGGACTCTCTGTCACCTGAAATGGTTCTACGATAAACCGCCACTTGGAATTAACGGTCCAAGTATAAACTGCTAACCTCAGAAGATAAGGCCAACGGGAGAAAACTTCGCGAACATGACTCTGGAGCCAAGAAATGATCTAAGGTAAAACCACCTCAATGCCTCTAACGGCCTTACGATAAACCGCCAGAGCTCAACGGATAACAATGGATATGACAGAATAAAAGACGTTTGCTCTAGACTCTAGCGTCAGCAAACGGTTCATAAATAGACCGCCAAACATCATCAAACACCCATATGATAGACCGCTAGAGACAATGCAGGTCGACGCAAGAAAACACCAAGTCGGTGCAAGGGTGAAACCAGGTCGGTGCAACAATGAATCAGGTCAGTGCACAAGAAGAAAAACGGTCATATGATAGACTACCAAAAATGTCTAACGGTCGTGTTCTAGACCGCTAGGTGCAAGACCAATGAAAACCTACTAAGCTTCAACCCACGGAAAAACAAATAAGGAGCGAGACCCAATCAAGCAGAATGACCTATGAAATAAGCCTCAAAGACTGACCAAGGTGACTCAATAAACGGTGTATAACTCGGAGCATCATAAAGATAAATAACGAGATGACCCAACTCATTGGTCATAAAACGGGTGTCAACAGCGCCCCCTAGATCAAAATACCCCCTTTAAAACTAACCCTAGCCCGACCTAGAACCCCCATTTGCTGTGGTGGCCGGCGAGGAGCTTGTTCAAGGGAGGATGCAGCGTGGTGGTGGAGCGCAAGTTCATGCGATCCCGAGTGTCATCGTCCCCTTCTTCCTTTGATTTAGATAGGTAATGGTGGTCAAACTCGAAGTAAAATATACCATGAGAAGCAACTTCGAGTCCTCTTTCCATCCGTAGTAAAAGCCCTAATTTTCATTCAGTATATCATGCGTATTGTTTAGTTTAGTAGCAGCATGTCGCAGTTAGGGTTTCATCCATGTCCCACTCTCTTGATCGATTCAATGCTCAGTATAGGCAGACCCAAACTCTAATTAGACATGTTGTATTGCGTAATATTTTATCCTCTTTCCATTCATGCTATTTTGCCTAATTTTCATGCATTATATCATCCCAATTAGTTCCTTGAATCAAGGTCTATCGGAGCTCACCGGAGGCCGGTCATGGCGTCCTTACGGCGGTCGTACCATAAACTACCTAGGACCTTGGCGGCCCAGTGACAGACCATTTTTTCCTTTCGTATAAGTTTGATTCTCTTTAGGTCTTAGCGGCCCCTCGATAGACCGCAAGGTCATGGTTTGCGGCCAGTACATGACCACTTCTGACCCTTGCGGTCCTGTCAAGACCGTTTTTGATGCACTGTTTTCGTTACATAAATTTTTGTTTCATCTTGTTTAGACATCATGAATAGGGTAGAAACAAACTAAATAAAAAGGGAACATATGGAGTAATGTTGATAATTGCTAATTTGTGATCATGATTGTCATAATATCACTTTCATCCAATTGTATCATCATGATTGTTTCTTTTGAATTGAATGACTAAATTGGTTCAATTAACATTTATTATCCGTTGTTCAATTTTTTAGGATTGTTTGACAGTCACACCACTCCGGCGGTGCTGACTGACCGATTACACTATTTTTCGATGTGTTATTAGCCACAATCTTGTAATAGTTGGGACTCTCTGCCGGATATTCCGTCCGTCGGACTAGGACCGCTATTATGAGACCTCTGTATGCCCCCGTGAGCTTGGGATTCTCACTAGGACGCCGGACGGGTTGTACCCCCAAAACCCGAACCTTTGGACTCGATCGAATCACGTGTTTTTGCCCATGCCCGGAATCGGGGCTGTCCTGTTGATTGCGGCCCTTCTGGGACCGCTACTGTGAGGTCGTGGCCCAAGTGTGACCGCTTGAAACTTTGAGCCGCCCCTTTCGTGACCATTTTTAACTGGCTAAGTGCCAGGTCATGTGTGTCAACCTTCCTTCTATATGGGTCGACCTAGCCACGTTGGAGTCGACCTATAGCCTCTAGACTCGACCTGAGAGGTGTGGGATGGACCCTGGTTCGGTCCCACCATGTCTCGGGCGGGCTGGGAGCCTATTAAGTCGATTTCTTTAGCCTTACTGGGCCAGGACTGGTTGCGGTTGCCATTGTACCATTTTTATCCTCCAAGCGGCCCTCCGAGGAACGTTTCTGGATGGGGTGGCTCAATTGAGACCGTTTCCTTTTTGATTGTGGCCCAGGGACCCTTCTGCTCTAAATGGCCTCCAGTGGACCATCTTCCTTTAGGAAACGGCCCAGCCAAGACCGTCTTGATCTTGTTGCGGCCCCTCTCGGACCGTTTTCATCCTTCACATTGGATTTCGTCTCTTTGGCCCAGCTTTGGCCTTTGCGGTCCATCAATAGACCGTTTACTCACCTTGGCGGCACGATCATGATTGCAACGTTCCCAAAGCTTGTTTCATGTGCGTTGCATACCCCTTTAATCTCACGACTTCCCATTCAATTGTTCATAATACCACTGGTTCCTAGTTGGTAAGTTACATAGCTTAACCTTGGAATTCCTAGCCGATTCCAATGAATGTCTAAGATGGTTACTTGGATCTTGGATCCACCAAATCAATGCCAACGCATCATAAGGGCCCGGTCGGGTCCTGGGAGGAGTGCCCGAAAAGTACTAGTGCCCCGGGGAGTTGTAATGACATGGTGAGGCATTGCATCGAGTGTATGACTAGCGTGATGTCTAAGACATTCATACATTTATTCATTTTCTTGTACAATTCTACAAGTTATTGAATTCCTACATGGAATTATCTCTACTTGACTTGCTTGTTTGCGTGCTTGATCGGCCAATACATGGAAATGATATATCTCTGTTATATGTCTTTCTATCACTCTCATTCCATCACTGCATATGTCAGTTTTGTTTAGCATCCTTTTATTTATTTGCATAACATTTAATTAAATTGGTTAATTACTTAAACTTTGCCTACTATTACCTACTGTGCGTTCGCTCACCCAGATTTTTCCCCCATTTCAGGTAGCTCCGATGACAAAACGCAAATGGACGGGGATGGGCAGGAGTGAAGACTAGAGTGGACTTGATAGACGTGACTTGATAGTTGTCTTAGTAGAGGCGTTGAGTGCCACTTAGTGATTTTGTTGAGTCGTTGTCTAGTAATGTTATTAAGATTTGTCGTCAAGAGTTGTAATCTTTTTCATTATTTTCATTTTTTTTCTTCAAATTGTGAAGTATGACATTAAGAGGTTGTTAGAACGATTTTTAATTATCTGTGAGTAAATTGGTATTTTTGTTGGAGTAATTCTTCCCCTTACAATTATGCTCTTTTAATTCTGTTATTTGCTCTGCTTATCATGAATGTATTCAACTGCTGCGTTCCGATTTTTCGCGCTGGGGCGTCATAATTTTATGGTATCAGAGCCTAGGTTTCTAAAGTCCCTTGGTTTCTAAGTGGTGTTATAGAACCCGTGACTTTGTTAAAGTCTAAGGATCCAACCCAATGAGACTGGGTAGCGACTTGGGTTGAGTTAATTAATAAACTCTAAAAGATTCCGCTAGGTTGGTTCTAATTAATTTTTCTACGCATAGGAGTCTGTTTCGAGGGCGACTGTGCGTGCACAGTGAAGGGACATGCAGCGTATAGTGCAAGGATTGACTCGGGCCCTCCAGCAGGTGGCCCAAGGAGGAGGAGCGCACCATGGAGCCGGTGATCTCCCCCGGAATTTTCAAGGAATGAATCCCCCGCGATTTGGTTGTTCGGCGGATCCCGATGAAGCCGTGCACTAGCTGAAAGAGATGGATCGAATTTTTAAAGTTATGCAATGCAGTGACCAGGAGCGCGTTCTCTTGACTACCTTCCAGTTAGAACGTGATGCTCGAACATGGTGGGATGCAGTAAAAGCCACACTAGGAGACAAGCAGGTATCGTGGAAAGAGTTTGAGGAGCTTTTCAATAGAAAATATGTATCGGATAGAGTATAAGAGAAGAAGGCGGCGAAGTTCGCTGCTTTAAAACAAAGGAACTTATCGGCTGTTGAATATGAAGCTCAGTTCTCCAGGCTATCTCGTTATGCATCGCATTTGGTGTCTACAGAAAAGATGAAGGCCAAGAGATTTCTCAATGGATTGATGCTTTAGTATATTAACCAATTGGAACCTTTAGAGATCCACACTTATGCTGAGATTGTGAGAAAGGCTCAAGTCCTGAAAGATACCATAGATATGAATGAGAGGATCCGAGGGAGGAACACTAAGAAAGAGCAGACCACTAGTTCTGGGAGTTTCAAACCCAACAATGGCAAGAAGAGGCCCACTAGCGGGTCTAGTTCGTGGAAGGACAAGAAGTCGAGGAGTGATGGCAATAAGTCAGTTCCGGTTGCATCATCCAAATCTCATTGCAAGTACTGTGACTGTCTGGGTTACAAGATGGAAGAATGCTGGCGAAAGCTAGGTGCTTGTTTGTGTTGCGACAGCAGGGACTACCGTATCCCTGAGTGTCCTCTCTTGTCAGATCAAGCAACACCGAACAAGCCGCAAGGAGGCCAGAAGTGGCAGGGCAAGATTTAATCCATACAGGAGACTGAGTTAGAAGCCACCGAGGAGGGTGGATTGGTTGAAGGTACACTTTTTGTTTTGATAAGTCGGCATTTGTTCTCTTTGATACCAGAGCAACACATTCTTTTATTTCTCAAAGCTTAGCTAAGTCTTTATCTACAAAACCCATATTGATGAACTCTCAACTGGAAATATCAACCCCTATTGGTTCTGGTTCAGCAATTAAGTATTATTATCCCTCTAGTAAGATTTTGATTAATGGACTGAGTATGCCAGCTGATTTGGTCTGTATGAAGATGAAGGATTATGATGTAATCCTAGGAGCAGATTGGTTAGCTAGATATGAGGCTAGTGTTTACTATAAATCTGGCACCGTGTCTTTTTCTGAGCACCCCAAGCTTTCTTTTGTCGGGGTTAGGCATTCTAAGTCTGTGCCACATATATCGGCACTTCGGGCTGAGAAGTTGTTGAGGAAAGGATGTTAGGCATTTTTGGCGTTGGTTTCTTTGACCGACAAGAACGAGTTAGAATTGAAGGACATTCCTATTGCCCAGGATTTTCCAGATGTGTTTCTTGGAGATTTGCCAGGACTTCCACTAGAGAAAGAGGTAGTCTTCTCCATTGATCTAGTTCCTAGCGTGACTCCAGTTTCTAAAACCCCATATCGTATGTCTCCTGCGGAGTTAAGAGAATTGAAAGAAAAATTAATGGAGTTGCATGAGAAGGAATTTATTTGTCCGAGTACATCCCCGTGAGGAGCCCCTATATTGTTTGTAAGAAAGAAGGATGGATCTCTAAGACTGTGTATTGATTACCGCCAGCTTAACCAGCTTATTGTCAAGAATAAATACCTGTTATCGAAAATAGATGAGTTGTTTGATCAGAAAGCGGGAGCGCAGTATTTTTCCAAGATTGATCTACGATCGGGGTATCATCAGTTGCAGATCAAGGATGAAGATATCTTTAAAACAACATTCCGTAGCAGGTATGGGCACTTCGAGTTTGTTGTAATGCCTTTTGGTCTAGCGAATGCTCCTGTAGCTTTCATGCAGCTAATGAACAGTGTGTTCCCGCATTACTTAGATCAGTGGGTCATGGTTTTCATCGATGATATTTTGATATACTCCAAGAGCAAGGAGAAGCATGCAGAGCACTTGAAGGTGGTGTTGCAGATATTAAGGGACCATCATTTTTACGCCAAGTTTAGTAAGTGTGAATTTTAGCTGCAAGAAGTGTCTTTTCTGGGGCACATTATTTTTAAAGATGGAATCTCTGTAGATCCCTCTAAGGTAGAGGCAGTGAGAAACTGGGATAGGCCTACGAATGTAACTAAAGTGAGAAGTTTTCTAGGCCTAGTAGGTTACTATCAGAGATTCATTAAGGATTTCTCCAAGATTGCAGTACCTCTGACCAGATTGACTCGTAAGGAGAACCGATTCGAGTGGTCGGAAGACTATGAATGAAGTTTTCAAACCCTGAAGGAATGTTTGACCACTGCCCCTGTTTTGGCCTTGCCTTCAGGAGAAGGAGGTTTTGAAGTTTATACTGATGCCTCGGGCATTGACCTAGGTTGTGTGCTTATGCAGCATGGCAAAGTGATAGCCTATTCTTCTAGATAGCTGAGGAAGCATTAAGAGAATTATCCTGTCCATGATTTGGAACTCGCTGCTGTGGTGTTTGCCTTGAAGATTTGGAGGCACTACTTGTATGGAGAGACATTTACTGTATTTTCTTATCATAAGAGCCTTAAGTATCTATTCTCCCAGAAAGATTTTAACACGAGGCAGAGAAGGTGGCTTGAATATTTGAAGGATTTTGATTTATCCATAGAGTATCACCCTGGGAAGGGTAATGTGGTGGTTGATGCCTTGAGCCATAAGCTGATAGTAAAGTTGTCTAGTCTCATGTTGCAAGAGTGGAGACAACTGAAGCAATTGGCTAGTCTAGACCTTAATGTTAGTAAGGATCGGGTCATGATCACTCAGTTTTAGCTTTGTCCCGAACTGTTGATGGAAATTAAGATCCTGCAAGATAACGATCCAGTGCTAGTAGAGATCAAGGGAAATCTAAGTATCAGACTAGATTTTGTGATGGCCAACGATGACGAGTTGTTATTCCGGGGAAGGACCTGTGTCCCTGATTTAGCTGAGGTGAAGAGCAAGATCTTTGAGGAAGCCCATAGATCCAAGTATACTATTCATCCTGGAGCCACTAAGATGTACCGAGATTTAAAGAGGACCTTTTGGTGGCCAAATATGAAACGGGAAGTGGCAGAGTTCGTAAATAGATGTCTAGTATGCCAATAAGTGAAGGACGAACATTTCAGAACTACCGGGAAATTAAAACTGCTCGATATACCACAGTGGAAGTGGGAGAGCATCGGCATGGATTTTATAATGGGCTTACCGAGAACTTGTGGAGGCTTTGATGCAATATGGGTAATTATGGATAGGTTGACTAAATCTGCGCATTTCTTATCCATTAAGTCGAAGTGGACAATAGATGTTTTGGCTGCTTTGTACATGACAGAAGTGGTAAGACTGCATGGTGTGCCTATGAATATTGTGTCAAACAGAGATACTAGATTCACTTCACATTTTTGGAAAGGTTTACAGGAGTCCTTGGGAACCCGTCTAAACTTTAGTACTACTTTTCATCCTCAGACGGACGGGCAAACTGAGAGAACTAATCAGATTGTCGAAGATATGCTAAGGGCTTGCATGATCGACTTTGGCGGTAGCTGGCATGAACATTTGGCTTTAATAGAATTTGCTTATAATAACAGTTATCAGTCCAGTATCCAGATGGCACCATTCGAAGCTCTTTATGGAAGGAGTTGCCGATCACCGTTGTGCTGGGATGAGGTAGGCGAGAAGCAATGGCTACGACCAGATCTCATTTCAGAATCATCCAAGAATATCCGGGTTATCCGGGATCGTCTACAAGTTGCACAGTCAAGAAAGAAAAGTTATGCAGATAACAGAAGTAGAGAATTGGAGTTTCAAGCAGGCGAGCATGTGTTCTTGAAAGTTTCACCTATGAGAGGAGTTCGAAGGTTTGGCATTCCTGACAAGCTAAGTCTGAGATTCATTGGCCCATTTGAGATTCAGGAGAGAGTTGGAGAAGTTGCCTACAGGTTGGCTTTGCCACCTCAGTTATATGGAGTACATAATGTTTTCCATGTATCTATGCTACGAAAGTATGTTTATGACCCCGCGCACATCATTCAACATGCGGATCTAGAATTGGAAAAAGATTTGACTTATGAAGAGAAACCCATCAAGATTTTGGATAGGAAGCTACAATAACTCAGGAACTGGTCTATACTGATGGTCAAGGTTCAGTGGAGCCGACGTTGGATCGAGGAAGCTACTTGGGAATCTGAAGAAACTATTCGGAGGCAATACCATGAATTATATTGAGGTCAGTAACCTTAGTTTTCCCCCATTTTGACAAGTGCAGTGAATTTGGAGGACCAAATTCCTTAAAGTGGGAGAGGGTGTATGAAGGGAATCAACACCGAGCATTGACATTTTTATTTTACATTTGTGTCCATTTGTTTGTATTTATACCCTTGGCTAATTGGGTTTGCAATTGTAAGGCGGTATAAGCCAAAGGGTTAGTCTTTAAAGTCTTTGGGTTTTCTTGTAAAAGTCCAGTAGGTCCAGTAGGGTCCCTCACCCTCTCCCTCATTGGTCCACTTGACTTAGGGCCCATGTGGGAATAGTTCAAAGTCCAAGGTGGGCTTAGACTAGACTTTTCCAACTTGGACCAAGAAGACAAAGTCCACTTGGCCACCTTGGTCAAGGGGGCGCACCCTTCCATATATTATTTTTTATTTTGTGGTTTTTGACCACATGGGGAGAATATCTTCTATCCCTTGTATATCCCTCCCCTAACCCTAGATCTGAGGGTAATTAGGTCTTTAGGGTGGATCTATATAACCCTTGTATTTTTCATTTTGTGGAAAATTAATGAGAAAAAATCAAGAGATTGTTCTTGGCCAAGGGCGCCCCTCCTCTCTCCCCTCTCCTTTGCAGCATGGATTTGTTGTGTTTCTAGGGTGGATTCCCTACAATACTTGGTGGATTCCAATTGATCTCTCCTCCTCGGAGTGTGAAGCTCCGCCGCCGCCGCCATGGAGCCGCCACCGCACCGCCGCCGCCACTTCGTCGGAATTCTATCCACATCAAGATATAAGGTTGAATCCCAATTTTTATCTCCACATCAGGAGATCTGATCGAGCTGCAATTTGGAGTGCTTGTTCTTCTTGTTATCCCTAGTCTCCATTTTAAATTTCGTGCCAATCAGAGGTCATTTGATATTTTGTCCATAATTTTAGTTCTACCCCTGACAGTCTGCCAATTTGCAAATCTGCAGGATAGGAGTTTGTTCTTCTATTTTTCCCACCCTTTTATACATCTCCCAAAATTCCCCAAAAATTCATGCGTGTTCCTCACTTTCCTACCTTCCACCCACAATTTTTCTAGGGTCTAGATCTATCATCTTCCTCTCAGTCAAAATTCATTTTCAAAGAAAACTCAGTCTGTCCTGTGTGTCTGTCAGTCCGAACCAGCAGAAACTTTTGAGTGACAGTCATTTTTATTTTCAATCCATTCACTTGATGGATTTGAAAAATTTATATGTTGTAGCCCTCTGAGTCCTCTATCCATCGGTACCAAGTTTGCGTCGATCCGACACAGGATATCGCCGCAAGAAATCTTTTCGTTAAGGTGCGCAGAGCAGATCCGAGCCCAGCCAACACAATCAATCCGAGAATTAATTCCTCGAAAAATATGCCGGCACACACTCGATCACCGCCGCTCCCAGGGATCGATCAGCAACCTTCTAGCAGCGCCCCAGCAAGCCGCAGCAGTAGGGAGATGCCCAGGTACCGTTGTCCCAACAGCCGAACCCACTTGTTGTCCCGTGGGCCCCGCAGAACCGTTCCGAGCAGCAGCCCGTCTTCGGCCCGAGAACCGTCCAAATTGCTGCCCGTCAACCCGAGTTCGTTACACCCGAGTCCCACATTGTTGCCCTTTACCTCCCTGCGTGGAGTGGGCCTTAAAGCCATTTCTATAATTGTTGTTAATATTTGTACACCGGGAGTACGAGCTTCGGCCGGAGTCGCCTTCCCCACGCCCGTAGTGTGGAGGTAAACTCGCCTCCCTCATTATCGCATTTGCTCAATTCGTATATTTTTTGAATGCCGCTGCTAGAGTGATAGGAACATAGCTCGCTATATCATTTCAATCACCGCTGCGAGAGAGTGAGCGTGTGTAGCATCCCGTAATGTTTAAAGGATATATATTAATATTGGTCATGAAATAAATTAGAAAATAAAATTTTTATAATAGAAATAGCCTAAATTGATAGTGGGCCTAAATATTAATTAGAAGGCTATGAATAAATCCTTCAAAAAGGATTAAAGCCCAACCATTAAGCTAAAACCCTAACGAGTCACAAATAGATAATTGAGTTAAAGGTCATAGGATCGAACTCGACTCTGATACCCGAGATAACAATGGAAATGAGTAAGGTCTATATATATATAGTTCTACCATTTAATTTAGATAAAACCATCTATAGTTCTAATGGATATAATAAATGGGCCTTAATGATATATTGTAGTCTCTAAATTAAAACCCCAAAGAAAATGTGTATGAAAATATAAATATGAGGATCCTACGTTAAAGGGGCCATGCGTTAATTAATAGGTTTTAGTAGAAACCAAGGTCAACAAATGGGCTAACCAAACACACAACATATATATGCACATATAAACATTAATGGGCTTCCCGTAGGAGACCAAAGCTTAAAGACTAATGGGCCTAATAAGAATGCAGAGATGTGAGGTTAAATTTATTGGACTCATAGGACTTCCATGTTCTTCACAAGGCTTTCTCACGTTGGAATTTATGTAGGATATATCTATAAATATGATACCTATTTTAGTGGGCCTTGGGAACCTTGTTACGTTGGATGGCAAGGTGGGAGATTAGGGTTCCTGCAAACCCTCGGGGAAGGCGGCTGAAGTTAAGGGAAGATTGGGTTTATTTGAGAACCTCTAGATCAACTAGGATTCCTTGAACATACTAAGATTCGTAAAGGCCAAAACTATTATAAATAAGAGGCCCTTGCCACAGCAGAAGGATGGTGCTGCTGCTGCTGTCGTTGGCTTGCTATTGATGCGTTGGAGGCGTGCTGTGGAAAAAGGTTTTCCTGCCATGGGTGTGCTGCTGCTGTAAGTTACAGAGATCTTGTAAAGCATTGCGTCCCTCTTCTTCATTCGCCCAGGTAGGTGATCTCTCCTCCAAGCCAAACATTGTTAATGATTAAACATTATATGATCATTCCGGTTAACTTTAGGTAGGTGTTCTCTCTACCAAGTCAAATTAATAATAAGATATTGCATGATCATGTTCTTTTAGTATACGTAAGTTTTCTCAAGGTTTTCTGCTTCACAAAAGATACGTTAACATAAAATGATAATTATGTAACCATATGCTTAAAATATTGGACATGTAAACTTTTATAATACACATATTTTTTCATAAGTTTTTATGTCTTTCATAGTAATATTAACTAGTTAATAATTGAGATAAATAAATAAATAATTTTTTATGTTATAAGGTGAATCACACGATTCACTGTAGCAGTATAGTTATAGAGTATTTACTTTGTCGACCTGTTTATGGGCACCGGAGTCTCCTTTGCACATGAAAATTTATGGGTGTACTATTGGGGTGGAGACCGAGGTAGTGAAAGTGGTTGCATCGTTTTTCGTGCCCTCTATCGCAAGATCCCCGTCTCTCATCGAAAATTTATTTTGAACATATGGTTAGGTAGAGTTTTTCGAGCCGGTCATTTCGGTATATTATAAGCTAGATTCCGACATCGTTAAATATAGAAACGGGAGGTTTAAAAATATAAATTTTTGAAATAACGACCCAAAACAAGTCGTTAAAAAAACAAATTGACGCCTATAGTTCCAGGCGTCAGATTATATATATATATATATGTTCATATATATATATATATATATATATATATATATATATATATATATTACTTATATATATATATATCTTGTATGTGTATCTTTGAAAATTCATATTAATTAGAATATGTAACAGAAAAATATGAAAAAAATATATTTGGAATCCTTTTATTTTTCTCCTAATTATCATATATTCTATTTCCTTAAATTATTTTAAAAAAATCAATGTGCCTTTTAATGTATGTTTTTGAATTTATTCAATTAAATAGATATAAATATGAATTCTTGTTAAATAAATTGAGTTAAAAATCATAAAAATTAACATTCCCCAAGAGGATGCTAGTTAATTAATGACGCCGCCCACGGGTGACAAATACTATAAGTTTATTAAATTATAGTTAATTATAGAATTGGTTTGACGTGAATTCTATAATTAACGCATTTATATTCTAATTATTTTCTTCCGGTTTTAACCTGTACCTTAGGTCTTTTGACACTCTCATCTCACGTCAGTAGATGGAGTTCCTTTTTCATGATTGATTCACGTTATGCACCTCAACTCTCGGTGACATACGAGTCCTCCGTTGGACATTCCGTTCCTTCGGACTGACAAGTTAGTCATTGAGACCTCCGTAAGTCTCCGCTAGCCTTGGATTCCCTCAAGGCAGCCGAGCTGGTTGTACCTTAAAAACCCTGGTTCTGATCCATGTTACTTTGATTTTCCGTTAGTCTTGACACTATACTCCTTTGGAATCTTCTTGTCATCAATTCAAGAACATAACCCTTTGACTCTGTATTTGGCCATATCTGATTCTAAAATATTAAAGGGCTCTGGGTCCACGACTTTTCAGTGCCAGGAAGGACGGAAGTCCAATTCTGTAAACCATGGTAAAATTCTGGGTGTGGCATTGCACCAACGTCTGTATATCTGTTCTGATCTGTTATCTGTTAAATCTGTTATTTTGGAAATTCTGATATTCTGTTATTCTGTTATTCTGATATTCTGTTATTTGTTATTCTGTTATTCTGTTAAATTCAGTTATTCCGCTAGACTGATTAATCTGCTTATTATTATTATTGAACTCTATTATATTCTGGCCAATTCTGAAGTTATGTTCATCCGCGCATCTGTCCTTGTTATATTCTGATAACTTGGCATTGACTCGGTATTGGAATTCGTCCCTATATCTCTTGATCTCGTATCTGCCTTTGACTTTAGTATTCTTCTTTCCTGATAGTTGATCATCACGATTTTCTAGTTACATGCATTGCATCATCATGAACATGTTAATTGGTTAATCACTTATATTCTGTTTGATGAGAGATGTAATTCCTACTGAGCGTTTCGCTCACCTGCCTATCTTCAACATTTTTCAGGTAACGACATTGAAGTTATTCCATCAGATGGGGAAGGGCAAGAGTGATGAGTGTAATGGAGAAACATGTTGTTGTCTTTTTATCTTTCCTTGAGTCTCGATAATTGGAGTCACCAAGTCACTATCTTTTGTTTTCTTGAGTCTTGTCCTGTCATGTGAGTCTTTTCTTTATTAGTTAAGTCAAGTTATGTAATTTGAATATTGGTTATTAATAAAGGTTGTTTGGCCCACATTTGACCAGTTTAAATTTTGTGTCTTATGTATGCTCTGATTATTCACGACTGTATCACTCCCGCGTTCCGAACGACACGTTCCGCTGCTATCGGTTCGGGACGTGACAGTTTTTGGTATCAAAGCCTAGGTATATTAAACCCTAGGTCTTGACTATAGGTTGCGATAAGTTCTAGGTTCAACCCCATTATTACGTGGTGAGATTGGGTAGAACCTTTGGTTAAGAGCTAAAAAGGAAATTAAAATACTAATAAGATTAGCTTATGAAGATAGCTTAGTAAAATTTCACGAGAATTACTTGATAATCTTACATGAGATTATTTGTATCTTGTATAACTAGATAGATAACAATGGCTGCCGGGCGTGCCCAATGGCATGAGATGCAAAGGACGGTTCAAGGATTGACTCAGGCTCTTCAGCGGGTAGCCGAGGGTGGAGCCAATCGTGGAGCTGGAGAGTTACATCGTGAGTTTCGGAGCCTCAATCCCCCTAGATTTAGTGGAACTCCTGATCCTGATGTGGCGGAAGATTGGACTAAGGAGATAGAAAGAATCTTCCGAGTAATGCAATGCTCGGATCAAGATAAAGTCCTTTTAGCAACATTTCAACTAGAGAAGGATGCAAGGGCTTGGTGGGAGTCCGTAGAAGCCACTTTGCTAAACATTCAAGTGACTTGGGTAGAATTTTTAGAACACTTCAACGAGAAGTATTTCTCAGAGAGAGTTCGGGAGAGAAAGGTAGGTGAATTTGCCTCGCTCAAACAAAGAAGCATGTCTGTGGCAGAATATGAGGCTCAGTTCTCGAGGTTATCACGGTATGCACCTCATTTAATCATGACAGAAAAGATGAAAGCTAGGAGGTTCTTAAATGGACTAAGACTGCAGTACATACCCCAGTTGGCACCAATGGACATTAAATCATATGCCGAGATGGTTAAGAGAGCTCAGTTATTGGAAGATGCTATGGAATTATCCGATAAGGTCAAGGCGAGAATGGAGAAGAAGAAAGAAGGTAATGGCAACAAGAGGCCCAATGAGGGAAACGACGTTCTGAATGGCAAGAAGCCTAAGGAAGCAAAGTGCAAGCATTGTGGGAATGATGGTCACAAAACTGAAAAGTGTCACTGGAAGAACGGAGCTTGTTTTCGCTGTGGAAGCCAGGAGCATAAGGTTGTCGACTGTCCCCTCCCTAAAGATCAACCTCAATTGGCAAAGGGTCGCAATAGGGAACGGCGTCAAAGACAATTGCAAGCAATGAGACAAATCACACCTGTTGACAATGATGTAACTAAAGGTACCCCTTAACCTTGGCCTAGTTCATTGGGTTGTTTTATTAGCATGCCTAAATGATTTTGTCTTATGAATGGAAACTAGAACTAGATACCCCACTGATATAGATTGGAGATGAATTTCAGTTGAATTTGGGGATCAAATTCTTTTAAGTGGAGGAGGGTGTAGCATCCCGAAATGTTTAAAGGATATATATTAATATTGGTCATGAAATAAATATAGAAAATAAATTTTTATAATAGAAATAGCCTAAATTGATAGTGGGCCTAAATATTAATTAGAAGGCTATGAATAAATCCTTCAAAAAGGATTAAAGCCCAACCATTAAGCTAAAACCCTAACGAGTCACAAATAGATAATTGAGTTAAAGGTCATAGGATCGAACTCGACTCTGATACCCGAGACAACAATGGAAATGAGTAAGGTCTATATATATATAGTTCTACCATTTAATTTAGATAAAACCATCTATAGTTCTAATGGATATAATAAATGGGCCTTAATGATATATTGTAGTCTCTAAATTAAAACCCCAAAGAAAATGTGTATGAAAATATAAATATGAGGATCCTACGTTAAAGGGGCCATGCGTTAATTAATAGGTTTTAGTAGAAACCAAGGTCAATAAATGGGCTAAACAAACACACAACATATATATGCACATATAAACATTAATGGGCTTCCCGTAGGAGACCAAAGCTTAAAGACTAATGGGCCTAATAAGAATGCAGAGATGTGAGGTTAAATTTATTGGACTCATAGGACTTCCATGTTCTTCACAAGGCTTTCTCACGTTGGAATTTATGTAGGATATATCTATAAATATGATACCTATTTTAGTGGGCCTTGGGAACCTTGTTACGTTGGATGGCAAGGTGGGAGATTAGGGTTCCTGCAAACCCTCGGGGAAGGCGGCTGAAGTTAAGGGAAGATTGGGTTTATTTGGGAACCTCTAAATCAACTAGGATTCCTTGAACATACTAAGATTCGTAAAGGCCAAAACTATTATAAATAAGAGGCCCTTGCCACAGCAGAAGGATGGTGCTGCTACTGCTGTCGTTGGCTTGCTATTGATGCGTTGGAGGCGTGCTGTGGAAAAAGGTTTTCCTGCCATGGGTGTGCTGCTGCTGTAAGTTACAGAGAACTTGTGAAGCATTGCGTCCCTCTTCTTCATTCGCCCAGGTAGGTGATCTCTCCTGCAAGCCAAACATTGTTAATGATTAAACATTATATGATCATTCCGGTTAACTTTAGGTAGGTGTTCTCTCTACCAAGTCAAATTAATAATAAGATATTGCATGATCATGTTCTTTTAGTGTACGTAAGTTTTCTCAAGGTTTTCTGCTGCACAAAAGATACGTTAACGTAAAATGATAATTATGTAACCATATGCTTAAAATCTTGGACATGTAAACTTTTATAATACACATATTTTTTCATAAGTTTTTATGTCTTTCATAGTAATATTAACTAGTTAATAATTGAGATAAATAAATAAATAATTTTTTTATGTTATAAGGTGAATCACACGATTCACTGTAGCAGTATTGTTATGGAGTATTTACTTTGTCGACCTGTTTATGGGCACCGGAGTCTCCTTTGCACATGAAAATTTATGGGTGTACTATTGGGGTGGAGACCGAGGTAGTGAAAGTGGTTGCATCATTTTTCGTGCCCTCTATCGCAATATCCCCGTCTCTCATCGAAAAATTATTTTGAACATATGGTTAGGTAGAGTTTTTCGAGCCGGTCATTTCGGTATATTATAAGCTAGATTCCGACATCGTTAAGTATAGAAACGGGAGGTTTAAAAATATAAATTTTTAAAATAACGACCCAAAACAAGTCGTTAAAAAAACAAATTGATGCCTATAGTTCTAGGGGTCAGATTATATATATATATATGTTTATATATATATATATAAGTATATATATATATATATATATATATATCTTGTACGTGTATCTTTGAAAATTCATATTAATTAGAATATGTAATAGAAAAATATGAAAAAAATATATTTGGAATCCTTGTATTTTTCTCCTAATTATCATATATTCTATTTTCTTAAATTATTTTAAATAAATCAATGTGCCTTTTAATGTATGTTTTTGAATTTATTCAATTAAATAGATATAAATATGAATTCTTGTTAAATAAATTGAGTTAAAAATCATAAAAATTAACATTCCCCGAGAGGATGCTAGTTAATTAATGACGCCACCCACGGGTGACAAATACTATAAGTTTACTAAATTATAGTTAATTATAGAATTGGTTTGACGTGAATTCTATAATTAACGCATTTATATTCTAATTATTTTCTTCTGGTTTTAACCTATACCTCAGGTCTTTTGACACTCTCATCTCACGTCAGTAGATGGAGTTCCTTTTTCATGATTGGTTCACGTTATGCACCTCAACTCTCGATGACATACGAGTCCTTCGTTGGACATTCCGTTCCTTCGGACTGACAAGTTAGTCATTGAGACCTCCGTAAGTCTCCGCTAGCCTTGGATTCCCTCAAGGCAACCGAGCTGGTTGTACCTTAAAAACCCTGGTTCTGATCCATGTTACTTTGATTTTCTGTTAGTCTTGACACTATACTCCTTTGGAATCTTCTTGTCATCAATTCGAGAACATAACCCTTTGACTCTGTATTTGGCCATATCTGATTCTGAAATATTAAAGGGCTCTGGGTCCACGACTTTTCAGTGCCAGGAAGGACGGAAGTCCAATTCTGTAAACCATGGTAAAATTCTGGGTGTGGCATTGCACCAACGTCTGTATATCTGTTCTGATCTGTTATCTGTTAAATCTGTTATTTTGGAAATTCTGATATTCTGTTATTCTGTTATTTGTTATTCTGTTATTCTGTTAAATTCAGTTATTCCGCTAGACTGATTAATCTACTTATTATTATTATTGAACTCTGTTATATTCTGGCCAATTCTGAAGTTATGTTCATCCGCGCATCTGTCCTTGTTATATTCTGATAACTTGGCCTTGACTCTGTATTGGAATTCGTCCCTATATCTCTTGATCTCGTATCTGCCTTTGACTTTAGTATTCTTCTTTCCTGATAGTTGATCATCACGATTTTCTAGTTACATGCATTGCATCATCATGAACATGTTAATTGGTTAATCACTTATATTCTGCTTGATGAGAGATGTAATTCCTACTGAGCATTTCGCTCACCTGCCTATCTTCAACATTTTTCAGGTAACGACATTGAAGTTATTCCATCAGATGGGGAAGGGCAAGAGTGATGAGTGTAATGGAGAAACATGTTGTTGTCTTTTTATCTTTCCTTGAGTCTCGATAATTGGAGTCACCAAGTCACTATCTTTTGTTTTCTTGAGTCTTGTCATGTCATGTGAGTCTTTTCTTTATTAGTTAAGTCAAGTTATGTAATTTGAATATTGGTTATTAATAACGGTTGTTTGGCCCACAATTGTCCAGTTTAAATTTTGTGTCTTATGTATGCTCTGATTATTCACGACTGTATCACTGCCGCGTTCCGAACGACACGTTCCGCTGCTATCGGTTCGGGGCGTGACAGTTTGTGGTATCAGAGCCTAGGTATATTAAACCCTAGGTCTTGACTATAGGTTGCCATAAGTTCTAGGTTCAACCCCATTATTACGTGGTGAGATTGGGTAGAACCTTGGGTTAAGAGCTAAAAAGGAAATTAAAATACTACTAAGATTAGCTTATGAAGATAGCTTAGTAAAATTTCACGAGAATTACTTGATAATCTTACATGAGATTATTTGTATCTTGTATAACTAGATAGATAACAATGGCTGCCGGGCGTGCCCAATGGCATGAGATGCAAAGGACGGTTCAAGGATTGACTCAGGCTCTTCAGCGGGTAGCCGAGGGTGGAGCCAATCGTGGAGCTGGAGAGTTACATCGTGAGTTCCGGAGCCTCAATCCCCCTAGATTTAGTGGAACTCCTGATCCTGATGTGGCGGAAGATTGGACTAAGGAGATAGAAAGAATCTTCCGAGTAATGCAATGCTCGGATCAAGATAAAGTCCTTTTAGCAACATTTCAACTAGAGAAGGATGCAAGGGCTTGGTGAGAGTCCGTAGAAGCCACTTTGCTAAACATTCAAGTGACTTGGGTAGAATTTTTAGAACACTTCAACGAGAAGTATTTCTCAGAGAGAGTTCAGGAGAGAAAGGCAGGTGAATTTGCCTCGCTCAAACAAAGAAGCATGTCTGTGGCAGAATATGAGGCTCAGTTCTCGATGTTATCACGGTATGCACCTCATTTAATCATGACAGAAAAAATGAAAGCCAGGAGGTTCTTAAATGGACTAAGACTGTAGTACATACCCCAGTTGGCACCAATGGACATTCAATCATATGCCGAGATGGTTAAGAGAGCTCAGTTATTGGAAGATGCTATGGAATTATCCAACAAGGTCAAGGCGAGAATGGAGAAGAAGAAAGAAGGTAATGGCAACAAGAGGCCCAATGAGGGAAACGACGTTCTGAATGGCAAGAAGCCTAAGGAAGCAAAGTGCAAGCATTGTGGGAATGATGGTCACAAAACTGAAAAGTGTCACTGGAAGAACGGAGCTTGTTTTCGCTGTGGAAGCCAGGAGCATAAGGTTGTCGACTGTCCCCTCCCTAAAGATCAACCTCAATTGGCAAAGGGTCGCAATAGGGAACGGCGTCAAAGACAATTGCAAGCAATGAGACAAATCACACCGGTTGACAATGATGTAACTAAAGGTACCCCTTAACCTTGGCCTAGTTCATTGGGTTGTTTTATTAGCATGCCTAAATGATTTTGTCTTATGAATGGAAACTAGAACTAGATACCCCACTGATATAGATTGGAGATGAATTTCAGTTGAATTTGGGGACCAAATTCTTTTAAGTGGGGGAGGGTGTAGCATCCCGAAATGTTTAAAAGATATAAATTAATATTGGTCATGAAATAAATATAGAAAAAAAAAATTTTATAATAGAAATAGCCTAAATTGATAGTGGGCCTAAATATTAATTAGAAGGCTATGAATAAATCCTTGAAAAAGGATTAAAGCCCAACCATTAAGCTAAAACCCTAACGAGTCACAAATAGATAATTGAGTTAAAGATCATAGGAACGAACTCGACTCTGACACCCGAGACAACAATGGAAATGAGTAAGGTCTATATATATATAGTTCTACCATTTAATTTAGATAAAACCATCTATAGTTCTAATGGATATAATAAATGGGCCTTAATGATATATTGTAGTCTCTAAAGTAAAACCCCAAAGAAAATGTGTATGAAAATATAAATATGAGGATCCTACGTTAAAGGGGCCATGCGTTAATTAATAGGTTTTAGTAGAAACCAAGGTCAATAAATGGGCTAAACAAACACACAACATATATATGCACATATAAACATTAATGGGCTTCCCGTAGGAGACCAAAGCTTAAAGACTAATGGGCCTAATAAGAATGCAGAGATGTGAGGTTAAATTTATTGGACTCATAGGACTTCCATGTTCTTCACAAGGCTTTCTCACGTTGGAATTTATGTAGGATATATCTATAAATATGATACCTATTTTAGTGGGCCTTGGGAACCTTGTTATGTTGGATGGCAAGGTGGGAGATTAGGGTTCCTGCAAACCCTCGGGGAAGGCGGCTGAAGTTAAGGGAAGATTGGGTTTATTTGGGAACCTCTAAATCAACTAGGATTCCTTGAACATACTAAGATTCGTAAAGGCCAAAACTATTATAAATAAGAGGCCCTTGCCACAGCAGAAGGATGGTGCTGCTGCTGTTGTCGTTGGCTTGCTATTGATGCGTTGGAGGCGTGCTGTGGAAAAAGGTTTTCCTGCCATGGGTGTGCTGCTACTGTAAGTTACAGAGAACTTGTAAAGCATTGCGTCCCTCTTCTTCATTCGCCCAGGTAGGTGATCTCTCCTCCAAGCCAAACATTGTTAATGATTAAACATTATATGATCATTCCGGTTAACTTTAGGTAGGTGTTCTCTCTACCAAGTCAAATTAATAATAAGATATTGCATGATCATGTTCTTTTAGTGTACGTAAGTTTTCTCAAGGTTTTCTGCTGCACAAAAGATACGTTAACGTAAAATGATAATTATGTAACCATATGCTTAAAATCTTGGACATGTAAACTTTTATAATACACATATTTTTTCATAAGTTTTTATGTCTTTCATAGTAATATTAACTAGTTAATAATTGAGATAAATAAATAAATAATTTTTTATGTTATAAGGTGAATCACACGATTCACTGTAGCAGTATAGTTATAGAGTATTTACTTTGTCGACCTGTTTATGGGCACCAGAGTCTCCTTTGCACATGAAAATTTATGGGTGTACTATTGGGGTGGAGACCGAGGTAGTGAAAGTGGTTGCATCATTTTTCGTGCCCTCTATCGCAAGATCCCCGTCTCTCATCGAAAAATTATTTTGAACATATGGTTAGGTAGAGTTTTTCGAGCCGGTCATTTCGGTATATTATAAGCTATATTCCGACATCGTTAAGTATAGAAACGGGAGGTTTAAATATATAAATTGTTGAAATAACGACTCAAAACAAGTCGTTAAAAAAATAAATTGACGCCTATAGTTTCAGGCGTCAGATTATTTGGAATACGTAACAGAAAAATATTAATATTAATTATATATAAAAATATTAATATTATATTATATATAAATATTAATATTAATTTTTATGTTTCGGGCACCGGAGTCGCCTATATATATATATATCTTGTACGTGTATCTTTGAAAATTCATATTAATTAGAATACGTAACAGAAAAATATGAAAAAAATATATTTGGAATCCTTGTATTTTTCTCCTAATTATCATATATTCTATTTCCTGAAATTATTTTAAATAAATCAATGTGCCTTTTAATGTATGTTTTTGAATTTATTCAATTAAATAGATATAAATATGAATTCTTGTTAAATAAATTGAGTTAAAAATCATAAAAATTAACGTTCCCCAAGAGGATGCTAGTTAATTAATGACACCACCCACGGGTGACAAATACTATAAGTTTATTAAATTATAGTTAATTATAGAATTGGTTTGACGTGAATTCTATAATTAACGCATTTATATTCTAATTATTTTCTTCCGGTTTTAACCTATACCTCAGGTCTTTTGACACTCTCATCTCACGTCAGTAGATGGAGTTACTTTTTCATGATTGGTTCACGTTATGCACCTCAACTCTCGGTGACATACGAGTCCTTCGTTGGACATTCCGTTCCTTCGGACTGACAAGTTAGTCATTGAGACCTCCGTAAGTCTCCGCTAGCCTTGGATTCCCTCAAGGCAGCCGAGCTGGTTGTACCTTAAAAACCCTGGTTCTGATCCATGTTACTTTGATTTTCCGTTAGTCTTGACACTATACTCCTTTGGAATCTTCTTGTCATCAATTCGAGAACATAACCCTTTGACTCTGTATTTGGCCATATCTGATTCTGAAATATTAAAGGGCTCTGGGTCCACGACTTTTCAGTGCCAGGAAGGACGGAAGTCCAATTCTGTAAACCATGGTAAAATTTTGGGTGTGGCATTGCACCAACGTCTGTATATCTGTTTTGATCTGTTATCTGTTAAATCTGTTATTTTGGAAATTATGATATTCTGTTATTCTGTTATTCTGATATTCTGTTATTTGTTATTATGTTATTCTGTTAAATTCAGTTATTCCGCTAGACTGATTAATCTGCTTATTATTATTATTGAACTCTGTTATATTCTGGCCAATTCTGAAGTTATGTTCATCCGCACATCTGTCCTTGTTATATTCTGATAACTTGGCCTTGACTCTGTATTGGAATTCGTCCCTATATCTCTTGATCTCGTATCTGCCTTTGACTTTAGTATTCTTCTTTCCTGATAGTTGATCATCACGATTTTCTAGTTACATGCATTGCATCATCATGAACATGTTAATTGGTTAATCACTTATATTCTGCTTGATGAGAGATGTAATTCCTACTGAGCGTTTCGCTCACCTGCCTATCTTCAACATTTTTCAGGTAACGACATTGAAGTTATTCCATCAGATGGGGAAGGGCAAGAGTGATGAGTGTAATGGAGAAACATGTTGTTGTCTTTTTATCTTTCCTTGAGTCTCGATAATTGGAGTCACCAAGTCACTATCTTTTGTTTTCTTGAGTCTTGTCCTGTCATGTGAGTCTTTTCTTTATTAGTTAAGTCAAGTTATGTAATTTGAATATTGGTTATTAATAAAGGTTGTTTGGCCCACATTTGTCCAGTTTAAATTTTGTGTCTTATGTATGCTCTGATTATTCACGACTGTATCACTGCCGCGTTCCGAACGACACGTTCCGCTGCTATCGGTTCGGGGCGTGACAGCGTGACCCGTCCCATGACTCAATCCGAGTACACGCGAAAAAGTCGATACCCGAGGCTCATTGCTGGTTTCTCAACCGCGCACGATCTCGCGTTTCCCTCGCTTAGGGTCGTCCGCGAGCTAGAGTCCCATGTTCGATGTCCGTCCCGCCTCAAATTAGTATCAGAGCCAGGTTGAGTATAGGGTAGTCTTTGCTTGAAAAATAAAACAAAAAAAGAGTCTAAGTCGGTGCAAGGTTGCATTTGCATTCCTTTATTCGGTATATCAAAAGGTGTTGCCCGAACGTTAGGTTACGCCTATCGGAAAGGTCGCACATTTACGTGAGAGGATCTTCGGATCTCGGAGCTCCGCCTAGTATCGGATATGGGTTGAGTCTAGGTTTCTATTCGAGTCCGCATTTTACCCCTTTTTACCATTTAGAGTCGTGTCTAGGTGCTTGCATTAGTCTTGCATAAAAGTTTTGCATAAAAAAATAAAAAAAGAGAAAAGGTGTTGCAATGCATGCCAATCCTAGGGGAACCAATTCCCATCTTATGTGTAACTATGGCCAACCCATGCACCCCGAGTAGACCCGTCCAAGGCAACACGTCCGTGTTTGAGTACATTTGGAAGTATGATAAGTATCGGTTGGAATATGGAGTTGTAGAGGAGGGCACCACGATCGCATTTCAATTCCGGAGAAGTTTGCGGCTTCACTTCCAGTTTGAATGTCTTTGATGTTGTTGTGCCCCTGTGGTCTTGATGATGGCAACACTATGAGTCACACTGACTCAAGTCAAAACATTCTCCCCCTTTGACTTCTGCAAAAAGACATTAGTTTGAGAGAGGAAAAAAAAGCAGATATGAAACAATTGAAAATATATTTCTCCCTTTAACTACATGAAAGCACATTCTTCCCCAAAGAGCAATATGACTCAAATCAATTTCTCCCCTTTTGTTTTTATTTTTTTTTAAAACAATCATGCAGAGGTATGAATGCAGAGATGCAGATGCAGCAAGAAATGTAATACCTCCCCCTAAGAATATGAATGCAGGGTCACAATTGATATGAGCATGATTCAATATGAGAAGGAAGCTCCCCCTGAAAAGATACCAATTGATATGCATCTGTTGCATTTCTCCCAATTGATGTGGTTGATATGGAGACCACAGTGGCATTCAAGGGTAAGTTCAGGTCAATGAACCAAGGACAGTGAGGAGAAGAGTTTCAAACACAAGAAGTTCAAAACAAGATTTTCAAGGAGATATCAATCTCATAAATCCAAAACATAATTTTTCAAAGTCTTTCATTATAAGGGCTTATGAATGAATTTTATTGATCAGCATGGTTTAAACATGATGTATGCAAGGTTTATCAATAAAATTATGTATTGATATCTAAAACCAAGGTTTAATAAAAATGAACCAAGCCCTCATAATTCTATCTTGATTATCCTCCCTTTCTCTTACACAATCAAATCTATTGACTTCTTTCAGAAATACATGCACTAGTATTGAGATCAAGCAATTATGAAGTCATGAGATTTTATCTAGGGTTATAACAATTTGATTTTTACATCATATTCAAATATTGTAATTTGTTCAACCAATTTTCATACTACAAATTTTACGAGCACTCTAGTTCAGTGTACACTTTGTAACTAGAGAATATACCTTGATCAGAGGCCAATATCCCTAAGCACTTAGTGTGACTAACAGTCATGCTTTATATGAACAAAGGTAGCATTTACACATCATGACACACTGCAAATCATTTCTTTGATGAGTGAGTTGTATTTCCAAGTGTGCATGCCATTGCTCTGCCTGATTAACAATCATTCTTAAGCAGAGTTAACTATGGCACCTCATGACACAGTCCTTTGGACATGTGTTTCTCAGTGACCATAGTCATTGCTCTGACTGAAATTAACCCTTTAGACAATTCAGACAAATACTTCAAGTCAATAATAATTTCATGTACTTAACCAATTAAAGCCATGTATTCAATAGTGCAGTTTTTAAAAGGTTTTACAAGGCACATCATGAGATAGTTGGTTATGGTTTATTAAACATGATTCAGATATTTTTAAGAGAATTACAGACAAACTCCATGAATACATTAAACTTAAACCACATGAGTTATTTCAGACATTCATAAAATCGTATAATAGAAGATTCCTAGTTCAAGTGTTTTCAGATTTATGATCAAAATAATCCCATTGAAATCTTCATGAAAGACTGATAGAATTCTGATACCAAATGATAGAAGAGGTTTTGAAGCTCAATGTTTTCAGAATATGATCAAGGTTTGTCAACAAAATCAATAAGGAAGGATATGCAATGAATTCTGACAAGGGTATGCATTTGACAACCTACATGCAATGCATTGACTCCCGCTCACAATATGCATTCAGACAATCTATTTGGCTTTTTCAATGTAGTAAAATGTAATGCTATTAACTACATGTATGCAAAGACATGCAAGGACTCAACATTGATTGTCATGCAAAGACATGCAATTAACTACCCCTGAAAATATGTAATGTTTGCCATGAAAACTGAACATATGTCTTTGTGACTCATGCACATACAGACTACCCTATCAAAGTAAAATGACCCATGGTACTAGGCGGAGCACTTGGTCTAAAAGACCACCTCACACATAGTAAGAACCTCTAGACAGATTTCTCTGCCTTTTGGTAGCTTACTATTTATATACCATAGTGATCAATCATGATAATTCAACATGCAGTCCTATATGCAATCCAGATTTTTAGTGAACTATGCAACAGACAGATTTCAAACAACATTCATATGCAGTTCAGATTTTCAGTAGTTTCAATTTATTTTC
The DNA here is from genome assembly GCA_022559845.1 of Amorphophallus konjac. Taxonomy (NCBI): domain Eukaryota; kingdom Viridiplantae; phylum Streptophyta; class Magnoliopsida; order Alismatales; family Araceae; genus Amorphophallus; species Amorphophallus konjac. The sequence continues at coordinate 192,156,494 of CM040122.1, read as the reverse complement.
AGAGATTATGCATAACAATAATTATCAAACAACTGCAATTGGCATATGTATGCATCAGATGCAGACAACCCTTTAAACTCATATATCCACAGAACGCTCAGCAAGTGCATGATCAGAAACTAATGCAAATGACAGATGATGAATGAATATGCAAAAACAGATTTAATGTGCTATGCAGTAAGACTAAAAATAGGAAATGCAAGAAATTTACCTGAAAAGTTCAGGAAGGGGTTTTCATTCTTGAGTGCCTTGGATTAATCCCCTCTTTATTAATCAGCTTCCAAGGCACACCTGCAAGTTAGCAAATTATTTTACACACAGAGGCACCCAAGAAGTCTTGGGTCCTGACATGACAGTATCACTTCTAGCAGGTTTTCTCAGCACATTTTTAACTTGATGATCATTAAATTTAATCAGAGGATAACCATCCATCAAATGTCCAGATTTTCCATAATGATGACAAGAAGCAACAGATTTCTGATTTGATTTATGCACATTTTTATTAGCATGAATTCTATGTGCATATGCATGAACTTTTTTGTTAACAGAATAAAAATTCTGTTTACCAAAACCAATTTGGTTTTGATATCCTGCTAGCCAACAGGTTGCAGCCCTGTGACTTGGCTTTCCACAGTTATAGCATGACAAACTCACAGATTTTTTGGCATAGAATTTGATAACATAGGGGTTAACATGGTTCTTCTGAGCATGCCAACAATCTCTAGTTCTATGGCCTAACTTACCACACTCAAGACATGCAAGAGTTTTCCTTTCAAAAACATTTTTGTTGGCATGGAAATTAACGAACTCAGAATGAAATTTCTTCCCCTTAACATGCCAGCAATGAGCTGCAATGTGGCCCATCTTGCCACAATTGGAGCAATGAATTTTCTTATTTTGAAAAACATGATTTCTAGCATGAAATTTTTTAACATTCAGATTATCCTTTTTCTGACCAGACACATGTTTTCTAGCATGCTTTTTGTCATCTTGTTTCATCACAAAACAGTTACTCATAAAGTGTCCATGCTTACCACAATAATGACAGGAGCCATTTGATTTCTTTAAAACATAGCATTTTTCTGATGAGTTCTTAGCATGCAGATTGTTCCTTTGAATTTTTGATGTTTTATGATTTTTATTTTGTTTTTCTGTTTTGTTAGCCTCGTTCTGAGATGGAGATGTGGTAGAAGGCTTTTCTTGTTCTGAAGATTTAACAAAAATAGTTTTCAGGTTGGATCCATCAACCTTCCTCATGACTGGATTGTAACCCAGTCCCTCTTTCTTACAATTAACCTTTGTTCCCAGCATTTTCTGAACAATGGGCTGTTTATCTTTTGATGTAGAGGCTACATTTGAAGCATTAACAAATGATGTTATCAACTTGCTCTGAAGCTCTTTCTTGTTGATCTTATTGTAGCCCAGCCCTTCCTTCCTAGGGTTGATTTTTATACCTAGTAGCTTGTCTAGGTTTTTCTACCCATCAACAAACTTTGACAGAGTGTTCCTCAAGTCTTGGATTTCATCTTCTAAAGAGGCAATGTGTAACTCGTAACTGGCAATCTCTTGCTCACTGCAATTCATAGCTTCATTCAAAACTTTGTAAGCAGTTTTGTATTTCTCAACTTCCTATTCTAGATTGCTCAGTTTATCAGAATCTTCAATGCAAACAGTTTTTCCTCTTTCTAAGGCTAGAAGTCTCTCAGACATAGTGGAGTTTAACACTTTTAACTTCTCATTTTCTTTAACCAAAGTATCATTTTGAATTAACTCATCAAGAAGAATCTGGTAATCTTGAGATACTTTTGGATTATTTGGAGTTTCATACTCCCTTTGCAAGTTTTCAATGTTTTTCTGTAACTCCATGTTTACAGATTTTATGGCATCAAATTTTTCAATCAGCAATGTGTTCTCCTTTTCAAGTTTCTCTAATTTTTCTTCATTTTCTTTAACAGATTTTCTAAGAGAGTCATTTTCAGATTTTAGCTTGTTTAAATCTGAGTTCACACTTTCGAAATTTTTCAGCAATTTTTCATACTGGTCATGATAGTTAACAAGAGTCTGATTATCATTATTTGAACTGAGTTTCTCTTTGAGTTCAGATATCTCATTTACATGATCTTGATTCTCAATTTTCAGCAACGAAATTTATTTTTTCAGCATTTGAAAATCAGACATACAAACATCATGAATATTTTTCAATTCATTATAATTTTTACATGGAGAACTTGAACTATCTAACCCAGTACCCTTCTTCAATTTTTTATACTATTTTCTTAACCTCTCATGTGACTCTAATAATTCAGCATATGCATTCTCCCAATCATCTAGATAAAATTTCTCGAAGAGATTTACCTCCTCATCATCCTGTTCTTCTTCTTGATCTCTACTTTGTCCACTTCCTCGAGCCATCATGCAGCTTGTTTGATTTCCTTTCCCATCTCTCTTCATCATCTCCAATATATCACTTGCAGATCTGCAATCAAGGAAACATGAATGAAAGGCTTTGTCAGTAGCTGCCTTCATCAGATTCCAAGCCTTCTGATTTTCTGCACACATAGATCGATGCTTATTAGTCCATTTGGACTGATCTTTGGGTAGTCTATGTGGACCATGTGAAATTAGTTTCCACAGATCTGGATCAGTAGTCGTAACAAACATATGCAAGTTTTTAAACCAGACATTAAAGTCCGTACCACTGAAAATCGGTGGATGAGCCATGAAGACAAATCAACAGGTAATTTTTCTAAAACAATATGTAGAAGACAATGATGCACCAAAACGCTAGCAGGATCCTCTGCAGATCGTTGGATCTATAAGTTAGAAATCTGCTCTGATACCAATTGATAGGATCGGTGCGCTGGATTTAGAGGGGGGTGAATGAATCCCACCCTTAAAAACTTTTCGCTCAATAAAAACTAGAACACTAACTAGAGCAAGATAGACAAACTGGATGACTAAGCAAAATCTCTTTTGAACTGAAGAACAAACATCTATCTCGCGCCTAAACAATCAACTAGTAGAAGCGGAAGAAGGAAATCAACCTACTGTAAGATAGCAATATGAACGCTCAGACAATCTGTGAAAGGTGGTAGAAGATATGGAGCTAACGCACAAGGCAAACCACTGCACATGTAATTTTTAGGTGGTTCGGTCACCAAGACCTACATCCACCCCTCACTCCAAACCGGAGTGAGGCTTCACTAGCTAATGCTAGAACCAGCAGACTCAGTCTGCGAACACTTGCTGCCAAACAGCTTGACCAGGGGAACAACCTCCCCTCTTCCTCCAAACCGGAGGGACACTCCAAGTGACTCCCAGCCACTTGGAACCAGAGACTAGGTCTCTCTTCCTCCAGACCAGGAGGGAACACCTGGACTTGCAACCCACAAGACCAGAACCGGAGACAAGTCTCCCTTCCTCCAACCCGGAGGGAACCCAACAAGTGACTCCCAGCCACTTGCAACTGGAGACACAATGTCTCCCTTCTCCTGAGTCCACAGGAGGAACCCGACCTCAATCTAGAGAGTCGGAAGAACAATGATGAATAGATAACAAAAGAAAGGAAAAACAAGAAAGGAAAAATACACAGCGATCAGAAAGCTGTAAAGAAAGATAACATAGATATGGCTCCCATGGAGCTGACTGGCCTTGATGATTGTTGTGCCCCTGTGGTCTTGATGATTGGTTTTGATGATAGCAAACACTATAAGTCACCATATGCATGTGTGCATGAAAGACCTTGTTGATTCAGTTTAGAAGTCATTCATATGTTCAGTCTTTCAGATGCTCAGTCATTTTATCTGCTTACACTGTGAGTCATTGCATTTGATGTTCAGTCATTTTATCTGCTGCATAAAGCATGTTTAGTCATTTTATCTGCTGCATCCCTCTGCTTGTGGAGGTCTACACATTGCATAGCTGCAGCAACTTCAAGTCTAAACACCGCACAGCTTGCAAGACTTCAAGTCTGCACAATGCACAGCACGCGAGTCACCAAGTCTATACATTGCATAGACTGCAGGCATTCTAAGTCTGTGCATTGCCTAGTGTCGCAACACCAAGTCTGTACAGAGTTCGCGTCTCATGCATCGTCTTCATAAAGTCCATACATTCACTGTAGCTTGCTTAGCTGAAGTGTGTACATCCATCGTCTCATGAAGTGTGTACATTGCGTCACATTGTTAAAGTCTGCACATTGTGCTTTGAAGTTGCATCAAGTCTAGACATTGTCTTGTAGCAAGCACGAAGCCAAGTCTGTACATTCGTCAAGGGGCCAAGTCTATACATTGTGTCGTTCATCACTTCATTTGGAAGTCTGTACATTGGATTGTTCATGCAGTGTCTTTCAAAGTCTATACATTCATGCATGTTCATTCATCCAAGTTTGTACAGCCCTCTGCATTGCACTTAATGTCTATACATTGTGCATCGTCTTGTTCAGCATCTCATATGCACATTTGAGTCAAAGTCTGCACAGCATAAGTCTAAACACTGAGCGTCTCATTGAGCGTCTCATGTAAGTCTATACATTACATTGGCCTTCAAGCTTTACAAGTCTGTATAACGGCCTGTTCATGCATTCAGCCCAAGTCTGTACATCGGACTATTTCAAGTGAAGTCTGTACATCCGACTATTCATGCACTCATCTTAAGTCTATACATCCGTATGTGCATTGTCTTGGCCATCGTCTCACAACCATCAAGTCAATACATTGGTCGGTGGCAAGTCTGCACATTGGACTCTCACTCAAAGTCTATACAGTGCCATGTTCATATGATTCTAAGCCTATACACTGCACTGTAGAAGCTCGAGGTGAAGTCTGTACAGCCACCAGTTCGACTTGTAAGTCTATACATCGGTAGCTTTACCAACGTTGCACTCAAAGTCTATACATCGGTAGCTTTACCGACATTGCACTCAAAGTCTATACACTGATAGCTTTACCATCGTTTCTCAGTTGGCAAGTCTATACATTGGAAGTATATACATTCCTTTGCCTTGCATCGCTCATCAAGTCTGTACAGCCTTTCTCTTTGCATGTCTGTACATCGTCCATGATGTCTGAACAACGAGCAAGTATGTACATCGAGCTAGTCTGCTGACTAAGTCTATACAGACTTTGCTTGCACAAGTATGTACATCGCTCATTTGTCTTGGCAAGTCTGCACATCGTTAAGTCCATACATTGTTCAGTGCAGTGCATTCATCAGTCGTGAAGTCTATACATTGACTTAAGGTCTATACATCGTGCATCTAGCGTCTTTCAAGTCTATACAACGCTGCTTGTGTTTCCTCAGAGTCTGTACAGCCAGCTCTGTCACTTAGCACCTCATCAAGTCTGTACATACTTAGGCTGCATAACACAAGTCTATTCATTGAAGTCTAGACATTGTCTCGCTTGCTTGAATGAAGTCTGTACATCCATTTGCCAGCATGTATGCACAATGGTCTTCATGCATTATCTTGCTTGATGCATTCTACGTTACTCATTAGCAAGTCTGTACAGCATATGCTCTTCATATATGATCAAAGTCTGAACATTGCATCATTGTGTATGAATTGCTTTCTTCAAGTCTATACACTGCATCATATGCATACTGTAGCAAGTGTCAGCAAATCTATACACTGCATCATATATGCATATTACAGCATGTGGTAAGAAGTCTGTACACTCGTCTTGCCTCACACGATCAACTCTGTATAGCCATCCATGCTTGCCTTGCTTGCTGAATGAAGTCTGAACATTGCCTTAAGCTAATACTATCTTCGACTGATTAACTGACAGGATTGTTAGACGAGGTTAATGTGTCTGGGCACGTGACTCGAGGTGGGCACCTGGCACGTGATCCAAGAAGCTGAGAAGCTGACACGTGGTAGCATCACTTGGGCGGGAGAAGTGGAAAGCACATGCCCTAAGCTGCTGCTATATATATATAGAAGATGTCTTCCTCAGAAGTAGACTAATGAGAAGAACAGCAGAGGGATGATCGAGACTGTGAGTGAAGAAGAAGTGAGGCAGAGAGCAGCAGAAGAGGAAAAAGAAGAAGAAATGAAAAGAAGAGATAGAGAGAGTCTGCACGATCGAGTGTCAGAAAAAGAAAGAGAAAAAGAGAAGGAGAAGAGAGAGAGTGAGAGTTCGTGGAGAAGAAGAAAGAAGTCTCGACTGAAGATCTGTCTACTGGACCGTGGATCAAATCCAGGCCAGTCAGCTCCATGGGAGCCATATCTATGTTATCTTTCTTTACAGCTTTCTGATCGCTGTGTATTTTTTCTTTCTTATTTTTCCTTTCTTTTGTTATCTGTTCATCATTGTTCTTCCGACTCTCTGGATTGAGGTCGGGTTCCTCCTGTGGACTCAGGAGAAGGGAGACATTGTGTCTCCGGTTGCAAGTGGTTGGGAGTCACTTGTTGGGTTCCCTCCGGGTTGGAGGAAGGGAGACTTGTCTCCGGTTCTGGTCTTGTGGGTTGCAAGTCCAGGTGTTCCCTCCTGGTCTGGAGGAAGAGAGACCTAGTCTCTGGTTCCAAGTGGCTGGGAGTCACTTGGAGTGTCCCTCCGGTTTGGAGGAAGAGGGGAGGTTGTTCCCCTGGTCAAGCTGTTTGGCAGCAAGTGTTCGCAGACTGAGTCTGCTGGTTCTAGCATTAGCTAGTGAAGCCTCACTCCGGTTTGGAGTGAGGGGTGGATGTAGGTCTTGGTGACCGAACCACCTAAAAATTACATGTGCAGTGGTTTGCCTTGTGCGTTAGCTTCATATCTTCTACCACCTTTCACAGATTGTCTGAGCGTTCATATTGCTATCTTACAGTAGGTTGATTTCCTTCTTCCGCTTCTGCTAGTTGATTGTTTAGGCGCGAGATAGATGTTTGTTCTTCGGTTCAAAAGAGATTCTGCTTAGTCATCCAGTTTGTCTATCTTGCTCTAGTTAGTGTTCTAGTTTTTATTGAGCGAAAAGTTTTTAAGGGTGAGATTCATTCACCCCCCCTCTGAATCCAGCTTACCGATCCTATTAGCCGTGATGCGACCACTCTGGCGCAATCTTATCTGGTCGCTCTAGAGGTTGAGCCATTCGAGTCAAGGTTTGATGCTGCCCTTCGGCGAGTATCTACCTCTCTACATGAGCCCCCGAGGTAGGACGCTCCTACCCCGCGACCTCACCCACCACAGCCGGGGATGTCAAGCCCTGACGCAGAATATCGAGGGCGTGAGCGAGTCGTAATCAAGCGTGTCGATCAGAGCATGTACAAATTTAATTCTAAGATAAAGATTGATGAGAAAATGATACTTTTATTCCATCAAAATAGAGGTTTACATTGCTAATTCATAAGCCATAAAGGCAAATTATAAACTTTCAAACTCAAAGTACATGAATCTTGTAAAGCACTAATGATCTACATAAATCCTAGGGAAAAGAAAATCACACTTTCACTCTTGTCCATTCCCTTATTCAATGTCATTTCCTACAACAATTTAACCAAAACGTAGGGTGAGCAAAAAGCTCAGTAGGATTTTATATCTCTAAAAATCAGGCAATCTTTAAGTGTTTAACAATTTAAGTAATCTTTCTAAGTTGCATCGAAAAGTGTATAACATGAGTTGAATTTCCAAGTAATTGAGTTAACAAGATATCAAGAGAAATTTTCAAGTAATAACTTTGAACAAGTAAAGAATTTCATGTTATTGGCCATTTCACGCAAGTCAAGTAATTCATGTAATTTTTAAGTAATCATGTAAACAAGTAACAAGTACGAATAGTGGAATGCCGTAAAAATCTAACAAGTCATGCACTTCGGTGCAATGTCACACCGTGGTCAATCAACTCCCATGGACACAAGTACTTTCGGGCGCTCCTCCCAGGACCAGACCGGGTCCCATTAATGCCAGGCATTGGGTCGGTGGATCATAAGATCCCAAGTATGTTTAGACATCCACTTACCACTATGGCCAACGAATTTCAAGAATAAGCTCATTTGTAAAAAGTACAGATCTGACAAAAATCTCAGAAGTTACAAGAGAAGTGAATAATAATTTTAAGGCATCATGTTTAACGACATTAAGTCGTGCAATTCAAGAACGAACGGTAACTAGGAAGAAAATTCAAGCAAATAGAACTAATAGAATTATTTTAATTCTATAATTTAATATTATGTTCAATTGAATTAACAATTGTTTAGGCATGTTTTCAGGAAGTTTTTTTATATCTTGGAGATATTTTAGTTTAGCCAAAACACGGATTTTATAGCCAATCGGATTTCTATTATGAACGTGGTGTAGGTAAGTACCATGTTCACAAAATCATTTGAGAATTCATTCTTCATTCTGTTAAAATTCAAAAATATTAAGTTTTAGATAAGATGTATATACTTTTGAATTAAAATCATGGTTTCACATATTATTGATATTTTTAAGGATATGATAAATGATAATAAGGTAGAATAATAGATTTATCATGCAGAAAATAATTTAACATGCTAAAAAGTAATTTTGTTACACCAATTTGCTGATAACATGATAAAACAGATTTTTACATGCTGTAGGTAATTTTCATATATTTATTTACTGATATTATGATAAATATAGATTTTCATACTTAAGAAAATATATTTATTATGCTAAAAATAGTTTCATCATGCTGAAAATAATTCTAAGATGTTAAAATAATTTTTAACATGCTAGAAATAATTTTATCATACTGAGAGTAATTTTATCATGTTGAAAATTAATATTTAACATGCTAAAATTAATACTTAACATGCTAAAATAATTCTCATATATTAACTTACTGATGAGATGATAAAAAGAAGTTTACCATGCTGATTACAGAAATTCTCTAATAACAAAATAGATTGTATCATGCTGAAATATTTTTTTTACATTTATTTACTAATTATTTGATGGGAAAATAGATTTATCATGCTGAAAATAGTTTTTTTAATAGTTTTAATATGCTAACAATAGTTCTAACATGCTAAAAATAATTCTACCATTCTAGAAATAGTTTTATCATGCTGGAAGTAATTTTAACATGCTGAAAGTAATTTTCATGCATCAATTTTCTAATTATTTAATAAGAAATTAGGTTTAGCATGCCAAAAAAATAGTTTTAAATGGATTTAACATGCTGAAAAATAGTTTTCATATCTTAGTATGGATAAAATAATTTTATCATGTTGGAAGTAATTTTTAACATGCTGAAAATATTTTTCATGTATTAGTTTACTAATAATATGGTAAAAATAGATTTTAACATGCTAAAAATAATTTTTATTCTACAAAAATAATTTTTAACATGCTGTAAAAATTCAAACATGCTAATATTAATTTTTCTTATTTTTGGTAACTAAATGCTTACAATTAATGTGGATTCCAAATGCTATAATTCCTATTGTATAGTGACTAAACTTTAGTCCCATATTGGGAGTTAGAAAAACTTCCTTGGCTTTATATGTTGGAGAGTTCACCCTTGGGTCAGGACCCAAGGGACGTAAGATGTGGGCTCGAGTTGTGTGTGGATGTGAAACTATTAATATATTTATTTTTTTATTCCGTGCCATGCCGTGCCGTGCCGTGCCGAGGTGAGGTTGGTTGGTTGGTTTTTTCGCGTTCTCATGAACGTGCTATAGGCAATTGGCGCGTTCTTCAGATCGGGCGCGCTTAGACGAGCGCATTTTGATAAATTGTATATATTTTGCAAATTAAAAAGGTGGGCTTTTGACTTGGTAAGAACGCGCTGTATCGGGGAGGCACGTTCATGAAAGCGGCCCTAGGCTGTGGCGCGTTCTTAACAGAGTCCGATTTCTGAAAAAATGGGGGATATCATTTCACTTAAACGACCATAACTCATTCATTTCTTAATGAAATTTAGGGAAACAAGTATCAATAGAAAGAGTACAGAAAAACGAACAAGGTGGCATGCTTTAATTAAGATTTGGCCTGAGAGAGACCTACCTTTGAGTAGATCTAAGGTAGAGGTAGAAAAATAGCCCCAATAATAAGAAAACCCTTTGATCTCCGAATCTTCCCTTCAAATCCCCTCCAATCTCCGCAACAGCATAGCCTAGGCCACCAAGGATGATTTGAGGGTCAAATAGGGTCCTACTTATAGCCAAAACTTGTCCAAATTTGTCAAGATTCCTTACCTAATTTTACCAAACCCTTTAACTCCGAATTAGAAGAAAATTCCATCTTCTCCTCTTAATCTAGCCTTAATTTGGTGTGAAACCAATGTAAAAATGGTTGGTCTAAGGTGGCTGGTAGGTAAGGGTCGATTCTTGAATCAATCTTCTAGAAATTGAGTTATTTTAATCCCTTAAGTGCCATATTAAACACATGATATGAATTTAAGGTTAATTTAACCTTTATTGAATCCTTTAACCATTAATTCAGTCCATTATGGATTATCCAATAGGCCAATTATAATCCTAATCCATTATATGGACTTTTATTGGGCTTACTATGATTTTTCTAAGGGTTAGAGTATTTAATTTCTATTTACCTTAATTAAATTCAAGTAAATGCATTTATCTAGTTTATTTCATATAGTAAAAATATAATTTAATTATTTCGTGAAGATTTTAATTATATAATTCATTGAAAAAAAATTATTCGTCATTTTAATTTATCGTGTTTCTACATCCTCCCCAACTTAAAAGAGTTTGGTCCTCCAAATTCACATTATATAACTAAAATTTAAAAATTCGAATAGAGAAGTTGAATTTCTAACCTGAGATTAAGTCCGGATACTTCTTCTTGATGGACTCTTCCAATTCCCACGTGGCTTCCTCTAATCCACGCTTGCTCCATTGAACTTTTACCATCGGAATGGCCCGATTCCTGAGTTAGTGTAATTTTCGATCCAGTATCTTGATCGGTCTTTCTTCATATGATAAGTCCTTTTGTAGCTTCAAATCTTCAAACTGTATCACATGCGAAGGATCGTACACGTACTTCCTCAGCATTGATACATGGAAGACATCATGTACACCGGCCAGTTGAGGAGGCAAAGCCAGCTTGTACGCCACCTCGCCGATTCTCTCCAGAATCTCGAAAGGGCCGATAAATCTTGGACTCAACTTTCCTTTGATGCCGAATCTTTTAATTCCACGAGTGGGTGAGATCTTTAAGAAGACGTGCTCCCCCACTTAGAACTCGAGGTCTCTCCTCCGATTGTCGGCATAACTCTTTTGCCGTGATTGAGCTACCTTCAATCTTTCTTGAATCAACTGAATTTTGTCAGTTGTATCTTGGACAATATCAGGACCAAGCAATCCCTTCTCTCCAACCTCGCTCCAGCATAGAGGCGATCTACAGCTTCGGCCATAAAGAGCTTCGAATGGTGCCATTTGTGAACATGACTGATAGCTATTGTTATAAGCGAACTCAGTCAATGGTAAATGTTCATGCCAACTTTCGCCGAAGTCTATCATGCATGCTCTCAACATATCATCAATAATCTGATTCGTCCTCTCAGTTTTTCCATCAGTCTGAGGGTGAAAAGCAGTGCTAAATCTTAGCCTAGTACCCATAGATGATTACAAACCTTTCCAGAAGTGAGAAGGGAATCTCGGATCTCGATCCGAAATAATAGAACTTGGAATACCATGCAGCCTTACAATCTCTTTGATATATAAGGCGGCTAGAACATCCACGGTCCATTTAGTCTTGATAGGTAAAAAGTGAGCGGACTTGGTTAACCTGTCCATAATTACCCATATAGCATCAAAACCACTTCGGGTCTTCGGCAATCCAACTATGAAGTCCATACCGATACTATCCCATTTCCATTCTGGTATTTCGAGAGGCTTGAGTTTACCAGCCAGTTTGAGGTGCTCGGCTTTAACTTGTTGACATACCAAGCATCAACTTACGAACTCGGCTACCTCTCTTTTCATGTTAGGCCACCAGAAAGTTCTCTTGAGGTCTTGGTACATTTTTGTAGCACTGGGGTGAATAGTGTACCTTGATCGATGTGCTTCCTCCAAGATTTTACCCTTGATGGTAGAACAATCAGGTATGCAAGTTCTTCTTCTGAATAATAACCTTCCATCATCAGCCAGAAGGAAATCCGATCGTTGATCTAGTTTCTCTTTAATTTCAATGATCATCGGATCATCAACTTGCCGTTCCTTGATTTTTGAGAGTAACTCAGGTTGGAGTCGAATATTTGCAATAAACACTCCATCTTTCTTCTCCTCCACATTGAGGTTTAAATTTGCCATTTCTTCAAGTAGATGCCATTCTTTAACCATCAAACTTGATAATAAGGCCATCGGCTTCCGGCTAAGAGCATCAGCTACGGCATTGCCTTTCCTAGGGTGGTATTGTATAGAGAAATCAAAATCCTTTAAGTATTCCAACCACCGTCTTTGTCTCATGTTGAGCTCCTTTTGAGAGAATAAATATTTGAGACTCTTGTGATCAGAATACACAATAAAGGCTTCGCCATAGAGATAATGTCGCCAGATCTTCAAAGTAAAGACCACAACTGCCAGCTCTAGGTCATGCACGGGGTAATTTTCCTCGTGTTTCTTTAATTACTTGAAGAATAGGCTATAACCTTACCATGTTGCATTAATACGCAACCTAGGCCAATTCCGGATGCATCAGCATACACTTCTAATCCTCCTCCTTCCGTAGGTAATGTGAGAATAGGGGTAGTCGTCAGACAATCCTTTAAAGTTTGAAAGCTCTTCTCGCATTCCCCGGACCATATAAAAAGATTCTCATTTCTTGTCAATCTTGTCAAAGATACTGCAATCTTGGAGAAGTCCTTGATAAATCTTCGATAATATCCATCCAATCCCAAGAAGCTTCGGATCTCCGTCACACTAGTAGGTCTTTCCCAGTTCTTTACGGTCTCGACCTTTGAAGGATCGACAGCGATACCGTTCCGGGAAAATATGTGACCGAGAAAAGAAACTTCCTCCAACCAGAAATCACACTTGCTTAATTTGGCATAAAGCTTGTGATCTCTTAATAATTGAAGGGCCTTCTTGAGATGTTCTTCATGTTCTTCCTTTGACTTGGAGTAGATCAAAATGTCGTCAATGAAGACAACCACAAATTGATCGAGGTATGGCCTGAATACGCTGTTCATTAATTGCATAAATGCGGCATGCGCGTTTGTTAGGCCAAAAGGCATAACGGTGAACTCGTAATGCCCATACCTACTCCGAAATGCAGTCTTCTGAATATCCCCTTCCTTGATCTTTAATTGATGATAACCAGATCGAAGATCGATCTTTGAGAAATATCGAGCTCCAAAAATCTGGTCGAATAATTCATCAATCCTCGGCAATTGATATTTATTCTTGATGGTGAGTTGATTCAATTGTCGATAATCAACACATAGTCTCATCGAACCATCGTTCTTTTTAACAAAGAGGACCGTGGCTCCCCAAGGTGAAGTACTTGGTCGGATAAACCCCTTTTCCAATAACTCCAATAGTTGTTCCTTTAACTCCTTCATTTCAACGGCAGACATCCGATATGGAGCTTTAGAAACTGGTGCAGTTCCCGAATTAAATCAATAGAGAAGACAACTTCTCTCTCTGGAGGAATACCAGGCAACTCGTCCGAAAATATATAAGAATAATCCCGAATGATAGGAATGTCCTTTAGAACGGGTTCCATGTGCTCGGTCATAGTGATAGAAACTAAGAAACCGGCACAACCTTTCCTTAATAATTTCTCGGCTTTGAGGGCCTAAATGAGAGATATGTGTCTGGAATGCCTGATACCAGAAAATAAGAGGTTGGGGTAACCCATAAAAGTTACCGTACCCAACTTACAGTTGACACTAGCACCATGTGCAGATAGCCAATCGGCACCCAATATAACATCATATCCGTCCATCTCCATGCATACCAAATCAGCGGGTAAGTTATAACCGCTAATTAGAACTTCACTAGCAGGATAGAAATGTTTAATCTCCGTTCCCGTTCCAATAGGGGTAGTAATAGTGAGTGTAGAATCTAATGAAACAGGCTTCATAGGTAAAAGACCAGCAAATCTTCTAGAAATAAATGAATGCGTAGCTCCGGTGTCGAATAAGACAGAGACAAGCCTTGAGTACACAGAAAGAGTGCCTTCTATGACGCCTCCTTCCTCGGTAGGTTTCGCATCCATAAGAGCTTGAAGTCTTCCTTGCTTTTTAACAATAGGTGGAAGCTTCTCCGGTGGAGCTTGCTCGTTGAGAAGAGGACAATTCGGGATCCAATGCTCTCGACTCTCGCATCGAAGACATGCGCCGAGCTTTCTCCAACATTCCTCGGCTTTGTGTCCGGGTTTCTCGCAGAATTTGCATAATTCCTTTGATGACATAGAGAAAGTAACAATTTGCTTATCAAAGGTTCTTGGCTTCTTGTCCCCTTAAAAGTTACGTCCACCCTTGTTGAAATTTCGCCCATCCTTGCGGAAGTTACGCCCATCATTGGGCCTTTTCTTCCCGAAGGAAGGTTTGAAAGTTCCGGACCTAGTAACTTGCTCTCTCTTAGCTTCCCTTCCTCGGATGCGATCCGATAACTCCGTTGCATCTTCTAGGAGTTGTGCTCTCCGTACCACATCAGAATAAATTTGGATATCCATCGGGGTGAGTTGAGTAATATATTTAGGACTTAAGCCATTTAAGAACCTCCTTGCCTTCATTTTGTCGGTACCCATGAGATGTGGAGCGTACCGAGATAATCTTGAGAATTGAGCTTCATATTCAGCTACCGATAAACCCCTTTGCTTCAAAGCGACAAATTCGGAGGCCTCCCTTTCTTGCACTCGATCGGAAAAATATTTACTATTGAAGTGTTCCATGAAGTCTTCCCATAGAATTTGGTCGTATGGTAAAGTAGCTTCGACCGATTCCCACCAGGCACGGCCATCTCTTTCCAGTTGGAAAGTAGCGAGTATGACCTTTTCCTCGTCAGCACTTTGCATAACTCGGAATATCCTCTCGATCTCCTTAATCCAGTGTTCGGCTTCATCCGGATCCGTAGATCCAGCGAACTTGGGAGGGTTCATGCTTCAGAAATTCCTATGCAAATCACCAGCACCTCTGTTTGCTCCTCCCTGAGCAACATGTTGGAGGGCTTGGGTTAAGCCTTGAATGGTGCGCTGCATCTCGCGCCATTGAGCTCTCTCGGCGGCCATTTGTGAGAATTAGCCTGAAACCATAATTCCAAGGTTTATTATTTTTATTTTGATATTTATTTCTTGATAATTCCCTTTTTCTTAAAACTTAACCCGTGTTTCTACCCAATCTTACCGGGAAGGTTTTAAGACCTATCCACTTTCTAGATATTGATCTAAAAGCTAACCTAAGTTTAAGAATCCTAGGTTTTTTGTAACCTAGGCTCTGATATCACAAAGACTGTCACGTCCCGACGCGGAATATCGAGGGCGTGAGCGAGTCGTAATCAAGCGTGTCGATCAGAGCATGTACAAATTCAATTCTAAGATAAAGATTGATGAGAAAATGATACTTTTATTCCATCAAAATAGAGGTTTACATTGTTAATTCATAAGCCATAAAAGCAAATTACAAACTTCCAAACCCAAAGTACATGATTCTTGTAAAACACTAATGATCTACATAAATCCTAGGGAAAAAAATCACTCTTTCACTCTTGTCCATTCCCTTGTTCAATGTCATTTCCTGCAACAATTTAACCAAAACGTAGGGTGAGCAAAAAGCTCAGTAGGATTTTATATCTCTAAAACCAGGCAATCTTTAAGTGTTTAACAATTTAAGTAATCTTTCCAAGTTGCATCGAAAAATGTATAACATGAGTGGAATTTCCAAGTAATTGAGTTAACAAGATATCAAGAGAAATTTTTAAGTAATAACTTTGAACAAGTAAAGAATTTCATTTAATTGGCCATTTCACGCAAGTCAAGTAATTCATGTAATTTTTAAGTAATCATGTAAACAAGTAACAAGTACGAATAGTGGAATGCCGTAAAAATCTAACAAGTCATGCACTTCGGTGCAATGTCACACCGTGGTCAATCAACTCCCATGGGCACAAGTAATTTCAGGCGCTCCTCCCAGGACCAGACCGGGCCCCATTAATACCAGGCATTGGGTCGGTGGATCATAAGATCCCAAGTACGTTTAGACATCCACTTAACACTATGGCTAATGATTTTTAAGAATAAGGTCATTTGTAAAAAGTACAGATCTGGCAAAAATCTCAGAAGTTGCAAGAGAAGTGAATAATAATTATAATTCATCATGTTTAACGACATTAAGTCGTGGAATTCAAGAACGAACGATAACTAGGAAGAAAATTCAAGTAAATAGAACTAATAGAATTATTTTAATTCTATAATTTAATCTTCTGTTCAATTGATTTAACAAGTGTTTAGGCATGTTTTCAGGAAATTTTTTATATCCTGGAGGTATTTTAGTTTAGCCAAAATGTGGATTTTATAGCCAATCGGATTTCTGTTATGAACGTGGTGTAGGTAAGCACCATGTTCACGAAATCATTTGAGAATTTATTCTTAATTCTATTAAAATTCTGAAATATTAAGTTTTAGATAAGATCTATATACTTTTAAATTAAAATCATGATTTCACATACTATTGATATTTTTAATGATAGGATAAATGATAATAAAATAGAATAATAGATTTATCATGCAGAAAATAATTTAACATGCTAAAAGGTAATTTTTATACACCAATTTTCTGATAACATGATAAAACAGATTTTTACATGCTGTAGGTAATTTTCATATATATATATATATACGTATATATATATATATATATTATAAAGCCAAGCCATCAAGTGGGAAGAAGGAAGAGTGCACCCCCATTCCAGAGGAAGGGAATGTTCTCACTCCACCAAGTCACCACTTGATGCTTTATTTTATTGATTTACCAAAAGAATACATTTTCACAGGAGGCCATGCCTTTGAAGTACAATGAGATAAAGAAAAGAGAAAAGAGCTATACAAGCCTCCTACGAAAATTAGGAATGCCATTGGCATCCGCAATAGCGTATCCTTTAGCTATTGTTGGCAGCTCCCTAATCGAAAAGAATTTCGATTTGCATCTCACTAGCACAACATAGTTTCCAAGCGCATCTACTAGCTGATTCCCCTCTCTGTATGTGTGGATAATGGGGCAATGGAAGGAGGAGAAAATTTGTGGCAATGGAAACCACTAAGGAAGAAGAGACCATGGGGGGTCTTTGTTCTTTTGCAGCATCTCGATTAAAATCAGAGAATCAGTAAAAATGTCAGAAATTAGAATGTTATGATGTTGTGCTAACCAAAGACCATCAAGCAGAGCCCGACCCTCTGCCACCATATTGGATCCAGCACCATAATAATATGAGAAACCCAATTTTAAATGCCCATAATGGTTTCTGAAGCAGCCACCACCTCCAGAGATTCCAGGGTAGAAACTATTGGAGAAGCCGAAGCAAGCTCATATATTTTCCATCCCGACCTAGTTTCATGTCATCCCCCAATTTTAAATGCCCATAAGTAGGTAATTTTCATATATTTATTTACTGATATTATGATAAATATAGATTTTCATGCTTATGAAAATAGATTTATTATGCTAAAAATAGTTTCATCATGCTGAAAATAATTATAACATTTTAAAGTAATTTTTAACATGCTAGAAATAATTTTATCATAATGAGAGTAATTTTATCATGCTGAAAATTAATATTTAACATGCTAAAATTAATACTTAACATGCTAAAATAATTCTCATACATTAACTTACTGTTGAGATGATAAAAAGAAGTTTACCATGCCGATTACAGAAATTCTCTGATAACAAAATAAATTTTATCATGCTGAAATAATTTTTTTTTACATTTATTTACTAATTATTTGATGGGAAAATAGATTTATCATGCTGAAAATAGTTTTTTTAATAGCTTTAATATGCTGACAATAGTTCTAACATGCAAAAAATAATTCTACCATGCTGGAAATAGTTTTATCATGCTGGAAGTAATTTTAACATGCTGAAAGTAATTTTCATGCATCAATTTACTAATTATTTAATAAGAAGTTAGGTTTAGCATGTAAAAAAATAGTTTTAAATGGATTTAACATGCTGAAAAATAGTTTTCATATCTCAGTATTGATAAAATAATTTTATCATGCTGGAAGTAATTTTTAACATGCTGGAAATATTTTTCATGTATTAGTTTACTAATAATATGGGAAAAATAGATTTTTACATGCTAAAAATAATTTTTATTCTACAAAAATAATTTTTAACATGCTGTAAAAATTAAAACATGATAATATTACTTTTTATTATTTTTGGTGACTGAATGCTAACAATTAATGTGGATTCCAAATGCTATAATTCCTATTGTATAGTGACTAAATTTTAGTCCCACATTGGAAGTTAGAAAAACTTCCTTGACTTTATATGTTGGAGAGTTCACCCTTGGGTCAGAACCCAAGGGGCATAAGTAGTTGTGTGTGGATATGAAACTATTAATATATTTATTTATTTATACCGTACTGTGTCGTGCCGTGCGTTGGTTTTTTTCGCGTTCTCAAGAACGCGCTATAGGAAATTGGCGCATTCTTCAGATCGCGCTCGCTTAGACGAACGCGTTCTGCTAAATTATATATATTTCTGAAATTAAAAAGGTGGGCTTTTGACTTGGTAAGAACGCGTTGTATCGGGGAGGCGCGTTCATGAACGCGGCCCTGTGCTGTGGCGCGTTCTTAACAGAGTCCGATTTTTGAAAAAAATGGCGGATACCCCTTCACTAAAACGACCATAACTCATTCATTTCTTAATAAAATTTAGGAAAATAGGTATCAATGGAAAGAGCACAGAAAAACGAACAAGGTGACATGCTTTAATTAAGATTTGGCCTGAGAGACACCTACCTTTGAGCAGATCTAGGGAAGAGGTAGAAAAATAGCCCCAATAATAAGAAAACCCTTTGATCTCTGAATCTTCCCTTCAAATCCCCTCCAATCTCCGCAGCAGCATAGTCTAGGCCACCAAGGATGATTTGAGGGTTGAATAGGGTCCTATTTATAGCCAAAAATTATCCAAAATTGTCAAGATTCCTTACCTAATTTTACCAAACCCATTAACTCCGAATTAGAAGAAAATTTTAACTTCTCCTCTTAATCTAGCCTTAATTTAACAAATGTAAAAATGGTTGGTCTAAGGTGACTGGTAGGTAAGGGTCGATTTTTGAGTCAATCTTCTAGAAATAGAGTTATTTTAATCCCTTAAATGCCATATTAAACACATGTTACGAATATAAGGTTAATTTAACCTTTATTGAATCCTTTAACCATTAATTCAGCCTATTATTGACTATCCAATGGGCCAATTGTAATCCTAATACATTATATGAACTTTTATTGGGCTTACTATGATTTTTCTAAGGGTTAGAGTATTTAATTTCTATTTACCTTAAGTAAATTCAAGTAAATGCATTTATCTAGTTTATTTCATATAGTAAAAATATAATTTAATTATTTCGTAAAGATTTTAATTATATAATTCATTGAAAAAAAATTATTTGTCATTCTAATTTATCGGGTTTCTACAGGGTAACCCTTCCCCTAGTGCTCCTTTGCCACCCTCACCTTCCGATCTTCAGTTGGAGCCACCCGTGTTCCTAATGAGAAAGCTACTCGTCACCGAGCCACTACTTAGTTGGCTCAAGATAGGCTTGGTCCCTACACCGCCTTGCTACCCCCCATAGACCCAACACTCCCAATAGTCCCCATTAACTCCTTTCACACCACTTTCTAGTCCTTTTGCGTCATAGAAAGTGTGAAGGATCTGCTAAGGAGTTTAGAATGTCAATGGACGCAGACATATATGTTGGCCTTAGGGTTTGACCAACCCTATAGTCATAGCTTCATGCTCCCGGCTTTGGGGTCTATTACCTCGGTGTACACCTTGGGTCATATCACCTCCGAGGTCCTATTGTTCTTCCCCATTCCTGATGAGCCGTATTGCATTCCACTTGTCCCGAGGGAGGAACCATACCTCCTATATGAGATCACCGTCCCCTATACCCTAGTGCATGAAGGTGACCACCTACACCTTCAAGAATTCCAAATGTGGGACCGTGTCATATGGGAGCCTAGTTCGAGGGGTCATAATTTCTTTGATCCCTTCGACCCCTTCCCTAGTGAACCCCTGGACCCACCATATCTACGCCACTTCTTCAGGGAAGTTCACTATCACTCCACTACCCCACCGGCCAGTTCACCTACACTCAGCCAGGGGACTGTTCCATAGACATCATATAGGGGTGACGAAGAAGGAGTATTCGACTCTCCTAGCCCTCCTGTTGTGCCCCTGTGGTTTTGATGATAGCAAACACTATAAGTCACCATTTGCATGTGTGCATGAAAGATCTTGTTGATTCATTTAAGTGCATTCATATGTGTTCATATTTTGTGAATGTGTGCTTGTGAATGACATTCCATTATATCTGTCTGACATCTGGTCGATGCATTCATGTAACAGAGTCAGCACGATTGCATTGAGTATACAGTTAGTGCACTGCATACAGAGTCTGCACACTGGTTGATAGCAGCACACTGTGGTGCATAACACAAGTCTATACATCATTGCACATGCCTTCCACGAAGTCAAGTCCATACATTGCCCTGTAGCTTGCTTAGCTAAAGTATGTACATCCACCGTTGAACTTTCCAAGTCTATACATCGGTGAAGTCTGCACTGTCAGTGTGTTTCACTCATCTAAAGTCTATACATTACTTCCCATCTTTACCTAGGTTCTGAACTCAGCAAGTCTATACATTCCTTTCCTTTGCCTACGTTCAGAACACAAGTCTACACACTGTCCTGTAGCTTGCATGAGTCATTGAAGTCTGTACATCTCTTGGCGCTCACCAAGTCTATACATCGCTTGGCACTCACCAAGTCTATAGATCGCCTTGGAGCTTTCCAAAGTCTATACATTAGCCAACAGTGCATCGTCTCATGCATCATCTCTCTCAAAGTCTGTACAGCCAATTCTGTCTCACTTAGCATCTTGTTCATGCATTGTCTTACAAAGTCTGTACATCGTGAGTCTGTCCAAGGCATTTCACTAAAGTCTATACACTCCCCTGTTTTATGTCTGTACAGCGGCTTCCTTCATGCTTTAGCTTGGCATCACACAAAGTATATACATCGCTGTGCATCCCTTGATTTCGAATTCTGTACATTCTGGTTGCTTCAACGCAAGTCTGTACATTGTGGTTGTCTCATAAGTCTACACATCCTCCCCATAGCAAGTCTGAACATCGTTTGAACATCACAACAAAGTCTATACATTCTGTTGCATACCTTGCACACAAAGTCTACACACTCCTATATGCCTTGTGCATTGTTCATCAAGTCTATACACTTTGTGTGTCTGCATCGCATTCATCAAGTCTATACACTCCTTAACTCAGTTCGCAGCTGAGTCTGAAGTCTGTACAGCCTTTGCATTGTGCATACTTTGAAGTCTTTACATTGCTTGTGTAACTCCAGCTGTAGCGACCCGGATTCCGGATACCCGGTGCACCCGGTATAAATACCGAATACACGTGATACCACATGGGACCCACGAGGCCTCCTAAGTGCGGGAAAGCGCCGAAGGGAAAAAGGAGTGTGTGGAATACATTGAAGCCAGCAGATATAACAGTAAGCAATTAAATTTCATTACAATGGATTGCTAAAGTAGCAGAAATAAAATTACATTTTCATTAATAGTTCAAATAATTACAATTATACACTAGAGTCCAGCCCAAAGAAAAGACAACAAGTCTATCACAGTACAGTCCGACAGAAAAAGAAACGTACACAGGAGTCGGGGGAAGCCCGACGCAGGTACCGCTGGCAGCTACAGCGAACGCGCTCCACCAAGGACAGCAGAGGCAGACGGCGAAACCCACTTGAAAAGCAGAGGTGAGTCTCAACAGAAACTCAGTAGGGGTCACGCGGATCCCCACTGGAAAATGCACAGTGCAATGGAAGCAAAAAAACAACGAGTGCAGCAAAGCAGGAAAAGCTACACTACAAAGCTGTAAACAGAACAGGTACAGCAGGAGTAGGGAACAGGCAGGAGAGGGGAGCTCAACAAAAAAGAAGAGCGAGGTCGTAAAACACGGGACGACGGCCACCGAGGAGAACTCGGCACCCTAAGCTGCTCCAAACGGCAACAGACGGCCGACCCCAAACTCACACAGTAGGGTAACCCAATCCGTCAGCCAAAACAAAGGTGAAGGCAGGCGTCGACGTCGAAAACATAGACAAAACACGACAGGAGACGTCGTGCACGTAGCCCCACGCATGAACGAGAATGTCATGCCAACGACAGAACACTGACCTCGAGTACGGACACGAGAGGGCAACTCGCAAAGGTCACAGCGCGCAAGAAAACGCAAGAGTCACAGCACCGAGTGACAGGAGCACCCTCCTCCCAGAAGAACAGCCAGAAGTGTCCACTGACGACTTACACTGCGCCACAAGTGTCATGTCACTCAAGGACAAGACACACAAAGAACCAGGTCCGAGGAACAACAGTTCCAAGGAAACATGGTACCACAGCACGAAACTACAGCACCAACTGCGAGTGACTAGCCAGGGCCACGCCGGTCGGCGCAATTCCCCAGTCCCTGATCACGTGTGCACACACCGACCTCTACCTAGGTCAGGCCTCTAGCTAGTATTCCCCTCGGTAGGACGCTACCGCTGGCCGGGGCCTACGGAACTAGCTTAAGAACCGTACGTACCAAACGTAACAGGAAAACCCCTCCACCACTCCCGGTGGGTCGGCAAAAGCCTAGGGGTACAACTAGGGGAGGCTCACAAGGCACAGACTCCGAAACACGGGTGCTACTGCACAGACAGCTAAGAAAAGTCATGTCTTGTGCACAACAAAGCACCAAGGCAGCTAGACAACCGCCAACAGACCCAGGACCAGGCAACTAGACCTACAACGTAACGATCCCTGAGTCGGACGACTCTAAGAAAAGATCGTCACAAACAGCGGAACAAGCCGCCAATTGGTCTAATCCTAAGCCAGCAAAACAACGCTTTGCAGAAAATGACACACGGAGACCTGAGGGAAACACTAAGAACCCTCAGCACACCTGGACACGTAAATCAAGGTAAGGCAACACCTCGAGGCATCCAGAAGCAGTGTCTTAAGCTGGACACAACCACCGAGACACACAAGGTCGCCTGTCAACCCCTGGATCATCCCGGGTTGACCGGAACCAGACCACACACAAACGAAGGTCACACGTTGTAGCGACCCGGATTCCGGATACCCGGTGCACCCGGTATAAATACCGAATACACGTGATACCACATGGGACCCGCGAGGCCTCCCAAGCGCGGGAAAGCGCCGAAGGGAAAAAGGAGTGTGTGGAACACATTGAAGCCAGCAGATATAACAGTAAGCAATTAAATTTCATTACAATGGATTGCTAAAGTAGCAGAAATAAAATTACCTTTTCATTAATATTCAAGTTTTCAATTATACACCAGAGTCTAGCCCAAGGAAAGACAACAAGTCTAGCACAGTACAGTCAAACAGAAAGAAACGTACACAGAAGTCGGAGAAGCCCGACCGCAGGTACAGCTGGCAGCTACAACAGCAAGCGAGCACTCCGCCAGGACAGCAGAGGCAGACGGCGAAACCCACCTGAAAAGCAGCAGGGGTGAGTCTCAACAGAAACTCAGTAGGGGTCACGCGGATCCCCACTGGAAAACCGCACAAAGCGAAGGCAACGGAAGCAGCAACAAACGTAGCAAGGACAGCAACGTAGCAAAGCAGGAAAGCTACACTACAAAGCTGTAAAGGAACAGACGGGAAGTAGGAGTAGGGAACACGCAGGAGAGGGTGAGAACCCGCACCAAACAAGCGGCTACCGAACTAACCTCGGTATCCCAAACTACTCCAAACAAAGGCAACAGATGGATGACCCTAAACTCACACAGAAGGGTACACCAGTCTGTCAACCAGCCCCAAACAAAGGCGAAGGCGAACGCCGACACCGGGAAACAGACAAAACACGACAGGGAACGTCGTGCACAAAGCCCCGCGCACGATCGGAACATCGCGCGGACGACAAACCACTGACCCCGAGTGCAGCCACGAACGGGCAACTCGCAAAGGTCACAGCGTACAGGAAAACGCCGAAAGCTACGCGTCACGTGACGGAAGCACCCCCTTAAAAGCCAGCTGCGTCCACTGACGTCTGACGCCGCACCTCAAGTGTCTCACCTACAGTACTGCTGTAACAACAGCAGAGATGTAGACACCAGCTGAACCAAACAGTAACAGCAAAACAAGTAACTAGTCAGGGTCACGCCCGTCGACGTAAGTCCTAACCCCTGACCACGTGTGCACACACTGGCTATAGCCTAAGCCAGGTCCTCTAGCTAGTATTCTCCCTCGGCAGGACGCTACCGTTGGCTAGGAGCCCGCGGAACTAACTAAAAACCGCTCACTGGGAAAAACCCTCCGCCATCCGCTAGCGGGTCGGCACCTCTCGGCCTTAGGTCACACAAGTGGAGGCTTCACACGACACAGAAGCTCAAAACACAAGCGCCGAAGTACTAACGGGCAACCACGCCCCTCAACACGTACTTCGAGGCACTAAATGGCAGCATCACCACTGCCGACAACTCAGGACAAGCAACTAGACCTCCTATGTAACGATCCTGAGCCAAACGACTCAAAGGTAAGATCGTCACAACAGCGGAACAAGCCGCCAATCGGTCTAATCCTAAGCCAAAGAAACCACGCTCCGCAGAAAACGACACACGGAGACCTGAGGGAGACATCAAGAACCCTCAGCACACCTGGACACGCAAACCGAGGTAGAACAATACCTCGAAGCATCCAGAAGCAGTGTCTTAGGCAGGACAGAACCGCTAAGACACGCGCAAACAAGGTCACATGTCAACCACTGGGTCAGACCAGGTTGACCGAAACCCAAACAAGCACATGCAAAGGTAGGATAAGGAACCCTACCACAAGCAAGAAGACTCCTGGCTACCTTACAACGTAGTCTTAACCCTCATAGGACGTCAAGAGACATCCACGGGACAACGGGCAGACCACAAGGCCAAGCCAAGACACACAGAATCATCGGGCGGAAAACCAAGGCACAAGGAAAGTAACGCACCAGCTCTAGACCGCTACAAGCAAGCGACGGTCTAGGTTAGGGCCGTTATTTCCCAAACGACGGACGGACACCAGGCCGTCACTCACACCACCCTGATAACCTACAAACCACGCAAAAGCCAAGTAACGCACGGGACTAGGGGCGTTACAAGCAAACGACGCACAGGGCACCCACCGTCACATTCAACGGTGCAGCAAACCCAAACCAAAGCGAAGTAACGCGCTAAGCCAGGCGCGTCACTCACGAAACAGCGCGGCAGGGGAGGGCCGTCAGAACCAAACGACGCACAGGGGACCCATCCGTTACTCACAGACGGCATGGCCACCCTCAACCCAACACCACAGCAAACAACGGTCGGAGGCATGCGCGTTACTCACAAACGACGCACGGGGTCCCCACCGTCACACCCAACGGTGCAGTCAACCCAACCTCGACCAAAAGAGAATGTAACGGCCAGGGGCGGGCACGTCACACTCAAACAACGCATAGGGGCACGACCGCTAGAGGCACCGCCTCAACGAGTCAACGTCAGTCAACTGGCAAGTAACGGCCTGGGCAAGGCGCGCCACTTCCATCTAACGCACTGGGTCAAGCGCGTTAGACTAACCGACTCAACCCCAACATAAAACGACGAAGGCGAAGTAACGCACTAACCTAGGCACGTTACAAGGAAGCGACGCGCCACTCTAGGGCCGTCACTCACCTAGAAGCCAAAGCGCTAAAACGATGCAGACCAAACGACGGTCAGTCGTAGGGCCGCTAAAGACAAGTAACGGTCGCTGGCATGACCGCTACTTCGGTTACGGCGGGAAAACATAGGAATGGCCGGATCGGCCCGTTCCACGCCCCATTCACGCCGAAACGCAGGGGAAACACACCGCAACACCGAATAACAACATTCAAGGGCCAAAATGCCCACATGCAACACCAAAAACGCTCGATCCGGGCGATTTAGACAAATCCACCCTAAGTGGGTCACCGAGGTTCCCGGGCTTCTACCGGCCTCGAATGAACACCGAATCGCACGAAATCAACGTGGATGAGATTCTAACATCCCTGCGGTCATTTAGAAACTAACTGAACCGCAAACGGTCACCGTTTACCGGCCGACCCTAAAAACCACGAAAATCACGGTTTAGGCAAAACAAGCCCAAACACACTCGTTTCCTAGCCGAACGCCGTGCAATGGCAGGGAAAACGAAGGTGAAGAAGCAAGGATCCGTCACCCTACCTCCACCGAAGAAACCGTGCCCCGAAGGGACTAAACCACGCCGAAAACCACTCGCGAACCAATTTCACCGGCTTTGAATCCACCGTTCGGGATCGCGCCAGAATCGATCCGATCCTCGCCTCATCGCGCATCTCGACAGCTCCACGGCCTCGCCACCTCGCCCACCTACGCCTCCGTCTGCAGCCGGAGCCAAAGAGGGGGAGAAACGAGAGAGAACGGGAGAGAGAACGGTCGCGCGAATGAGAAGGAAGAGAGAAAAAGAAAAGAAAAAGGAAAAGAAATTAGGAAATTTTCCTAATTTCCGAAAATTCCAAAAATGCGCCGAAAATACATAAATTCAGAAAAATACACAAAAATAGTCGAAACGACCGGCTCGAAGAGTACATCGACGCTGTAGCATTCACGAGTTCGAGAATTGACAAATAAACTCACCGTAGGGTTCCGTAACTAGTACGTGAGAAAAACCCACACGGCTCGTCAAACTCAATTCGGAAGCCACAAAAGCGAACCGAAACTCAACGAAACCAATCCGAAACAGATCCGAAAGATCCATTAAAGATCCTACGAGATCCAGGGCATTACATCCTCCCCCCCTTCAAAGAATTTCGCCCCCGAAATTCAGGACTAGCAAAGGAGAAGCAGGGAAGAACAACCCAACAGCACAAAACTCGGAAAACACAGCTCAGAGGAACACCGTCAGATCACAATTACAGGTACACACTCAGCTTCCAAGACAGCAAGTCTACAGCACGAGTATGGCACCAAAGTGAATACATCTGACACCTCCAAAGCAAGGGCAACGTCGTTTACGTCTCACCAGAAATAGAGACACGACAGCCACAACAACAGACAACTGAGAAACACAACGACAACACGGCAAGCGGCAGCTTACACAAGGAACGCAGTCCCCACAGCTGACAGCTCGCAACATCATCGGCTCCAGTGCCAAAGGCAACAGGGAACACCTGGCACACAGGACACCAACGACAACAACAACGCTGCTGGACCCGAAACACAATCAAGTCAGCACTCACTCAGACATCACATCTGATCAAGTCGCAAGCTAACTCCACCAGGGAAAGAGAGCACAGCAAGCCAACTGACAAGACCATGGTCCAAGGCAGAGACACAAAATCATAAAGAAACAGCGCCAAAACAACACAACGGCAACACCTGCAGAATTCCGGCTCTACTTAACACGCAGAACCACGGAACACAACTGCAAGCAGGGTCACAACAAGGCACAAAAACAGCTGAACACACGACCACAAGAGACAGGTCACGCATCAGACTGCTCACCAAGAGAAAGACCCACAACAACGAAAAACAACAACAATGATCTCGGGGAATGCAACTCAAGGACTAGCAACACGCCTCAAGAGCACAACACCCAAGAAGAAAATACAGAGTAGAGGGTACTCAATCCGCAAAGATGCCGACAAATTCCCCAACACTCGCACAATGCCGATGCCAACACAAGAAAACCACGAACAACGGCACGGCAACAACCAAAGTCAAGGCACAAGAAGCCAAGACAAAGCCACTTCGAGAAAGGAACAAGACCTCTCGACAAATGGGTAGCCAACCCACACACAACAGCTGCACTCTCAACAATGTGCACAGGCAACAGAACAACATCGATAATCGCATCTCAGCACACACCAGGCGTCATCGCAATCAACAAGATCGCAACTCACACGCCACGCGCACCGATCCAACGAATAACCGATCACAAAGAGCCTAAGTGCAACAAGAGAAGAGCACCAGCTTCAGCGCAAAGCACAAGGAAAGCATCAATCTCAGCTCACCATCACGTCCTGACACGATAAATGAGCCTTCACAACACATCGGCCGTTAGACACAGCACGACAACTACGGTACACAACAGCTCTTAACACCATCATGGAGTCCAAAGCTAAGCAACCGTACAACAAGGAGCAGATCAGGCTCAAAACAAAGCTGTCTACACTTAAGCAGACACAGGACAAAGGCACAACCAAGACAGCAATTCCAAGGCAAACCTCGGAAAGCTTCACCAAAGAGGGATGAGAAGCAACAAGCTCAACAACAACAGCTCACCAGGAAGGGAAAATCCAAGGCTCGCTCGAGCAACTTCTCAATCGAGGCAACACGACAATCGAAGCAACCAAAACAACGAAGCATCAGGAGCTACACAAACTCAAGCTGGGACAACCCAAGCAACGTAAGAACGTGCGTGGCCATCACACCAACGCTAAAAGTCATAAGCCACCTGAGCAAAATACAGAAAATAGCTCGAACAAGGCACTGCAGGTTCATGCCAACCGACAAACACTGCAAAGTGCACCACGATCGAGACCAACTTCAAAACCGAACGAAGCACATCGTCTCATCTAGACGAGAGCAAAACCATCTCGCACAGTGCCAACCAAGCACGTACAAGACCACACGCAAAAAGCACCGCGATAAACCATCGCAACACCTACGCCAGCAAGAGACTGTACTGGGCCTAAAGACTCTGGTAACTGTATATCTGGATTTCCATGTATCTCACACGACAATGATCTGATAGCTCAGAAAAGAACTCCGAACATCTCAGAACACTGCTCTGATACCACCTGTAGCGACCCGGATTCCGGATACCCGGTGCACCCGGTATAAATACCGAATACACGTGATACCACATGGGACCCGCGAGGCCTCCCAAGCGCGGGAAAGCGCCGAAGGGAAAAAGGAGTGTGTGGAACACATTGAAGCCAGCAGATATAACAGTAAGCAATTAAATTTCATTACAATGGATTGCTAAAGTAGCAGAAATAAAATTACCTTTTCATTAATATTCAAGTTTTCAATTATACACCAGAGTCTAGCCCAAGGAAAGACAACAAGTCTAGCACAGTACAGTCAAACAGAAAGAAACGTACACAGAAGTCGGAGGAACCCGACGCAGGTACGGCTGGCAGCTACAACAGCAAACGCGCACTCCACCAGGACAGCAGAGGCAGACGGCGAAACCCACCTGAAAAGCAGCAGGGGTGAGTCTCAACAGAAACTCAGTAGGGGTCACGCGGATCCCCACTGGAAAACCGCACAAAGCGAAGGCAACGGAAGCAGCAACAAACGTAGCAAGGACAGCAACGTAGCAAAGCAGGAAAGCTACACTACAAAGCTGTAAAGGAACAGACGGGAAGTAGGAGTAGGGAACACGCAGGAGAGGGTGAGAACCCGCACCAAACAAGCGGCTACCGAACTAACCTCGGTATCCCAAACTACTCCAAACAAAGGCAACAGATGGATGACCCTAAACTCACACAGAAGGGTACACCAGTCTGTCAACCAGCCCCAAACAAAGGCGAAGGCGAACGCCGACACCGGGAAACAGACAAAACACGACAGGGAACGTCGTGCACAAAGCCCCGCGCACGATCGGAACATCGCGCGGACGACAAACCACTGACCCCGAGTGCAGCCACGAACGGGCAACTCGCAAAGGTCACAGCGTACAGGAAAACGCCGAAAGCTACGCGTCACGTGACGGAAGCACCCCCTTAAAAGCCAGCTGCGTCCACTGACGTCTGACGCCGCACCTCAAGTGTCTCACCTACAGTACTGCTGTAACAACAGCAGAGATGTAGACACCAGCTGAACCAAATAGTAACAGCAAAACAAGTAACTAGTCAGGGTCACGCCCGTCGACGTAAGTCCTAACCCCCGACCACGTGTGCACACACTGGCTATAGCCTAAGCCAGGTCCTCTAGCTAGTATTCTCCCTCGGCAGGACGCTACCGTTGGCTAGGAGCCCGCGGAACTAACTAAAAACCGCTCACTGGGAAAAACCCTCCGCCATCCGCTAGCGGGTCGGCACCTCTCGGCCTTAGGTCACACAAGTGGAGGCTTCACACGACACAGAAGCTCAAAACACAAGCGCCGAAGTACTAACGGGCAACCACACCCCTCAACACGTACTTCGAGGCACCAAATGGCAGCATCGCCACTGCCGACAACTCAGGACAAGCAACTAGACCTCCTATGTAACGATCCTGAGCCAAACGACTCAAAGGTAAGATCGTCACAACAGCGGAACAAGCCGCCAATCGGTCTAATCCTAAGCCAAAGAAACCACGCTCCGCAGAAAACGACACACGGAGACCTGAGGGAGACATCAAGAACCCTCAGCACACCTGGACACGCAAACCGAGGTAGAACAATACCTCGAAGCATCCAGAAGCAGTGTCTTAGGTAGGACAGAACCGCTAAGACACGCGCAAACAAGGTCACATGTCAACCACTGGGTCAGACCAGGTTGACCGAAACCCAAACAAGCACATGCAAAGGTAGGATAAGGAACCCTACCACAAGCAAGAAGACTCCTGGCTACCTTACAACGTAGTCTTAACCCTCATAGGACGTCAAGAGACATCCACGGGACAACGGGCAGACCACAAGGCCAAGCCAAGACACACAGAATCATCGGGCGGAAAACCAAGGCACAAGGAAAGTAACGCACCAGCTCTAGACCGCTACAAGCAAGCGACGGTCTAGGTTAGGGCCGTTATTTCCCAAACGACGGACGGACACCAGGCCGTCACTCACACCACCCTGATAACCTACAAACCACGCAAAAGCCAAGTAACGCACGGGACTAGGGGCGTTACAAGCAAACGACGCACAGGGCACCCACCGTCACATTCAACGGTGCAGCAAACCCAAACCAAAGCGAAGTAACGCGCTAAGCCAGGCGCGTCACTCACGAAACAGCGCGGCAGGGGAGGGCCGTCAGAACCAAACGACGCACAGGGGACCCATCCGTTACTCACAGACGGCATGGCCACCCTCAACCCAACACCACAGCAAACAACGGTCAGAGGCATGCGCGTTACTCGCAAACGACGCACGGGGTCCCCACCGTCACACCCAACGGTGCAGTCAACCCAACCTCGACCAAAAGAGAATGTAACGGCCAGGGGCGGGCACGTCACACTCAAACAACGCATAGGGGCACGACCGCTAGAGGCACCGCCTCAACGAGTCAACGTCAGTCAACTGGCAAGTAACGGCCTGGGCAAGGCGCGCCACTTCCATCTAACGCACTGGGTCAAGCGCGTTAGACTAACCGACTCAACCCCAACATAAAACGACGAAGGCGAAGTAACGCACTAACCTAGGCACGTTACAAGGAAGCGACGCGCCACTCTAGGGCCGTCACTCACCTAGAAGCCAAAGCGCTAAAACGATGCAGACCAAACGACGGTCAGTCGTAGGGCCGCTAAAGACAAGTAACGGTCGCTGGCGTGACCGCTACTTCGGTTACGGCGGGAAAACATAGGAATGGCCGGATCGGCCCGTTCCACGCCCCATTCACGCCGAAACGCAGGGGAAACACACCGCAACACCGAATAACAACATTCAAGGGCCAAAATGCCCACATGCAACACCAAAAACGCTCGATCCAGGCGATTTAGACAAATCCACCCTAAGTGGGTCACCGAGGTTCCCGGGCTTCTACCGGCCTCGAATGAACACCGAATCGCACGAAATCAACGTGGATGAGATTCTAACATCCCTGCGGTCATTTAGAAACTAACTGAACCGCAAACGGTCACCGTTTACCGGCCGACCCTAAAAACCACGAAAATCACGGTTTAGGCAAAACAAGCCCAAACACACTCGTTTCCTAGCCGAACGCCGTGCAATGGCAGGGAAAACGAAGGTGAAGAAGCAAGGATCCGTCACCCTACCTCCACCGAAGAAACCGTGCCCCGAAGGGACTAAACCACGCCGAAAACCACTCGCGAACCAATTTCACCGACTTTGAATCCACCGTTCGGGATCGCGCCAGAATCGATCCGATCCTCGCCTCATCGCGCATCTCGACAGCTCCACGGCCTCGCCACCTCGCCCACCTACGCCTCCGTCTGCAGCCGGAGCCAAAGAGGGGGAGAAACGAGAGAGAACGGGAGAGAGAGGAACGGTCGCGCGAATGAGAAAGGAAGAGAGAAAAAGAAAAGAAGAAAAAGGAAAAGAAATTAGGAAATTTCCTAATTTCCGAAAATTCCAAAAATGCGCCGAAAATACATAAATTCAGAAAAATACACAAAAATAGTCGAAACGACCGGCTCGACGAGTACATCGTCGCTGTAGCATTCACGAGTTCGAGAATTGACAAATAAACTCACCGTAGGGTTCCGTAACTAGTACGTGAGAAAAACCCACACGGCTCGTCAAACTCAATTCGGAAGCCACAAAAGCGAACCGAAACTCAACGAAACCAATCCGAAACAGATCCGAAAGATCCATTAAAGATCCTACGAGATCCAGGGCATTACACACGTCAACCACTAGGTCACACCGGGTTGAGTTGAACCCAACAACAATGCTCGAACAGTAGGAAAGAGAGTCCGACCTCAAGCAAGAAGACTCCTGGCCACCTTACAACGTAGTCTTAGCCCTCATAGGACGTCGGGAGATATCCACGGGACAACGGGCAGACCACAAGGACAAGCCAAGACAAGCTAAAGCCTAAATCACGGAAAACGGAGCACAAGGCATGTAACGTGCCACCCCTAGACCGCTACTAGCAAGTGACGGTCTAGACCAGGGCCGTTACTCACCAAGCGACGGTCGGACGACAGGCCGTCACTCACACCGCCCTAACCAACCTATCAAACACGAAGAATGTAACGGCCGGCACCGAGCGCGTTACATCAATGTAACGCACGGGCCTAAGCGCGTTACAAACAAACGGCGCATGGGAGCCAGCGCGTTATTCACAACGTGCACAGCCACCCACAACCAAAGTGAAGTAACGCGCAACACCAGGCGTGTTACAAACAAACAACGCGGCAAGGGAGACGCGTCAAAGCCAAACGACGCGCGGGGGAAGGCGCGTTACTATCAACGTGTCCAGCCACCTTCAACGCAGCACAAAACAACAAACGACGGCCAGAGACAGGCGTGTTATAACACAACGACGCATGGGGGCATATCCGTTATATCCAACGGGCACAGCCACCCAAGCTCGGCCAAACCGAATGTAACAGCCAGGGGCAGGCGCGTTACACTCAAACAACGGACGGGGGCACGACCGCTAGAGGCACCGCCTCAACAGGTCAAACGTCGGTCAAACAGCAAGTAACGGCTAGGACCAGGCGCGTCACTTTCATCTAACGCGCTGGGTCAAGCGCGTTAGATCAACCGACTCAACCCCAAAACAAAACGACGAAGACGAAGTAACGCGCTAGCCTAGGCGCGTTACAAGGAAGCGACGCGCCACTCTAGGGCCGTCACTCACCCAAAAGCCAGAAAGCTCAAAAACACCTAAACAAATGGCGGTCTATCGTAGGGCCGTCAGAGCCAAATAACGGCCACTGAAACGACCGCTACTTCGGTCACGGTGGGAAAACAGAGGAACGGCCGAATCGGCCCGTTCCACGCCCCATTCACGCTGAAACGCAGGGGATACAAACCCAAACGACCAAAAACAACATCAGGGAACTACAAACCCCACATGCAAGCTCAAAAACGCAAGATCCGGGCGATTTAGACAAATTGACCCTAAGTGGGTCACCGAGGTTCCCGGGCTTCTACCGGCCTCGAATGAACACCAAATCACACGAAATCAACGCGGATGGGATCCTAACGTCCCAGCGGTCAGTTAGAAACTAACTACGCCGCAAATGGTCTCCGTTTACTGGCCGACCCTAAAAACCATGAAAATCACGGATTAGGCAAACCAAGCTCAAACTCGGCCGTTTCCTTGCCGAACGCCGTGCAATGGCAGGGAAAACGAAGAGGACGAAGTAAGGATCAGTCACCCTACCTCCACCGAAGAAACCATGTCCCGAAGGGACTAAACCACCCCGAAATCCACTCACGAACCGATTTCACCGGCTTTGAATCCACCATTCGGGATAGCGCCAGAATCGATCGGATCCTCGCCCCACCGCGCACCTCGATAGCTCCACCTCGTCGCCACCTCACCCACGAGCGCCTCCGTCTGCAGCCGGAGTCGGAAGGGGGAGAGAACGAGAGAGAACGGGAGAGAGAGAGTGAGATCGCGAGAGTGAGGAGAGAGAGAGAGGAAAAGAAAAGAAATTAGGAAATTTTCCTAATTTCCGAAGATTCCGAAAATGCGCCGAAAATGCACAAATTTAGAAAAATACGCAAAAATAGGCAAAACGACCGGCTCGAAGAGTACATCGTCGCTATAGCATCCACGAGTTCGAGAATTGACAAACAAACTCACCGTTGGGTTCCGTAACTAGTACGTGAGAAAAACCCACACGGCTCGTCAAACTCAACTCGGAAGCCACAAAAGTGAACCGAAACTCAACGAAACCAATCCGAAACAGATCCAAAAGATCCAGCAGAGATCCAACAAGACCTGCAAAAGATCCATCAAGATCCAGGGCGTTACATCCTCCCCTCCTTTAAGAAATTTCACCCTCGAAATTAAGGACTAACAAAGGAGAAGTAGGGAAGAACAACCCAACAATACAACCACGATAAATGACACAAATCTCGAGAAACACAGCTCAGAGGAACACCGTCAGATCACAATTATAGGTACGCACTCTAGCTTCCAAGACAGCAAGTCCACAACACGAGCATGGCACTTAAGTGAACATATCTGACACCTCTGAAGCAAGGGCAATGTCGCTTACGTCTCACCAGGAATGGAGACACGACTGCCACAACAACAGACAACCGAGAAACACAACGACAACACGGCAAGCAGCAGCTTTTACAAGGAGACACAGTCCTCACAGCTGACAGCTCGCAACATCATCGGCTCCAGTGCCAAAGGCAACAGGGAACACCTGGCACATAGGACACCAACGACAACAACACCACTGGACCACAAACACCATCAAGTCAGTCCTCACTCAGATATTACATCTGATCAAGTCGCAAGCTAACTCCACCAGGAAAAGAGAGCACATCAAGCCAACTGACAAGACAAGACCATGGTCCAAGGCAGAGACACAAAATCATAAAGAAACAACGCTCACAAAAACAACACAACGGCAACACCTATAGGATTCCGGCTCCACACAACAAGCAGGGCCGAGGAACACCACTGCAAGCAGGGTCACATCAAGGCACAGAACAGCTGAACACACGACCACATGGGACATGTCACGCATCAGACTACTCACCAAGAGAAGACCCACAACAACGAGAAACGACAATACTCTCGGGGAACGCAACTCAAGGACTACGAACACGCCTCGAGAGCACAACACCCAAGAAAAAAAAGACATGCAGAGCAGAGGGTACTCAATCAGCAAGGAATGCCGACAAATTCCCCAACACTCGCAAATGCCAATGCCAACACCAGAAAACCACAAACAATGGCACGGAAACATACAAAGTCAAGGTGCAAGAAGCCAAGACGAAGTCACATCGAGAAAGAACGAACCTCTCGACGAATGGGTAGCCAACCCACACACTTCCGCTGCACTCTCAACAATGCGCACAGGCAACAGAACAACTTTGGTAGTCGCATCTCAGCACACACCAGATGCCATCGCAATCAACAAAGATCGCAATTAACATGCCACGAGTACCGATCACGCGAACAACCGATCACAAAGAGCCTAAGTGCAACAAAGGAATAGCACCAGCTTCAGCACAAAGCACGCGGAAAGAACTAATCTCAGTTTGCCATCATGTCCTGGAACAACAAATGAGCCTTCACAATACATCAACCGTTGGACACAGCACGACAAATACGGTACACAACAGCTCTTAACACCGTTATGGAGTCCAAAGCCAAGCACCCGTACAACAAGGAGCAGATCAGGCTCAAAACAAAGCTGCCCACACTTAAGCAGACGCAGGACAAAGGCAACACTAAGACAGCAATTCCAAGGCAAACCTCGAAAAAGCTTCACCAAGAAGGGCGAGAAGCAACAAGCTCGACAACACAGCTCACCGGGAAGGGAAAATCCTAGGTTCGCTCGAGCAACTTCTCAATCGAGGCAACACAACAATCGAGACAACCGAAACAACGATGCATCAGGAGCTACACAGACTCAAGCTGGGACAACCAAAGCAACGTAAGAACGTGCATGGCCATCACACCAACGCTGAAAGTCATAAGCCACCTGAGCAAAAGCACAGAAAACAGCTCGAACAAGGCACTGCAGGTTCATGCCAACCGACAAACACTGCCGAGTGCAACATGATCGAGACAAACTTCAAAATCGAACAAAGCACCTCGTCACACCTAGACGAGAGCAAAACCATCTCGCACAGTGCCAACCAAGCACGCACAAGGCCACACATGGAAAACACCGCGATAAACATCGCAACACCTACGCCATCAAGAGACTGTACTGGACCTTAAGGACTCTGGTAACTGTATATCTGGATTTCCATTTATTTCACACGACAATGCTCTGATAATTCAGACAAGAAAATTTTGAACATCTCAGAACACTGCTCTGATACCAACTGTAGCGACCCGGATTCCGGATACCCGGTGCACCCGGTATAAATACCGAATACACGTGATACCACATGGGACCCGCGAGGCCTCCCAAGAGCGGGAAAGTGCCGAAGGGAAAAAGGAGTGTGTGGAATATATTGAAGCCAGCAGATATAACAGTAAGCAATTAAATTTCATTACAATGGATTGCTAAAGTAGCAGAAATAAAATTACCTTTTCATTAATAGTTCAAATAATTACAATTATACACCAGAGTCCAGCCCAAAGGAAAGACAACAAGTCTATCGCAGTACAGTCTGACAGAAAAAGAAATGTACACAGGAGTCGGGGGAAGCCCGACGCAGGTACCGCTGGCAGCTACAGCGAACACGCTCCACCAAGGACAGCAGAGGCAGACGGCGAAACCCACCTGAAAAGTAGGGGTGAGTCTCAACAGAAACTCAGTAGGGGTCACGCGGATCCCCACTGGAAAACGCACAGTGCAACGGAAGCAAGAAAACAACGAGTGCAGCAAAGCAGGAAAAGCTACACTACAAAGCTGTAAACAGAACAGGTGCAGCAGGAGTAGGGAACAGGCAAGAGAGGGAAGCTCAACAACAAAGAAGAGCGAGGCCGTAAAACACGGGACGACGGCCACCGAGGAGAACTCGGCACCCTAAGCTACTCCAAACGGCAACAGACGGTCGACCCCAAACTCACATAGTAGGGTAACCCAATCCGTCAGCCAAAACAAAGGCGAAGGTAGGCATCGATGCCGAAAACACAGACAAAACATGACAGGAGACGTCGTGCACGCAGCCCCACGCATGAACGAGAATGTCATGCCAACGACAGAACACTGACCTCGAGTACGGCCACGAGAGGGCAACTCGCAAAGGTCACAGCGCGCAAGAAAACACGAGAGTCACAGCACCGAGTGACAGGAGCACCCTCCTCCCAGAAGAACAGCCAGAAGCGTCCACTAACGACTTACACTGCGTCACAAGTGTCATGTCACTCAAGGACAAGACACACCAAGAACCAGGTCCGAGGAACAACAGTTCCAAGGAAACATGGTACCACAGCACGAAACTACAGCACCAACTGCGAGTGACTAGTTAGGGCCACGCCCGTCGACGCAAGTCCCTAGTCCCTGACCACATGTGCACACACCGACCTCTACCTAGGTCAGGCCTCTAGCTAGTATTCCCCTCGGTAGGACGCTACCGCTGGCCGGGACCTACGGAACTAGCTTAAGAACCGTACGTACCAAACGCAACAGGAAAACCCCTCCACCACTCCCAGTGGGTCGACAAAAGCCTAGGGCTACAACTAGGGGAGGCTCACAAGGCACAGACTCCGAAACACGGGTGCTACTGCACAGACAGCTAAGAAAAGTCCTGTCTCGTGCACAATAAAGCACCAAGGCAGCTAGACAACCGCCAATAGACTTAGGACCAGGCAACTAGACCTACAACGTAACGATCCCTGAGTCGGACGACTCCAAGGCAAGATCGTCACAAACAGCGGAACAAGCCGCCAATCGGTCTAATCCTAAGCCAGCAAAACAACGCTCCGCAGAAAATGACACACGGAGACCTGAGGGAAACACTAAGAACCCTCAACACACCTGTACACGCAAACCGAGGTAAGGCAACATCTCGAGGCATCCAGAAACAGTGTCTCAAGCTGGACACAACCACCGAGACACACAAGGTCGCCTGTCAACCCCTGGATCATCCCAGGTTGACCGGAACCAGACCACACACAAACGAA
The DNA here is from genome assembly GCA_022559845.1 of Amorphophallus konjac. Classification (NCBI taxonomy): domain Eukaryota; kingdom Viridiplantae; phylum Streptophyta; class Magnoliopsida; order Alismatales; family Araceae; genus Amorphophallus; species Amorphophallus konjac. Next base: position 192,117,921 of record CM040122.1, on the reverse strand, counting down.
GGTCACACGTCAACCACTAGGTCACACCGGGTTGACCTGAACCCAACAACAATGCTTGAACAGTAGGAAAGAGAGTCCTACCTCAAGCAAGAAGACTCCTGGCCACCTTACAACATAGTCTTAGCCCTCATAGGATGTCGGGAGACATCCACGGGACAACGGGCAGACTACAAGGACAAGCCAAGACAAGCTAAAGCTGAAATCATGGAAAACGGAGCACAAGGCATGTAACGCGCCACCCCTAGACCGCTACTAGCAAGTGACGGTCTAGACCAGGGCCGTTACTCACCAAGCGACGGTCGGACGACAGGCCGTCACTCACACCGCCCTAACCAACCTATCAAACACGAAGAATGTAATGGCCGGCACCAAGCGCGTTACATCAATGTAACGCACGGGCCTAAGCGCGTTACAAACAAACGACGCATGGGAGCCAGCGCGTTATTCACAACGTGCACAGCCACCCACAACCAAAGCGAAGTAACGCGCACCGCCAGGCGCGTTACAAACAAACAACGCGGCAAGGGAGACGCGCCAGAGCCAAACGACGTGCGGGGGAAGGCGCGTTACTATCAACGTGCACAGCCACCCTCAACCCATCACAAAACAACAAACGACGGCCAGAGACAGGCGCGTTATAACACAACGATGCATGGGGGCATATCCGTTGTATCCAGTGGGCACAGCCACCCAAGCTCGGCCAAACCGAATGTAACGGCTGGGGGCAGGCGCGTTACACTCAAACAACGGACGGGGGCACGACCGCTGGAGGCACCGCCTCAACAGGTCAAACGTCGGTCAAACAACAAGTAACGGCCAGGACCAGGCACGTCACTTTCATCTAACGCGCTGGGTCAAGCGCGTTAGATCAACCGACTCAACCCCAAAACAAAACGACGAAGATGAAGTAACGCGCTAGCCTAGGCGCGTTACAAGGAAGCGACGCGCCACTCTAGGGCCGTCACTCACCCAAAAGCTAGAAAGCTCAAAAACACCTAAACAAATGGCGGTCTATCGTAGGGCCGTCAGAGCCAAATCACGGCCACTGAAACGACCGCTACTTCGGTCACGGCGGGAAAATAGAGGAACGGCCGAATAGGCCCGTTCCACGCCCCATTCACGCCGAAACGCAGGGGATACAAACCCAAGCGACCAAAAACAACATCAGGGGACTTCAAACCCCACATGCAGGCTCAAAAACGCAAGATCCGGGCGATTTAGACAAATCGACCCTAAGTGGGTCACCGAGGTTCCCGGGCTTCTACCGGCCTCGAATGAACACCAAATCACACGAAATCAACGCGGATGGGATCCTAACATCCCAGCGGTCAGTTAGAAACTAACTACGCCGCAAATGGTCGCCGTTTACCGGCCGACCCTAAAAACCACGAAAATCACAGTTTAGGCAAACCAAGCCCAAACTCGGCCGTTTCCTTTCCGAACGCCGTGCAATGGCAGGGAAAATGATGAGCACGAAGTAAGGATCAGTCACCCTACCTCCACCGAAGAAACCGTGCCCTGAAGGGACTAAACCACGCCGAAATCCACTCACGAACCGATTTCACCGACTTTGAATCCACCATTCGGGATCGCGCCAGAATCGATTCGATCCTCGCCCCACCGCGCACCTCGACAGCTCCACCTCGTCGCCACCTCACCCACGAGCGCCTCCGTCTGCAGCCGGAGCCGGAAGGGGGAGAGAACGAGAGAGAACGGGATAGAGAGAGTGAGATCGCGAGAGTGAGGAGAGAGAGAGAGGAAAAGAAAAGAAATAGAAAAGAAATTAGAAAATTTTCCTAATTTTTGAAGATTCCGAAAATGCGCCGAAAATGCACAAATTCAGAAAAATATGCAAAAATAGCCAAAACGACCGGCTCGAAGAGTACATCGTCGCTGTAGCATCCACGAGTTCGAGAATTGACAAACAAACTCACCGTAGGGTTCCGTAACTAGTACGTGAGAAAAACCCACACGGCTCGTCAAACTCAACTCGGAAGCCACAAAAGCGAACCGAAACTCAATGAAACCAATCCGAAACAGATCCAAAAGATCCAGTAGAGATCCAACAAGACCTGCAAAAGATCCATCAAGATCCAGGGCGTTACACCAGCCTTTACTTCAAAGTCTATTCATTGGATATGCTTGTGCATCACAAAGTCTGTACACTGCTGTCTCGTGCATTCTAAGTCCATACACTGCTTTGGGCATTGTTCTTCACAGCATGTCTGTACACTGCATTTAGGCATTGTTCTTCACATCATGTCTGTACACGCTTCAGTCTTGCATGTATGAAGTCTGTACATGGGTCTAGCTCTGCATTCATATAGTCTGTACAGTCAGTGTGTTGCTCGAACCAAGTCTACACATTGTCTCAGCACACACACGCAAAGTCTGTTCACTGCATCTGGCAGTCTACACAGTAAGTCAATACAACGTCCCACGGTAGCACTGCAATGTCTATACATCGCTGGTAGCCAGCACTGCAATGTCTATACATTACGTCCCACAGCCTGCACAGCATGTCTATACAACGTCCAGCTGCCTGCCGCAAAGTTTGTACATTGCGTCCCACAGCATGTAGCAAAGTCTATACATTTGCTATCGCTTGTTCTTGCATCCCCCGCAAGTATGTACATTGAGGTCGCTTGAAGGGCTTCAAGTCTATACACTCTCACCAATGTACATACTTGCCTATATGCTGCATCTAAAGTCTGTACACGCTCATGCATTATTTCATTAAGTCTATACATTGTTTGTTGATCGACTGAAGTAATTCTTTCATTGTACAGGCTGATGAATGGGCACGTGATCTGAGGTTAACACCTGGCATGCGATCCTAGGTTATCTGGACAGATAGGGCACAAGCCCTGCACGCCCTACATCTGCTGCTGATATAAATAGTAGCGATCGAGCAAGAGAGATCAAGACAGAAAAGAGAAAAGATAGAGACTGTGATAGAAGAAGGTGAGAGCAGCAGAGAAGAAGTGAGCAGCAGATAGTGATAGAGAAAAAGAGCCGCAGAGAGGCAAAAAAAAGAAGAAGAAGAAGAAGAAGAAGAAGAAGAAGAAGAAGAAGAGTGAAGATAGACTAAGAGCTCGTGAAGAAGAAGAAAAAGAGAAAGAGAGATAGAGAGAGGGTTCGTGAATAAGAAGAAAGAGGATTCATAAGAAGTTTTGTTCACTGGCATTTGGATCAAATCCAAGCCAGTTTTGCTCCTATGAGAGCCACACTTTGTGCATTGCATTTCCAGCTTTCTGTTTGCTCTATTTTCGTTTCTTATTTTCTTTTCTTTCACTCGGCTTGTCGTTCTTCCGATCCTCTGGACTGAGGTCGGGCTCCTCCTGTGGACTCAGGAGAAGGGGGACATTGGGTCTCCGATTGCAAGTGGCTGGGAGTCACTTGTGGGTTTCCCTCCGGGTTGGAGGAAGGGAGATTCATCTCCGGTTCTGGTCTTGTGGGTTGCAAGTCCAGGTGTTCCCTCTGGGTTTCAGAGGAAGAGAGACCTCGGTCTCTGGTTTTCTAGTGACTGGGTGTCACTTGTGGTTCCCTCCGGTTGGGAGGAAGAGGGGAGGTTGTTCCCCTGGTCAAGCTGTTTGACAGCAAGTGTTTGCAGACTGAGTCTGCTATTCTATCATTGCTAGTGGAAGCCTCACTCCGGTTGGGAGTGAGGGGTGGACGTAGGTCTTGGTGACCGAACCACCTAAAAATCCTCTGTGCAGTGTGGTTGTGTTTTGCTCCTTGTTTTCTACCTCCTTCACAGGCTGCCTTAGCATTCTTGTTTCTATTTGTGTTGCTTCCGCTAGTTGCTTGTTTAGGCGCGCCTTATATATTTGCTCAGTGGTTTAAAAGAGAATTTAACTTGTTCTTCAGATTGTCTATTTACATTGATAGTGTTCTAGTCTTTTATTGAGCGAAAAGTTTTTTAAGGGTGGGATTCATTCACCCCCCCTCTGAATCCATCGCACCGATCCTATCAATTGGTACCAGAGCAGGTTGTCTGCTTAGAAGGCCCACCGACCTGCAGATCCGATCCTACTGTCTTCGGTGCATTTTTGTTAGAGTTGGTTTATCGGTTTGAATCCACTGCTTTGATTTAGTTTTGATCTGCTTCAATGGCTCATCCACCCGTCTTTAGTGGTTCTGATTTCAACCAGTGGCACAGTGATTTCTGTGCTCATGTTAAATCTGTTGATCCAGACCTATGGAAAGTGATTTCACATGGTCCACATAGACTACCAAAAGATCAGTCCAAATGGACTAACAAGCATCGATCTATGTGTGTAGAAAATCAGAAAGCACTGGAGTTAATGAAGGCCGCGACTAATCGAGCTCTTCATTCATGTTTCCTTGGTTGCAGATCTGCATGGGATATATTGGAGATGATAAAGAGAGTCGGGAAGGAAAATCAAACAAGCTGCATGATGGCTAACAGAAGTAATCAAAGTGGCAGCGATCAAGGCAGCAATCAGAATGAAGACGATAATGATGAGGAGGTAAACCCTTTTGAGAACTATACTTTAGATGATTAGGAGAATTCATATGCTGACTTATTAGAGTCACATGAGAGGTTAAGAAAATAGTATAAAAAATTGAAAAAGGGTACTGGGTTAGAAAGTTCAAGCTCCTCTTGTGAAAAATGTCTAGAGTTGAAATAATCTCATGATGCTTTTATGTCTGATATTCAAATGTTAAAAAAATAAATTTCGTTGCTGAAGATTGAGAATCAAGATCATGTAAACGAAATCTCTGAACTTGAGAAGAAGCTTAGCCTAACTTGTCATGATTCTGTTCAGAGTAAGGATTTGCTGAAAAATTTTGAATGTGTTAGTTCTGATTTAAACAAGCTAAAATCTGAGAATGACTCTCTTAGAAAATCTGTTAAAGAAAATGAACAAAAATTTGGGAAACTTGAGCAAGAGAAGAACTTTTTTGTTGAAAAATTTAATGCCATAAAATCTGTAAATATGGAATTACAGAAAGATTTTGAAAAACAACAAAAAGAATTGAAGGAGTTTGAAGCTGGGAGAGAAAGCAAGGTTAACTCAGAAGATCAGACTCTAATAAATGAGTTAATTCAAAATGATAAGCTTAAGGAAGAAAATGAGAAGTTAAAATAACTGAACTCCACTATGTCTGAGAGACTTCTAGCTTTAGAAAGAGGAAAGTATGTTCACATAGAAGAGCCTGATAAATTGAGCAATCTGGCACAGGAAGTTGAAAAATATAAAACTGCTAATAAGGTGCTAAGTGAATGTGTGATTTACAGTGAGCAAGAGATTGCCAGTTACGAGTTACACATTACCTCTCTCGAAAATGAAATTCAAGATTTGAAGAGTTCTCTGTCTAAGTTTGTGAGTGGGCAAGAAAACCTAGACAAGCTACTAGGTGTAAAAGTCAATGTCAAAAAGGAAGGGTTAGGCTACAATAATCTAAATAAAAAGGCTTTTCAGAACAAGGTAATGACATCATTTGTAAATGCTTCAAATGTAGCCACAACATCACAGGTCAAACAGCCCATTGTTCAGAAAACAGAAAAACAGGATAAAAATCTGAAAAAGATTGGAAAATAGAAAATAATCAAAAAGGCCTCATCAGTGCATGTTGATCACAGTCCTCACACACACTCACATGCATCAAAGAAGAAAATGATCTGTCATTACTGTCATAGATTCGGTCATTTGATGCATGAGTGTAAATTGATAGAGAAGGATGATATGAATGCCAGGAAATTTTATGATAAAAATCCTTCATCTCAGAAAAAGAAAATTGAATGTTCTCATTGTGGCAAATTAGGACACACAATTACACAATGCTAGTTTGCAAGTGATAAGAAAACATATCATTCATATCATGTAAATTTCATGCAAACAGTCATGCTATTAACAAGAACAAGTTTGATTCAATAAACCAGCATATGACATGCTTTAATTGTGGAAAATTGGGTCATAAGAGATTTGAATGCTAGCTAAATGCTGGTAGGAGAAATTCTAATTCATGCTTTCACTGTGGCAAGATCGGCCACATTGCAGCCCAATGTTGGCATGCTCAGGGAAGGAAGTCTAACTATAAATCTGGTAGATTCCCTACAAATAGAAATTTTTTTGATAGACCTGAATTTGTCTTTAACAGAAAGTTTCTTGCATGCTCTAACTGTTGGAAGGCAGGCCATCTGGCTATAGAATGCTGGTCACCTATTAAGAGAAGAAATCACTCTTCTCACTTTGAATATGAAAAGTCTGGCTACAAGGCTGTAAATTACTGGCCGAATGATAACAAAGGACAGAACCTTCATGCAAACAACAGAAACTTTAATTCTCATACACATAGATTTCATGATCATGCTAATGTGTACAATGAGAACAAAAATTCTGTTTCATGTCGTTATTGTGGTGGCTTTGGTTATTCAATGAATAATTGCTATTTGATGAAATCTGATGACCTTCATGCACAAACATTGTTGAGAAAACCTGCTAGGAATGTCACTTTTAATTCAGGACCCAAGACCTCTTGGGTACCTGTTTGTGCAAAATGAACATTTTTTTGCAGGTGTGCCTTGGGACTGAGAAAATAATCAGGGGTTAATAAACCAAGGCACTCAAGTATGAAAAACCCCAGGTCTGCACTTTTCAGGTCAGTCACGTGAACTCTCTTTAAACCTTGTCATCTGAAATTTCTGATTTAGATGTTTGTATAATCTGTTAAGCATACATAGCTGCATGTGTTATCTGCACTACTCTGTTTGAATCTTCTTCTTGCATATTGAAATTCATTGCATATCTTGTTTGATGTGTTCATGCATATTTGTCATTTTTTTGGACACTATGAGTATTCATGTCTCTCAATGCTCATATGAATTGGCTGTTTAGATATTGAAATGAGAATAAACTTGCAATTTCTGAAAATCTGAACTGCATATGAATGTAGTTTGATAATGGAATCTATATGTTGCATAGCTCACTGAAAATCTGGATTGCTTATAGGACTGCATGTTGAATTATCATGATTGACCACTATGGTATATCAAATAGTAAGCTACTAAAAGGTAGGGAAATCTGTCTGGAGGTTCTTACTGTGTGTGAGATGGTCTTTTAGACCAGGTTCTCCGCCTAGTACCATGGGTCATATTGCTTGATAGGGTAGTCTGAATGTGCATGAGTCTCAAAGACATATGTTCAGTTCTCATGGCAAACACTGCATGTTTTCAGATGTAGTTAATTGCATGTCTTTACATAGCATTCAATGTTGAGTCTTTGCATGACTTTGCATACATATAGTTAATTGCATTTCATTACATTGAAATTGCCAAAAAGATTGACTGAATGCATATTGTCAGGGGGAGTCAATGTATTGCATGCAGGTTGTCAAATGCATACACTTGTCAGAATTTATTGCATTTGTTGACAAACCTTGATCATATTTTGAAAACACTGGGCTTCAAAATCTCTTCTATCATTTGGTATCAGAATTCTATCAATCTCTCATGAAGATTTCAATGGGGCTATCTCGATCATAAATCAGAAAAACACTTGAACTAGGAATCTTCGATTATACGTTGTTATGAATGTCTGAAATAACTCAGGTGGTTTAAGTTTAATATATTCATTGAGTTTGACTTTAAAAATCTCTTAAAAATATCTGAATCATATTTAATAAACTTTAACCATCTGTTTCATACTGTGTCTTGTAAAATCTTCTGAAATCTGCATTATTGAATACATGGCTTTTTTTGGTTAAGTACATGAAATTATTATTGATTTGAAGCAAATGAGTTTTTCTGAAATGTCTAAAGGGTAAATTCTATCAGAGCAATGACTTTGGTCACTGAGAAACACATGTCCAAAGGACTGTGTCGTGAGGTGCCATAGTTACCTCTGCTTAAGAATGAGTGTTAATCAGGCAGAGCAATGGCATGCACACTGATAAATACAACTCACTCATCAAAGAAATGATTTGTAGTGTGTCATGATGTGTAAATGCTATCTCTGTTCATATAAAGCATGACTGTTAGTTACACTAAGTACTTAGGGATATTGGCGTCTGATCAACGTATATCCTTTAGTTACAAGGTGTACACTGAACTAGAGTGCTCGTAAAATTTGAAGCATAAAAATTTGTTGAAAAAATTGCAATATCTGAATATTGATGTAAAAATCAAATTGCTACAACCCTAGCCAAAATCATATGACTTCATAATTGCTTGATCTCAATATTAGTGCATGTAATTCTGAAAGAAGTCAATAATTTTGATTGTGTAAGAGAAAGGGAGATTAATCAAGATATATATATGAGGGCTTGGTTCATTGTTATTAAACCATGACTTTAGATATAAATACAGAATTTTATTGATAAACTTAGCATACATCATGTTTAAACCCTGCTGATCAATAAAATTTATTCATAAGCCCTTGTAGTGGAACACTTTGAAAACTTATGTTTTGGATTTATGAGATTGATATCTCCTTGAAAATCTTGTTGAAGTTCCTATGATTGGAGCCTATTGGAAATTCTTTACTCACTATCCTTGATTCATCATGACTTGAACTTGTCCTTGATTGCCCCTGTGGTCTCCTTCTCATTCATTTCATAAGGTTCCATTTATTGAGGGGGAGCTTCCTTGTCATATGAATCATGCTGCACAAGAATTCTTAAAGGGGGAGAATTGTCTTGCATTCATACATTTAGGGGGAGTTCTTGCATTTGTTGTTTCATCTGCATCTCTGCATTCATACCTCTCCCATGATTTTTTTTAAAACAAAGGGGGAGCAATTGGTATGAGTCATATTGCTCTTTTGGGAAAAATGTGCTTTCATGTAGTTAAAAGGAGAAATGTTATTTCAATCATTTCATACCTGCTTAATTTTCCTCTCTCTAACTAATGTCTTTTTGCTGAAGTCAAAGGGGGAGAATGTTTTTGACTTGAGTCAGTGTGACTCATAGTGTTGCCATCATCAAAAAGGGGGAGATTGTTGTGCCCCTGTGGTTTTGATGATAGCAAACACTATAAGTCACCATTTGTATGTGTGCATGAAAGATCTTGTTGATTCATTTAAGTGCATTCATATGTGTTCATGTTTTGTGAATGTGCGCTTGTGAATGACATTCCATTATATCTGTCTGACATCTGGTCGATGCATTCATGTAACAGAGTCAGCACGATTGCATTGAGCATACAGTTAGTGCACTGCATACAGAGTCTGCACACTGGTTGATAGCAGCACACTGTGGTGCATAACACAAGTCTATACATCACTACACATGCCTTCCACGAAGTCAAGTCCATACATTGCCCTGTAGCTTGCTTAGCTGAAGTCTGTACATCCACCGTTGAACTTTCCAAGTCTATACATCGGTGAAGTCTGCACAGTCAGTGTGTTTCACTCATCTAAAGTCTATACATTACTTCCCATCTTTACCTAGGTTCTGAACTGAGCAAGTCTATACATTCCTTTCCTTTGCCTACATTCAGAACACAAGTCTACACACTGTCCTGTAGCTTGCATGAGTCATTGAAGTCTGTACATCTCTTAGCGCTCACCAAGTCTATACATTGCTTGGCGCTCACCAAGTCTGTACATCGCCTTGGAGCTTTCCAAAGTCTATACATTAGCCAACAGTGCATCACCTCATGCATCATCTCTCTCAAAGTCTGTACATCCAGTTCTGTCTCACTTAGCGTCTTGTGCATGCATCATCTTACAAAGTCTGTACATCGTGAGTCTGTCCAAGGCATTTCACTAAAGTCTATACACTCCCCTGTTTTATGTTTGTACAGCGGCTTCCTTCATGCTTTAGCTTGGCATCACACAAAGTCTATACATCGCTGTGCATCCCTTGATTTCGAAGTCTGTACATTCTGGTTGCTTCAACTCAAGTCTGTACATTCTGGTTGTCTCATAAGTCTACACATCCCCCCCATAGCAAGTCTGCACATCGTTTGAATAGCACAACAAAGTCTATACATTCTGTTGCATACCTTGCACACAAAGTCTACACACTCCTATATGCCTTGTGCATTGTTCATCAAGTCTATACACTTTGTGTGTCTGCATCGCATTCATCAAGTCTATACACTCCTTAACTAAGTTCGCAGCTGAGTCTGAAGTCTGTACAGCCTTTGCATTGTGCATACTTTGAAGTCTTTACATTGCTTGTGTAACTCCAGCCTTTACTTCAAAGTCTATACATTGGATATGCTTGTGCATCACAAAGTCTGTACACTGCTGTCTCGTGCATTCTAAGTCCATACACTGCTTTGGGCATTGTTCTTCACAGCATGTCTGTACACTGTATTTAGGCATTGTTCTTCACATCATGTCTGTACACGCTTCAGTCTTGCATGTATGAAGTCTGTACATGGGTCTAGCTCTGCATTCATATAGTCTGTACAGTCAGTGTGTTGCTCGAACCAAGTCTACACATTGTCTCAGCACACACACGCAAAGTCTGTTCACTACATCTGGCAGTCTGCACAGTAAGTCAATACAACGTCCCACGGCAGCACTGCAATGTCTATACATCGCTGGTAGCCAGCACTGCAATGTCTATACATTGCGTCCCACAGCCTGCACAACATGTCTATACAACGTCCAGCTGCCTGCCGCAAAGTCTGTACATTGCGTCCCACAGCATGCAGCAAAGTCTATACATTTGCTATCGCTTGTTCTTGCATCCCCCGCAAGTCTGTACATTGAGGTCGCTTGAAGGGCTTCAAGTCTATACACTCTCACCAATGTACATACTTGCCTATATGCTGCATCTAAAGTCTGTACACGCTCATGCATTATTTCATTAAGTCTATACATTGTTTGTTGATCGACTGAAGTAATTCATTCATTGTACAGGCTGATGAATGGGCATGTGATCGGAGGTTGACACCTGGCACGTGATCCTAGGTTATCTGGACAGAGAGGGCACAAGCCCTACATGCCCTACATCTACTTCTGATATAAATAGTAGCGATCGAGCAAGAGAGATCAAGACAGAAAAGAGAAAAGATAGAGACTATGATAGAAGAAGGTGAGAGCAGCAGAGAAGAAGTGAGCAGCAGAGAGTGATAGAGAAAAAGAGCCGCAGAGAGGCAGAAAACAAAAGAAGAAGAAGAAGAAGAAGAAGAAGAAGAAGATGAAGAGTGAAGATAGACTGAGAGCTCGTGAAGAAGAAGAAAAAGAGAAAGAGAGATAGAGAGAGGGTTCGTGAATAAGAAGAAAGATGATTCATAAGAAGTTTTGTTCACTGGCATTTGGATCAAATCCAAGCCAGTTTTACTCCTACGAGAGCTACACTTTGTGCATTGCATTTCCAGCTTTCTGTTTGCTCTATTTTCGTTTCTTATTTCTTTTCTTTCACTCGACTTGTCGTTCTTCTGATCCTCCGGACTGAGGTCGGGCTCCTCCTGTGGACTCAGGAAGGGGGACATTGGGTCTCCGGTTGCAAGTGGCTGGGAGTCCGGGTTGGCGGAAGGGAGATTCATCTTCGGTTCTGGTCTTGTGGGTTGCAAGTCCAGGTGTTCCCTCTGGGTTTCAAAGGAAGAGATACCTCGGTCTCTGGTTTGCTAGTGACTGGGTGTCACTAGTGGTTACCTCCGGTTGGGAGGAAGAGGGGAGGTTGTTCCCCTGGTCAAGCTGTTTGGCAGCAAGTGTTTGCAGACTGAGTCTGCTGTTCTAGCGTTGCTAGTGGAAGCCTCACTCCGGTTGGGAGTGAGGGGTGGACGTAGGTCTTGGTGACCGAACCACCTAAAAATCCTCTCTGCAGTGTGGTTGTGTTTTGCTCCTTGTTTTCTACCTCCTTCACAGGCTACCTTAGCATTCTCGTTTCTATCTGTGCTGCTTCCGCTAGTTGCTTGTTTAGGCACGCCTTATATATTTGCTCAGTGGTTTAAAAGAGAATTTAACTTGTTCTTCAGATTGTCTATTTGCATTGATACTGTTCTAGTCTTTTATTGAGCGAAAAGTTTTTTAAGGGTGGGATTCATTCACCCCCCCTCTGAATCCATCGCACCGATCCTATCACCTCCCAAGTCTCCTAAATCCAACAGGCAACCGCATGCTAGGGGCATACTAGGATGTCTAGGAGTCCCCCATTCCGTCAACCATCGATTGCATCTAGTGTATGCATGGCACACATTCGGATGTCCTGGTCCACCATTGCATGTGTATGGGTCGGTCAAACAGTAAGTTTGTTTAGGGTCATGTGTGAGTCCGTGTTTTTCTTTATTTTTGTCAAGATTGTCGAGTGCTTAGTGAGTCTGCATGCATCGAGTCGAGTCGATCTTTTGTACGCTCGCATTGCCAGTCCGTTTCGAGTGCGAGGCAAGTTGGATCTAATGCGTACGTTGTAGACTTACCGGAATTTGGGATCTTCTCTACCTCAACATATCAAATCTAGTCACATAACGGGACCCAGCGGTGATTCCTAGTCAGTCTTCGAGCCGCCTCCTCCCCTTTGAGAGTGACCCCACCCTAGAGTGTCCACCACTAGCCTCATTCCCACAGTAGCGTGAGCATATCGAATATATACGGGATGAGCAGGTGACGATTACTTGGAGTGGAGCGTACTTTGCGCTTCCTGGTTCGACGACGGATCCCTTACTCGACGGGGTCGAGTTCTTCCCACCCGGGGAGAATTGATGGGAATCAACACCGAGCATTGACATTTTTATTTTTCATTTGTGTCCATTTATTTGTATTTATACCCTTGGCTAATTGGGTTTGCAATTGTAAGGCATTATAAGCCAAAGGGTTAGTCTTTAAAGTCTTTGGGTTTTTTTGTAAAAGTCCAGTAGGTCCAGTAGGGTCCCTCACCCTCTCCCTCATTGGTCCACTTGACTTAGGGCCCATGTGGGGATAGTTCAAAGTCCAAGGTGGGCTTAGACTAAACTTTTCCAACTTGGACCAAGAAGACAAAGTCCACTTGGCCACCTTGGTCAAGGGGGCGCACCCTTCCATATATTATTTTTTATTTTGTGGTTTTTGACCACATGGGGAGAATGTCTTCTATCCCTTGTATACCCCTCCCCTAACCCTAGATCTGAGGGTAATTAGGTCTTTAGGGTGGATCTATATAACCCTTGTATTTTTCATTTTGTGGAAAATTAATGAGAAAAAATCAAGAGATTGTTCTTGGCCAAGGGCGCCCCTCCTCTCTCCCCTCTCCTTTGCAGCATGGATTTATTGTGTTTCTAGGGTGGATTCCCTACAATACTTGGTGGATTCCAAGTGATCTCTCCTCCCCGGAGTGCGAAGCTCCGCCTCCGCCGCCGCCGCCATGGAGCCGCCACAGCACCGTCGCCGCCACTTTGTCGGAATTCTGTCCACATCAAGACAAAAGGTTGAAGCTCGATTTTTATCTCCACATCAGGAGATCTGATCGAGCTGCAATTTGGAGTGTTTGTTCTTCTTGTTATCCCTAGTCTCCATTTTAAATTTCGTGCCAATCAGAGGTCATTTGCTATTTTTTTCCATAATTTTAGTTTCACCCCTGACAGTCTGCCAGTTTGCTGATCTCCAGGATAGGAGTCTGTTCTTCTATTTTTCCCACCGCCTTATACATCTTCCAAAATTCCCCAAAAAATCATGCGTGTTTCTCACTTTCCTACCTTCTACTCATAATTTTTCTAGCGTCTAGATCTATCGTCTTCTTATCGGTCAAAATTCATTTTCAGGGAAAACTCAGTCTATCATGTGTGTCTGTCAGTCCGAACCAACAAAAACTTTTGAGGGATAGTCGTTTTCATTATCAATCCATTCACTTGATGGATCTGAAAATTTTATATGTTGTAGCCCATTGCATCCTCTATCCATCGGTACCAAGTTTACGTCGATTCGACACCGGATCTGGCCGCAAGAAATCTTTTTGTGATGGCGCGTAGAGCAGAGCCCAGCCAGCACAATCAGTCTGGGAATTGATTCCTCGGAAAATACGCCGGCGCACACTCGGTCACCGCCGCTCCCGGGGATCGATCAGCAACCTTCCAGCATCGCCCCAGCAAGCCGCAGCAGCAGGGAGATGCCTAGGTTCCGCCGTCCCAGGAGCCGGACCCACCTGCTGTCCTGCCGGTCCTGCAGAACCGTTCCGAGCAGTAGCCCGTCTTCGGCCCGAGAACCGTCCAAATTGCTGCACGTCAACCCAAGCTTGCTACTCCCGGGTCCCACATTATTGTCCTTTACCTCCCTGCGTGGAGTGGGCCTTAAAGCCATTTATGTAATTATTGTTAATATTTGTACACCGGGAGTACGAGCTTCGGCCGGGGTCATTTTCCCCACGCCCGCAGCGAGGAGGTAAACTCGCCTCCCTCTTTATCGCATTTGCTCAATTCGTATATTTTTTGAATGCCGCTACTAGAGTGATAGGAACGTAGCTCGCTATATCACTTCAATCACCGCTGCGAGAGAGCGAGCGTGACCCGTCCCATGACTCAATTCGAGTACACGTGGAAAAGCCGATACCCGAGGCTCATTGCCGGTTTCTCAACCACGCACGATCCCGCGTTTCCCTCGCTTAGAGACGGCCGCAAGCTAGAGTCCCAGGTTCGCTGTTCGTCCCGCATCAGTGTAGCACCCTGAGAGATAATTAATTAATATGAAAGGGGTAATAATTAAGAATTATCTACTATTAAATTAGAAATCCCTTTAGGTGAAATTTCAACTAATTTATAAAAATTCAGAAAAATCATAATTGTTGAGAGGACTAAAAGTTTAGACGATTTGTCTTCTTGATCAGACCCTAAATAAAAGTTTAATCAAGGCGAATTGATGGAATTAGGGCTAAAATCGAGCTTTAATAGATCGAACCTTAGATCGCTAAATTCAAACCCAAATCTCGATCATTTGACCCCAAACTAGACCCAATCGAACGGCCTTGATAGCTAGATCATTTCCTCTCTCTTTGTACGTAAAAACCCTAACCCTAGGAGCGTAATTTGGAGCGAGAAGGCGGCGCGACCTGGTCAAGCGCGAGTTTCATGCACGTTCGACGTCGTGGACTCTTCCTAGCCTTATTGCGCCCCCTAGATCAAAATATCCCCTTTAAAACAAAGCCTAGCCCGACCTAGAACCCCCATTTGCTGTGGCGGCCGGCGAGGAGCTCGTTCGAGGGAGGATTCGGCATGGTGGCGGAGCACAAGTTCGTGCGATCTGGAGTGTCGTCGTCCCCTTCTTCCTTTGATTTAGGTAGGTAATGGTGGTCTAAACTCAAAGTAAAAGATACCATGAGAAGTGACTTCTAGTCCACTTTCCATCAGTAGTAAAAGCCTTAATTTTCATTCAGTATATCATGCGTATTGTTTAGTTTAGTAGCAGCATGTCACAGTTAGGGTTTCATCCATGTCCCACTCTCTTGATCGATTCAATGCTCGATATAGGCAGACCCAAACTCTAATTAAACATGTTGTATTACACATTATTTTGTCCTCTTTCCATTCATGCTATTTTGCCTAATTTTCATGCATTATATCATCCCAATTAGTTCCTTGAATCGAGGTCTATCGGAGCTCGCCGGAGGCCAGTCACGGCGTCCTTACTGTGGTCGTACCATAAACCGCCTAGGACCTCGGCGGCCCCGTGACAGACCATTTTTTCCTTTCGTATAAGTTTGATTCTTCTTCGGTTTTAGCGGCCCCTCGATAGACCGCAAGGTCACGGTTTGTAGCCAGTACATGACCGCTTCTGACCGTTGCGGCCCTGTCAAGACCGTTTTGATGCACTGTTTTGGTTACATAAATTTTTGTTTCATCTTGTTTAGACATCATGGATAGGGTAGAAACCCACTAAATAAAAAGTGAACATATGGAGTAATGTTGATAATTGCTAATCTGTGATCATGATTGTCATAATATCACTTTCATCCAATTGTATCATCATGATTGTTTCTTTTGAATTGAATGAATAAATTGGTTCAATTAAAATTTATTATCAATTGTTCAATTTATTAGGATTGTTTGATAGTCACACCACTCCGGCGGTGTTGACTGACCGATTACACTATTTTTCGACGTGTTATTAGCCTCAATCTTGTAATTGTTGGGACTCTCCGCCAGATATTCCTTCCGTCGGACTAGGACCGCTATAGTGAGACCTCCATAAGCCCCCGTGAGCCTGGGATTCCCACTAGGATGCCAGGTAGGTTGTACCCCCAAAACTCGATCCTTTGGACTCGATCGAATCGCGTGTTTTTGCCCAAGCCCGGAATCGGGGCTGTCCTGTTGACTGCGGCCCTTCTGGGACCGCTGCTGTCAGGTCGTGGCCCAGGTGTGACCGCCTGATACTTTGAGCGGCCCCTTTCGTGACTGTTTTTAACTGGCTAAGTTCCAGGTCATGTGTGTCAACCTTCCTTCTATATGGGTCGACCTAGCCACGTTGGAGTCGACCTATAGCCTCTAGACTCGACCTGAGAGGTGTGGGATGGACCCTGGTTCGGTCCCACCATGTCTCGGGCGGGCTGGGAGCCCATTAAGTCGATTTCTTTAGCCTTACTGGGCCAGGACTAGTTGCGGTGACCATTGTACCATTTTATCCTCCAAGCGGCCCTCCGAGGAACGTTTCTGGATGGGGTGGCCCAATTGAGACCGTTTCCTTTTTGATTGTGGCCCAGGGACCCTTCTGCTCTAAACGGCCTCTGGTGGACCATCTTCCTTTGGGAAACGGCCCAGCCAAGACCGTCTTGATCTTGTTGCGGCCCCTCTCGGACCGTTTTCATCCTTCAAGCTGGATTTCATCTCTTTGGCCCAGCTTTGGCCTTTGCGGTCTATCAATAGATCGTTTACTCACCTTGGTGGCCCGATCATGACCGCAACATTCCCAGAGCTTGTTTCATGTGTGTTGCATACCCCTTTAATCTCACGACTTCCCATTCAATTGTTGATAATACCACTGGTTCCTAGTTGGTAAGTTACATAGCTTAACCTTTGAATTCCTAGCCGATTCCAATGAATGTCTAAGATGGTTACTTGGATCTTGGATCCACCAAATCAATGCCGACGCATCATAAGGGCCCAGTCTGGTCCTGGGAGGTGCGCCCGAAAAGTACTAGTGTCCCGGGGAGTTGTAATGACATGGTAAGGCATTGCACCGAGTGCATGACTAGTGTGATGTCTAAGACATTCATCCATTTATTCGTTTCCTTGTACATTTCTACAAGTTATTGAATTCCTACAGGGAATTATCTCTACTTGACTTGCTTGTTTGCGTGCTTCATCGGCCAATACATGGAAATTATATATCTCTGTTATATGTCTTTCTATCACTCTCATTCCATCACTACATATGTCAGTTTTGTTCATCATCCTTTTATTTATTCGCATAACATTTAATTAAATTAGGTAATTACTTAAACTTTGCTTGCTATTACCTACTGAGCGTTCACTCACCCAGATTTTCCCCCCATTTCAGGTAGCTCCGATGACGAAACGCAAACGGATGGGGATGGGTAGGAGTGAAGACCAGAGTGGACCTGATAGACGTGACTTGATAGTTGTCTTAGTAGAGGCGTGGAGTGCCACTTAGTGGTTTTGTTGAGTCGTTGTCTAGTAATGTTATTAAGATTTGTCGTCAAGAGTTGTAATCTTTTTTTTTATTTTCTTTTTTTTCAAATCGTGAAGAATGACATTAAGAGGTTGTTGGAACGATTTTTAATTATCTGTGAGTAAATTGGTATTTTTTTTGGAGTAATTCTTCCCCTTACAATTATGTTCTTTTAATTCCGTTATTTGCTCTACTTATCATGAATGTATTCAACTGCTGCGTTCTGATTTTCTGTGTCAGGACGTGACAGAAACTGATGTGCCCTTTTGTGGAGAAAGCCTCCATAGGTGCACTTCCTCATTCTGCATTTCACCCTCTCGAGGCATGCAATGTTTTGATTTGTGGCTTCCTGCATCTCTTGATCTCCTGAAGGATCTTTGTTGGCGGAAGTAGAAATGGATATCATGTGTGCTTCATAAAAATCTTCTAATGAGAAACCCAAGCCTGCGTGCTGGGTAATCTGCAACAATTTTTTAACCATATTGGGTAGATACCACAACTTCTTGAACATCTTGTTGTGGCTTGTAGCCTGGAAGAAAGGAACTTGTTGCTTCCTTGCTATCTTAACCACTCTCCCAGTCACATCGGGAAGCCCCATAATTAGGACGACTGGATCATAAACCTCTTCAGGTAATTTGCAATCCTCATCCCCTTTTACTGGCTATTCATCAGCAGTGTCATGGGTTGCCCCTCAGGATTGAGAACCTCCAAGGTCTTTAATAGTTCGACTGTCTGACAGTCTATATCTATAATGGGCTTTGTGACCCTTGAAGGGACTTTTATGCACCCCAGCAAATCCTTGAGCTTTGGCACCTTCGGCTCGGGGTAGATATCAGAGAAGATTGCTCAAAACACTCGTCCTTCTTCAGAAATCTGCGATACCTCCTACTGAGTCGTAAAACCCAGCGGTGGCGAGGGGAACCAGTCGTTGGCCTCTACTGCCTTTTTTCCTTTGCCTTGAGCTACGTGTGGAGTCTACTTTGACTTCTCCATATAGAGTGAGGCATCAAGTAGATGGCACTCAATCACCTCAAAAGGGTGTAGGTCGGTGAATATCCTTTCTTCTTTTCCATCCCGGGGGTATTTGATACACTAATGAAGAGTAGAACGTACCACCCGGTTCTGATGCACCCATGGTCGGCCCAATAGTGCCTTGTATGATGTGTCATAATTTATAACATGAAACTACACCTTGGTAGTGAAGCCTCCCAACGAGAGATCAAACTTCGCCATGCCCATGGGGACTTCAAACTTCTGGTTGAACCCAGCAATTCTCATATCTCTAACCTTAATCAGATGCAAATTAAAGTAGTGCTTTTGGTAGACCCAGTAAGCTAGGGAGTATGTTTACTATTGCCCCTGGGTCGACTATAATTCTATTTATTAGCTACCCATTTAACCACCCTTTCATATACAAAGGTCTATTTTGGCAAGAAGAGGGTAGGAGCTGTTGAGTTGGAAAAGTAGCAGATCTAGAGGGGGGTGAATAGATCTACTACAAATTCTTCTAAGATTTAAGCACTTAAAATGTGGAATTAAAATATTGAGATAGATACCACTGAATCAAATTTCAAAAACTGAATTACATAAGAGACTATCTAGATGAAGCACAGATGATGAATATGTGAAATGAGAATTTACCAACTATCAGTAGTAATGAATGATAGAATGTGCAGAAGCAAGCAAACTGCAGACGAGGTACTTGGCAGAGTTTTGACTCAAGAGTCACTCACGCAAGTTAACTAAACTTTCAGATAGGATTGCCTTATCCTTCGAGGTACTAATTTTGATATACCTCGTTACAGCAGTTAATTCAGTCAAGAGAGAAACAACGATTCAGATCTATGAAACTAAGAACGATGGACAACAATCACAATCATAGTGAAAAGCAAATTTTAAGGTGGTTCGATCTCAGTCTTGAGATCTACATCCACCCCTTACTCAATAGAGTAAGGCTTACCGCTGACTAACAGCTTGACCAACTGATCCACAACTTTGGGGATCAAATCCCTACAAACCGCTGAGCATTACAGATTAGCTATCCGCTGATACACAGCTTAAAGATGATATCAAAATCAAAGAGAAAACAGAAATAACAAAGAAAAAGAACATATAGCTCACTGCGGAGCAGACTAACTATGGAT
The DNA here is from genome assembly GCA_022559845.1 of Amorphophallus konjac. Classification (NCBI taxonomy): domain Eukaryota; kingdom Viridiplantae; phylum Streptophyta; class Magnoliopsida; order Alismatales; family Araceae; genus Amorphophallus; species Amorphophallus konjac. The sequence goes on along the minus strand of CM040122.1, from coordinate 192,098,261 downwards.
CTGATCCAGAAGCTAGAACAATCAAATTCTCTCATGCACTTCTTCACTTTCAGACAATCTTCAGTATTATGACACTCTATTTCTATCTTCTCTCAGCATCAAACTCTCTCTCTCTCTCTCTCGATCTCCTCTCTGATTTCTCTCTCTCAGAATCTTACTCCTTTAAGATTTTTCTTCTAAGCCTCTCTGAACTCTTCTGCTGGATTTCTCTTTCTTCTCTCTACTTCTCTTGCTCTCACTCTCTACTTCTGATGTCTTTCCCATATTTATAGGCGCAGGCTGAGCCATGCGGTCCCCTCAGCTTTTTGAATTCGGGGGTGTGAAAGCCACACTTGTGCTCATTTGACTAATCCAGATCTCGTACTTCGTTGGACCACGTGTCAGGAATAGATGAAGTGATATTCCACATGGCAAAGTATCAGATCTACTCCCTACCTTGGATCACGTGCCAGTTCATTTGAGTCTCGAGCCACGTGACTAAATCCTGTACTTAAATAGCTTAATCCTGATTCTTTTAACAATTTGAAGCTTTTTCTCAGTTAAGTCCCTATCAATGAGATATAAAGCATTTCGTCAATCACTTGGTCAACATAAGTAGATAGTCAATGTGCATTGACTTTATTGCATGAAACATGTATGCTTAGACCTGATGTGTACATATGCACCGACTTAGATTTGTGAATGTGCACTGACCAGTGAATGTGCACAGACTTGAATTACTTAAGCCTATATGCATATGTTCTGACTTGAACCGTTATGCTCTGACCTTATAATGCAGATATGAATATATATACAGACTTTATAAAGTGATATGTAAACATGCACAGACCTTATGAATGACTAAGGCAAATGTGCATCGACCTTATAGATGACTAAGGTAAATGTGCATCGACCTTAGTTAGCTACAGTTCAAATGTGTATCGACCTTAGTTGCTATTTAACACAATGTGCACCGACCTCAGAATGCAAGATGCAATATGTGCACCGACCTCAATTGCTATCTAACACAATGTGCACCGACCTCAGAATGCAAGATGCAATATGTGCACCGACCTCAGTTGCTATCTCACACAATGTGTACTGACCTCAGTTGCTATCTAACACAATGTGCACCGACCTTTGGGTGAACAAGGCAAATGTGCGCCGACTTTACTCTGTGCTAGCGAAAGGGTGCACCGACCTCTAGTACATGACTTATAGACATACACCGACCTAATATGCTTATATGCAGACATGCACTAACCTTCACATTGCGACATGTATGAACATGCACCGACCTGCATGTGCCTTGATATTTAACATGCCTCGACCTTAAAATGCAACTGTCTGAATATGCAACAGAAAAATTATTCTGACTATAATCAAAGCTTTAAGATACCAAAGTTGTCAGAGACAAACAAGATCAAAAAGAATATTGTTGTCATCATTAAAAGATCAACAAATTACTGTTGCCATCATTAAAACAAGACATCAAGATCAGAGAAGACACAATATTCTCCCCCTTTTTGATGATGGCAACACTTCAATATTTTGATGGCAACACTTATTACTTGATGAGTCAGAAATTAGAAATCTTGCTGTTAAGTGCAATAGAAGACAGATGTGCATGGACAAACATGGATATGCATAGACAGAAACAAGCAAAATCTCTCCTCAGTTCTCTCCCCAGCTAAAATCAGTGAGAAATGTGTAATGTGATGATCTCTTCCCCAGCTAATGCAGCTAATGCCAAGCTAAGATGATCTCTCCTCTCCGTACTCCCCCAACTATTGCAGCTGTATCAAGATTTCTAATGCAATACCATCAAGATCTCTCCCCCTTTGCCATCAGCAAAAAAAAAATTATGGTTGATAGGAAATGATAGAAATGTGTAAGTATAAACACAATCTGATTCAGCCTTCACTAGCTTAGCATAGAAAACTTAAATTCTTCTGACTTTAAGATTTCACATAATGCGACTCTAATAGAGATTTGGTTTAAGAATGATGAAGGTAGAATTCAGTATTCAAACTCTTTGAATAATTTTGCATTATCATTTAATAGCAATAAACCAGACTGCATTGTGATGTTATGTTCAATCTCACTTCATCTTACTCATTTAATTCCAATGAAGTTCTTAGGATATTCTCCGAATATGTATTGAGATTAAATATTTTAGACATTTCTGTTCTTCATTTACCATAGGGTAACAACATGATTTTTTCTTTTCTTATTTTTTGCTCATTACATACAGAACAATCAAGTATAATCCATACTTGTTCACACGAGGGTACACGTTTATCAGATGCCAGTACCCCTAGTTACTTAGTAGGATTTACTATTCTGTTTTAGGTATAGTTTTCACCTTTTTGCATAAGGGTACATATTTATCAGACGCCAGTACCCCTAGTTACTCAGTGAAGCTATCCTTTTAATTTTAAACAGAGTTAGCTAAGAAGCTTTATGACATAAGTTCATATTATCTTTGATAAAGAACCCAGTTTCTCGGCGCATTTAGCCATTGCTCTGCCTATGTGAGTTTTACTTCGTCATAACTTCCCTTTGGTTTTGCAGAAAAATTTTTATGTTTAAAAACAATACACAGTTCAATATTTCAACCAGGACTATCATGAATGTTAAACTTTCATATTTAAATATACCTTACAAAACATACAACGGCAGCTATGGTTGAAGACTATTAAATGTGAATTGTAGCCTTTTCATTGAGTTCAGACTTTGGTTTCTTGGATTCATTAGACTTAAACCAAAAATGATTTTTAAGATACATCAAGAATTCTTATAGGATAAGATTTTAGTATTTCAGTAGCTCAGAATAATGAATCGAAGACCAGATTGTTATTATATTTCAGCAAACAGAGTTGATTCCAATGAAATGAGGCACACAATAGCTGTAGTGAAATAATGTGATTGAATACTCCCCCTATCTATATGCATTACTGCTAGACACAACAATGAATGTAAGCTAAAGGACAGACAAGCCAGACAAAAGCTCCCCCTTACTATATGCAAAAAAATGATATGCATGATTTGGATGAATGCACTATTGACCCATGGTACCAGGTGGAGGTGAACCTCTACACATGATGTGGGTTTCCAGATAGATATAATATGTCTTTCTCCCAGCTTACCATTTGATATACCTATGGGTCAAAGTGTGAAGAACAACATACAAACATGTAGATGCTGACATTACCATATACAACATTTATTGATAGAACAAGTGATTAAACAAATGGAGACAATTATTCATGTTGAGAATTTACATAGACCAAGTTCTCTTCTCAAATATTTAATGCTTTCATTATTAAGAGGCTTGGTGAAGATGTCAGCAATCTATTTTTCAGACTCAATGAAATTTAGTTCAATTTCCTTTTTATTAACTTCATCTCTAAAAAAGTTGTATTTTATTTCAATATGCTTAGTTCGAGAATGATGAACTGGATTTTTTGTTAGAGATATGGCACTAGTGTTATCACAGAAAATTGTAATACAACCAAGTTTAATGTGATAGTCAATAAGTTGGTGCTTAATCCATAAGACTTGGGCTGTACAATTTCCTGTAGCAACATACTCTGACTCAGCTATAGAAAGAGCAACAGTATGCTATTTCTTAGATGCCCAAGATACTAGACAACCACCTAGATATTGACAATATCCACTAGTACTTTTCCTGTCTATCCTACACCCAGCATAGTCTGCATCAGTGTAAGCTAAAAGATCTAACTCACATCTAGCAGGATACCAAAGACCTAAGTCCAGGGTGCCAGATTGGTATTTAAAAATCCTTTTGACTGCACTAAGATGTGATTCCCTAGGACTAGCTTGAAATCTTGCGCACAAACACACTTAGAATTGGATATCAGGTCTAGATGCAGTTAAATATAAAGGGATCCAATCATACCTCGATAGGTTTTGGAATCAATCATTTTACCTTCTGGGTCAGCATCAAGACTGGTTGATGTACCCATTGGTGTAGCAATTTCCTTGAGATTCTGCAGCTGGTATTTCTTCAGGAGATCTTTGATGTACTTTCCTTGTGTGATGAAACTTCCTTCAGAGGTTTGACAAATCTGCAGTCCAAGGAAGAATTTCAACTCACCCATCAAACTCATTTCAAATTCGTTAGTCATTAGATTAGAGAATTCCTCACACATAGATGATTTAGTTGAACCAAAAATAATGTCATCTACATAAATCTGAACAACAAGAATATCCTTGTTATCTAGTTTAGTAAACAAAGTTTGGTCAACCTCACCTCTTTTGAAGCCCTTATCAGTGAGGAATAATGTCAGCATGTCATACTAGCCCCTTGGAGCCTATTTCAATCCATATAAGGCCTTATCCAACTTGTACACATGATCAGAAAAATCTACACATTCAAAGCCAGGAGGTTGTTTGATAAAAACTTCTTCTTTTATTAAACTATTTAGGAAAGCAGATTTTACATCCATCTGTTGAAGTTTTATTCCTAAACTACATGCAAATGCAAGAAGAATCCTTATTGCTTCAAGCCCGGCTATAGGGGCAAAAGACTCTTCAAAGTGTACCCCAAATTCCTGATTATACCCTTGAGTAACTAGCCTAGCTTTGTTTCTAACAATTTTTCCTTGCTCATCTGTTTTATTCCTAAAAACCCACTTTGTTCTTATGATGTAGCCATGTGATAGTTTAGGAACAAGGTGCCATGCCTTGTTTCTTTCAAACTGATTAAGTTCCTCATGCATTGCATTTATCCAATGATTGTCTTTTAAGACATCATTAACATTTTTGGGTTCTATTTGAGAAACAAGAGCAAAGGAGTTAAGCTCATTTTCAATTCTTAAGTAAGACCTGGTTCTAGGGGTTCATTAATATTACCAATGATATTTTCTAATGGGTGATCTCTAAGATTTATAATATTGATAAGTTGATTACCTGAGACCCCATTTACCTCACCCTGAACTTTTGGCTCTTCATTTTCATCTTCAGTCTCTTGTTCTACTTTTTCTTCTCCTTTGTTCTTTAAATTTTCTCCTTCATCCTTGTTCCTACAAAAATCACTTTCAGTTCTGTTAGATGTTTCATCGAAAATTACATGAGGTGTCTCTTCGACAGTTTCAAATTTCTTATTGTAAACTCTATAAGCTCTTGATATTTCAGAATATCCTAGAAAATTTCAGGTTCACTCTTTGCCTCAAACTTATCAAGATCTCTCTTAGAGTTAACATGAATGAAACATTTAGATCCAAAAACCTTAAAATAAGCTAGTGAGGGTTTCTTACCTTTTAGCAATTCATAAGGAGTCTTTTGACAAGAAGGTCTTACCAAAGCCCTGTTGATGATATAACATGAAGTGTTCACAGCTTCAGCCAAAAACATTCTAGGTAATCCACTCTCAACCAGCATGGTTCTAGCCATTTCTACCAAGGTTCGATTTTTTCTTTCAACTACTCCATTTTGTTCTGGAGTTCTTGGTGAAGAGAACCTATGTGTTATTCCATTTTCCCTACAGAAAACATCAAACTGTTAGTTTTCAAACTCACCACCATGGTCAGACAGGATATTAGATATAGAGAACTTACCATCCTATTTTATTTTGTAGAAGAATTCTTGAAATTTATCAAATGCTTCATTTTTGTGAGTTATGAAGAAAACCCAAGTAAATCTAGAAAAATCATCTATAATAACAAAGCCATATCTTCTACCAGTCAAACTAGCTAATCTAGTTGGTCCAAACAAATCTATGTGAATTAGTTTGAATGGTTTAGAAGTCATGCTTTCAGTTCTGGATTTTAGAGATTTTCTAGTTTGTTTTCCTTGAGTGCAAGCTTCACAAACTTTATTCTCTTCTTTGAATGATATTTCAAGTAATCCTTTAACCATGCAAAATTTATTTAACTTATGCAATATCCTATAGCTAGCATGCCCTAGCCTACGATGCCAAAGAAATGCAAGATCATCTTTATTTGCAGACAGACACATGTTCATGTGAACTTCATCATCCAAGTCAACCATGTACATGTTATTGACTCTTTTTCGAGTAAACTTTACAGTTTTAGAATTAGGTTCAAGAATAGTGCAAACAAGTGAGTCAAAAATAACTTTATACCCCTTATCACACAATTGACTGATGCTAAGCAGATTATATGCAAGTCCTTCTACTAATAATACAACATCAATGCAACAGGAAGAACATTTACCTATCTTACCTGATCCTATGATTCTGCCCTTTGAATTTCCACCAAAAGTAACATGACCAACATTCTTTTCAGTAAACATACAAAACTTTTCTTTGTACCCAGTCATGTGCCTGGAGCAGCCACTATCAAGATACCATCTGTTGTGGTGGGCTGCTAAGCATACCTGCAAAATCAATTAAGTGGAAAGTTTTGGAACCCAAGAATGTTTGGGCCCCATTGTAACAGTTAACTCATGCAAACAGGATAGCAAGTATTTCGGTAACCATATTTGTTTTGTGGACTTAGTTGATTTTGTGGATTTTTTGTTTTTCTGCTCATTATGCTTATTCCTAAAATTATTTGAATTTTGAGCAGGTTTCTGAGTTTTGAAAACTTTTGTGTTTTTGTGCCAATAGTTGTTGGTCTGAGAAGCCTTAGGATATATGTATCCATCATAAAACCTGAATTGAGTTTTTCGGTGATAACCATAAACATTCTGATTTCTAGAAGACCAAGGCTTAGGTTGCATTGATCCAATCCAAGAATTGCTTTGATGCACCCAGTGACCTGAGGTACCCCTTCTTTGACCTCTGTGTTTAAATGACTGAAACCCAGAAGAAATGTGCATTGGTGCAGTGTGGTTAATACCTCGACCTTTCTGTTGAGGCTCGATTTCCTTGGTCTTAATACCTCCTTGGACTTGAGTTCTAGTAGCTAGATTCTGACCCTGAACCTTGGGTTTGGGTACAGTAAAATGTGTGCTACTTCCTATGACATCATTCACTTTTCCTTTACCCTTGTCCTTGGCACTTATTCTGTTTTGTTCAATATTCATTTTTATCAGGGGATTATATTTTTCTTTTTCCTTTTCAGCAACAAATGAGATTGTTTTGGCTTCAAAGCTTTTATTGCTAGTTGAATTAAATCATAATCCTTCTTTCCTAAAATTACTGTTGTTCCAAGAATAGCATTTAAATTCTCAGTGCCTTGTGTCATAGTCTCAAGAGATTTTTGTTTATCATTTATTTCCAGATTCAGATTGTTGACAGTTTTCTTCAATTCTTCATTCACACATTTCACAGCTTCATATTGCTCATTAGCTATCTTTGTTTCCTCTTCAAACATTTGCATTTTAATTTTCAATTCATCAATGACATTTTGCAAATTTTCGTTTTCACATCGAAGTTCTTTCAAAACACTTTGGTATTCATCTTTTTCAGCAAGAGAAATTTGCAAATTAGAAATTTCTTTTTCTAAGCATGCAATCCTATCATTTAACGAAGTATCATTGACAAGAGAATTAATCTTCTTTTTGAGATGTCTCTTCTCCCTACGCATATCATCATATTTATCTAAGATTTCAACATATGCGTCTTCCAATCACTTTGAGTGAAATTTTCAAAAGGAGAACTCACCTCATCGTATGTTTTCTCTTCCTCTTCTCTTCTAGCCATCATACATAGTTTGTCTTCATCATTGCTTTCAGAAGAACTGCTATAACTATCCTCTTCATCGTCGCTCCAAGTGATCACCATAGCCTTTGCCTTCTTATTTTTCCACTTGGGCTGATTTTCTTTTTGCAGCTCTGGACAATTTGCTTTTAAGTGTCCTGACCTCCTACAATTATAACACACTCTGCTGTCAGACTTTTTATTATTTTTAGATTTAAATTTAGACTGTCTTCTACCAGATGAGTATTTGCGTCTGAATTGTTTACCTTCTTCCTTCAGAAATTTCTTAAACTTCCTGGTCAACATAGCAAACTCACCTGATCTTATTCAGAACTAGATGAACTTTGTTCGCTAGAAGATCCTCTACTGCTGGAATTTACCTTGAGTGCCAGTGGCTTCTTCTTCTTCTCAAAATCATCTGCCTTCTTGAGATTCAACTCATACGTCATGAGGGATCCAATTAACTCGTCTACACCAGTAGTTGCCAGGTTCCTTGATTCTTCCACTATAGTGGGCTTAGTATGCTAGATCGGTGTCAAGGAGCGAAGAATCTTTCTGACAAGGTCGTACCACTATAAACTTTGCCAAACTCTTTAAACTGTTAGCGAGTAACATTAATCTAGCATACATATAAGAAATTGTTTCATTTGGTTTCATTTTAAAAGCTTCATATTCAGAAACAAGCATATTTGCTTTCATTTCTCTTACCTGAGATGTACCTTCATAGATTACCTGAAGTTTGTCCCACATCTCCTTTGCTGTGGTGCAGGAAGACACTATGGAGAATTCGGTGGGATGTAGAGCGCATGGAATGGCATTGATTGCACTCCAATTCAGTGTTGACTTTCATATCTGCTCCTGAGTCTAGACATCTTCATCTTCGAGAAGCTCGAAAGGACCTCGGCTAACAACCTTCCAGATTTCGTAATCTTTAGCTCTTAAGAAAACCTACATACGATTCTTCCAGTATGCATAGTCAGATCCAATAAAGAATGGATGCTTACTTACAGAATGCCCCTCAGCAGTTAGACCTCTAGTTTCCAATTTGTAAAATCTCTCCGGGATGTTAAGCCTTTAAAGAGAGTTAGGCTCTGATACCAATTGTTGAGTTGGAAAACTAGCAGATCTAGAGGGGGGTGAATAGATCTACTCCAAATTCTTCAAAGATTTAAGCACTTAAAATGCGGAATTAAGATATTGAGATAGATACCACTGAATCAAATTTCAAAAACTGAATTATGTAAGAGACTATCTAGATGAAGCACAAATGATGAATATGTGAAATGAGAATTTACCAACTATCAGCAGTAATGAATGATAGAATGTGCACAAGCAAGCAAATTGCAGACGAGGTACTTGGCGGAGTTTTGACTCAAGAGTCACTCACGCAAGTTAACTAACCTTTCAGATAGGATTGCCCTATCCTTCGAGTTACTACTTTTGATATACCTCGTTACAGTAGTTAATTCAGTCAATAGAGAAACAACGATTCATATCTATGACACTAAGAACGATGGACAATAATCACAATCACAGTGCAAAGCAAATTTTAAGGTGGTTCGATCTCAATCTTGAGATCTACATCCACCCCTTACTCAATCAAGTAAGGCTTACCGCTGACTAACAGCTTGACCAGTTGATCCACAGCTTTGGGGATCAAATCCCTACAAACCGTTGAGCATTATAGCTTAGCGATCCGCTGAGCATTACAACTTAGCTATCCACTGATACACAGCTTACGAATGATATCAAAGATAAAGAGAAAATAGAAATAACAAAGAAAAAGAAAATATAGCTCACTGCGGAGCAGACTAACTATGGATCTGATCCAGAAGCTAGAACAATCAAATTCTCTCAAGCACTTCTTCACTTTTAGACAATCTTTAGTATTACAGCACTCTGTTTCTATCTTCTCTCAGCATCAGACTCTCTCTCTCTCTTGATCTCCTCTCTGATTTTTCTCTCTCAAAATCTCACTCCTCTAAGATTTTTCTTCTTAGCCTCTCTGAACTCTTCTGCTAGATTTCTCTTTCTTCTCTCTGCTTCTCTTGCTCTCGCTCTCTACTTCTGATGTCTTTCCCATATTTTTAGGCACAGGCTGAGCCAGGCGGTCCCCTCAACTTTTTGAACTCGAGGGCGTGAAAGCCACACTCCCGCTCATTTGACTAATCCAGATCTCGTACTTTGTGGGACCATGTGTCAAGAATTGATGAAGTGATATTCCACATGGCAAAGTATCAGATCTACTCCCTACCTTGGATCATGTGCCAGTTCATTTGAGCCTCTAGCCACGTGACTAAATTCTCTACTTAAATAGCTTGATCATGATTCTTTTAACAATTTGAAGCTTTTTCTCAGTTACGTCCCTATCAATGAAATATAAAGCATTTCGTCAAACACTTGGTTAGCATAAGTAGATAGTCAATGTGCATTGACTTTATTGCATGAAACATGTATGCTTAGACCTAATGTGTACATATGCATTGACTTAGATTTGTGAATGTGCACTAACCTGTGAATGTGCACAGACTTGAATTACTTAAGCCAATCTGCATATGTTCTGACTTGAACTGTTATGCTCCGACCTTATTATGCAGATATGAATATATGCATAGACTTTATAAAGTGATATGTAAACATGCACAGACCTTATGAATGACTAAGGCAAATGTGCATCGATCTTATAGATGACTAAGGTAAATGTGCATCGACCTTAGTTAGCTAAAGTTCAAATGTGCATCGACCTTAGTTGCTATTTAACACAATGTGCACCGACCTCAGAATGCAAGATGCAATATGTGCACCGACCTCAGTTGCTATCTAACATAATGTGCACCGACCTCAGTTGCTATCTAACACAATGTGCACCGACCTCAGAGTGAACAAGGCAAATGTGCACTGACTTTACTCTATGCTAGCGAAAAGGTGCACCGACCTCTAGTACACGACTTGTAGACATACACTGAGCTAATATGCTTATATGCAGACATGCACTGACCTTCACATTGCGACATGTATGAACATGCACCGACCTACATATGCCTTGATATTTAACATGCCTCGACCTTAAAATGTAACTGTCTGAATATGTAATGACCTTTATGTAATAGAAAAAGTATTCTGACTATAATCAAAGGTTTAAGATATGAAAGTTGTCATAGACAAACAAGATCAAAAAGAATACTCTTGTCATCATTAAAAGATCAACAAATTATTGTTGCCATCATTAAAACAAGACATCAAGATCAGAGAAGATACAACAGGAGCATGTCTTTCTCAGCAAAAGTGATGGCCGTCCCCGAACCCATCTCGGCGAAGCAGCTCTCAAAGTGTGCCAGGGTTTGCAAGGCCGTAATGATAGCCTGCCTGGTTTCTTCATCTAGGGAGAGTATCTCACAAACACTAAATCTTGCGAGGATCCTCTTTGACTGCTTCAATATCCTGATGTAGGCTCTAACATTGGCCAGCCTTATCTCTTCGGCTATGCTTTACTGGTTGTCATTTGGTGCTGGAGGAGTTGGCTCACGTGATGGCTCATCTTCTTCTTCGGGTGCCATCTACCCCCGGTGTATCTGATCATCAGGTTCTTTTATTTGTATGGATTTAGTACAAGGGGCAGTGATACTATAACCTTCATCGGCCGGAGGCGGAACGGCTGCAGCTGGGGCCGAGGTTTTCTTAGCCCTTGACTCAACCTGCTGGCATGGTTGCTTACCCTTCCGTCAGAGTAGAAATTCAGCAAATGAGGGAATCGCCTGGCCGCTTGTATTTTCAGGGTAAAGACCTGACGGAGGCGGGATCTCTGTGCCTTTCATCTCCGGTTTGGGGATCTGATACGGCTGCTCGCCCCTAAACATGATGTTGTGATTAGCTGGGTGATGAGGACACCAGAGCCCGAGTACGGCTCGACTCAGCGAGCCGCCGATACCGGACATGCAGCACGACTCGGTCGACACCGACTTCTCTGTGGCTGGGGGACAGTCTGGAGTCACCATCGGAGCCTTGATACTTCAGTACGTATTTTTATACGTATTCATATTTTATACGTATTTGGTGTATATTTGGTATGTATTTGGCTTGTATTATTTTGGGTTTCAATATTGGGTCAATGGTAGAATAATTGACCATGTATTTGTATTTTTCATTTATTTTGGTCCAAGGGGGATTAATATGGTCCAAGGGGATTAAAATAAGCCAAGCCCCTTAGTTTGACTTGGAGAGAGGGGTGCCCCCTCTTTTGTCTCCACATGGGGATTTGTTTATGTATTGTTTACCCCATTTTCCCATTATACCACCTTGACCAAGGGTATCCTAGGTCATTTGGCTAGGTCTAGGGTTTGAGTATTTAATGTCTCTTGTGTCATTTGAACAAAAAGAATGATGAATTTTATGTGAAATGTGCATTGGGTGCACCCCCTCTCTCTCTCTTGTTCTTGAGTGTTCTTCCCCTTCTTCTTCCCTCTTCTTCAGATCTAAGGCTGAATCCTCCAAATTTCTAAGATTTCTTCCTCTCCCACTCTTCCTCTACCTATTGTGATCGACCATCGCCGCTGCCGCCGCCGCCGTTCATGCCGCCATCAAGCCACCACAACCCGGCATCCATCTGCTGCCCCGAAATTCGGAGTTCCTGGATAGCAGCTCGGTAAAAGGGCTAGTACGGGAGATCCAACCGTTGGATCGTGATGAGGTTTTAAGGGTAGGTTCCTCCCATCGACCACTCTTCACAGTTTAATTTTCACGCACATCAGAGTTCGTTTGCCCCCCTTCCCAGCCAGTTGTTTTTCCCCCTCACAGTCTGCCTATGTGCAGATCTGCGAGATAGCCCCTAGTAGCCGAATTTTCCACCCCCTCAAATGTTGTCATAAAATTCCCAAAAAAAATATGGCGTGATCACCTTCTTCTCCCCTCTCCACCATAAAAATACCAGGTCCTAAATCCTTCATTTGATATTCGGTCAAACCCCTTGAACAGGTAGATCCCATTCTGCCCTATCTAGTTTGTATTCCAAGCCAGCATCAGTCAGTGTGGCACATTCGTTTTCATTTCCAATCCAGCCGTTGGATGGATCTGAAATTCTAATATGTCGTAGATTTTTGAGTCCTCTTTCCAAGGGTACCCACCACGTCTCGATCCGACATCAGATCTGGGCGTATCGGCCATTTCGTGGAGGCGTGCATTCTGCTCTGAGCCAGGCCTGCAGAAGGGTGTCACAAATTAATTGCAGGGAAAACACGTCAGAGCCGATCCAGCAGCCGCCGCTCCCGGGGGTCAACCAGGGACCTCTGCTAGCGTCCTGGTGAACCGCCACCTTCAGAAGATTTCTGGACACCGACGTCCCTTTGGATGCCCGTGCTTGCTGTCCTGCCAGGCAGAAAGTCATGATTCGGAGCCGCAGCCCACCACCGCCCGACACGCCGCCAACATGATGCCCGTCAACCCCGGAACAACACTGCCGGACCGCTGTTGTGCCCTTTTACCTCCCTACGTAGAGTGGGCCATAATTGTCTTGCTGTAATTACTTTGCCTTTTGTACCGGGAGTGACGGTTCTCGACCGGTAAGTCTTCCCCACGCCCCGAGCGTGGAGGTACACTCGCCACCCATGTTGTCTAGCTTGCTTATTTAGTATATGTTCTAGATGCTGCTGCATGTGAGTAGGTTATTTTCTAGCTAGTTCATACTTAATCACCACTGTGAGTTGTGAGTGTGAGACCCGTCCCGTGACTCGTTCCGAGCACGAGAGTGAGCCGACCACCCGAGACTCAAAGCCGGTTTTCCAACCATGCAGATCGTCACGTTTCCCTCGCAGGGGATGATTGTGAGTTAGTGCTTCTTGTTTGGGGCATGTTCACCTCTTCTGGAGCTCTTTGGGTGCCACGCGTTGTAGTGTTGTTGCTGGTCGCGTCGTCCTGTTAGTCGCGTTGTCCTATAGAGTCCAAGGTCGCAACAAGTTCGAGTCGAGTCCCGTTGTCGTCCCACATCAAATTGGTATCAGAGTCGGTTTGAATCTAGGGTAGTCGGTCCAAGGTGCTCCATTTCATATGGTATATCCAAAGGTGTTCTCGGAACGGTAGGCTATGCCTATTGGGAAAGGGGCACACTTGCGTGAGCGCGATCTTCGGATCAAACCTCCGCCTCGTCCGTCCATATAGGTCGTAGTGATTCACCCCTTAGTTCCCTCTAGGTCCTCTCCCATTGCATGCCCACCCGTGGAGGTGCCCAGTACCATCGCCCTGACACTATGGGTGAACCCCGAGGTGCCAACCGGGGAGGCCGAACTCTGGATGACGTGTTCGCTCTACTCATGGAGCGCATGGATAGGTTTGAACAAACTAGTAGGGAGAATATCGACCGCTTGGAGGGTCGTCTCAAGACCATGGAGGACCGTGCCGAGGTCTCCGACCGATCTATCCAAGGTCTGGTTGGAAAGATGGAGAATGTGGAGAAAGTCCCCCACCGGGAGCTCCCCGGAGCGGTCCCGGCCCCTCCGGCACCTGCTGCCCAACCCGCCCCACTTAGGGCTGAGGAGCGACAACCACGTGCCCCGATGTTGGGGACTACGAGTCCGATAATGATTATGGGGGAAAAGGTCGACGTCGTCGTGGTCACCGACCACAGGGGGATGATGAGGACGAACGGGTCCTCAGGACGGTGCGAGTAGACCCTCCCACTTTTGACGGGTCCTTGGACCCGAAGGTCTATCTCGATTGGGACACCGGTATGGACCGGTATTTTGAGTGGTTTGAGATGACCGACCACCGGAAAGTCAAGTTCGCCAAAATGAAACTGCTAGGGCAGGCACAAACTTATTGGAGGAACATGGAGAACCTGCTATTTCACTGTCAGGAGCCCCAGGTAGAGACGTGGGATGAGATGAGGACTAAACTTAGAAAGAAGTACCTTCCTGCCTCCTACCGCCAGCGTCTCATAGATAGATGGCAGAGTCTCACCCAAGGAGATTGGTCCGTCTCCGATTACATCGCCGAGTTCGATGAGTACTTTCTGCGATCTGATGCCATGGAGGAAAGCTCCCTGACTGTTTCCCATTTTTGACGTGGTCCACGGCCACACCTACACTATGAGCTTTTCCGCCATAAAGTGCACAAGTTGGAAGACGCGTACCAGGTTGCCCTCGAGGTGGAGAAATTTGAGGCAGAGTTTTCTCCTACCCCGCGCCAGGGAGTCACATACCCGCGTGTGTCTAATCCTAGGACCACGCATGGTTTCTACACTCGGTGGCCTGTCGCCCGCCCCCAGGAACCCCCTCGCCAGGACCTCGCTGCTCCTAGGCACCCCCTCCCTCCGAGGGATCCTCCCCTTTGCCAGCAGGCACCCGTCCCTGCCCCTAGACCTCCCCAGCCCGCCGTGCCGACTCGACCACCCCTACTTCCTACACCCCCAGTCCGTCTTGTAAACAAGGGTAAGGGGCCGATGGCTAGTATAACATCCCAGGGCTTTGGGGCATAGGCAACTTGCTATAGGTGTGGTGGGGTTGGCCACTACTCGGCCAAGTGTCCCACTCTGGAGTCGCTTGTCATCTCTGGTCCCTGTGCCAGCGACCCCACACCTGAGCTTCTGTTGATCAGTTATGAGGCTGATCAAGACTTAGCGGAAGAGTTCTTTGATGAACTAATGGAGGGAGAGCCAGTTGATGTCCCAGGTACCCAGCATCAGGGTGATGTACAGCTGGGTGTAGTCAGGTGCATCCTAACCCAGCCTCAGGTGAGTGACGACTGGCGTCGTACCACCCTCTTCCATACATTTTGTAGGTTGGGAGGAAAGGCCTGCAAGGTGATCATAGATAGCGGAAGTTGCATTAACGCTATCTCTACGGGCACTGTTAGGCGTCTGGGTTTGACGCCCGTAGATCACCCCGCCCCTTATAGGGTATCATGGGTGTATTCCACTTCCATCCTGGTGAGGCTGTGATGCCTGGTGCCACTGCAGTTCCAGGCTTACCATGATGAGATCTGGTGTGATGTGTTGCCTATGGAGGTGGGTAGCATTATGCTAGGTAGGCCTTGGCTTTTTGATCGGGATGCCACCCTTCAAGGTCAGTCGAACACTTGCACATTTGACCACGGGGGTCATAGTATCACCCTCCACCCCACTCAGCCAAAGTATCCTTCTGTCCGAGGACCAGCCGACCCTAGCACTTCGACCCCTCCTAGTCAGGGGACGGTCGGTCCTTCCACCTCATCCTCGATGCGGGCTACTACCGCTTCGACTGCTCCTAGCACAAGAGGCCTCCCACCCCGGAGGTTAATGATGATTAGCCCGCGAGAGATGGAGCAAGAGGTGACCGAGGGTAGCCCTATCCTTGCCGTTATTGTCCGAGGAGTGGAGGATGCCACTCTTGGGTCTGATGATGAGCATCCCACAGAGATAGCTGCGATCCTGCGAGAGTATTCTGATGTCTTCCCGAAAGACCTCCCTGAAGGCCTTCCACCTATGAGGGATATCCAGCACGAGATCGACCTTGTCTCGGGCTCATCCTTGCCCAACCTTCCCCACTACAGAATGAGTCCCACGGACCATGCCGAACTTCAAAGGCAGGTCGAGGAGTTGATGAGTCGGGGATCTCTTAGGGACAGCAAGAGCCCTTGCCCTATTCCCGCATTATTGGCCCCTAAGAAGGATGGCACATGGCGGGATGTGCGTTGATGACCGTGCGATCAACAAGATCACGGTGAAGTATCACTTTTCCATTCCCCGATTGGATGACTTGTTAGACATGATATCGGGAGCCACTATCTTTTCAAAGATAGATCTTCGCAGTGGCTATCACCAGGTGCAAATCAGGCTTGGGGATGAATGGAAGATAGCATTCAAGACCAAGGATGGTCTTTATGAGTGGTTGGTTATGCCCTTCGGGCTTTCCAATGCCCCTAGTACCTTTATGCGGTTGATGACCCAAGTTTTACACCCTATGATAGGGGTCTTCTTGGTCTTCTACTTTGATGACATCCTTATCTACAGTGGCACTAGGGAGGACCACTTAGACCACCTTAGGTAGGTTTGTGTCATTTTAAGGTGAGAGAGCTTATTCGCCAACCCAAAGAAGTGTGCTTTCATGAAGGATCAGATTACCTTCCTTGGGTTCATTGTGTCTAGGGATAGAGTCTCCGCTGATCCGAAGAAGATTAGGGCCATCAGGGAGTGGCCCGAGACCCGCACCCTCCATGATGTCCGGAGCTTCCATGGCCTAGCGATGTTCTATCGTCGCTTCAGTTCCATCACCACCCCGATCACTGATTGCATAAAGAAGGGGGCATTTGTATGGACTAAGCTTGTAGCCATAGCTTTTCAGGACATCAAGGAGCGTATGACCCAGGCACCTATCCTTGCATTAGCATATTTCTCTAAGGTGTTTGAGGTCACATGTGACGCTTCTGGAGTGGGTATTGGTGGAGTGTTGAGTAAGGAGTCCCACCCCATTGCAGTCTTCAGCGAGAAGCTTAATGATGCCAAACTGCATTATTCCACATATGATAAAGAATTTTACACAGTTGTCCAGGCATTGAGGTATTGGAGGCATTATCTTTTGCACTAGGAGTTTGTCCTCTTTTCTGATCATGAAGCCTTACGATTCCTCCATACCCAGAATGATGCGGGACGGACACGTGAACCTGGGACTCTAGCTCGCAACTCGTCCCTAAGTGAGGGAAACGCGGGATCATGTGCGGTTGTGAAACCGGTAGTGAGTCTCGGGTATTCGGCTCTTCCGCGTATACTCGGATTGAGTCACGGGACGGGTCACACTCACTCTCTCGCAGCGGTGATAACAATATATCGGTCTAATAATCCTATCACTCACAGTGGGATATACAAATAAATATGAGTAAAGTAAATGCCTACGTGGAGAGTGGCGAATTTACCTCCACGCTCCGGGCGTAGAGAAGATGATCCCGGCCAAGTATGGTAACTCTTGGTAAAAAATAATTATTCACTGATTATAGCAGTGATTTCTTACCCACTCCACGCAGGGAGGTAAAGGGCTACAAGTGGGGCCCGAAAGGACCTATCCTGGGTTGATGGGCAGCAAGCTGGAAGGACTCTCGGGGTGGAACCGGGCTACTGGTCCGACTCGGTACTGCGCCGACTCGGTGCTGCGCCGACTCGGTGCTGCGCCGACTCGGTTCTGAGTTGCAGGACAGCAAGTAATGGCCTCCAAAGGGATGTCATCCTCCTTGAATCTTTTGAAGGCGGCGCTTGGCTGGGACGATGGCGGGACGTCCCTGGTCGACTCCCTGAAGTGGCGGTTCCTGAAATTGAGCTTTGATATTTTTGCAAGATTTATTTTGATGCTGCCTCTGCTGGTCTGTTCACGGAACAGATTTACGTGCCTCTACGATCGGAATTTTTGTGCTCAGATCCGGAGGCGGATCAAGGCGTGGTTGATGCCGTTGGAAAGAGGACTCATAGATCTACAACATATATTTTTTTCGATCCATCAAGTGAATGGATTAAAAATTAAAATGACTATGCCACAAATGTTTTTGCTGGCTTGGACTGACAAACACATAGGACAGACTGAGTTGACCCTAAAAATAAATTTTGACTAAAGGGAAAATGAAATATCTAGACTCCATAAACATTATGGTGGAAGGGGGGGTACGTGAGGAACACTTGGTAATTTTTGGGGATTTTTTAAAAATTTCTAAGGGGGTGGGGAAATTACGACAAGGGGACACTGTCCCACAGATCTGCAAACTGACAGATTACTTGGGGGGAGAACAAAAATACGGGAAAAATGCCAAACGAAGGTCAAATGGAACGAAATTTAAACTAGAGATTAGGGGTGACAAGGAGAACAAACCCTTAATGTGTGGGCTCGATCAGACAATAGAAGAAAATGATAAAACTATGGCTTTGAGGTTCTGTCCTGATTTGGACAGAACTCCATTGATGGCAGTGGCGGTGCGATGGCGGCACGATGGCGGCGGCGGCGACAGAGCTGAGCATCTCACTCAGAGAAGGGGAGATAGGGGAGGATTCACACCTCTAGAATTGGTAGAAATCCATCTGCAAGGGGGAGAGAGGAGAGAGGAGGAGGGCCCTTGGCTTCCTCTTGGCACAAAATGCAATAACCTTTCATTAATTCTTCATTTTTTTTACAAATGACACTATACACTCTCTTAAATAGAGAATGGCAAGGGGAGGGGATGGGAATCTCGTGGGAGAGGGAGGGGGACCGGGGGGGGGCCAAGGAAGCTTCCTTCCTTTAAATTTTCAAAGGAAGGAAGTCCAAGTTTGGTAGGTTGCCTTCCTTGGACCAAGAAAGGGGATGGAATATGGACTTTTTTCTCCCTTTGTCCCCATGAATGGTCAAGCTTTCTAGAAGCCTACCTTGGACATTTGACCAGCCCCACATGGGCCCTAGAGCCTAGGTGGACCAATGGGTAAGAAGGTAGGGGCCCCCTGCTGGACCTACTTGACTTTTACAAATAAACCGAAACATCCTTAAGGAATAACAAATTGGCTTATAAAGCCTTACAATTGCAAACATATTTTCTCAAGGATATAAATGCAACCAAAAGGACACAAATGTAAATTAAAAAGTTAGTGCCCAGTGTTGATTCCCATCAATTCTCCCCGGGTGGGAAGAACTCGACCCCGTCGAGTAAGGGGTGCGGCTGCTCAAGTAGCTCCTGCGGATCCGTCACCGAACCTGGAAGCACGGAGTACGCTCCACTCTAAGTAATTGTCACCTGCTCATCCCGTATATATTTGATATGCTCACTGATAAGTGTGCATTTGTAGGAGTTAATTTATGACACACACACTTTTTATGAGCTTTACTATTAATAATTATGCACTTATCACACTTAATATCAATTTTCGATCAAAATGCTTAGTTGATGAAATTTATTATGATTTAAGTAATAAATATGTTATTTTGCAAGCACTCGGCAAGAAGTCTGTGCAAGAATGGGCCAAATACCATGAAGCATGAAAAGAAAAATAAATAAAAATAAATAAAAATAAAACCCAAAACATGAACACCTTTATATAAATATTATGATATAGATTCATATATTATATTCACTTATATAATATATATATATTATATATATATATATATATATATATATATCGATATACATAGGATATATCTATCTATCGCTACATTCATAGTGAACATAAAATATATCATATCGCTATATCTATCTATACTCATATCTAATATATCTATACATATCTAATATATATATATATATATACAAGGCCAAAAGTCATGCATGGGCCCTCCTTAACGTGGCCAAGGAAAGGCCTTCTCACATGGGCCAAGGTGGCCAGGGTGGCCAAGGGGCCATGCAAAGACTTCCACGCTGGGCTTCGTCGGCCACGAATAGGAGCTTCACGTGGTGGGTCTTCAGCTGGCAGGGCGCATGAGGATGGGCCGAGGGCTTCAACGACAGGCATTCGGAGGCCCCTTCACGAGGCTTCACACCAAGGCTTCAGCGGCCTCTCTTCACACGGCGGCAGGCTTCAAACCAGGAAGGAGTCGTCAACGCGCTAAGGCCAGCTGGTTCCT
Organism: Amorphophallus konjac; assembly: GCA_022559845.1. NCBI lineage: Eukaryota > Viridiplantae > Streptophyta > Magnoliopsida > Alismatales > Araceae > Amorphophallus > Amorphophallus konjac. The sequence goes on along the minus strand of CM040122.1, from coordinate 192,078,116 downwards.
GTGAACGCTGGGCCGCACCAATGCGAGGTCGACAAAGTGGAAGGCCCACGGGCGAGTGCAAATGGGCACTGTCTGCACGCTGGCTTGCGAACGGGCGAAGTGGCTTCTATGCATTCTGTGGTGGCGAGCTCAACGGCTGCGTGAGCACATCTTCAACGTGGCTAGGATGCCTTCGAGCGTGTTCTCACGATGGAATTCATGCAAACGATGTCGGCGGAGGCGGCTTAGCAGCTTTCGCACCAGACGAGGCCAAGGCTTCACACAACAATGGAAGAGAGCAGACGGCAGAGGGCAGAGAAAAGAGAGAGAAAGGGGTTAGTGAAGGCTATTGAAGGAGGGTTGGGAATGGTTCAGAAAGAGTTGTCTTCATAATGTATTTTGGGTTTCTTTATTGTTGTGAGAGCTTTGTTCAAGTGATGTTTTAGTATTTTTGAAGAAGTAAGGAGAGAGGGGCAGGAGGCCCCTTCAGGTTCCAATTTATTTCATTGTTATTGTTCTTTGAATTTCTTGTGCTCTCTATTTAATATTGTCTTTTCAAATTAAGTGAAATTGATATTGTTGTTCATCTTGTTTATTTCTTTTGTTCATCTGTTTACGTTTATTTTCTCGAGTTCAAAGTTTGGTGTTTCATTTAACTTGCTTCATTAATTTTTAAGCCTAAGTTTTCATCATTCCCTCATTGTGTTTAATTAATTTCTTAATTTCAAAATCAAGTTTTCAACCCAAATTTCATGGTTTTCAATCTTAGAAACTCAAAGTTTTCAACTCTCAAATCTAACTCTCCATGTGGATTCGACTCGGTCTCATCACTTAACTATTATATTTAATTTGTGGGCATGATATTTAAATTTGGTAGCGGGGCGTATTAACGACGTGCGTTTTCCTGCCATCAATTTTGGCACCGTTGCCGGGGAGGTTTGAATTTGAAGTTGATAGCTTTGTCTTTTCTTTTGTATATTACTGCTCACTCTTATTTTTGTAGAAAAATAAAAGGATCCGCAAAGCAAAAAAAAATAGAAAAGTTTGAAAATACAAAAATAAATGTTGTGTCTCCCCGAGGTAAGTCTTCTTTATCTTCTAATCTCGTTATTTTTTATTTTCCAAATAAAGAACAACGGAATGCGATTAAGGTTAGTACTCTTACCCTCTTTCCATAGATTTCGTTTCTTTATTTTTACTTTCAATATGTAAATCATTTTCATGTTTTGGAATGGTCTTAAAAAAATATAAAAAAATAAAGAAAAATTATGGTGGACTAACTCAATTCACTAAAAAAATAGAAAAAAAAAGCATAACTTGGGCTCACTATCATCTTTGAAACTAGTGTCTAAGGCTAGAGGTCAACGGCAAACGCTATAAGCGGGAAAGTGGTTACTTAATTAGGACCTTGTGAAAGAAAGGGGAGCCTCCCACTTCCACACCTCTTACCTGGCCGGAGGACAAGTTTGATGGTGGATCTAAGTTGGACTTTGTTTGTTAATTTATTTATCTAAAAAACTCAAAAAAAGAGAAAAATAAAAAATATACAAAAAAATGGTGAGAGCATAATTTTCATTTATGGATTGGGCACACAAATTAGACAAGTTTGACCGATTGGCTCGTAAATTTGATCAATTTCTAGCCATGGGTCAAAACCCCTTCATACCACCTAGTCACCATGACAATGATCACATGTGGGCTAGCCCGTCCCATTATGTAGGTGGTTGCTCAAACCAAATCTCATTTCTCACCCAAAATAGCCCGACCTATTATGAAAGTCCATACTCGTAGTCGGCCCCAAATGAGATCCCATCACCTATGAAGGCCCAGTTTCCATCACTTACCCAAGACCAGGCTCTAACCACTCAGTTCTTTCAAGAGGCCATGATCTACCTTTCACCCCGGAGCAAGCTCAATATGTCCAACAATTTTTTCAGCCCAATTATGAATCATCTTCAAATACTTATAACTTTAGCTGGGAAGATCAACCAATAATCTCTTGGATGGACCAAGCAAGGCAAGCCCCAATGCCTCAAGACCTCTCCAAACCTTATTTTGACCCATGTCCACATACCTTTAATTCTGGTTGGAGAGATCAACATGATTCTTCTTAGGAGTCTTATCAGGATCAATCCCAAAGTCCTCAAGAACAAGATTTTTCAAATTGGGCTCCATACCCAAATGATTCTTACGATCAGCCCTATTTGTTTGATCAATTGACACGGCTCTTCCAAACTCAACAACAAGTCTTCCAAGAACAACTGCAAAACTTTGAGGCCCAATTAAGCAGGGTTACTAAAAATATCATAGAAACGGAAGTGGATCCAATGCATAGTAACTCCACAACAAGTCTTGAGGACCAACTTCCTACATTTGATGACAATAAAAGTCTATATAATCAATCCATGATTCCCCAGTCTAACACTCATATCTCTTTTGATCTTGAGAGGATGATGGGGGACTTTTATGATGAGGACTTAAAGGAGGAGCAGCCTGAGATGCCTAAACCCAACTCTATTTATGAAGAGGATTATGATGAGTCTGTTGATCTTGAGTCGGGGGGAGAAGAAGAGGAAGAGGATTTTTCAATCAATGATCAAATTCCATTACCTTTTGAAATTGACGAGTCCTTCGTCCAAGTGAATGGCGAAGAAAATGTGAGTGTAGAGAGCGAACTGAGTGTGGCCATAAGACATTCTTCTTTGGTACTTGAGGAACTGGGTACTCCACTTGAAATTTACTCTGATTGGGTGTCTCTTGATTTTGGGGAGGATCTTGATCTTTTACCTGTTCTTAACCGCGGCACTTCTATACAAATCCCCTACGTCCTGCAACTAGCCGATCGGTCGATTCCACTTGCACTTCATGATCATCCGTGTGTTGAGGAGCATGTCTCTTTCACTACCCCTTACCTTCTCGACACTATCCCTTTCGTGGAATCCTTCGGAACTCCTCCCACTCCTACTCTTCCTCACCTCAACATTGTGCTTGAAAATTTTAAGAGTAAGGATGAAGGAGAAAAGCTATGGGAGATTAAGGTCCGCATTGATGTGTTTAATACTTATAAAGACCTTAAAAATAGAGAGGAATATTTTATAATTGAAGATATGATAATTCTTCCACCATTCTCTGACCAAGGGAGTCCGTCTGGATTGCTAGACCCACCTTGGCATGCTTCTAGCCCACATGCGTTGAGGTATAATCTTTTCCTCCAATGGTATCGGGGCTGGAATTTATGAGAGGATAAGATCACTTGGTGGCTCATTCTGAATGCCACACGTTGGTTACTAAGTTACACTGCGTCTTGCTGAAGACGTTAAATTTAGCGCTTCTTAGGAGGCAACCCAAAGTTTTAATAGTTTCGTGTGCTAATAAATGGCTTCTTGGGAGGCAACCCAAGTTTTTATTGTGATTTTATTTTTATTTCACAAGTTTGAATAAAGGATAAGTTGGGGAGAGAGAGCTGATTGCTTCCTCTGTTGCTCCGATTTTCAAAACCAAGAACCGCCAAGGCCGTCGAAGTAGACAGCAGGTTGTCCTGTTCTTTCCTAAAACTATCATGTTTACATTGTTCATTGTTTCATCTTGTTCATGTCATTGAGGACAATGTCATTTAAGTTGGGGGGGTGAAAATCATGTTGCACATGTTACATTCATATACAACCTCATTTTTTCAACCTCATTTGTTTCAATTTTTAAAACAATAAATAAAAATAAAACCCATTTTGAGTTTCATGATCCATGCTTCCCTTGAAAGTAATTCTGGAATAAAAACGACTGGGAAAAGGATGATGGAAAATTTATTTAATCTACTCATGGAAAATTGATATAAAAATCTTTTTACAATTCATGTGAACTTTAGAAAAATGAAAATCACTTTGCATGCTAATGAAACAAGTAGGATAAGCCTTCTACTATTTTTGGTATATTGTCTGATATTCAACACTTCTTGAAGAAGAGATCTTTTATAAGCTTTCTGCCAAGTTATATATCAAAATTACTGCAAAAGTACAATTGAAAAAAAAAATGTTGAGAAAAAGGCACCATGAAAAATGCCCCGAATCTGAGTAACCGGGCCTACTTCACCTAAGACGTGTTGAGGTTTACGTCAAAAGGAAAAGGGAATCTTGATCTGCGAAACCGGGCCTGCTTATCCTAAGATAAGAGTCGAGGTTCATATTAAACAGTGAAGGGTAGTGCAGCATCATGTGTGTAGAAAAATAAAAAGATCCCTAAGGGATAAAATAATAAGGCAGATAAAAAGCTAATATTCTTAATGTTCTGATTAAGAAGTGCAGGGTTGAAAGGCACTTGTTCGGAATAGCAAATGAGGGATGCAATTATCTTCACTGTGCACTTAGCATTTCACATGCACACGTGCTACTGAATTTTTATTAGAATTCTTGATCATGTACCTTAATTTCCAAATTTAAGGCTAGTGTGTGTGTTAATGTTTCCAAATTCCTAATCATTAGTTTATTCTATGAAGGAAGAACTTGATATGAAGGTATGAACTTTATAAACTCTTGTTGGTCCTTAATTTTTAATTGATTACATTGCTAAGGGACTAGCAATTAGTAAGTTGGGGTGTATGATAAGTGTGTTTTTGTAGGAGTTAATTTATGACACACACACTTTTTATGAGCTTTAATATTAATAATTATGCACTTATCACACTTAATATCAATTTTCGATCAAAATGCTTAGTTAATGAAATTTATTATGATTTAAGTAATAAATATGTTATTTTGTAGGCACTCGGCAAGAAGTCTGTGCAAGAATGGGCCAAATATCATGAAGCATGAAAAGAAAAAGAAATAAAAATAAAACCCAAAACATGAACACCTCTATATAAATATTATGATATAGATTCATATATTATATTCACTTATATTATATATATATCTATATATAATATATCTATATACATAGTATATATCTATCTATCGCTATATTCATAGTGAACATAAAATATATCATATCGCTATATCTATCTATACTCATATCTAATATATCTATACATATCTCATATATATATATATATATATATATATAAGGCCAAAAGCCATGCATGGGCCCTTCTTAACGTGGCCAAGGAAAGGCCTTCTCACGTGGGGCCAAGGTGGCCAGGGCAGCCATGGGGCCATGCAAAGACTTCCACGCTGGGCTTCGTCGGCCACGAACAAGAACTTCACGTGGTGGGTCTTCAGGCGTTTTCCCGCCATCACTCACGCTGCTGGGGAATGAGGCTAGAGGTGGACCCTCCGGGGTGAGGTCACTCTCAAAGGGGAGAAGGCGGCTCGAAGACTCACTAGGAATCAACGTTGGGTCCCCTTTATGTGACTAGATTTGATATGTTGAGGTAGAGCCGATCCCAAATGTTGGCAAGTCTACAACGTGCGCAATAGAACCGACTTGCCTCGCACTCTAAAGAGACTAACATCGCGAGTTGACAAAGACCGACATGATGCATGCAGACTCCTGACATATTGGCCAAATAAAGAAAAAGGCACACTAGTCAGTCCTAATGCTATCCATATCTAAGCAAAGGTGGACCAGGACATCCAAATGTGTGCCATGCATGCACCTGACGTATCCTGAGATTGACATCATGGGTGTAGATCAGAAATTAGACCTCCCCCTAATTGATGATTTGATAAGTGATGATTTGATAAGAAATCCGGAACTAAAACAATGATAAAAGGGGGGGTCACATGTAATAACTATAACCCGTGATCGCCACTGTCACGCCCCGAGCGCGGAAGATACCCGGAGATGCGCGACGTGTCTATATCAATCATGTCAATCAGAGTGGTCGTGTATTCGACACAAAGACAGAGATGCGCAAAATAGCAAGATAACCCAATCCTTTATTTTATAAGGGATAGACTATTACAAATCCAATACTCTGTTAAATAAAAAGGAAAAGAATACATAGTTGACTCAAGAAACTATGGAAAAGACTAGACGACACTTGTAGAAGCTCTATCACTTTCACTCTTGACCATTCCCATCCGATTGACTTCCATCGTCGTCGGACTTACCTGAAAAGTAAAAAGGGACAAACGGAATGAGCGAACGCTCAGTAGGAAATTATATCTCAAGTACTAGCAAGTGGTTTAAGTAATTACATTTTCATGGATGCAATAAAGCTATGCATGCTCGCATGAAACGACAAGATAGAGAGAATGTAATATCAAGAAAATAAGATGAACTTAGTCATGAACTTCCAACAAGATAACAAGTTTATTCGAGATATTCAAGCAAGTACATTTAACAAGTCATGTCAAGAACTTTGGCTATCATGTATCAAGCAAGTAAATTACCCTTTTTCGGGCCACGCATTTCATTTCATGTCAAGTACGAGTCAAGTACAAGATGTGTGTGGAATGTCCAATCAAGCAAGTCAAGTACTCGGTATAATGCCAGATACCTTATCATTTTAACTCCCATGGGCACAAGTACTTTCGGGTGCTCCTCCCAGGACCAGATCGGGCCCTATACGCGCAGGCATTTATCATGTGTTTTGACATCCACTCTTGTTTATATAGCCAATATAGAATTTCAATAATCAAGCTTGTAGATACGTATGACAACTTTGATAGAATAGAGTCCAAAATATGACAAAGGACATAGATTGGCGATAATAATGATATAATCACGATTTCGATAAAACTAGGTAGAATATGGTTCCCTTAACTTAGGTACCATGACAAATCAATATGGACATTCTTTATATAGAATTGAGGTCCACATGAACATTAGATCAAGCAAGATACCCTCATTCTTATCATAGAATTGGGGTTTACAAGAATGACACGATATGGCATGATATCATCATCCCATCAAGAATTGCTTATGATATACTCTTTGTATAATCATAAGGGCCGGTATACCATGTTTCTTTAGATTGACATGGCAAGGATCGTGTAATGGGTTTTTAGGGTACAACCAGCTCAGTCGGCCTTGAGGGAATCCAAGGCTACGAGGAGTCTTACGGAGGTCTCTATGACTAACTCGCTAGTCCAAAGGAACGGAATGTCCAATGGAGAGCTTGTATGTCAATGAGAGTTGAGTGTGATCGATAAATCAACATGAAACGTGGGACTATACTCACGGAGTGGAGAATAGTGCCGATATATATATATATATATGTATAATATGAAACCATCGGTAATAGAATCAGGATAAAATCAGTTTACAGTAAAATAACGACTTAAGTAAAGTCGTGTATTGAATAATTAACGCCTAACAGAAGGGCGTTTACATATATTGCCAATTTGCAGAATTTTCATTATTTCATTAATTTATCAAAAACACGCCTTCCCTGGGGGCGTTTCTTCAAAGTTGACGACTGCAGAGGCAGGCGTCTCATCATTTACATATTCGACAGGATATAATTATTCTCAGAAATTTATCAAAAACGCGCCCTTGGAAGGGGCGTTACTTTCTAATTCCATTTTACAGAATATGTGAATTTCAGGATTTTAACAGATACACGCCCTAGGAAGGGGCGTTTCTTTTCAGATTCACGCCTTGTACTGGGGCGTTAGAATATGGAAAACGACTTTGTCCAAGTCGTGAATTTCAAGGGATTTACGATATTTTAATAAATAATATTTCGAGAGACAGGAGACATGTCATGGCAGTAAAATTTAACAGGAATTCACAGAGTCATGCAAGATATTAAAAATCAATATTTCATATGTATTGTAATTTTTAAACAGGATCAATCATTAATCACATGCGATTCTTATGAAATTAACGCCTGCGTAGAGGGCGTCAAATATTAAATTGACGACCACTAGCATGGTCGTTTCTTTTAAATTAGCGCCCTAATCAAGGGCGTTTCTTTCAAAATTTTGCAGAAAACGTAATAAAACCTTATAAACAGTATGCATGCCATGCTCATATACGTATGTATAGATATCTTGCATTAATTCTTATTTGGGCTACAATAACTTGAGAAAATCCTACCTTATGATAATTTGATGATTTGAACTGTGAGAAGAGGAGCTCTAGTTCTACGGTCCTGTAATTCCTACGAGAACAGAAGAAGAAACATTTATTAATTTCTTCACCTATCAGAACAGAGGAGATTAGAAGAACGTTACCTTGTTCTTCACTTATGCTGCTGCGTCCTCAACCTGTAAGAGGAAAAGAGGATGAAGAACTATTAGTTCTTCATGTAACCGAAGCAAAGAGAAACTTATATGAACTGCTATTTCGTTCATAAGGAAAAGAAGAAGAAGAAGATATGTTCTTCACGTACCTGTGCGGTTCGATCGTCCAAATAGGTTTAGGGTTTGTTCGATCAAGATTATATATAGGATTTTGGACGTCCTGTTAAGGTTAGTGTTCTAGTAGAAGCAATGCTTCCAATATAGAGTCCTTGCCCTATTAAATACTTACTGGATTAACATAATCCTTCCCTGGATAAGCTCCCGTGTCGAACGGAACTCGAATGGAATTAACGCCTTTGGTCAGGGCGTGTATTCTTGAATTAACGCCTTGCATAAGGGCGTTTCTTAAAAAGCGCCTTTAAAAAGGGCGTTTCTTGTTTTAAAACACGCCCAAGGTAGAGGCGTTTCTTTTACTTACTCATTTGGTCGCGTGAGAACTGACGACCGTAGGTGTGGGCGTCCTTTCTTTATTCACGCCATTGGTAGAGGCGTTTATTTATAAATTAACGCCTTAATAAGAGGCGTTATTTTTAATTTGTTTTATTTCGTCCAATTAACCCTATTCCTGTGTAATATATATGTTTTAATTCATTTCAATTATTCATTTATTAGGGTTGCTACACCCTCCCCCACTTAAAAAGAATTTGGTCCCCAAATTCAATATATATATAATTATACATGCGGAGAGTGTAGGACATATACCTCTTAGAATAACTCGGGAAATCGTTTCTTCATAGATTCCTCGGTCTCCCATGTCGCTTCGCGTTCAGGATTCTTATTCCATTGCACCTTGATCATGGGAATAACCTTATTCCTTAGAGCTCGTATTTCTCGATCTAATATCTTCAAGGGCTTCTGTTCATATGTGAGATCTTTCTGGATCACCAGATCTCCATGCTCAATAATATGTGACGGATCGTGCACATACTTCTTCAACATAGATATGTGAAATACATTGTGTACCTCGGACAACTGAGGAGGCAACGCGATGCGATAAGCAACCTCGCCAACTCTTTCGAGTACCTCAAATGGTCCGATGAATCTTGGCGTAAGCTTGCCCTTAACACCAAATCTCCGTATGCCACGTCCAGGGGATATCTTGAGAAATACATGATCTCCAACCTGGAATTCAAGATCTCTTCTCCTGGTATCAGCATAAGCCTTTTACCTTGTCTGAGCAACTTGTAATCTTTCTCTGATTACTTGTATCTTCTCGGTTGTATCCCTTACCATGTCTGGACCTAATAGTTGTTTCTCTCCAACTTCGTTCCAACATATGGGAGATCGGCAACTCCTTCCGTATAAGGCTTCGAAAGGTGCCATTTGGATACTAGCTTGGTAGCTATTATTATATGCAAATTCAACTAAAGGTAAGTGGTCATGCCAGCTTCCACCAAAGTCAATAATGCATGCTCTCAGCATATCTTCAACAACTTGATTAGTTCGCTCGGTCTGACCATCCGTTTGCGGGTGAAAAGCAGTACTAAAGTTGAGCCTTGTCCCCAACGAATGTTGTAATCCCTTCCAAAAATGAGAAGTAAAACGGGGATCTCTATCAGACACGATTGAGACAGGAATTCCATGTATCCTGACTATTTCTTTAATGTATAGTGCAGCTAGCACATCAATTGACCATCGGCTTTTGATTGGCAAGAAATGTGCCGATTTAGTCAATCGGTCAATGATAACCCAGATTCCATCATGTCCTCCTTTAGATTTAGACAAACCCATGATGAAGTCCATACCAATATCCTCCCATTTCCACTTAGGAATATCTAGAGGATGTAGTTTTCCCGCAGGCTTTTGATGTTCCGCCTTGACCTGTTGGCATGTGAGACAGCGTGATACATAGTCCGCTATTTCTCTTTTCATATTGGGCCACCAAAAGTTCCTCTTTACATCTTGGTACATTTTAGTTGATCCAGGATGAATAGTGTATCTTGATCGGTGAGCTTCATCTAAGATCTTCTTCTTTAATTCCGGACAATCGGGTATACAAGTTCTATCTTTGAACGATAATCTTCCATCAGAAGTTAGTTGAAAATCAGATTGTCCTTCTAATCTGCCTTTGATTTCTACTAACATAGGATCATCATCCTGAAGTGTTTGTATTTCAGATAATAAGTCTGACTGTATGCTTACATGAGATAATGTGATAAATTTGGATTCCGTGTCCAAGCTTATATTGAGCTCGGAGAATTGTTCAAGTAACCTCCATTCTTGTATCATACAATTTGCTATCCTTGCTCTCGGCTTTCGACTAAGGGCATCAGCCACATAATTACCCTTTCCGGGATGGTATTATATACTGAAGTCGAAGTCCTTGAGATATTCTAGCCAACGTCTTTGTCTCATGTTCAGCTCCTTTTGTGAAAAATAGATATTTGAGACTTTTGTGATCGGAGTATACAGTAAACTGTGCTCCATAGAGATAGTGTCTCCATATCTTTAGGGCAAATACTACCGCGGCCAGTTCTAAGTCATGGACGGGGTAATTCTCCTCATGCTTCTTCAGCTGACGAGAAGAGTATGCTATGACCTTCCTTGTTGCATTAGGACACATCCGAGGCCAATGCCAGAAGCATCAGTGTAGACCTCGAATTTCTCTCCTTCAATCGGTAGAGCTAAGACCGGAGCTGTGGTGAGATGATCCTTGAGAGTTTGAAACTTCTTTCACATTCCTCACTCCATTCATATCGGATCTCCTTACGAGTTAATCTTGTAAGTGGTACGGCGATCTTAGAGAAATCTTTGATAAATCGCCGATAATAGCCTGCAAGACCTAAGAAACTTCTGATCTCGCTTGCATTAGTGGGTCTCTCCCAGTTTCTCACAGCTTCAACTTTTGACGGATCCACAGATAAACCGTCCTTGGATATGACATGTCCGAGAAAAGCCACTTCTTCAAGCCAGAACTCGCATTTGCTGAGTTTAGCATATAATTGATTTGTCCTCAAGACTTGCAATGCAATCCTCAAATGCTCTTCATGTTCTTCCTTAGTCTTAGAATATATCAATATATCATCGATGAAGACTACTATGAATTGATCCAAGTAAGGCCTGAATATGCTATTCATTAACTGCATAAAGGCAGCAGGGGCATTTGTTAGTCCAAAAGGCATAACAACAAATTCGTAATGGCCATACCTGCTTCTGAATGCGGTCTTGTGAATGTCATCATCCTTGATCCTTAATTGATGATATCCCGACCGGAGATCAATCTTGGAGAAATATTTGGATCCTGAAATCTGATCAAACAATTCATCGATTCTCGGCAGTGGATACTTGTTCTTGATAGTGAGATAATTCAACTATCGATAGTCGATACACAATCTCATGGATCCATCCTTCTTCTTTACAAATAAGACTGGTGCTCCCCACGGGGAAGTACTTGGTCTAATAAACCCTTTTCGGATTAGTTCCATCAACTGCTCCTTCAACTCCTTGAGTTCAGCAGGGGACATTCTATATGGTGCCTTTGAAACCGGACCAGCACCAGGGACTAAGTCGATGGTAAAGGCCACATCTCTTTGCGGGGGTAATCCCGGCAATTCTTCCGGAAATACGTCTGGGAATTCTCGCACTACCTGAATGTCCTCTATCTCGGTTTCTTTAGCTTCTTTAATAGTGACAAAAGCAAAGAAGGATACACATCCTTTCTTGACGAGCTTGCTTGCTCGAAGAGCCGAAATAAGAGGGGATTTGCTTCGACTCTTAGGACTAGTATAAGTCAGTTCCGGAAATTCTTTGAAAACAATCTTGCTATTACGGCAATCAACCGTCGCCTGGTACTTAGATAACCAATCTGCTCCTAGTATAACATCATATTCTTTTAGATCTAAGCAGATAAGATCAATAGGAAAATTCTTTCCTCGAACCAACACCTCACAGTTTTGGTAATGATGCGTGATATCCGTCTCGTTTCCGAGAGGAGTAGACAACACTATTTTCATCCATTCTGGTTCTAGAGGTAATGGGTCAGCAAACTTCTTGGAAATAATGGAATGCGATGCACCCGTATCAAATAAGACATGTGCATATTTGGAACAAATTTTTAATGTACCTTCCACCAATCCGCCTTCTTCTTCTGGTTCGGTCTCTTGGATTGCATGAAGACGCGCGTTCCTTGTCACTGGGCGTTTACCCTCACCGTCTTGGTCATTCATTAATGGACAATCGGGAATCCGATGTTCACGACTCCCACAACGGAGACATGCTCCTAATTTCCTCCATCATTCTTCTATTTTGTGACCAGCCTTGTCACAATGCTTGCATACTACGTTTGAAGGGGTAGTGGTGATAGAGAAAGGCTTGGATTTCTTGTACTTCTGATCTTGAGAGGAAGAACCTCCATTATTGGGCCTCTTCTTAAAGTTGGGTTTAAAAGAACCCGAACTTGTGACTTGCTCCTTTTTGTCTTTCCCACGGATCCTATCAGATAGTTCCGTGGCATCTTCAAGCAACTGAGCTCGGCGCACTATTTCAGTATAAACTTGAATATCCATAGGCGCCAGTTGAGTAATGTAGTGGGGCCTAAGCCCATTACGAAATCTACGGGCTTTCATCTTTTCCGTGCCAATTAAATGCTTAGCATATCTAGACAGTCTAGAGAACTGTGCTTCATAATCAGCCACCGATAAAGATCTTTGCTTTAATGCGGCAAATTCGGCGGCCTTCCTTTCCTGGACCCTATCAGAGAAATATTTGGCGTTGAAATATTCAACGAATTCACCCCATGTAACTTGAGTTGGGTCAATAGTAGCTTCAATCGACTCCCACCAGCATCTAGCATCCTTTTCTAACTGGAAAGTAGCTAATAAGACTTTGTCCTGATCCGTGCATTGCATGACACGGAATATACGTTCAATCTCCCGAACCCAATGCTCGGCATCGTCTGGATCGGTCGATCCCATGAACTTCGGGGGATTCATATTCTTGAATGCTTGGTGTAAGCTTCCAGCTCGTGGAGCACCACCTTGTGCTACCTGTTGTAGCACTTGGGTCATCCCTTGAAGGGTACGCTGCATGTTGCGCCATTGAGCACGTTCGGCAGCCATTATCCTACAATTACAATAGCTACGTTAGTATTATATCACTATGATCTTATAAAGGACTCATTGATCATTTAACCCTTGGTTCTACCCCCTCTCACTTGGTTAAAGGTTTTGAAACCTATCCTTGGACTTGGGTTTCCTAGGAATTGAATACCTTAGGCTCTGATACCACAAAGACTGTCACGCCCCGAGCGCGGAAGATACCCGGAGATGCGCGACGTGTCTATATCAATCATGTCAATCAGAGTGGTCGTGTATTCGACACAAAGACAGAGATGCGCAAAATAGCAAGATAACCCAATCCTTTATTTATAATGGATAGACTATTACAAATCCAATACTCTGTTAATAAAAAGGAAAAGAATACATAGTTGACTCAAGAAACTATGGAAAAGACTAGACGACACTTGTAGAAGCTCTATCACTTTCACTCTTGACCATTCCCATCCGATTGACTTCCATCGTCGTCGGACTTACCTGAAAAGTAAAAAGGGACAAACGGAATGAGCGAACGCTCAGTAGGAAATTATATCTCAAGTACTAGCAAGTGGTTTAAGTAATTACATTTTCATGGATGCAATAAAGCTATGCATGCTCGCATGAAACGACAAGATAGAGAGAATGTAATATCAAGAAAATAAGATGAACTTAGTCATGAACTTCCAACAAGATAACAAGTTTATTCGAGATATTCAAGCAAGTACATTTAACAAGTCATGTCAAGAACTTTGGCTATCATGTATCAAGCAAGTAAATTACCCTTTTTCGGGCCACGCATTTCATTTCATGTCAAGTACGAGTCAAGTACAAGATGTGTGTGGAATGTCCAATCAAGCAAGTCAAGTACTCGGTATAATGCCAGATACCTTATCATTTTAACTCCCATGGGCACAAGTACTTTCGGGTGCTCCTCCCAGGACCAGATCGGGCCCTATACGCGCAGGCATTTATCATGTGTTTTGACATCCACTCTTGTTTATATAGCCAATATAGAATTTCAATAATCAAGCTTGTAGATACGTATGACAACTTTGATAGAATAGAGTCCAAAATATGACAAAGGACATAGATTGGCGATAATAATGATATAATCACGAGTTCGATAAAACCAGGTAGAATATGGTTCCCTTAACTTAGGTACCATGACAAATCAATATGGACATTCTTTATATAGAATTGAGGTCCACATGAACATTAGATCAAGCAAGATACCCTCATTCTTATCATAGAATTGGGGTTTACAAGAATGACACGATATGGCATGATATCATCATCCCATCAAGAATTGCTTATGATATACTCTTTGTATAATCATAAGGGCCGGTATACCATGTTTCTTTAGATTGACATGGCAAGATCGTGTAATGGGTTTTTAGGGTACAACCAGCTCAGTCGGCCTTGAGGGAATCCAAGGCTACGAGGAGTCTTACGGAGGTCTCTATGACTAACTCGCTAGTCCAAAGGAACGGAATGTCCAATGGAGAGCTTGTATGTCAATGAGAGTTGAGTGTGATCGATAAATCAACATGAAACGTGGGACTATACTCACGGAGTGGAGAATAGTGCCGATATATATATATATATGTATAATATGAAACCATCGGTAATAGAATCAGGATAAAATCAGTTTACAGTAAAATAACGACTTAAGTAAAGTCGTGTATTGAATAATTAACGCCTAACAGAAGGGCGTTTACATATATTGCCAATTTGCAGAATTTCCATTATTTCATTAATTTATCAAAAACACGCCTTCCCTGGGGGCGTTTCTTCAAAGTTGACGACTGCAGAGGCAGGCGTCTCATCATTTACATATTCGATAGGATATAATTATTCTCAGAAATTTATCAAAAACGCGCCCTTGGAAGGGGCGTTACTTTCTAATTCCATTTTACAGAATATGTGAATTTCAGGATTTTAACAGATACACGCCCTAGGAAGGGGCGTTTCTTTTCAGATTCACGCCTTGTACTGGGGCGTTAGAATATGGAAAACGACTTTGTCCAAGTCGTGAATTTCAAGGGATTTACGATATTTTAATAAATAATATTTCGAGAGACAGGAGACATGTCATGGCAGTAAAATTTAACAGGAATTCACAGAGTCATGCAAGATATTAAAAATCAATATTTCATATGTATTGTAATTTTTAAACAGGATCAATCATTAATCACATGCGATTCTTATGAAATTAACGCCTGCGTAGAGGGCGTCAAATATTAAATTGACGACCACTAGCATGGTCGTTTCTTTTAAATTAGCGCCCTAATCAAGGGCGTTTCTTTCAAAATTTTGCAGAAAACGTAATAAAACCTTATAAACAGTATGCATGCCATGCTCATATACGTATGTATAGATATCTTGCATTAATTCTTATTTGGGCTACAATAACTTGAGAAAATCCTACCTTATGATAATTTGATGATTTGAACTGTGAGAAGAGGAGCTCTAGTTCTACGGTCCTGTAATTCCTACGAGAACAGAAGAAGAAACATTTATTAATTTCTTCACCTATCAGAACAGAGGAGATTAGAAGAACGTTACCTTGTTCTTCACTTATGCTGCTGCGTCCTCAACCTGTAAGAGGAAAAGAGGATGAAGAACTATTAGTTCTTCATGTAACCGAAGCAAAGAGAAACTTATATGAACTGCTATTTCGTTCATAAGGAAAAGAAGAAGAAGAAGATATGTTCTTCACGTACCTGTGCGGTTCGATCGTCCAAATAGGTTTAGGGTTTGTTCGATCAAGATTATATATAGGATTTTGGACGTCCTGTTAAGGTTAGTGTTCTAGTAGAAGCAATGCTTCCAATATAGAGTCCTTGCCCTATTAAATACTTACTGGATTAACATAATCCTTCCCTGGATAAGCTCCCGTGTCGAACGGAACTCGAATGGAATTAACGCCTTTGGTCAGGGCGTGTATTCTTGAATTAACGCCTTGCATACGGGCGTTTCTTAAAAAGCGCCTTTAAAAAGGGCGTTTCTTGTTTTAAAACACGCCCAAGGTAGAGGCGTTTCTTTTACTTACTCATTTGGTCGCGTGAGAACTGACGACCGTAGGTGTGGGCGTCCTTTCTTTATTCACGCCATTGGTAGAGGCGTTTATTTATAAATTAACGCCTTAATAAGAGGCGTTATTTTTAATTTGTTTTATTTCGTCCAATTAACCCTATTCCTTTTATATATATATTACTTCTGTAATATATATGTTTTAATTCATTTCAATTATTCATTTATTAGGGTTGCTACAGCCACTGAGGCCAACAACATGCCAAACAATATGAAGATCAACATAAGGGCATGTTACATACCTCCGAAATTCAAAGGGGGCCAAGAGTTGGCCTGGGCATTAACGCGCTATATCTGGCTAGCGCCTTCTCAAGATCGCGCTATGTTTGTGTGGCGCGATATTAGACATAGAGCGGGGTGAATTGGGGTTCATTCCTTCCTTGCTCTAAGGCCGGCCAAGGTGCAAGGGCTCCACGTATCAATCTTCTAGTGCCTGCAAACGATTTAAACAACAAATAAAAGGCCCATTAGATCAAGATTTAAGTAGAATCTACCCCTACTCTTAATCAAAAGCATATAAAAGAAGGGCTCGATTACCTTGGGGGTTTGGTGGTTTTTAAACCCCTATGGGAGGGCCAAAAATAGGTTTGGTGTGTGTGAATGCGTGTATTTTATAAAAGAAGTGATTTTGAAATCAATATGCAATGCTATGTGAGGATTGAAAGAAATGAATTGGAGAGAAAAACTAACAGCGAGGAAGAACACAATAAGCCCCAAAATACTCCCTTGGATGTGGAAGGAGCAAGGAATTATTGATTTGGAACGAAGAGATGCCTCCTCCTCGTCAAGATCTCGAGTTGCATCCCCTCAGAACGACGACCAAGGGTCTAATTTATAGGAGAAGGATCAAGAACGAACCCTAGGTCGGGGTTCGATCCAATCTAATGACTTGGCGGCTCAAATCAAGGTAATCCTGCCAATTAATGAGGGTAAATGACTCCTAATAGGATTAGGAACCTTCCTTTGGACGAAATACGATTAGAAACTTACCAAAATAAGGACCCAAATCAAAAGGGGGAAGTCCGGGTCGGACTGGATTTCTGACTGAAAACGTGCTAGCATGATATAGCGCGTTCTTCATGAACGCGCTATAACGATATAGCGCGACCAGGACTGTCCAACTAAATGATTGGAAAAGGAATAAACACCCATTGGACAGTCATTCAATGAAGTTATAAGTAAGAATAGCAACCACAGTGGATGTTGCAAAGATCTAATATCAAGAAATATCGATTGTTCAAATGATCATTCAATTAGGCCCATAACGCGCTATGAACAGGAAAGTGATATGAGTGAATAGCGTGAGAATGCCAAATTCGAGATGAGATCCAAGGTACAGAAGTTGAATTGTAGGGCCACGAACGAAGGGAAATATCCCAGAAAATCAACCAATTATGGATCAATTGGGGCATTAACTAGGAGAACAAAGAAATGGCTCAACTTATCGGCCAAAAATGGGTGTCTACAATGGGGACTCCTAGCATCCAAGTATGTACCAATCAAGCATTGAATTCTTATGGGACTTGGGTGTGGGAGGGCTAGGAGACCCAAAACTCCCTTCTTCATCACCCCTATATGTAGGTATCTCATGCCAATGAACGGCCGCTTGACTGAGTGTAGGTGGACTGGCCCGCATGGGAGGGGTGTGATAGGGGGCTTACCTGCTAATGTGGAATATGTATGATGGGTCATAAGGCTCACTGGGGCAGGGGTCGAATGTGTCAAAGAACGTATGACCCCGAGTGGCTGGTTCATCCATTACATAGTCCCATGTTTGAAATCCATAAAGGTGTAAATGGTCACCTTCATCCATCGTGATAGATGGGACAGTGTATAGGATATAGGGTTCCTCCCTTGGGACAAATAGACTAAAGTGAGGCTCGGTCGGTAGGGGGAGGAACAAAAGAACCTCCGTGGTGACATGGCCCACGGTGTACACGGAGGTAATGGACCCTAAGGCGGGGTAGGTGAAGCTACGACTTGTGGGTTGGTCAAAGTCTCGAGCCAACATATACATCAACTTCATTTGTGAGTCTAATCCCATCCAATGTATCGACATGGTGACTAGACCAGAATGTTGTGTGGTAGGAGTTGACGGGTACTATTGGTAGTGTAGGGTCCATAGGTGGATAGCAAGGTGGGGTAGGGACCAAGCCTGTCCTAAACCAGCTAAGAAGTGGCTCGTCTATGTATAACTTCTCCGTTAGTGGTACGGGTAGCTCTGGCTGAGGTAGGTTAGGCCGTGGGGCAAGAGCGTCCTGCCTCGTGGGCAGCATCTGCTCATGGGTAGATGCTCGCCGTAGGGCAGCATCAAACCATGACTCAAATGGCTCGACCTCTAGAGCGACCTGATAGGAGTGCCCCAAAGTTTTCACGTGGCAGCAAAGTAATTCAAATTGGAAGTGAAGCCGCAAACCTCTCCAGAACTGAGTTCCGGCTTCGATGCTCTCCTTCCCGAATCCACATCTTGACCGGTACACTTCGAAGTCCCTAATGTACTCGGACACGGACTGATTGCCTTGGTCGGGTCTAATGTATGGGTTGGCTATAGTTGCAAAGATGGGGTTGGATCCCCTAGGAATGGGCATGCAATGGCATTTTTTTTAGTTTTTTTGTTGTTATATGCAAAAGCTTATGCAAACTAAAACACCTAGACTCAACCAATAGATGGTATGTGGCGGAGTTACGAGATCCGAAGATCCCCTCTCACAAATGTGCGACATTCCCGATAGGCGTAACCTAACGTTCGGGCAACACCTTTTGATATACCGAATAAAGGAATGCAAATGCGACACCTAGACTTAGACACTTTTTTTTTTGTTTTTAACCAAAACTACCCTAGACTCAACCTTCTGCTCTGATATCAATTTGATGCGGGACGGACACGCGAACCTCGGACTCTAGCTCGTAAATAGTCCCTAAGCGAGAGAAATGTGGGATCGTGCGCGGTTGAGAAACCGACAATGAGTCTCGGGTATTCGGCTCTTCCGCGTGTACTCGGATTGAGTCACGGGACAGGTCACACTCACTCTCTCGCAGCGGTGATAACAATATATCAGGCTAATAATCCTATCACTCGCAGCAGCATATATAAATAAATACGAGTAAAGCAAATGCCTATGAGGAGACTGGCAAATTTACCTCCACGCTCCGGGCGTGGGGAAGATGATCTCGGCCAAGTACGGTAACTCCCGGTAAAAAATAATTATTCACTAATTACAACAGTGATTTCTTGCCCACTCCACGCAGGGAGGTAAAGGGCTGCAAATGAGGCCCGAACGGACCGATCCTGGGTTGACGGGCAGCAAGCCGGAAGGGCTCTCGAGGTGGAACCGGGCTACTGGTCCGACTCGGTACTGCGCCGACTCGGTTCTGAGTTGCAGGATAGCAAGTAATGGCCTCCAAAGGGACATCATCCTCCTTGAATCTTCTGAAGGCGGCGCTTGGCTGGGACGATGGCGGGACGTCCCTGGTCGACTCCCTCAAGTGGCGGTTCCTGAAATTGAGCTTTGATATTTTTACAAGAATTATTTTGTTGCTGCCTCTGCTGGTCTATTCATGGAATAGATTTGTGCACCTACACGACTGGAATTTTTGTGCTCAGATCCGGCGGCGAATCGAGATGTGGTTGGTGCCGTTGGAAAGATGACTCATAGATCTACAACATATATTTTTCTTCGATCCATCAAGTGAACGGATTGAAAATTAAAACGACTGTGCCACAAATGTTTTTTCTGGCTCGGACTAACAGACACACAGGACAGACTGAGTTGACCCTAAAAATGAATTTTGACCGAAGGGAAAATGAAATACCTAGACTCCATAAACTCTATGGTAAAAGGGGGGGTATGTGAGGAACACTTGGTAATTTTTGAGGATTTTCTAAAAATTTCTAAGGGGGTGGGAAAATTACGACAAGGGGACACTGTCCCGCAGATCTGTAAACTGGCTGATTATTCGGGGGAAGAACAAAAATACGAAAAAAATACCGAACGAAGGCCAAATGGCACGAAATTTAAACTGGAGATTAGGGGTGACAGGGAGAACAAACCCTCAAAGTTTGGGCTCGATCAGACAATAGGAGAAAAATATAAAAATACGGCTTCGAGGCTCTATCCTAATTTGGACAGAACTCCGTTGATGGCGGTGGCAGTGCAATGGCGGCACGATGGCGGCGGCAGCGGCGGAGCTGAGCGTCTCACTCACAGAAGGGGAGATGGGGGAGGCTTCACACCTCTAGAATTGGCAGAAATCCATCTGCAATGGGGAGAGAGGAGGAGGGCCCTTGGCATCCTCTTGGCACAAAATGCAATAACCTTACATTAAATCTTCATTTTTTTACAAATGACACTATACACTCTCTTAAATAGAGAATGGCAAGGGGAGGGGATGGGAATCTCGTGGGAGAGGGAGGGGTACCAAGGGGGGGTGAAAGAATGTAAGGCCCCAGAATTTTTATAAAGTATTTTAGGAATATTTAATTATTTTCTGGAATTTATAAAGGCCTAAATAAATTAATAAATAGAATATTGGATAAATAAGTCATTATAAGGCCCAATTAGGTTAAATAATTAACCTAGCTTATTTAAAGATAATCCAAAAGGTTAATGGACTAAGCCCATCAAGTTTGGCCCATATTTTAGAAGGGTAATTAGCTTATTCACGTATTTTAAGGATAAATACTATTTATATAAGATAATTATGTGGATAAACGAATAAAAGAGTTTTATGAAATTGAAACTCTATACACGTTGAATGTAACGGTCTATCGGGTGACCGCCACAGCCCTGTAACGCACCAGGCTGGATGCGTTACACTCTGTTAGTTCTGTGAAAGGAAGAACGAGCAAAAAGATTATAACTTTGGGATCTTATCTACAAGAGATCGACTTGGGAGAGCTCATAACATTACTAAGGACTCTTAGGGATTAGGTTCTGGCAAATTAAGGACTCCAGAATCGATCTAATCTTCAAAACCCTATAAATAGGACATAGTTCTGAACTGAGCGACCCTTACTTTTGGCTCGTGAAGAATAAAGGTAAGGAGTCATAATTTCGGGTAAGTTCCTTACGACTTTTTGTTCATAATACATAATACTAATAGCTCTCCAAATTTCATGCTAGGAGATCAAGCAACCAAGGAGATAGAAGCTTCCAAAGTTACTGATTCAACCTTAGCAACCCATGAATCTGAACGTAAGTTCCCTGAAGATCCAGAGATTAGGACATCTAAACGAGGTAATTAGAGTTCAATCCTTTAGAACTTTTTGTTCCCAATAGTTTCATCTTCTTACCCTCAAAATTTCACATCCTTAGGTCAAGAGGCTGAGAAAATAGAGCAGATTGAAGTTGCTGATTTATCACAAGAAGTACAAGGGACTAAGGGTAGCACCTAGCATCAAATTCGAAGTTTAAAGGTTTTAGAAGAGGTAGGTTATCTCATGATTGGAAAAAATAACTTGTTAGGAATAAAAGCCCTCTGGTTGTGCTTGATTTCATACATTCTAAACTAAGAATTTCATGATCTAATAGTTCTATACATTCATGCATCTCTTAGCCCTAAATGGAAATTAAAAGATATTATCCTGTCTATTCACTAAACCCATGCATATAGTTGGCCTATACTTCGTTATCATGACTAGGACAGTGGTAGTATTTTGATTTCTAGGCATGTTATGTTTTCATAAACCTTTACTTAGTTTACTGCCAGCAGATTCTCTGACACACCAACGTAAGACCGTCACCTGAATGTAACGGCCTTACGATAGACCGTCACACCCTGTTGTGTTTTATTATTCTATTATCTCTGACGCACCCTAGCAGGAGCGTTACACCACGGTAACGGACCCTCGATAAATTGTCACAAGCACTGTAACGCGCCTATCCTAGACCGTCAGACCCCTGTGTTCTGCCAGCCCAAGGCAGAATAATAACCAGTTAAGTTTACTTATAAATAAGCTTAGATAGTTAAGTTGGACCTGTTATCATGACTTCAAGTTTAGTTACTCATTCATAATCAAATTGTATGATTAATGTGTCTTAGGTTATTTTAAGTTATGTTAATTTCATGTGCCAAAATTCTATAGTTTTGTATTTAAATCATGATTTTCCAAATGTTGTATTGACGGAGTTTTCTCATGGTTTCACATCGTTACACGTTCTCTTTATCAATATAGTCATTTCTTTAAGTATATGGCACATATTCCGGTATGTTGTCCATCAGTTCACATTGCACTATAGGAACATTATTCTTGGACATGAGGACCTCTCTATTGGATATTCCTTCCAATGGACTAGGAAATCTCGTTTCAAGGCCTCCGTAATTCTCCGCGAGCCTTATCAGTGGCTTTCTTCATTAGATTCAAGGCTCTCTGATTCTCTCCATGTTTTGATTTGTGACTGTCAGTCCATTTGGACTCTTTCCTTGGCAATCTATGAGGACCATGTGAAATTAACTTCCACAGATCCGGATCCATCAATTTCACATAGTTATGTAGACTGATAACCCATGAGTTAAAGTTAGAGCCATTGAAAACCGGTGGAGACCCCATTGATTAATTCGGTAAATAGATTAATGCAGCAGATAGTAGAATCAGAAATGCACCAAGGACAGTAGGATCCTCTGCAGATCATTGGATCTGATTAGTCAGAGAACTGCTCTGATACCAATTGTTAGGGTGCTAGGCCTGGATACAGAGGGGGGGTGAATGTATCCCCTTCAGAAATTATGCCCAAATTAAATCTCTAAAGCTCAGATATGCGGAATAAAAACTAATGAGCTTTCCAAGATGAGATGATAAGACAACACTAGATCAAACAGTTGAACTGCAACAATGCAGCCACCTGATCAAACCAGAAACGCAGACAGAACAAAGCAAACCAATCACACCTAGCAAAAATATAATGCTCAAGGTTAACTCCCTAGATAATACAACTAGTCAAGCATGCACAACCTGTGAATGGGAGGTAGAAGATATGGAGCTAACACAAGGCAAATCACTGCACATATAATTTTTAGGTGGTTCGGTCCTCCAGACCTACATCCACCCCTCACTCCCAACTGGAGTGAGGCTTCACTAGCCAACGCTAGAAATAAGCAGACTCAGTCTGCGAACACTTGCTGCCATACAGCTTGACCAGGGGAACAACCTCCCCTCTTCCTCCCAACCGGAGGGACACCCCAAGTGACTCCCAGCCACTTGGAAACCAGAGGTCGAAGACCTCTCTTCCTCCAGACCAGGAGGGACCCCTGGACTTGCAACCACAAGCCCAGAACCGGAGGACGAGCCTCCCTTCCTCTAACCAGAGGGAACCCACAAGTGACAACCTGTCACTTGCAACCCGGAGATCAGACCTCCCTTCTCCTGAACCAACAGGAGGAACCCGACCTCAGTCCAGAGGATCGGAAGAACACAGTAAATCAGATCAAATAAAAAGGAAAAATAAGAAACGAAAATAACACAGCAAACACAAGCTGTAAATGAAAGAACATCATATGTGGCTCTCATGGAGCTAATTGGCCTGGATTTGATCCACGGTCCAGTAGACAGATCTTCAGTAGCTTCTTCTTTCTTCTCCACGAACTCTCTCTCACTCTATCTCTCTTTCTTTCTCCTCTACTTTCCTTTTCTCTCACGTTGTTCTCTCCTTCTTCTCTGCAACCCTTTTTCTTCTGCCGGCTCACTCTTCTTCTATTTCTTCTTACTTCTGGTCAAGGCTTCAGTCCTTATACTTCGATCACTTTCTTTCTTTCTGATCCCAATCTCTTTTTCTCTTTTCTTTACTCACTCACTTAGTTCTCCAGATGGAGGCAGCCTGGTATTTATAGTTGTAGCATTTAGGGCGTTATCATCGGATCACGTGCCACTTATCTGCTTCTCGAACAGTACCTGTCACACAGGCATAAGAATGTATCAGATAATGTATAGACTTGGTTCAGGCTGTTTAACAAAGTGTGTACAGCCATGATGTAGCTGGAGTGTATAGACTTGAAGGTTAACCGATGAGTGTATAGACTTGAGAGTTAACAAACGAGTGTATAGACTTGAGGCCTGATATCAAGTGTATAGACTTGAAGCTTTGAAACCGAGTGTATAGAGTTGAGGTTCTTCATGCGAAGCTCAGTGTATAGACTTGCAGTGTGATAACGAGTGTATAAAGTTGAAGCAATGGAAACAAGTGTATAGACTTTGATCAATATGCATCAGATGACTCTGTATGGACTTGAAGACCCTTAGCCAATGTATAGACTTCAAGTGAAGACCAATGTATAGACTTCACGTGAAAGCCCAATGTGCAGACTTGAGCTATGCAAGCTACAGTGTCGATGTATGGACTTTGTGAATGTTCAGACTTGAATGCTCGACCAGTGTACAGACTTGCAGAGCCGAACCCAATGTATAGACTTGAGGAATTGAAGCCAATGTGCAGACTTGTCGAATGGATCAGCAATGTATAGACTTGGTGAACCACGGTCTAATGTATAGACTTGAAGCCTTAAGAACGAGTGTTTAGACTTTGAAGCAAACGCCAGGTATACGATATGTAGACTTGGCCAGAAAATGTAGGGAAAGGTTTGAGTGTATGGACTTGGCCAAACGTAGGGAAAGGTGAGGAGTGTATAGACTTGGAGGCCGAAGACAGTGTGTAGACTTGAGAAGCTCGAGGCCACTGTATAGACATGGGGTTCAGCTGAGAATGTATGGACTTTGACGGAGTGAGACAATGTTCAGACTTTGAAGTTACACTGTGGATGTATAGACTTGAATGAGCATGGAGTGTATAGACTTGAAAGTATGAAGGCGATGTACAGACTTCAGCTAAGCAGGCCACAGTCTAATGTATAGACTTTGAAACAGAGGCAATGTATAGACTTTAAAAACCAAAGGCAGTATATAGGCTTGATGCAGTTCAGCTGTCAATGTACATACTTTGATTCCCAAATGCGATGTATAGACTTTATGAGAAGGCAACTGAACACTGTACACACTTCCAACGTACAGACTTCATATGAACAGTCCAATGTGCATACTTCCCTTCGATGCATCTACAGTGCAATGTATTGGCTTGACGAACATTATGCAATGTATGGACTTTGATGAAGGGCCCAATGTATGGACTTCGCCTGAAATGCAGGAACCTGGGCGCTGTACAGACTTGAGTCTTCAACAGATCGATGTACATACTTGGAAGGCTTTGAAGGCAATGTACAGACTCTACCCATATGCAGACTTTGCCTAAAATGCAGTGTGAGACGCTGGCTGAGACGGACGCTGTACAGACTTTGAATGCACTAAGACGCTGAACAAGACGGACCGATGTACAGACTTCTAAATGCTGATGGACTATGTATGGACTTGGCTTGAGATGCTGCATGAGACGATGCAGGCTGTATAGACATTAAGTCCAATCAGAAGGCTGTGCAGACTGGAGAGACGGACTAGTGTATAGACTTCAATGATGCGTGTAACAATCCAATGTATGGACTTTGAAGATTGATGCATGTACAGTCCGTTGTACATACTTCCAATGTACAGACTTTATGAAACTCTAGACACTGGACGCTATGAATGTATAGACTTTACAGTGAATGCATATGCCAATGTATATACTTGCATGAGACAGTTAGTGAGACGCTCAGTAATGTATAGACTTGAAAGAACTCCAAGCGATGTATAGACTTTGAAATGCTTGAAGAGGATGTACATACTTCATGAGACGCTGGCTGCCAATGTATAGACTTCATGAAAAACACACGATGCAATGTGTGGACTTGGTGACTCATGCAGACAGACGAGTGTACAATCTATGTCATGCTCACAGTTAAGCAATGTACCAAGTTCTGAATGAGCAGTTGTGAATGAAGTAAACACATATGACATCAAACAATCCAGATAAATACAATTATGAAATGCACCAAAGCACACACCACACAGCCATATTTAAATGCAGTAGTAATTCAGATAAGGTTTTCAATGAAACATTCATATGCACTACAAACAGAATTGTATGCATTCAAGTGACTTATAGTGTTTGCTATCATCAAAATCACAGGGACACAACACGTACTTGCTCTCATTCTAACTTACTTGATCGTCTTGTTACTTTGGTTTAATCGCGTGATTGATCACATTCACATGATTTTTACCTTATTCTTTAGAGCTAAATTGTTAATTACTTTAATAGTACCTTCATGTTGATGGGAAGATACCTACTGGGCAAGTGTGCTCATTACCTATTTCCAATCTTTTCAAGAGATGGAAGTGATTCGAATTCGGATTCGGGTTATACAAGTAGGGGGTCTGAGAGCGAATGAAAGTATTGTCAAGATGAGAGTGAAGACTTAGGAAGGTCTATATTGTTTAGATTGAGTCTAGGTAATTTTCCTATTTCTTGAGTCTGATAGATTGGAATAAGTTGAATTAGTGGTTGTATTTGAATACTTGATTATTATGAAATAAAGTTGGAGTTTGAGTAAATATTGTGCAATTACATTTATGTGTGTGATTGTCTTGCGCTCTGATCATTCTTACTTGCAAGAGGCTTACCATGCCAGCTATCTGCGCTCCCCGAGTTAGTCTTCCGCTGTAATAAAGGCTCGGGGCGTGACAATTAAGTTGGTATCAGAGCCTAAGTCTCAGGACTTAGGAAGAAGAGTCATGTCATAGGAAATGTCCAAGGTTTAAGGACCCCTACCTATGAACTAAGGAAGAAATTTTCATACCCATGTGAGAATTAGGTAGAGCCCGGGATAAGATAATTAATTAGCTTTAAGATTGATTTTTTTTCATTCCAATTTCATAAGAAATAACAAGTTGTTATTTTCTCTCAGGTACCTTATCTTACGAATGGCTCATCGTGTAGATTGGGATGGCATGCAACAAACAGTTGTCTGCCTTACTCAGGCATTGCAAACCATAGCTCAAGGTGGCGCAGGGGCAAGGGCCGGTGACCTACATCCTAATTTTTGGAGTTTAAATCCTCTGCGATTCTATGGTTCTTCTAATCCCGACGAGGCAGAAAAATGGATAGACGAAATGAATTGTATATTTGATGTTATCCAATGCACCGATCAAGAGAAGGTGCGTCTCGCAACCTTTCAACTTAACAAAGATGCTCGCACATGGTGGAAGTCGGTTCCGGCACCTCCGGCCGATGCACCTCATACATGGGACGATTTTCTTACCCTATTTCGTGCCAAGTACTTTTTGGAGCACGTAAAGGAACGAAAGGCTATGGAGTTCGGCACTCTTCGGCAAGGAATGATGACGGTTGCCGAATATGAACTACAATTCTCAAGGCTAGCACCGTATGCATCACATCTAATCAGTACCGATTTATTAAAGGCGAATCGGTTTACGGACGGGTTACGTCCCGGTTTCATCCAGCAGCTCGGGATCCAAAACATCCGTAATTATGCGGAGATTGTTCAGCGAGCGTATTTATGTGAAAGGACCTTAGAGAAGGTCGAAAAATTGAAAAGGAAAGGAGAAGAATCAAGCTGATGCTCAGATCGGCGTTATAAGAAAGAAAAGTTCAACATCACGGAGCCTTACAAGAGCTGTAATAGTAAGAATAGATTTAGGAATGGGAATGGTGGAAGTTCCCATAAGCAAAAGAAAGTCAAGGAGGAGAAGGAGCAGGTCGCCACGGCTTGCACATTTTGTGAAAAATTCGGCCATTCGGCTGAGGAGTGTTGAAAGCGCCTTGGCGCTTGTTTATGTTGTGGAAGCAGGGAGCATCGCATGCCGGAATGCCCCCTCATGAAGGACCAGTCATCTGGTAATGGATGCAGGAGGCAGGCTCGCCTCAATGCTGTTCTAGAAGAAGAGGAAGCGCACAGGGATGATGGGCTTATGGAAGGTACTCTTCAAATCTGTTCTCATCCTACATTTGTGCTATTTGATATTGGTGCCTCTCATTCTTTTATCTCCACTACTTTTGCTAAAACATTACCAATCGCATCAGTTCCCTTACCTTCAGATCTTGCTATTTCCACACCCTTAGGTTCTGGAACAAAGCTTACCGACAATTATTCTGATAGCGAAGTGATAGTAGAGGGTCACAATGTAACACCCCGATTTTTAAAATATGAAATTTAATTGAAATAGTGAATTTTTAATTTAGATAAATGAATTTCGGAAATTAATATCATATTCCTCAGTGAATAGTGCTAGTGTAATTTCGACTTTCTCACAAAAATCTAGAAAAATAGTAAATTGATAGAGAATGATTTATGAAACAACTTTGCCTTCTTGAGTTTTATCAGTAAAAATCTGTAATTAGATCTATTTATCGTTTAAGTGAGTTCCATTAAATAATATTTTATTCCTTGGAATAGTACCATCGAAAATTCTTCTACGTGATAAAAATCCATAAAAATAGTAATTATGTTTCTGGAAGTGTATGTAACAAATTTATCTTCTGGGATTAACCCGGTGAAAATCCGTAGCAAGATCTATTTAATGTTTTAAGTGAAAAATCCACACTTTTCAACCTTTACCTAACCTTGACTTCAAACATAAAATTCGACCTTAATACTCAACCATTTGATCTGAAATTGGTGTCAAATTAAAGGCCATGATCTTAACTTCAATAGCCCTCTAAAAATTGCTCGAAACCCTAACCCTAATTGAGGCGGCTGGTCGAGTTTTGACTTGGTCTTGCTTGGCGGCGCCTTGTCCAACATGCCTCTTGAGGCGTCGATTCCTCTCACCACAGATCATCCCAGAATGTGTATAAACTATCAAAATGAAGCCCTTCCAGTCTATTCTCATTTGGTAGCCGCGGCAATCGCTGAAGTTTTCAGATCTGGGAGATATCTCGCGTTGAGTGCGTGGGTGTTGGCTTCCTTCTTTTTTTCTTCCTCCTTTGTTCTTCCTTGTTCTTCATCAAATTGAGGTAGGTTCTCTCGGGCTCAAACATCAAGTAATATATAAAAATGTTCAGCATGAAGTCCTCTTTCTTTTGATATATAAAGCCCCAAATATCATGTAGTATCCTGCGAGTATTTTAAGGTTTAGTAGAAGCATGTTAGAAGCATGTTAAATTAGGGTTA
Organism: Amorphophallus konjac; assembly: GCA_022559845.1. NCBI lineage: Eukaryota > Viridiplantae > Streptophyta > Magnoliopsida > Alismatales > Araceae > Amorphophallus > Amorphophallus konjac. Next base: position 192,048,772 of record CM040122.1, on the reverse strand, counting down.
ACTTTGTTCCTTCTTCGATTTAGTTCTGATTTCAGGACGTAAATATGAAATTGATCCATGCATCTTGTAGAGTTTTTCGTGCTCTTTCCATTGATTATAAAAGCCCTAAATTCCATTCAACCTGTCTAGAGAATTTCTGTTCGGAGTAACAGCATGTCTAGACCTAGCTTTCGGTGTGTTCTTCCGAGTTGATTTCTGATTTCGAGTTACCAATCCTAATCCTCATGTACCATATCTTATATGGTTGGATTCAGCATCGGAGTGGCTTTCTTTTGACATAAGAAGCCCCAAATTCTGTTCTGTATACTGAGAGAATTTTACGTTTTAGTCACAGTATGTCAGAATTAGGGTTTCCCATGTCTTACCTTAATAAATCTCGATTTCAGCGAGATATTTTGCAATTGACCTTACTGTTAGATAGTATTCTCTGTTAGCTTTCCAACGGTACCAAAAGCCCCTTATTTGGAGTCCATTTCCTTGAGATATAGGAGTTTTAGTGCAACCCTATCAAACCTTGGCTTCCCGGCGTTCATCGGACGCGGCAGGGATGACCGGAATCGACCCGGGGATGGACGGTCTTACGATAGACCGCACATCTCTATTGACGACTTTTGACCCTAGTATGGCCTGAGATAAACGGTTGTTCAGGAACCACACATCCCAGGATGAACGGTTCCAAACTGACCACATATCTAGATAAACGGTCCATAAGTGACCACATAACCCCCTGGCAGGATGAAAGGTCCAGAACAGACCACACAACTGCTTGGGCCAGGGATGGGCGGTCCTGCCCTGACCGCCCAAACCTTGGGTGGCCCTGGACTGACCGTCCAACCCCCTTGGGCGGTCCAGACACAACCGCCCATCCCCCTGCTCAGCCTATTGACCCCATTTCAGCCCCTGTTAAGCCCGATCGTTATACGGTCCAATCCTAACCGTTCATCTAGATAGAAAACCACTTAATACTTGTTCTAATGTATTCTTTTTCATTTCATTAATGGTAATTAGTGAAATAGAAACCCACTTAATAAATATTTAATTATGTAACTAAATTCTTGTTAAATGCTTGTTATTCGTGCCTACGCGACTTACGCGATCTTGTTCATTAGCTTATCATCTTGAATCATTCTTTTTGGCATCTTGGCTTAATGTAAAACTTAATCCTTGTTAATTTGGCTTGGAATTAGGATTAATATAGCCATTAGCTTGCTGTTTAGCTGCTCTACTACAGTAATAGCGTGACCAATTTTTTTGACTTTACGCAAGTCGATTAGCCGATTCGCGTGCTAGTCTTGGTTTTACCCCCGGAAACTCTATCCGGCGGTCTTACCATCATCTTGAACTTTGTTATACCCCTGTTAAGAACATGTTTAACCTCCAGCATACATCGTTTTATGTGTTTAAACCGCTGGTTTAAGGTTTGGATCGAAACGGACGACGAGAGGCATGAGCGGTTAATAGTTGACCACATAACCTCTTCGGCGGCCCGATTGTGACCGCATATCTTTATACGGCCCAGTATGGACTGTATATCTTGTTCATAGGCCTTAATGTCATCTGGACATGAGCGGCCCATAATACACCGTTCATACCTTGAGCGGCCCACTGTCAGCCGTTCTTTTCTTGACCTCTCGGGCTGAGTTTCAGTCTAGTTCCTGTATGTACGGCCCTGTATGAACCGTATATACCATTGAGCGGCTCTGTTATGACCACGCATCTCTTGGAGATGAGTTTGACCATGTTTTGTACTCTTGAATCCAAGGACAAGTTTGGTCCTTTAAATCTGAACTTATGTCAGAAATTCCTCTGATTAAATTGGCCATTAAAAATTGACTGAATGTCTAGACTCGTGGGATCTTGGATCCAATAAATCAATGCCAATGCATCGTAGGGGCCCGGTCTGGTCCTGGGGAGAGCGCCCGAAAGTTAGTGAGCCCATGGGATGTTAATGACATGGTGGGGCATTGCACCGAAATGCATGACTTGTGTACCGTCTTTGACATAAAAGCTCTTGTTACTTGTTACTTGATCGTGCTTGGAATGATGTATAAATTACTTGCTTGTTGGCCAATTCCTTATTACTGTCTATTGTTATATTTCCTGTTGTAAATTCTTGTATCTGTTATCCTTGTTAATCATTATCAATTGTATATTTCTTGACCTTGCAAGATCTTGTTATTACGTTGTTTCATTATACCGTTATCGTCATTTATTTCTTTCTTAGTATTGCATATAAAAATGTAATTTACTTGTTAATCACTTAAACTGTGCCTGATGATAGAGTATAATTCCCACTGATCTTTTTGCTCACCCCTACTTCCATCCCTTTTCAGGTTATGCGAGTATCGGTACGTGCACTGGGAAATGGATCAGTGTGATCGAGTGGAACCTGGAACCTAGAGTTGGAGTGTGCTCTTTCATTTTCTTGAGTCTAGCTAGTCTAGTTAATTCTTTTTGTTATTTATTTTGAATCTTTTATTGTAAGTGGTGTCAAAATATATCTTTTTAAATTAATAAGAGTTCGTATTTTCTCAAAATGTGTGTCTGGCCTCTTTGTATTTTATTGTGATTATTTATCTTCCGCTCTTGTTATCGTGACTTGTCTCTTGCCACGTTCCGAGCATCGCTTCCCGCTGCTATCGGTTCGGGGCGTGACAGTTTTGGTATCAGAGCCTGCTTGCCTGAGTCCTTGGATTTTATCCAAGAGTATAGGTTACCCTAAGTCTTAAGACCCGTGTCATCTCTTGTCACCTGGTGAGATTGGGTAGTATCGTGGGTTAAGTAATAAAATATACGCAAGATTGCGTCGTGTTACACGTAAGGGTAATGAAAAAGTTAACCATATAACTATCTTGCAGGTCTCTAAGCCATTCTTAAAATGAAACCGAGTGGTTCCATGGGTAAGCTAGGATTCGGTTCCGCTAAAGGCTGGCGAATCCGTCGTAAGGAAACCCGATGTAATAAGAAGAAGAAGAGTAATCTTACACCAAGGGAATGTTTTTACTGTCACAAACTCGGTCACCTCACGAAGGAGTGCTGGCGAAGGAGCAGAGCGTGCCTGCGTTGCGGAAATCAGGATTATAAAATAGCTAGCTGTCCTAAGTTACTTCCACAAGCAAAACTACAAGAAAAAAATCGGAACCCACTCCTACCGAATGAAGAATTATATATGGTATCGTTCTCTTTTATGCCTAGCTATAGCTAAATTCTTTCTTCATTAGTTGTATAATTAACATGTTATTTTGATATATAAGATCATCTTAGTTTAAACATTCACATAATTAGTAATACCCGTTGAATTTGGGGACCAAATTCCTTTAAGTGGGGGAGGGTGTAACACCCCGATTTTTAAAATATGAAATTTAATTGAAATAGTGAATTTTTAATTTAGATAAATAAATTTCAAAAATTAATATCATATTCCTCAGTGAATAGTGCTAGTGTAATTTCGACTTTCTCAGAAAAATCAAGAAAAATAGTAAATTGATAGAGAATGATTTATGAAACAACTTTGCCTTCTTGAGTTTTATCAGTAAAAATCTGTAATTAGATCTATTTATCGTTTAAGTGAGTTCCATTAAATAATATTTTATTCCTTGGAATAGTACCATCGAAAATTCTTCTACGTGATAAAAATCCATAAAAATGGTAATTAGGTTTCTGGAAGTGTATGTAACAAATTTGTCTTCTGGGATTAACCCAGTGAAAATCCGTAGCAAGATCTATTTAATGTTTTAAGTGAAAAATCCACACTTTTCAACCTTTACCTAACCTTGACTTCAAACATAAAATTCGACCTTAATACTCAACCATTTGATCTGAAATTGGTGTCAAATTAAAGGCCATGATCTTAACTTCAATAGCCCTCTAAAAATTGCTCGAAACCCTAACCCTAATTAAGGCGACTGGTCGAGTTTTGACTTGGTCTTGCTTGGCGGCTCCTTGTCCAACACGCCTCTTGAGGCGTCGATTCCTCTCACCACAGACCATCCCAGAACGTGTATAAACTATCAAAATGAAGCCCTTCCAGTCTATTCTCACTTGGTAGCCGCGGCAGTCGTTGAAGTTTTCAGATCTGGGAGATATCTCGCGTTGAGTGCGTGGGTGTCGGCTTCCTTCTTTCTTTCTTCCTCCTTTGTTCTTCCTTGTTCTTCATCAAATTGAGGTAGGTTCTCTCGGGCTCAAACATCAAGTAATATATAAAAATGTTCAGCATGAAGTCCTCTTTCTTTTGACATATAAAGCCTTAAATATCATGTAGTATCCTGCGAGTATTTTAAGGTTTTGTAGAAACATGTTAGAAGCATGTTAAATTAGGTTTAACTTTGTTCCTTCTTCGATTTAGTTCTGATTTCAGGACGTAAATATGAAATTGATCCATGCATCTTGTAGAGTTTTTCGTGCTCTTTCCATTGATTATAAAAGCCCTAAATTCCATTCAGCCTGTCTAGAGAATTTCTGTTCGGAGTAACAGCATGTCTAGACCTAGCTTTTGGTGTGTTCTTCCGAGTTGATTTCTGATTTCGAGTTACCAATCCTAATCCTCATGTACCATATCTTATATGGTTGGATTCAGCATCGGAGTGGCTTTCTTTTGACATAAGAAGCCCCAAATTCTGTTCTGTATACTGAGAGAATTTTACGTTTTAGTCACAGTATGTCAGAATTAGGGTTTCCCATGTCTTACCTTAATAAATCTCAATTTCAGAGAGATATTTTGCAATTGACCTTACTGTTAGATAGTATTCTCTGTTAGCTTTCCAACGGTACCAAAAGCCCCTTATCTGGAGTCCATTTCCTTGAGTTATAAGAGTTTTAGTGCAACCCTATCAAACCTTGGCTTCCCGACGTTCATCGGACGCGGCAGGGATGACCGGAATCGACCCAGGGATGGACGGTCTTGCGATAGACCGCACATCTCTATTGACCACTTTTGACCCTAGCATGGCCTGAGATAAACGGTTGTTCAGGAACCACACATCCCAGGATGAACGGTTCCAAACTGACCACATATCTAGATAAACGGTCCATAAGTGACCACATAACCCCCTGGTAGGATGAAAGGTCCATAACAGACCACACAACTGCTTGGGCCAGGGATGGGCGGTGCTGCCCTGAGCGCCCAACCCTTGGGCGGCCCTGGACTGACCGTCCAACCCCCTTGGGCGGTCCAGAGACAACCGCCCATCCCCCTGCTCAGCCTATTGACCCCATTTCAGCCCCTGTTAAGCCCGATCGTTATACGGTCCAATCCTAACCGTTCATCTAGACAAAAAACCACTTAATTCTTGTTCTAATGTATTCTTTTTCATGTCATTAATGGTAATTAGTGAAATAGAAACCCACTTAACAAATATTTAATTATGCAACTAAATTCTTGTTAAATGCTTGTTATTCGTGCCTACGCGACTTACGCGATCTTGTTCATTAGCTTATCATCTTGAATCATTCTTTTTGGCATCTTGGCTTAATGTAAAACTTAATCCTTGTTAATTTGGCTTGGAATTAGGATTAATATGGTCATTAGCTTGCTGTTTAGCTGCTCTACTACAGTAACAGTGTGACCAATTTTTCTGACTTTACGCAAGTCGATTAGCCGATTCGCGTGCTAGTCTTGGTTTTACCCCCGGAAACTCTATCCGGCGGTCTTACCATCATCTTGAACTTTGTTATACCCCTATTAAGAACCTGTTTAACCTCCATCATACATCATTTTATGTGTTTAAACTGCTGGTTTGAGGTTTGGATCGAATCGGACGACGAGAGGCATGAGCGGTTAATAGTTGACCGCATAACCTCTTCGACGGCCCGATTGTGACCGCATATCTTTATACGGCCCAGTATGGACCGTATATCTTGTTCATAGGCCTTAATGTCTTCTGGACATGAGCGGCCTATAATGCACTGTTCATACCTTGAGCGGCCCACTGTCAGCCGTTCTATTCTTGACCTCTCGGGCTGAGTTTCAGTCCAGTTCCTGTATGAACGGCCCTGTATGAACCGTATATACCATTGAGCGGCTCTATTATGACTGCGCATCTCTTGGAGATGAGTTTGACCGTGTTTTGTACTCTTGAATCCAAGGACAAGTTTGGTCCTTTAAATCTGAACTTATGACAGAAATTCCTCTGATTAAATTGGCCATTAAAAATTGACTGAATGTCTAGACTCGTGGGATCTTGGATCCAATAAATCAATGTCAACGCATCGTAGGGACCCGGTCTGGTCCTGGGGAGAGCGCCCGAAAGTTAGTGAGCCCATGGGATGTTAATGACATGGTGGGGCATTGCACCGAAATGCATGACTTGTGTACCGTCTACGACATAATAGCTCTTGTTACTTGTTACTTGATCGTGCTTGGAATGATGTATAAATTACTTGCTTGTTGGCCAATTCCTTACTACTGTCTATTGTTATATCTCCTGTTGTAAATTCTTGTATCTGTTATCCTTGTTAATCATTATCAATTGTATATTTCTTGACCTTACAAGATCTTGTTATTTCGTCGTTTCATTATACCGTTATCGTCATTTCTTTCTTTCTTAGTATTGCATATAAAAATGTAATTCACTTGTTAATCACTTAAACTGTGCCTGATGATAGAGTATAATTCCTACTGAGCTTTTTGCTCACCCCTACTTCCATCCCTTTTCAGGTTATGCGAGTATCGGTACGTGCATTGGGAAATGGATCAGTGTGATCGAGTGGAACCTGGAACCTAGAGTTGGAGTCTGCTCTTTCATTTTCTTGAGTCTAGCTAGTCTAGTTATTTCTTTTTGTTTTTTATTTTGAATCTTTTATTGTAAGTGGTGTCAAAATATATCTTTTTAAATTAATAAGAGTTCGTATTTTCTCAAAATGTATGTCTGGCCTCTTTGTATTTTATTGTGATTATTTATCTTCCGCTCTTGTTATCGTGACTTGTCTCTTGCCACGTTCCGAGCATCGCTTCCCGCTACTATCGGTTCGGGGCGTGACAGTTTTGGTATCAGAGCCTCCTTGCCTGAGTCCTTGGATTTTATCCAAGAGTATAGGTTACCCTAAGTCTTAAGACCCGTGTCATCTCTTGTCACCTGGTGAGATTGGGTAGTATCGTGGGTTAAGTAATAAAATATATGCAAGATTGCGTCGTGTTACACGTAAGGGTAATGAAAAAGTTAACCATATAACTATCTTACAGGTCTCTAAGCCATTCTTAAAATGAAACCGAGTGGTTCCATGGGTAAGCTAGGATTCAGTTCCGCTAAAGGCTGGCGAATCCGTCGTAAGGAAACCCGACGTAATAAGAAGAAGAAGAGTAATCTTACACCAAGGGAATGTTTTTACTGTCACAAACTTGGTCACCTCACGAAGGAGTGCTGGCGAAGGAGCGGAGCGTGCCTGCGTTGCGGAAATCAGGATCATAAAATAGCTAGCTGTCCTAAGTTACTTCCACAAGCAAAACTACAAGAGAAAAATCGGAACCCACTCCTACCGAATGAAGAATTATATATGGTATCGTTCTCTTTTATCCCTAGCTATAGCTAAATTCTTTCGTCATTAGTTGTATAATTAACATGTAATTTTGATATATAAGATCATCTTAGTTTAAACATTCACATAATTAGTAATACCCGGTGAATTTGGGGACCAAATTCCTTTAAGTGGGAGAGGGTGTAACACCCCGATTTTTAAAATCTGAAATTTAATTGAAATAGTGAATTTTTAATTTAGATAAATGAATTTCGGAAATTAATATCATAATCCTCAGTGAATAGTGCTAGTGTAATTTCGACTATCTCACAAAAATCTAGAAAAATAGTAAATTGATAGAGAATGATTTATGAAACAACTTTGCCTTCTTGAGTTTTATCAGTAAAAATATGTAATTAGATCTATTTATCGTTTAAGTGAGTTCCATTAAATAATATTTTATTCCTTGGAATAGTACCATCGAAAATTCTTCTACGTGATAAAAATCCATAAAAATGGTAATTAGGTTTCTGGAAGTGTATGTAACAAATTTATCTTCTGGGATTAACCCAGTGAAAATCCGTAGCAAGATCTATTTAATGTTTTAAGTGAAAAATCCACACTTTTCAACCTTTACCTAACCTTGACTTCAAACACAAAATTCGACCTTAATACTCAACCATTTGATCTGAAATTGGTGTCAAATTAAAGGCCATGATCTTAACTTCAATAGCCCTCTAAAAATTGCTCGAAACCCTAACCCTAATTGAGGCGGCTGGTCGAGTTTTGACTTGGTCTTGCTTGGCGGCGCCTTGTCCAACACACCTCTTGAGGCGTCGATTCCTCTCACCACAGACCATCCCAGAACGTGTATAAACTATAAAAATGAAGCCCTTCCAGTCTATTCTCATTTGGTAGCCGCGGCAGTCGCTGAAGTTTTCAAATCTGGGAGATATCTCGCGTTGAGTGCGTGGGTGTCGGCTTCCTTCTTTCTTTCTTCCTCCTTTGTTCTTCCTTGTTCTTCATCAAATTGAGGTAGGTTCTCTCGGGCTCAAACATCAAGTAATATATAAAAATGTTCAGCATGAAGTCCTCTTTCTTTTGATATATAAAGTCTCAAATATCATGTAGTATCCTGCGAGTATTTTAAGGTTTAGTAGAAGCATGTTAGAAACATGTTAAATTAGGGTTAACTTTGTTCCTTCTTCGATTTGGTTCTGATTTCAGGACGTAAATATGAAATTGATCCATGCATCTTGTAGAGTTTTTCGTGCTCTTTCCATTGATTATAAAAGCCCTAAATTCCATTCAGCCTGTCTAGAGAATTTTTGTTCGGAGTAACAGCATGTCTAGACCTAGCTTTCTGTGTGTTCTTCCGAGTTGATTTCTGATTTCGAGTTACCAATCCTAATCCTCATGTACCATATCTTATATGGTTGGATTCAGCATCGGAGTGGCTTTCTTTTGACATAAGAAGCCCCAAATTCTGTTCTGTATACTGAGAGAATTTTACGTTTTAGTCACAGTATGTCAGAATTAGGGTTTCCCATGTCTTACATTAATAAATCTCGATTTCAGTGAGATATTTTACAATTGACCTTACTGTTAGATAGTATTCTCTGTTAGCTTTCCAACGGTACCAAAAGCCCCTTATTTGGAGTCCATTTCCTTGAGTTATAAGAGTTTTAGTGCAACCCTATCAAACCTTGGCTTCCCGGCGTTCATCGGACGCGGCAGGGATGACCGGAATCGACCCAGGGATGGACGGTCTTATGATAGACCGCACATCTCTGTTGACCACTTTTGACCCTAGCATGGCCTGAGATAAACGGTTGTTCAGGAACCACACATCCCAGGATGAACGGTTCCAAACTGACCACATATCTAGATAAACGGTCCATAAGTGACCACATAACCCCCTGGCAGGATGAAAGGTCAAGAACAGACCACACAACTGCTTGGGCCAGGGATGGGCGGTCCTGCCCTGACCGCCCAACCCTTGGGCGGCCCTGGACTGACCGTCCAACCCCCTTGGGCGGTCTAGACGCAACCGCCCATCCCCCTGCTCAGCCTATTGACCCCATTTCAGCCCCTGTTAAGCCCGATCGTTATACGGTCCAATCCTAACCGTTCATCTAGACAGAAAACCACTTAATACTTGTTCTAATGTATTCTTTTTCATGTCATTAATGGTAATTAGTGAAATAGAAACCCACTTAATAAATATTTAATTATGCAACTATATTCTTGTTAAATGCTTGTTATTCGTGCCTACGCGACTTACGCGATCTTGTTCATTAGCTTATCATCTTGAATCATTCTTTTTGGCATCTTGGCTTAATGTAAAACTTAATCCTTGTTAATTTGGCTTGGAATTAGGATTAATATGGTCATTAGCTTGTTGTTTAGCTGCTGTACTACAGTAACAGCGTGACCAATTTTTTCGACTTTACGCAAGTCGATTAGCCGATTCACATGCTAGTCTTGGTTTAACCCCAGAAACTCTATCCGGCGGTCTTACCATCATCTTGAACTTTGTTATACCCCTGTTAAGAACCTGTTTAACCTCCAGCATACATCGTTTTATGTGTTTAAACCGCTGGTTTAAGGTTTGGATCGAATCGGACGACGAGAGGCATGAGCGGTTAATAGTTGACCGCATAACCTCTTCGGCAGCCCGATTGTGACCGCATATCTTTATACGGCCCAGTATGGACCGTATATCTTGTTCATAGGCCTTAATGTCTTCTGGACATGAGCGGCCCATAATGCACCGTTCGTACCTTGAGCGGCCCACTGTCAGCCGTTCTTTTCTTGACCTCTCGGGCTGAGTTTCAGTCCAGTTCCTGTATGTATGACCCTGTATAAACCGTATATACCATTGAGCGGCTCTGTTATGACCGCGCATCTCTTGGAGATGAGTTTGACCGTGTTTTGTACTCTTGAATCCAAGGACAAGTTTGGTCCTTTAAATCTGAACTTATGACAGAAATTCCTCTGATTAAATTGGCCATTAAAAATTGACTGAATGTCTAGACTCGTGGGATCTTGAATCCAATAAATCAATGCCAACGCATCGTAGGGGCCCGGTCTGGTCCTGGGGAGAGCGGCCGAAAGTTAGTGAGCCCATGGGATGTTAATGACATGGTGGGGCATTGCACCGAAATGCATGACTTGCGTACCGTCTACGACATAAAAGCTCTTGTTACTTGTTACTTGATCGTGCTTGGATTGATGTATAAATTACTTGCTTGTTGGCCAATTCCTTACTACTGTCTATTGTTATATCTCCTGTTGTAAATTCTTGTATCTGTTATCCTTGTTAATCATTATCAATTGTATATTTCTTGACCTTGCAAGATCTTGTTATTACGTCGTTTCATTATACCGTTATCGTCATTTCTTTCTTTCTTAGTATTGCATATAAAAATGTAATTTACTTGTTAATCACTTAAACTGTGCCTGATGATAGAGTATAATTCCTACTGAGCTTTTTGCTCACCCCTACTTCCATCCCTTTTCAGGTTATGCGAGTATCGGTACGTGCATTGGGAAATGGATCAGTGTGATCGAGTGGAACCTGGAACCTAGAGTTGGAGTCTGCTCTTTCATTTTCTTGAGTCTAGCTAGTCTAGTTATTTCTTTTTGTTATTTATTTTGAATCTTTTATCGTAAGTGGTGTCAAAATATATCTTTTTAAATTAATAAGAGTTCGTATTTTCTCAAAATGTGTGTCTGGCCTCTTTGTATTTTATTGTGATTATTTATCTTCCGCTCTTGTTATCATGACTTGTCTCTTGCCACGTTCCGAGCATCGCTTCCCGCTACTATCGGTTCGGGGCGTGACAGTTTTGGTATCAGAGCCTCCTTGCCTGAGTCCTTGGATTTTGTCCAAGAGTATAGGTTACCCTAAGTCTTAAGACTCGTGTCATCTCTTGTCACCTGGTGAGATTGGGTAGTATCGTGGGTTAAGTAATAAAATATATGCAAGATTGCGTCGTGTTACACGTAAGGGTAATGAAAAAGTTAACCATATAACTATCTTGCAGGTCTCTAAGCCATTCTTAAAATGAAACCGAGTGATTCCATGGGTAAGCTAGGATTCGGTTCCACTAAAGGCTGGCGAATCCGTCGTAAGGAAACCCGACGTAATAAAAAGAAGAAGAGTAATCTTACACCAAGGGAATGTTTTTACTGTCACAAACTTGGTCACCTCACGAAGGAGTGCTGGCGAAGGAGCGGAGCGTGCCTGCGTTGCGGAAATCAGGATCATAAAATAGCTAGCTGTCATAAGTTACTTCCACAAGCAAAACTACAAGAGAAAAATCGGAACCCACTCCTACCGAATGAAGAATTATATATGGTATCATTCTCTTTTATCCCTAGCTATAGCTAAATTCTTTCGTCATTAGTTGTATAATTAATATGTTATTTTGATATATAACATCATCTTAGTTTAAACATTCACATAATTAGTAATACCCGGTGAATTTGGGGACCAAATTCCTTTAAGTGGGGGAGGGTGTAACACCCCGATTTTTAAAATATGAAATTTAATGAAATAGTGAATTTTTAATTTAGATAAATGAATTTCGGAAATTAATATCATAATCCTCAGTGAATAGTGCTAGTGTAAGTTCGACTTTCTCACAAAAATCTAGAAAAATAGTAAATTGATAGAGAATGATTTATGAAACAACTTTGCCTTCTTGAGTTTTATCAGTAAAAATCTGTAATTAGATCTATTTATCGTTTAAGTGAGTTCCATTAAATAATATTTTATTCCTTGGAATAGTACCATCGAAAATTCTTCTACGTGATAAAAATCCATAAAAATGGTAATTAGGTTTCTGGAAGTGTTTGTAACAAATTTGTCTTCTGGGATTAACCGAGTGAAAATCCGTAGCAAGATCTATTTAATGTTTTAAGTGAAAAATCCACACTTTTCAACCTTTACCTAACCTTGACTTCAAACATAAAATTCGACCTTAATACTCAACCATTTGATCTGAAATTGGTGTCAAATTAAAGGCCATGATCTTAACTTCAATAGCCCTCTAAAAATTGCTCGAAACCCTAGCCCTAATTGAGGCGGCTGGTCGAGTTTTGACTTGGTCTTGCTTGGCAGCGCCTTGTCCAACACGCCTCTTGAGGCGTCGATTCCTCTCACCACAGACCATCCCAGAATGTGTATAAACTATCAAAATGAATCCCTTCCAGTCTATTCTCATTTGGTAGTCGCGGCAGTCGCTGAAGTTTTCAGATCTGGGAGATATCTCGCGTTGAGTGCGTGGGTGTCGGCTTCCTTCTTTCTTTCTTCCTCCTTTGTTCTTCATCAAATTGAGGTAGGTTCTCTCGGGCTCAAACATCAAGTAATATATAAAAATGTTCAGCATGAAGTCCTCTTTCTTTTGATATATAAAGCCCCAAATATCATGTAGTATCCTGCGAGTATTTTAAGGTTTAGTAGAAGCATGTTAGAAGCATGTTAAATTAGGGTTAACTTTGTTCCTTCTTCGATTTAGTTTTGATTTCAGGACGTAAATATGAAATTGATGCATGCATCTTGTAGAGTTTTTCGTGCTCTTTCCATTGATTATAAAAGCCCTAAATTGCATTCAGCCTGTCTAGAGAATTTCTGTTCGGAGTAACAGCATGTCTAGACTTAGCTTTCGGTGTGTTCTTCCGAGTTGATTTCTGATTTCAAGTTACCAATCCTAATCCTCATGTACCATATCTTATATGGTTGGATTCAGCATTGGAGTGGCTTTCTTTTGACATAAGAAGCCTCAAATTCTGTTCTGTATACTGAGAGAATTTTACGTTTTAGTCACAGTATGTCAGAATTAGGGTTTCCCATGTCTTACCTTAATAAATCTCGATTTCAGAGAGATATTTTGCAATTGACCTTACTGTTAGATAGTATTCTCTGTTAGCTTTCCAATGGTACCAAAAGCCCCTTATTTGGAGTCCATTTCCTTGAGTTATAAGAGTTTTAGTGCAACCCTATCAAACCTTGGCTTCCCGGCGTTCATCGGACGCGGCAGGGATGACCGGATCGACCCAAGGATGGACGGTCTTACGATAGACCGCACATCTATGTTGACCACTTTTGACCCTAGCATGGCCTGATATAAACGGTTGTTCAGGAACCACACATCCCAGGATGAACGGTTCCAAACTGACCACATATCTAGATAAACGGTCCATAAGTGACCACATAACCCCCTGGCAGGATGAAAGGTCCAGAACAGACCACACAACTGCTTGGGCCAGGGATGGGCGGTCCTGCCCTAACCGCCCAACCCTTGGGCGGCCCTGGACTGACCGTCCAACCCCCTTGGGCGGTCCAGACACAACCGCCCATCCCCCTGCTCAGCCTATTGACCCCATTTCAGCCCCTGTTAAGCCCGATCGTTATACGGTCCAATCCTAACCGTTTATCTAGATAGAAAACCACTTAATACTTGTTCTAATGCATTCTTTTTCATGTCATTAATGGTAATTAGTGAAATAGAAATCCACTTAATAAATATTTAATTATGCAACTAAATTCTTGTTAAATGCTTGTTATTCGTGCCTACGTGACTTACGCGATCTTGTTCATTAGCTTATCATCTTGAATCATTCTTTTTGGCATCTTGGCTTAATGTAAAATTTAATCCTTGTTAATTTGGCTTGGAATTAGGATTAATATGGTCATTAGCTTGCTGTTTAGCTCCTCTACTACAGTAACAGCATGACCAATTTTTCTGACTTTACGCAAGTCGATTAGCCGATTCGCGTGCTAGTCTTGGTTTTACCCCCGGAAACTCTATCCAGCGGTCTTACCATCATCTTGAACTTTGTTATACCCCTGTTAAGAACTTGTTTAACCTCCAGCATACATCATTTTATGTGTTTAAACCGCTGGTTTAAGGTTTGGATCGAATCGGACGACGAGAGGCATGAGCGGTTAATAGTTGACCGCATAACCTCTTCGGCGGCCCGATTGTGACCGCATATCTTTATACGGCCCAGTATGGACCGTATATCTTGTTCATAGGCCTTAATGTCTTCTGGACATGAGCGGCCCATAATGCACCGTTCATACCTTGAGCGGCCCACTGTCAGCCGTTCTTTTCTTGACCTCTCGGGCTGAGTTTCAGTCCAGTTCCTGTATGTACGGCCCTGTATGAACCGTATATACCATTGAGCGGCTCTGTTATGACCATGCATCTCTTGGAGATGAGTTTGACCGTGTTTTGTACTCTTGAATCCAAGGACAAGTTTGGTCCTTTGAATCTGAACTTATGACAGAAATTCCTCTGATTAAATTGGCCATTAAAAATTGACTGAATGTCTAGACTCGTGGGATCTTGGATCCAATAAATCAATGCCAACGCATCGTAGGGGCCCGGTCTGGTCTTGGGGAGAGCGCCCGAAAGTTAGTGAGCCCATGGGATGTTAATGACATGGTGGGGCATTGCACCGAAATGCATGACTTGCGTACCGTCTACGACATAAAAGCTCTTGATACTTGTTACTTGATCATGCTTGGAATGATGTATAAATTACTTGCTTGTTGGCCAATTCCTTACTACTGTCTATTGTTATATCTCCTGTTGTAAATTCTTGTATCTGTTATCCTTGTTAATCATTATCAATTGTATATTTCTTGACCTTGCAAGATCTTGTTATTACGTCGTTTCATTATACCGTTATCGCCATTTCTTTCTTTCTTAGTATTGCATATAAAAATGTAATTTACTTGTTAATCACTTAAACTGTGCCTGATGATAGAGTATAATTCTTACTGAGCTTTTTGCTCACCCCTACTTCCATCCCTTTTCAGGTTATGCGAGTATCGGTACGTGCATTGGGAAATGGATCAGTGTGATCGAGTGGAACCTGGAACCTAGAGTTGGAGTCTGCTCTTTCATTTTCTTGAGTCTAGCTAGTCTAGTTAATTCTTTTTGTTATTTATTTTGAATCTTTTATTATAAGTGGTGTCAAAATATATGTTTTTAAATTAATAAGAGTTCGTATTTTCTCAAAATGTGTGTCTGGCCTCTTTGTATTTTATTGTGATTATTTATCTTCCGCTCTTGTTATCGTGACTTGTCTCTTGCCACGTTCTGAGCATCGCTTCCCGCTGCTATCGGTTCGGGGCGTGACAGTTTTGGTATCAGAGCCTCCTTACCTGAGTCCTTGGATTTTGTCCAAGAGTATAGGTTACCCTAAGTCTTAAGACCCGTGTCATCTCTTGTCACCTGGTGAGATTGGGTAGTATCGTGGGTTAAGTAATAAAATATATGCAAGATTGCGTCGTGTTACACGTAAGGGTAATGAAAAAGTTAACCATATAACTATCTTGCAGGTCTCTAAGCCATTCTTAAAATGAAACTGAGTGGTTCCATGGGTAGGCTAGGATTCGGTTCCGCTAAAGGCTGGCGAATCCGTCGTAAGGAAACCCGACGTAATAAGAAGAAGAAGAGTAATCTTACACCAAGGGAATGTTTTTACTGTCACAAACTTGGTCACCTCACGAAGGAGTGCTGGCGAAGGAGTGGAGCGTGCCTGCGTTGTAGAAATCAGGATCATAAAATAGCTAGCTGTCCTAAGTTACTTCCACAAGCAAAACTATAAGAGAAAAATCGGAACCCACTCCTACCGAATGAAGAATTATATATGGTATCGTTCTCTTTTATCCCTAGCTATAGCTAAATACTTTCGTCATTAGTTGTATAATTAACATGTTATTTTGATATATAAGATCATCTTAGTTTAAACATTCACATAATTAGTAATACCCGGTGAATTTGGGGACCAAATTCCTTTAAGTGGGGGAGGGTGTAACACCCCGATTTTTAAAATATGAAATTTAATTGAAATAGTGAATTTTTAGTTTAGATAAATGAATTTCGGAAATTAATATCATATTCCTCAGTGAATAGTGCTAGTGTAATTTCGACTTTCTCACAAAAATCTAGTAAAATAGTAAATTGATAGAGAATGATTTATGAAACAACTTTGCCTTCTTGAGTTTTATCAGTAAAAATCTGTAATTAGATCTATTTATCATTTAAGTGAGTTCCATTAAATAATATTTTATTCCTTGGAATAGTACCATCGAAAATTCTTCTAGGTGATAAAAATCCATAAAAATGGTAATTAGGTTTCTGGAAGTGTATGTAACAAATTTGTCTTCTGGGATTAACCCAGTGAAAATCCGTAGCAAGATCTATTTAATGTTTTAGGTGAAAAATCCACACTTTTCAACCTTTACCTAACCTTGACTTCAAACACAAAATTCGACCTTAATACTCAACCATTTGATCTGAAATTGGTGTCAAATTAAAGGCCATGATCTTAACTTCAATAGCCCTCTAAAAATTGCTCGAAACCCTAACCCTAATTGAGGCGGCTGGTCGAGTTTTGACTTGGTCTTGCTTGGCGGCGCCTTGTCCAACACGCCTCTTGAGGCGTCGATTCCTCTCACCACAGACCATCCAGAACGTGTATAAACTATAAAAATGAAGCCCTTCCAGTCTATTCTCATTTGGTAGCCGCGGCAGTCGCTGAAGTTTTCAGATCTGGGAGATATCTCGCGTTGAGTGCGTGGGTGTCGGCTTCCTTCTTTCTTTCTTCCTCCTTTGTTCTTCCTTGTTCTTCATCAAATTGAGGTAGGTTCTCTCGGGCTCAAACATCAAGTAATATATAAAAATGTTCAGCATGAAGTCCTTTTTCTTTTGATATATAAAGCCCCAAATATCATGTAGTATCCTGTGAGTATTTTAAGGTTTAGTAGAAACATGTTAGAAGCATGTTAAATTAGGGTTAACTTTGTTCCTTCTTCGATTTAGTTCTGATTTCAGGACGTAAATATGAAATTGATCCATGCATCTTGTATAGTTTTTCGTGCTCTTTCCATTGATTATAAAAGCCCTAACTTCCATTTAGCCTGTCTAGAGAATTTCTGTTCGGAGTAACAGCATGTCTAGACCTAGCTTTCGGTGTGTTCTTCCGAGTTGATTTCTGATTTTGAGTTACCAATCCTAATCCTCATGTACCATATCTAATATGGTTGGATTCAGCATCGGAGTGGCTTTCTTTTGACATAAGAAGTCCCAAATTTTGTTCTGTATACTGAGAGAATTTTACGTTTTAGTCACAGTATGTCAGAATTAGGGTTTCCCATGTCTTACCTTAATAAATCTTGATTTCAGCGAGATATTTTGCAATTGAACTTACTGTTAGATAGTATTCTCTGTTAGCTTTCTAACGGTACCAAAAGCCCCTTATTTGGAGTCCATTTCCTTGAGTTATAAGAGTTTTAGTGCAACCCTATAAAACCTTGGCTTCCCGACGTTCATCGGACGCAGTAGGGATGACCGGAATCGACCCAGGGATGGACGGTCTTACGATAGACCGCACATCTTTGTTGACCACTTTTGACCCTAGCATGGCCTGAGATAAACGGTTGTTCAGGAACCACACATCCCAGGATGAACGGTTCCAAACTGACCACATATCTAGATAAACGGTCCATAAGTGACCACATAACCCCCTGGCAGGATGAAAGGTCCAGAACAGACCACACAACTGCTTGGGCCAGGGATGGGCGGTCCTGCCCTGACCGCCCAACCCTTGGGCGGCCCTGGACTGACCGTCCAACCCCCTTGGGCGGTCCAGACACTACCGCCCATCCCCCGGCTCAGCCTATTGACCCCATTTCAGCCCCTGTTAAGCCCGATCGTTATACGGTCCAATCCTAACCGTTTATCTAGATAGAAAACCACTTAATACTTGTTCTAATGTATTCTTTTTCATGTCATTAATGGTAATTAGTGAAATAGAAACCCACTTAATAAATATTTAATTATGCAACTAAATTCTTGTTAAATGCTTGTTATTCGTGCCTACGCGACTTACGCGATCTTGTTCATTAGCTTATCATCTTGAATCATTCTTTTTGGCACCTTGGCTTAATGTAAAACTTAATCCTTGTTAATTTGGCTTGGAATTAGGATTAATATGGTCATTAGCTTGCTGTTTAGCTGCTGTACTATAGTAATAGCGTGACCAATTTTTCTGACTTTACGCAAGTCGATTAGCCGATTCGCGTGCTAGTCTTGGTTTTACCCCCGGAAACTCTATCCGGCGGTCTTACCATCATCTTGAACTTTGTTATACCCCTGTTAAGAACCTGTTTAACCTCTAGCATACATCATTTTATGTGTCTAAACAGCTGGTTTAAGGTTTGGATCGAATCGGACGACGAGAGGCATGAGCGGTTAATAGTTGACCGCATAACCTCTTCGGCGGCCCGATTGTGACCGCATATCTTTATACGGCCCAGTATGGACTGTATATCTTGTTCATAGGCCTTAATGTATTCTGGACATGAGCGGCCCATAATGCACCGTTCATACCTTGAGCGGCCCACTGTCAGCCGTTCTTTTCTTGACCTCTCGGGCTGAGTTTCAGTCCAGTTCCTGTATGTACGGCCCTGTATGAACTGTATATACCATTGAGCGGCTCTGTTATGACCGCGCATCTCTTGGAGATGTGTTTGACCATGTTTTGTGTTGTGCCCCTGGTTTTGATGATGACAACCATGAGATATGAATGATGTATTCAATTCAATGATGAATTAAAGTTTGATTCAATAAATGGTTTCACTTGATTTCATCCTTGTGCTAGAAAGGAACAGGGTCGACGCTGGGAGCTTACAGCGTCTACGCTGCAGTCGAAGAAGCCTTCACCAATATCTTCACAAGTTGTTCCACTGCGTCAACGCCAAGATAGAGCTGCATCGACGCAGCAGTCACAAAGGGAAAGCCAATAGCTTACTGGAATACTCTGATGCGTCAACGCCTTGATCAAGTAGCGTGAACGTAGCAGTTCAAGCATTCCTTGTTGTAGCCTCTGGAGTACCTTGGCAGCGTCGACGCTGTAGTTTGATGAGTCGACGCTGCAGTACAATGGATTGCCGCAACTGACTAAAGCGCAACTAATGAGTGGACGCAGCTGCATCCTGCGTCAACGCACTCAGCATGAAACCTGAAGCTAGAAGAAGGGTGCGTTAACTCCTTGGGGCAAGAGGGTCGACGCCATCTAATCCAAGCTGCAGAGCACGATAAGTGGATCCCACCTTCAGTCATTATTTGCCACATCAGCAACAAGCGGATAAAGTTTCGTAACTTCTACCACTCCAGAAGGTTCCCCACGTGAGCAATCATAAGGATAACCAGAAGATCAGGGTGGTGGCCCACCTGCCTCACGTGAACTATTTTATGCGCGGGAAGACCACAAAATAGGTTCACCCGAGAAGAAAAGAAAAATATATAGGAGAAGAAAAAGAGTAGAAGAAGAAGCGAGGAAAAGAGCAGAACGACAGAGGCGAACAGCAGAACGAGATAGGCTGAGAGCAGAACTGGACGAAGGCTGCTGAAGAACCAGATCAGAAGATCATCGCGCCACCAAGACTCTTCTACATTCCAGACGGAGGAGATTCAAGGATCGAAGCTCATGCGTATGGACATGGATCTCTCCGTTGGTGATCTAAATTCCGCTACATCCAAGTGCTGAAGTTTGATTTCTTATCTTTTAGTTTTCCTATTGTTCTTTGAACATTGTATTCCTCTCCTTCACTGGATTTAGTGAAGATAGGGTGATTCTGATTCAGCGGGCTGTGCTGAGATCAGGGGTGTTAAGGCTGTGTTCCTTCAAGCTGTTTGACAGCGGATCTGAGGATTTGTTCCTCGTTGTCTTCTGTTGGGGTAGTCAACAGTATAGAGGAATTACTTCCTCGGTTTAGCAAAGCTGTGAAGCTCAGCAGGGTTCCTCACTGGTTGAGTGGGGAGGTGGACGTAGGTCTCCATTGAGTGACCGAACCACCTTAAAATTGCGGTCTCTTGTGTGGTTTGGTTTAATCTTCGCAATTGTTCCTCGCTAGATGCATGATAGGCACGCTCTCTGATTGGCTTGGTTTAGTGTTTCAATTAATCATCTAGGTGTGGTGCTTCTGTTGCAAATTGCTCTACTATAATTTTTATAAGGTCAACCTATTCACCCCCTCCCCCTCTAGCTTGACCGTCCTCTCGATCCAACATTTTGTACTCTTGAATCCAAGGGCAAGTTTGGTCCTTTAAATTTGAACTTATGACAGAAATTCCTCTGATTAAATTGGCCATTAAAAATTGACTGAATGTCTAGACTCGTGGGATCTTGGATCCAATAAATCAATGCCAATGAATCGTAGGGGCCCGGTCTGGTCCTGGGGAGAGCGCCCGAAAGTTAGTGAGCCCATGGGATGTTAATGACATGGTGGGGCATTACACCGAAATGCATGACTTGTATACCGTCTACGACATAAAAGCTCTTGTTACTTGTTACTTGATCGTGCTTGGAATGATGTATAAATTACTTGCTTGTTGGCCAATTCCTTACTACTGTCTATTGTTATATCTCATGTTGTAAATTCTTGTATCTGTTATCCTTGTTAATCATTATCAATTGTATATTTCTTGACCTTGCAAGATCTTGTTATTACGTTGTTTCATTATACCGTTATCGTCATTTATTTCTTTCTTAGTATTGCATATAAAAATGTAATTTACTTGTTAATCACTTAAACTATGTCTGATGATAGAGTATAATTCCTACTGAGCTTTTTGCTCACCCCTACTTCCATCCCTTTTCAGGTTATGCGAGTATCAGTACGTGCATTGGGAAATGGATCAGTGTGATCGAGTGGAACCTGGAACCTAGAGTTGGAGTCTGCTCTTTCATTTTCTTGAGTCTAGCTAGTCTAGTTATTTCTTTTTGTTATTTATTTTGAATCTTTTATTGTAAGTGGTGTCAAAATATATCTTTTTAAATTAATAAGAGTTCGTATTTTCTCAAAATGTGTGTCTGGCCTCTTTGTATTTTATTGTGATTATTTATCTTCCGCTCTTGTTATCGTGACTTGTCTCTTGCCACGTTCCGAGCATCGCTTCCCGCTGCTATCGGTTCGGGGCGTGACAGTTTTGGTATCAGAGCCTCCTTGCCTGAGTCCTTGGATTTTGTCCAAGAGTATAGGTTACCCTAAGTCTTAAGACCCGTGTCATCTCTTGTCACCTGGTGAGATTGGGTAGTATCGTGGGTTAAGTAATAAAATATATGCAAGATTGCGTCGTGTTACACGTAAGGGTAATGAAAACGTTAACCATATAACTATCTTGCAGGTCTCTAAGCCATTCTTAAAATGAAACCGAGTGGTTCCATGGGTAAGCTAGGATTCGGTTCCGCTAAAGGCTGGCGAATCCGTCGTAAGGAAACCTGACGTAATAAGAAGAAGAAGAGTAATCTTACACCAAGGGAATGTTTTTACTGTCACAAACTTGGTCACCTCACGAAGGAGTGCTGGCGAAGGAGCGGAG
This sequence comes from Amorphophallus konjac, assembly GCA_022559845.1. NCBI lineage: Eukaryota > Viridiplantae > Streptophyta > Magnoliopsida > Alismatales > Araceae > Amorphophallus > Amorphophallus konjac. The sequence goes on along the minus strand of CM040122.1, from coordinate 192,026,912 downwards.
CGTGCCTGCGTTGCGGAAATCAGGATCATAAAATAGCTAGCTGTCCTAAGTTACTTCCACAAGCAAAACTACAAGAAAAAAATCGGAACCCACTCCTACCGAATGAAGAATTATATATGGTATCGTTCTCTTTTATCCCTAGCTATAGCTAAATTCTTTCGTCATTAGTTGTATAATTAACATGTTATTTTGATATATAAGATCATCTTAGTTTGAACATTCACATAATTAGTAATACCCGGTGAATTTGGGGACCAAATTCCTTTAAGTGGGAGAGGGTGTAACACCCCGATTTTTAAAATCTAAAATTTAATTGAAATAGTGAATTTTTAATTTAGATAAATGAATTTCGGAAATTAATATCATATTCCTCAGTGAATAGTGCTAGTGCAATTTTGACTTTCTCACAAAAATATAGAAAAATAGTAAATTGATAGAGAATGATTTATGAAACAACTTTGTCTTCTTGAGTTTTATCAGTAAAAATCTGTAATTAGATCTATTTATCGTTTAAGTGAGTTCCATTAAATAATATTTTATTCCTTGGAATAGTACCATCGAAAATTCTTCTACGTGATAAAAATCCATAAAAATGGTAATTAGATTTCTTGAAGTGTATGTAACAAATTTGTCTTCTGGGATTAACCCAGTGAAAATCCGTAGCAAGATCTATTTAATGTTTTAAGTGAAAAATCCACACTTTTCAACCTTTACCTAACCTTGACTTCAAACACAAAATTCGACCTTAATACTCAACCATTTGATCTGAAATTGGTGTCAAATTAAAGGCCATGATCTTAACTTCAATAGCCCTCTAAAAATTGCTCGAAACCCTAACCCTAATTGAGGCGGCTGGTCGAGTTTCGACTTGGTCTTGCTTGGCGGCGCCTTGTCCAACACGCCTCTTGAGGCGTCGATTCCTCTCACCACAGACCATCCCAGAACGTGTATAAACTATCAAAATGAAGCCCTTCCAGTCTATTCTCATTTGGTAGCCGCGGCAGTCGCTGAAGTTTTCAGATCTGGGAGATATCTCGCGTTGAGTGCATGGGTGTCGGCTTCCTTCTTTCTTTCTTCCTCCTTTATTTTTCTTTGTTCTTCATCAAATTGAGGTAGGTTCTCTCGGACTCAAACATCAAGTAATATATAAAAATGTTCAGCATGAAGTCCTCTTTCTTTTGATATATAAAGCCCCAAATATCATGTAGTATCCTACAAGTATTTTAAGGTTTAGTAGAAGCATGTTAGAAGCATGTTAAATTAGGGTTAACTTTGTTCCTTCTTCGATTTAGTTCTGATTTCATGACGTAAATATGAAATTGATCCATGCATCTTGTAGAGTTTTTCGTGCTCTTTCCATTGATTATAAAAGCCCTAAATTCCATTCAACCTGTCTAGAGAATTTCTGTTCGGAGTAACAGCATGTCTAGACCTAGCTTTCGGTGTGTTCTTCCGAGTTGATTTATGATTTTGAGTTACCAATCCTAATCCTCATGTGCCATATCTTATATGGTTGGATTCAGCATCGGAGTGGCTTTCTTTTGACATAAGAAGTCCCAAATTCTGTTCTGTATACTGAGAGAATTTTACATTTTAGTCAGAGTATGTCAGAATTAGGGTTTCCCATGTCTTACCTTAATAAATCTCGATTTCAGCGAGATATTTTGCAAATGACCTTATTGTTAGATAGTATTCTCTGTTAGCTTTCCAACGGTACCAAAAGCCCCTTATTTGGAGTCCATTTCCTTGAGTTATAAGAGTTTTAGTGCAACCCTATCAAACCGCATATCTTTATACGGCCCAGTATGGACCGTATATCTTGTTCATAGGCCTTAGTGTCTTATGGACATGAGCGGCCCATAATGCACCATTCATACCTTGAGCGGCCCACTGTCAGCCGTTCTTTTCTTGACCTCTCGGGCTGAGTTTCAGTCCAGTTCCTGTATGTACGGCCCTGTATGAACCGTATATACCATTGAGCGGCTCTGTTATGACCGCGCATCTCTTGGAGATGAGTTTGACCGTGTTTTGTACTCTTGAATCCAATGACAAGTTTGGTCCTTTAAATCTAAACTTATGACAGAAATTCTTCTGATTAAATGGGCCATTAAAAATTGACTGAATGTCTAGACTCGTGGGATCTTGGATCCAATAAATCAATGCCAACGCATCGTAGGGGCCCGGTGTAGTCCTGGGGAGAGCGCCCAAAAGTTAGTGAGCCCATGGGATGTTAATGACATGGTGGGGCATTGCACCGAAATGCATGACTTGTGTACCATCTACGACATAAAAGCTCTTGTTACTTGTTACTTGATCGTGCTTGGAATGATGTATAAATTACTTGCTTGTTGGCCAATTCCTTACTACTGTCTATTGTTATATCTCCTGTTGTAAATTCTTGTATCTGTTATCCTTGTTAATCATTATCAATTGTATATTTCTTGACCTTGCAAGATCTTGTTATTACGTTGTTTCATTATACCATTATCGTCATTTATTTCTTTCTTAGTATTGCATATAAAAATGTAATTTACTTGTTAATCACTTAAACTATGCCTGATGATAGAGTATAATTCCTACTGACCTTTTTGCTCACCCCTACTTCTATCCCTTTTCAGGTTATGCGAGTATCGGTACGTGCATTGGGAAATGGATCAGTGTGATCGAGTGGAACCTGGAACCTAGAGTTGGAGTCTGCTCTTTCATTTTCTTGAGTCTAGCTAGTCTAGTTATTTCTTTTTGTTATTTATTTTGAATCTTTTATTGTAAGTGGTGTCAAAATATATCTTTTTAAATTAATAAGAGTTCGTATTTTATCAAAATGTGTGTCTGGCCTCTTTGTATTTTATTGTGATTATTTATCTTCCGCTCTTGTTATCGTGACTTGTCTCTTGCCACGTTCCGAGTATCGCTTCCTTGGTCTTTGGTCATTGTAGTAAGAGTCAGGGACTTTTGTAGAAATGTGGGTTGCCTATATATAGGACCCCATTCCCCCCATTTCAACTAATGAATCAATGAATGAAAAACTTGCCATTTTGAGAGTTTACACTTCTTATCCAGTGGAGAGATTCCATTTTTTGGGTGAGAGACCCTAGGGGAGAGATTCCCCACCCTTCCCTCTCTTAGTCTCTCTTTTTCACTCAACTTTCTCTCTCCTCCACACCCAATTTCAAAAATTTTCTTCCTCCTCCCTTCCCAACCACCACTCTCTCACCTTCCCCCATTAAAGGCCACTTCCCTTCCCCACACATCCCATTACTCCACCCCTTAGTCTCAAGGGAGCATCCCCAATCACTAAGCCACCCTCCAACCACCTCATCCCTTTCCTAAGCACCCTTCCCTCTCCCCCATGCAACCCTCCACTTCCCTAGGCCATTTGAATTCAAAAATCCCCTTCCCTCTACAGCCCTAGGGCACCCAAGAACCCTCCCCTTTGGTTAGGGGCGGCCCCCTCTCATCCTCTCCATCTTCCCTTGTTCCCCTCCATCACCCCCACCTTCTACCATCTAGAGTAAGAGGACCTGCAGAAGACCTGAAGCTTGCAGCAGCGACCCTGACCTCTTCCGGACGTTCCTAGAAGCCCAAGAGCCATCGTTGAAGCGTCTGCCTATCTTCTTCGCAACGGCAGTGGTCTCGTCCCCATCAGAGCTCGGTGCTGCCCAGGAAGCCCATTCTTCCACGACTACGCAGATCTGCCCCGGCAGAGGTTCTGAGCCACAGAAAGAGCTTCACCACGACGAACCCAGGAGGAATCAGGCCACGAGCTCTTCTACAAAGTTCTTCCCCTTCCTGTCTACTTTTAGAATCAAGAATCGGAACTCCATTCGGCATCCTGTAGCAGGTGTTATCAATTTTCTCTCTCAGCTTCGCAGTCATGTTACCCACAGTCTGCACCGACCTGTCAACAGTGTTCAGAGTTCCCTGGTCCTCTCTGACATCATTTAGCCTCCCCGACAGTTTTTCTGCAAAGAGGACGTGTCCACGGTTCCAACGACTCTGACGGTGCTCCATTCCGAGTTTGGGAGCTGTCGGGGCATCCTCTGCAACCTACTGTTGGAAACCAGGAGCTAGCTCTACAGAGATCCTAATCCGGAGAGAAAGCTTCACCACGATAAACTCTGGAGGAATCAGGCCACAAGCTCTTCTGCAAAGTTCTTCCTCTCCCTGTCTACTTTCACAACCAAGAAGCGGAACTCCGTTCGGCATCTTGCAGCAGAAGTTACCAATTTTATTCCTCAGGAGTTCGACTCTGCTTCCCACTATCTGCATCGACCACTCCTCACTTTTCTGAGTCCCTTGATCTTCACCGGAATCTTTTGGCATCCCCGTTTGTTCTTCTGTAAAGAGGACTCACCCACGGTTCCAACGGTTCCAACGGTGACTGATTCGGAGTTCAGGAACGGTCGAGGCAGCTGTGTCTTCCTGCTGTTGATAATCTGTTGCAGACAATCCGAGAATCAGCAACCATGTTCGTGCTCCCGCCCAGGCCGGAAGCAACCCCTGAAGAAATTGGCAAAATTCAGAGGCACTCCTGTTCCAGAGACGAAGAGATCCCCACTGGTCTCGCCCTCAGCAAAACTCTTGAGCAAGTTCGTCAGCTGCAACACCGGCTATCTGTCCTTATCCGTAGACAGCAGGCAGATTCGGTGTCATCACTTATTCCTCACTCTTTGCTTTGATTTCCCCTCCCCGCTTGGCCGGCTGAAGGCCCCTCCCTGCGTGGAGGTAGTATTGATTGTAATATCATTAACCCCCACCCCAAGGTCCCCCCTCCTGCGAGAGGTGTAGTGTTGTAATAGCTTAAACAGGTCAAGTACCCCGGCGCGGCGTGTGGGGAACCCACGCTTCCCCGCTCGCCCTCGTCTCCGAGCGGGACCGGTTTCTTCAAACCGGTCGAGTGAGTGCTCCAAAACTTTTCTCTAATTCATGCTTGTTCTTTCAATATTAGTTCATAAACTCTGCTGGCCGTGACGAGAGCCCGATCCTTAAGCTCATTGCTATAAGTGAACATCATGGGAAGAGAGTGGAACCCGTGCCCTTTGGCACTTCGTCGGACCCTTGATTTGGGCAGCCATACCCTTGGGGAATCAAACCTTGGCCTTGCTGGCCCTCTACCAACAAGGGCCCAGCCCACACAACCTCCCCTTGGCATTGCCAAGTTACCCCCGGGTCTTAGTGAGCATCGGGTGAGCGGTTGCCATTATCGGTCCGTTTTGAATGCTTAATTGTGCTTGCTTGTTGAGTCCTAGGTTGTGTCACATCAAATAACAAGTTGTTATTTTCTCTCACGTACCTTATCTTACGAATGGCTCATCGTGTAGATTGGGATGGCATGCAACAAACAGTTGTCGGCCTTACTCAAGCATTGCAAACCATAGCGCAAGGTGGCGTAGGGGCAAGGGCCGGTGACCTACATCGCAATTTACGGAGTTTAAATCCTACGTGATTCTATGGTTCTTCTAATCCTGACGAGGCAGAAAACTGGATAGACAAAATGAATCGTATATTTGATGTTATCCAATGCACCGATCAAGAGAAGGTGCGTCTCGCAACCTTTCAACTTAACAAAGATGCTCGCACATGGTGGAAGTCGATTCCGGCACCTCCGGCCGATGCACCTCATACATGGGACGGTTTTCTTACCCTATTCCGTGCCAAGTACTTTTCGGAGCACGTAAAGGAACGAAAGGCTATGGAGTTCGACACTATTCGGGAAGGAATGACGACGGTTGCCGAATATGAACTGTAATTCTCAAGGCTAGCACCGTATGCATCACATCTAATCAGTACCGATTTATTAAAGGCGAATCAGTTTATGGACGGGTTACGTCCCGGTTTCATCCAGCAGCTCGGGATCCAAAATATCCGTAATTATGCGGAGATGGTTCAGCGAGCATATTTATGTTAAAGGACCTTAGAGAAGGTTGAAAAATTGAAAGGGAAAAAAGAAGAATAAAGCTGACGCTCATATGGGCGTTATAAGAAAGAAAAGTTCAGCATCACGGAGCCTTACAAGAGCCGTGATAGTAAGAAGAGATCTAGGAATGGGAATGGTGGAAGTTCCCATAAGCAAAAGAAAGTCAAGGAGGAGAAGGAGAAGGAGCAGGTCGCCACGGCTTGCACATTTTGTGAAAAATTCGGTCATTCGGCTGAGGAGTGTTGGAAGTGCCTTGGCGCTTGTTTACGTTGTGGAAGCAGGGAGCATCGCATGCTGGAATGCCCCCTTATGAAGGACTAGTCATCTGGTAATGGACGCAAGAGGCAGGCTCGCCTCAATGCTGTTCTAGAAGTAGAGGAAGCGCCCAGGGATGATGGGCTTATGGAAGGTACTCTTCAAACCTATTCTCATCCTACATTTGTGCTATTTGATACTGGTGCCTCTCATTCTTTTATCTCCACTACTTTTGCTAAAACATTACCAATCGCATCAGTTCCCTTACCTTCAGATCTTTCTATTTCCATACCCTTAGGTTCTGGAACAAAGCTTACCGACTATTATCCTAATAGCGAAGTGATAGTAGAGGGTCACAATCTCCCCGCAAACTTAGTATGCCTTAACATGAAAGGTTATGATGCCATTTTAGGGGTAGATTGGCTTGTAGATCATGATGCTTATATCAATTGTCGAAATAGGATTATATCCTTTCGAAAGCCCGGTCTTCCGAGATTCTCTTTTCTTGGCATCAAGTATAAGAAGCATCCTACTATCATATCCTCTCTTCACGCTTGCAAACTTATCTCGCAAGGATGTGAAGCTTTTCTTGCTTCTGTCATTGTTGCCGAATCCAAGGAGATTATCTTAGCGGACATCCCTTTGTAAATGAGTTCCCAGACGTGTTTCCGTCTGATTTACCCAGTTTACCGCCCGAGAGGGAAGTGAAATTCACTATTGAACTCATTCCAGGAGCAGCACCTGTTTCTATAGCCCCTTACAGGATGTCCCCCACAGAGCTTAAGGAATTGAAGAAGCAGTTGCAGGAACTTCTGGACACTACCAGAAAAAGCGGGATTTCAGACGGAATTTTCAGACGGAAATTTCAGACAGAAATTTCCGTCTGAAATTTGTGACGGATTTTTTTCCGTCGGAAATCCCGTCTGAAATTTGCAATTACACACCGAATTTCAGACGAAAATTGTGACGGAAAATATTCCATCACAAATTTCAGACGGAATTTGGGACGAAAAATTTAATCTCTCAGAAATTTATGACCAAGAATTTGTGACGGCCACATTTGTGACGGATCCGTCTGACAATCCGTCACAAATGTGTCTTCTCACGGATTTTCAGACGGAAATTAATCCGTCACAAAATTTTTGCGCCCCCAATCCGTCGCAAATGTGCCTTTGCGACGGATTGGGGGCACAAACATTTTGTGACGGATTAATTTCCGTCTGAAAATCCGTGAGAAGACACATTTGTGACGGATTGTCAGACGGATCCGTCACAAATGTGGCCGTCACAAATTCTTGGTCATAAATTTCTGAGAGATTAAATTTTTCGTCCCAAATTCCGTCTGAAATTTGTGATGGAATATTTTCCGTCACAATTTTCGTCTGAAATTCGGTGTGTAATTGCAAATTTCAGACGGGATTTCCGACGGAAAAAAATTCGTCACAAATTTCAGACGGAAATTTCCGTCTGAAAATTCCGTCTGAAAATTCCGTCTGAAATCCCGCTTTTTCTGGTAGTGGGATAAGGGCTTCATCAGACCTAGCACATCCCCGTGGGGTGCGCCTGTCCTATTTGTCAAAAAGAAGGATGGTTCTCTCAAGCTATGCATCGATTACCGGCGACTGAATCAGCTTACAATTAAAAACAAGTATCCATTACCGCGTATTGATGAGCTCTTCGATCAACTTTCAGGAGCAGAGTATTTCTCTAAGATAGACCTCAGATCAGGTTATCATCAGCTTAGAATTAAAGAAGAGGACATTTATAAATTGGCTTTTCGAAGTCGTTATGGCCACTATGAATTCGTAGTGATGTCGTTTGGGTTAACTAATGCCCTAGCAACATTCATGCAACTTATGAACAATATCTTCCAGCCATATCGGGACCAGTTCATCATCGTCTTCATTGATGATATCTTGATATATTCCAAGGCCACTGATCATGTGATTAGCTTGTTAAACTCTATCGATTAACCTGTTAAACTTATTATCTTTTAAACCTTGCTGTTAGACGGTTAAACCTGTTAAATATGTTACCTGTTCAACCTGTTACTTGTTAAACCATGCTGATTAGCCTGTTAAACATATTGAACCCGTTACCTGTTAAACATGTTATCTGTTAAACCTTGTTCATTAGCCTGTTACACATGTTGAACCTATAAACCTTTCAACCTGTTAATCACTTACCTTGTTAAGCATGTTAGCTGTTAAACTTGTTAATTACAGAGCCAGGTGATTACATATCCTGTCAAACCTTATTAATTACATAGCCGTCATTAAGCTATGTTAATCCTGTAGCATGTCAAATCACATAGCCTGTTAAACTTGCTTACAGTACGTGTAAAACATGGTATCCTGTAGATTGTTAACCTTCTGAAATAGAGACTCCCCGGCTAGACTCTATTTAAAGAAATAGAGACTCTCCGGGATGACTATATTTCAGCATTGAAATAGAGACTCTCCACGAAGACTCTATTTACTGAAATAGAGACTCTCCGCGAAGACTCTATTTTAGCATTGAAATAGAGACTCTCTGCGAAGACTCTATTTACTAAAATAGAGACTCTCTGCGAAGACTCTATTTCAGCCTTGAAATAGAGACTCTCCGAGAAGACTCTATTTAAGGAAATAGAGACCCTCTGCAAGGGCGCCATTTCCTTGCAACCTAGAATTTTTGAGCTTCTGTCGAGCCTTTACCCAATGATCTCTGACCATTTTATTAACCCTGATTGGCCTATGTGTCATGCATTTTAAGTAGCTTGGTCATATATCATCATTTACATGTAATATTATCCTTGAACTCTATTCCTGAAAATCTACTTTTGTACTTACAATGTGTAAATTTCTTGAAATTCTATATTGGCTATATAAATGAGAGTGGATGTCTAAAAGTATACATGAAATGCTGTGCATATAAGGGCCCGGTCTAGTCCTGGGGGGAGCACCCGAAGGTACTTGTGCCCATGGGAGTTTATTGACCACGGTGTTTGGCATTACACCGAAGTACTTGCTTGCTTGACTTGACTTGAGACATTCCCACTTACTCTCACGTGACATGCTTGACTCGCTTGACATGAATGACTTGGCCCGAAAAAGGGTAATTTACTTGCTTGAATGAAATGAATGAAATAGCCAATTCTGTTACACTACTTGCTATTACACGAGCTTGAAACCACTTGCTGGAATAATGATTTTACCCTTCATGGAAGGGCTTACTTAAATGTTAAATTCTTGAAATACTTGATTGAATATTGATTTTCTAGAAATACATGGCAATTACTTGCTTGTTCTTTATTGATACAGCTTATTGAAATTCATGTGATACTCTATTGATACAACTCTTGATATTCTTGCTTGATCCAACACGCATCATTATACCGCATGAACTTGTAATTAACTTAAAGATTGTTAGAGATTGAGATATAAATCTTACTGAGCGATTCGCTCATCCAGTTGCAATTCTAACATTTTTCAGGAAATTCGAATAGCGACTACCACCCAGATGGGAATGATACCGAATGATGAGTGCTAGATTCACCGATTGGTGTACCGTCAGCTAGTCTTGTGTCTTACCTTGTGTATTTTCCAGTTATTGTTAAGGCTTGTAATCTATGTATGATTTCGGTCAGTTATGAATAAGTTGGGTTGAATTATGCCAAAATATGTAGCATTACGAATCAATTTGGGATGTTATTATTCTGGTTAAATAATTGTCATCTTGGACTATGGTATTATGTTCAACCTTTGAGTTAGCAATAGAATTACTGAGTACTATGCGGACTTTGACTTTACACGAATGACACGATCTATATAGACGCGTCACGCATCCTGGTATCTTCCGCGCTCGGGGCGTGACAGACACTCTCAAGGGTGAGGTTGACACTCCTTAAACAGATCACAGCTAAGTGAGGAGTAGAGGTCGACACTCCCTATGTAATGAGGTCAGCACCTCTTTAGAAGCAATTGTGATCTAAATCAGATTTCATGCAATCGATAGCAGAGACCAAAAAGCACATCAACTGAGTATGAATATACAAGCTTTGCGTGGGTGTGTGCTATAGTGGTCAACCAGCGAGTGTGTGTGTGTGTGCAAGGTGATCCTCCTTTGCTGGAGTATGCTTTCTAGTGGCTGTGTGCATGGGTGCAGTAGGTAGTCAAGGGAATGCTAGTACTGTCCAAGGGATGGATGGTGTGTATACAAGAATGTGTAGTCCACAAAGCTTGAGTGTGCGATGGTATTGAACAAGATTATATGCAATGAAGCAAGCACACCGACCTGTGAATGGGAATAAAAGATATGGAGCAAGCCCACACGATGTTCAACCCACAACACAAAGATTTTAAGGTGGTTCGGTTGTAAACCCACAACCTACGTCCACCCCTCACCAAACCCGGTGAGGCTTTCCTACTGACTCACAGCTTGACCGGGGACACGCCCCAAAACCACAGAATGGAAAACTCTCCGTCTATCTTCCTACACACAAAACCGGTAGGAACGGTTCTCCATAGACCGGAGCACACCTCCGTCTCTCTTCCTACACATAAATTGGTAGGGATGGTTCTAGAAGTAGCCAATAAACAGAAAAGGAAAATACTGCAAGTGCAGTGGGAAAAACACAAGAATAGTGGGATGTAAATGAACACCAGCTGAGTCTATAGGTCAAGATTTGAAAGCTGGTGACTGCAGCTACAAGGTTCAGATCTGAAGATCTGGCTCTTCAAGCTCAGGTAGACTGCAAGGCTGCTCTCTCTCTCTCTCAAGGCTTCTCTTTTAGCACTGGACTGAAGTCTACAGGTGCTGGGCTGCTCTCACACCCTTCCTTTCTTTCTCACAGGATTTCTTCTTAGAGGCTCAAGGGCGTGGCTCTCTATGTGCAGCAGCAACAACTTCTCTTGTGGAAGCTTGATATATATATAAAAGAGTTGCTAGGAGATGTGGTGGAAAGTTTTCCCTCCAAAAAGTCTTCCATCGGACCAGTTCAATTAATAAAGTATTTCCTTTGACTATTGAGAGTTGACTGGTTCCAACGAGGGTGTTAGATGATAGAGAAGAAGGGCTTTTCTTTCCAAGAAGTCTTCCATCAAACTAAGGTATTTTCTTTAACATCTGACCATCCAGCAATGCATGACTTGACTCGCCGTAGAGAAGAAGAAAAGGAATTGTTTCCCTCCAAAATCTTTTTTTGTCTTTGAGGAAGATATTCTGTAGGATTTGGCTTGGGCTGGAATATAATATGCTTTTCTTCTGCTCCAGATCTTGAGCATTTATTGTCCCATATGAAAGAGAATCTTGCAGTCTGCTTCCTTATTGGCTCAGGTCTTTTCTCAGATTTGAGCTCTATCATAGCTGCCTCCAAAAGAAGGGTTCAGGTTTAGTGATGGTGGTCGGGACAATAGTCAGAACTGCGAACTTCCTCCTGACCTCGAAATCCATGTTTCTCTTTTCAACTCGACACAGCCATTCTCTCTCCTGAGTTTGAGCGAGCACTTCTGTTGTTCTCTCCGAGCACTCGAACACTTGAGTGAGCACTCCGATCGACCTTTCTGAGCACTCGAGTGAGCACTCATTTTCTCTCTCTTCCGAGCATGCTGATTCTTCTCTGACCTTGATACTTGGCACTGCTACAGTAACTCGGAATGCTACAGTAGCTCGGATTGCTACAGTGGCTCGGCCATCTTCAGATGAGCTAGGACCTCTTCAATATAGTACAGACTGCTATAGTAGCTCGAACTGCTACAGTAGCTCGGATTGCTATGGTGGCTCGGCCATCTTCAGATGGGCTCGGATCTCTTCAATATAGCTTAGACTACTACAGTAGTTCGGACTGCTCCAGTAGCTCGGATTGCTATAGTGGCTCGGCCATCTTCAAATGGGCTCGTATCTCTTCAATATAGCTTGGACTGCTACAGTAGCTCGAACTGCTCTAGTAGCTCGGATTGCTACAATACTTGGACTGCTACAGTGCTCAGACTTCTTTTTCTTCATTAGTTAAGACTGCTATAGTGCTATGACTACTACAATGCTCGGATTGCTCCAGTAGCTCGGATTGCTACAATGCTCGGAGTGCTACAGTACTTGGATAGCTACAGTGCTCGGACTTCTTCTTCTTCAGTAGCTCGGACTGCTACAGTGCTCGGACTACTACAGTTCTTGGGCTGCTACAGTGCTGGACCTGCTATAGTGCTCGGCCTACTACAGTGCTTGGGCTTCTTCATTTGCATCCCGATCGAGCTATCTTTCACCGTTGAATGGCTATTCTTCATTGCTATTTGAGCATATGTTGGCCTTGAGAGCTATTTGTCTGCCGAACTCTAGGTGTTGCAGACGCCAGACAGAACCTTGATAAAAAGGTGTCGACTCTGGGTGTCGACTCTTGTTGACACCTTTGTCAATATTTCTTACAAGCTATTTTTCACCCTTACTCATTTATTTTGTCTGCCTTAACTTTTCATTAGTTTGCAAAAGAGGGTGAATGCACTTGGCTATATCTTTTCTATTTCTTTTTTTTTGCATCATCTGCCTTGATTTCTGTGTATTCAGTTACCTCGTTTTCTGTGTCATTGTTGATTTCTTACACTTATTAGTGATGGCACAGAGATGTATCTTCTTGCTTATGTTGTCATGACCTGAAATGTATGAATATGTGTTTATCAAATGCATGTCAGACTTATCAATGAGTCATAGCCAGACATCTTCAAAACAATAGAATTAAGCATGTTACACACATGCCCAACATTCTCCCAACATTCTCTCCCTTTTTGATGATGACAACTATGAGTCATTATGAGTCAAGGTGCAAAGAAATATAATCATGAATTGAAGCACAATGACTTTTATAGACTTTTATATAAATTCTCTCCTCATATAAGACTCTCCCCCTTATGCATACCCTAGTTAATGACACATATAATTCTTTCCCCCTTTGACATCATCAAAATAACGCAATAGAGTGAATATATGGCACAGTTAGGAGGGTAAAGAGTAAAGTAGGAGATTAATTAGCACAGGATGTACAGAGTGAAAGTAAGTACATACCTGTAGGGTGCAAGGAAACGTGTAGCAACCTAAGATACCTTGTCAGTGTTCATAAATTGATGTGGAAATACATGCCAATGGTTGTACACTGATTAAAGTTTTCAATTGTTGAGTCCCTGAAGGTTCTCTTGCTGGGTTCCTCATGAATGCAAGTAATGCAAGTATTATGCAGAGAGAAGACTGTGCAGATAAGGAGATGATACCCCTTGTTAGAGAGTGATGCTGAGTGTTTAGAGAGCAAGTGATACCAGAATGGCCTGATACCAATTGATGAGAGGGCAATGATATCAATTGTTAGGAGACATCAATGAATTCAGATACCACTTGTTGGGAATGAAGATGCATTCATGGCAGCCTGAATGAGTTATGCGAATTTGTCCAGTGAAGGCAAGCATCAAAGAGCATCAAAAGAGAGCTTGTCTCTAGAAGAGATGGAGGATCTTAAATCTGAAACTAAGTTCATAAATGCAGAGTTATAGATTTTTCAGAGTCTCCAGTTATAAAATTCTAATGAACCAGCCCCTATAGCAAAATTGGTTTAAGATTAATGAATTCTAAACTTCTTAATAAAACCGCTTGAAAACATATGTATTCAAGATTAATAGAAGTGAACCAGAAATTCATACTAAAATCAGGTCAACCTCCTCTTATCTTACTCATTCAATTCCATTAGCTCCTTGAGAGTAACTACAACAAGTATTGAGGTTAAACACTTAGATATCTCTGATTTTATTCATGAATGCTACACATAAAGATTTTTCATTTGACAGCATTGTTGAATATTGACTATTATCATTTTTACGAGCAGTCAAGTGTAGCATGCACCTTTTGACATGAGAGTGCATGTTGATTAGACGCCAACACCCCCAGTTACTCAATGTAGCTCACCATCTTACCTTAACATGAACAGAGGTAGCATGGCACTTCATGATGTTTGTGGACGCACTTTCGGGACGTTGCTCATTTTTATTAGTTTATTCGTTCTTTTGTTCATTTGTTTGGTTTATTAGTGCGAGGGCGTGCAAGTCACCTAGGTGACGATTTGTGCGGGCTTGAAAGAAGCCCATGGTGCGCTCGATCTGAGTAATCAGACAATTGTGTGTATCATGTCGGGACTGAGAACCCGTCGTAGCATAAAGGCTATGACGTTAATTACATCCCCTCGGAGAGGAGAAAACCCTTGATAAATCACCGAAAAAGGGGACCCGATGGCCTGAAATTCATAGTAATGGAAGCGAGAGTGAAATCTCGGATTGCGTTTAAACAAACCCCACATTGGGGCTTAAACGTTCACAAATGTGCATATGTCGGTCACTGGCGGACCATTTCTTGTTCGGACAGAAGTCCGTGTTTGTAGCGTAAGAGACGGTGACATACAAATGTCTACCGTGAGTACGGCAAGTTTAATGCAAGTGCGGGATTAAATCCCGGTATATATGTCGGTCACTAACGAACCATTCATTGTTCGGACGAGAGTCCGCATTTGAAGCATCGAAGGCGAAGACAAATCCATACGGATGTCTGCCATAGGTACGGCAAGTTTAATATGAGTGCAGGACTGGATCCCTGTAAAGACAGGTCAAATTGATGAACTATTGGCCCAAGATGTGTTCGGATCATGACCATATCGGGGGTTCCGAGGTCCACGTCCGATACCATGGGGTATCGCTACTTTTCTCTTCACGCACAGTCCGGGGAAGCGAATTGTTAAGTGTGAAGCCCGAACTCGCCAACTTACGCCCTCGCACGTGGATCGACCTGCGCGGTCAGGTCACGGGGTTCGACCTGCCCGGTCAGGTCGTGGTGGTCAAGGGGGCAGCGCCCCTTGCGGGTGTTTCCGGGGGTGGAGCCCCCAGAACAAAATTTCAATTATAGCATGATGAAGAAGGGGCGCGCCGGAATAGGGCAGCACAAAGGGGGCGCGCCGGATAAAGGGGGGTCCAAAAGAGGCCAGGGGCACGCCAGAATAGGTAATAAAGAGGGGGTGCGCCTGATTAGAGTAGCACAAGGGGGCGCGCCGGATTAAGGGCAATGAATAGTGAGGCGCGTGGGAATAGAGGGCTAAGAGAGGGGCGCGTCAGATTTAAGCACTATTCATTCTAAGAATTCGAAAGTGGTTTTGAGTGTGAAGCTATTCCGGCACGGGGGCGGTACCGCGCCGGATTAACCCACGCCGGATTAGGGGGGCACGCTGGGTTAGGCTCTGTGGATTTTATTTCATTCTGTTTCTTCTTTCTTTCACCCGCATGTTATCTTGATGATTGATTTGTTCGTCCGAGGGATGGATTGGGTTTGTAGAGAGAAAGTTTAAGTGTTTTGATCGTTTGTTAAGGTGAATTAACGTGAGAGTTTGGATGTTTTATTAGAAGGGTTTGTTGTGCGAGAACTCAGAGGTTCAGTTTGATTCAGGGGCTTCAAACATATGCTGTTCTTATCTCTAGAGAGCTTAGTCTGTTCATTTGTTCTTATGTGTTCTTGTTTCTAGAGAAAATTAGGCAGCATCTCCCCCGGACTGAGGTTTGCCAGAGAAAATAGGGGAACACCAAACGGATTGCGCCGGGGTGAACCTCAGAATGCGGACCTCACGGCGGTCCGATAACCCAGATGTGAGTGCGGAAAAAGAAGCTCGAGGACTAGCCTTCAAGAGCTCTCACAACTCACGGGTGATGATTCACAAACGGGATGAAAGTTTGCCCAGTAGGGCTATGGATGTTCATCCTTCTGTGGGTTCCTTTGAAGGCCACGCTATGGAAAAGCAAGCTTCAAGGGACCCTGGATGAGTGGGAGACTGAGAGTAGAAGAGAATGGAGGCTCAACCAAAACACCGTGTTTGCCAAAACTTTCTTTTACTCATCCACCAAAGGGGGGAAAGATGGATACAGAGGAGGAGGTTTCGAGGGAAAGAAGAGAAGATACATGAACTGGGATGGGGAACAGAGCACAAGCTCTTCCCCCCGACTCACCTCTCACTGGACTCTCTTCTCTTCACCTCTGGCTCTCTTCTCCCTTTCTCTTCTTCTCGGTTGGCTAGTTCTCTTCCCTCCCAAGAGCTCTCTCCTGGTGGGTCGAGGGTCAAGAGGCTGGAGACTCCCCAGTCTAGAGGGAGTTCTCTCCCCTCTCCTCTTTCTTTTTCTTCTGGAGCCGTGCAGGATGCAGGGGAGGGTTCATCTGGGGAAGAAACCTCCCAGAAGCTTCTTCTCTTCTTTCTCCCCGACCAAAGACCGCGGCCTGTCAGTAGAGGAGTTGGTAGCAGGATTTTATGACTTCACCGAGCTTGGCCGACGGATAATCGGGTGCTGTCGGGAGACTTCTCTCTGCTTCACGCCATTCACGGCTCTTCTATCTGTAAAAATCAGGGGGCCGAGAGCAAGGATGGGACGACACGGCGTTGAAATGGCACGGAGTTTTGCGCACCGGATTAAGGTGCGCCTACTTATAGTTAAAGAGGAAGGCTATATGGGAAATGGGGCGCGCCAGATTAAGAATTTGGCAAGGGCGCACCGGTTTAACCCCCCCATGAATAATATGGCATGAATAGTAATGTGAATACTGTATGAATAGTGATGTGAATAGTGCATGAATAGTGATGCGCGTCGGTTTAAGGGGCGCGCCGGTTTAGGCAATGGTCGAGCGAGTTTGGGCTTTATCTTGACGTTTTGGCCATCCGGATGACCATTTGTATTCCCAAAATGCTCCAGTTTCAATGCATTGCCTCTGCGGTGTTTGGTTGGATACCTCTGGGCCCCAGTTCTGGACTTCGAGTGATTTCCAACACACGCCAAACCCGTGTCCGAATTCCTGGGTTTTCTCTCAATTTGGGCTTCGGCATAGCTGGTTGGAGAGTCGTGGCCATATATTCTGCTTAAGGGGCTTCCTTATCGGGTAGCGGACCACCAAGCGCGTTCTCGTCCTGATTAGGCGAAGTATGGGGTTTATTCGGCATCTCCGTCTTCAACTTGCTCTCGGACGTGGAGACGTAAGTGCCGTGTCATGTTCATCATCATTTTTTGACGTTCACAACGTTGTCCTCTTCACTTCTTTGGTGAAGGGACTCGATTTCTCGGTGAATCCAAATGTCATTGCTCTACCTTAGAGCACTGAACTCAGCACGCACCTTTTTTCATAAGGATATACGTTTATCAGACGCCAATATCCCTAGTTACTCAGTATGGCTGAAGCTCATTGCTTTCATTATAGCCGTTTTTTTGAAATCTTCAGATTTAACAGATGTTTAAAAACAATACAAGACTAAAGTTTCTCAATCAAAGATGCCTTTGTACTTAAGATAATCTTTCAGAAGCAAGAAGGCATAACATGACAGAACATGAAAAAACTGGTTTAAGTCTATTAAGCCCGAACACAACCATTTTCAAGATCATAACCTTTAAAGCTCAAGAAAACATTAATTTTAAATCAATAGCTTTCATGTTTAGGGAAGTCACAAAACTCTTCTAAAAGAAGATTCTTCTTGAAGATTTATTCTGATTAGCAAACTTAATGACAGATAGAAGATCCTCCAAGAAGTTCAAGGCAATTCAAGTCCAAGGTGAACCACGAAAAGATATCAGCCATTATGGTGCAGTGGTTTGGTTTAGGCAGGGAGTGTTGATAGTTAGAAGATGAAAATGGATAGTGAACACTCCCCCTGAGGATATGTAGTGAGCTCAGACTGGAATTGGTGAGATAAGATCAGCATATACAAAGAGGTGTCAACACTGGCACTTGATGGTGTCGACACCCTGAGCTTAGACAGAGAACAGTTGTGTAGAATAGGAATGAATAGAGAACACTCCCCCTCAGGTTATGCACAGAGTTTTGGACAGAAAACATTTTTCAAGCAGAATTAACTACAAGGTTGACTTGAGTGGGTCTAAGGTTTGCCTGATTAACTCTCTAAGAGGATGCAGTTTATACAAATGTCAACAAAAAGAATGCATGAATGCAAACTGAGTTTTTGATGTTGACTCCCCCTAAACATGTGCATGGGTTGACACTGGAGACTTAAGTGAACACATGATCCATTAAAAATGATACCACTTGATATGCCATCTCTGGGTCCCTTTAACATGATGTGCATTGGGGTGTATGAGATCATGACATGATGCAATCATGGATTATTCGTAATGCATTCTGAACTGAAATGCAGACTGGATTTATGCTACTTACTCCCTCTTTCCAACTGTTCTCAGTGTGCAAGTTAGACAAAATAGGACATTCAAGGGAGTATGATTAAAACATGCCAGTCATGCAGTGTTGGGTCCCTTGATAATGAAATGCATGAGAGTGTATGAATTCCCAAGATGATGCTTGATGACCTCAACACATATAAATTCAAACATTTGCAATGCATTTCTAAACTAAGGTGCAAACTCTTAGACTCCCCATTTGTTGAATGCTCATGAAAGTTAAGATAGACAATCAGCATGTTATCAGTCCACATGAGTGATGAGTTGAGATGTGTGTGTTAGCCATAGCCCATGGCAGACATCATCAAAAGCAATGATCATCAATGCTAAGCAAGAAGTTAACATGACTGCTAAAAGGTAGCAAGAATCAAACAACAACTCATCGTCATAGCAATTCCATCAGCATGACAAATTCTTCATGAGTTAAACATCTAGATTTTCTGACTTCTGGTACAAGGCAGAGGTGTGGATCTAAAGACCCTACTCACGCATAGTGAGAGTTCCGGGCAAGCTTGACTTGCCTTTCTGCACATCACTGTTTGATATACCAGGGCTCAAACTGAGTGTTTAGCAAGTAACCCAAATTAGATGTTCATTTAAAAACATGGGGAATGTTTCAGCAGTTCTGAGATATACATTCAGCTTGCAGGACTTATTGACATCAAGACAACTTTATAATGCAATGACTACAATGCAAGCCTATCATGCAAATATTGAACAAGATTTATTTACATACCTGTGCCTTGAGCATTTATTTGCTGGTTGAGCATTGATCAGCTCTAAGGCACCCTTCAGCCAAAATTCTCATTTGAATTCCTTAGGTACCCAAGGTGGCTTGGGTCCTTTAGGGTTAGTTACATGTCTCACAGTTTGGCTCAGATTTTTTAGGTAAATCACATCATCTTCCATCATTATATGGCAGTCATACATCTCATGCCCATTATTTCCACAATAGAAATAGCGCACAACAGATTGAGCATGCTTCTTTTGTGCATGTGTATATGCATTAGGCTTTTGTGGGTGAGCATGGAAGTTACCTCATTTGGCATGAACGTGGGTTCTTCCTTGTGAGTGCCAATAGTCTTTGACTATATGGCCAATCTTTCCACAATGAGAGCAGTGAGGAGGAAAGATTCTTCTTCTGGCCTCAAGGTGCATCGACCTGTTCTGTGGATTGCATCGAAGCATCATGCCATTTCCAGGCTTCTGAATGGAAGTGTGCTGAGCACGCTTACTCCCCGTGTGGACGTTCCCTTTGAACGTGCTTCCTACATTGTTTCTCCTAATCTTGCCTGCTTTTAGTTCATCATTCTTCAAACTAAAGCAGTTACGCACAACATGTCCGAGCTTACCACAATACAATTAGTAAACCTTCATTTTATGGAAAACATGGTGTTCAACATTATTTTTCTTGGCATGCATAACAACACAATCAAACTTGTTTTTCTGTGTTGGCCTTTGTGTTTTCAATTTTTGATGTCTATCTTGCTTTTTATTTTTCTGAGCACTAGACTATTTTAGGGGACCACTAGAGGTACTGGCCTCATGTGAACTAGAGACAAAAGATTTATGCAATTTGTACTCAAGTGCCTTTTTATTCACAGATTTATAGTTTAAGTCCTCTTTTTGAAAACTCACCTTAGCTCCCAAAGTTTTGTCTATATTATCTTTTCTTTGAGCAAACCTTGACAGAGAGATTTTTAAATCTTTGATTTCATTCTCCAAAGGGGAGACGTAGAGCTCGGATTCAACGAGGTCCTCCTCACACACAGCCAACTACTCATTGAGCATGGCATTTACCCCCTTGTAATTTTCAATTTCCAATTGAAGTTCATTCAGTTTTTCAGAGCTATCATTAACAATACCCTTGCCTTTCTCACAGACGGATAGTCTTTCAAGCAGCATGTTATTTTGCTCTTTCAAGGTTTTATTCTCTTCAATCAACCCCTCATCATGGATTAACCCCTCAAGCGTAGTTTCATCATTGGTGATTGGTTTAGGTTGGTTTTGAAGTTGTCTCACAATTTCTTCCAACCTAGTGATTTCAGCTTGGAGGGTTCCATTTTCGTCTCTTAAACAGGCAATGCTTTCTTCATGCACATCAATATCTATCATAAGAGTGTCATTTAGCTCCTCAAAAGTAGAACAATTTTTACAGAAGGAGCTCTCACTCTGACTGCTCTTCTTAAGATCCTTTTTCAACTTTTTATTTTCTGATTTCACTTTCTTATATTGCTTGATCAATTGATCATACGCATCCATAAGCTCTTCAAAAGTGAAATCTTCGAAGTCAGAGCTTACCTGGAATGAGGATGCATTGCTGAACTGCTCTGGTTGGTCGGCCATAAGGCATTCATGCGCTTATTCTTCTCCCTTCTCATGGATGTTCACCAACACATCCAGAACTTGCTTAGCTGTGCTGCTAGTGGACACACGATGAAGTAACCTGAATTCAACTGCAGCTTTTATCAAGCTGAGTGCCGCAAGGTTATCAATATGTTTGGTCTCGTGTTCAGCAGACCATTCATCTGAATTTGATGGCAGCTCATGAGGACCAATGTATATAAGGTTCCATAATTGTGGATCTATGGATTTGACATAGACAAACATTCTCCCTAGCCATATAGAAAAATTTGAACCATCATACATGGGTGGAGAACCCTTCGAAGCATGTGTAGCAGATGAAGTCATTTTATCAAAATGCACCGGGATCTTTCCCTACAGATCGTAGGATCTGGGAAAGGTAGAGCTTAGCTCTAATACCACTTGTTGTGTCCTGAGGGGTGCAATCGGATCTAGAAGGGGGGGTTGAATAGATCCTATGACAAACTTTACCCAATTAAAAACTCTTAGAAACAATGAGCATAGACCACTCCTATAAAGCAAACAAAACACTTAGGCACAATGCACAACGGAATTAAAAGGAATGGCTTAAATGGAAATGGCAATGCACAATGCATAGACAGTAGAGGTCGACACTCCCAAGGGTGAGGTCGACACTCCTTAAATAGATCACAACTAAGTGAAGAGCAGAGGTCGACACTCCCTATGTAATGAGGTCAGCACCTCTTCAGAAGCAATTGTGATCTAAATCATATTTCATGCAATAGATAGCAGAGACCATAACGCACATCAACTGAGTATGAATATACAAGCTTTGCGTGGGTGTGTGCTATAGTGGTCAACCAGCGAGTGTGTGTGTGTATGCAAGGTGATCCTCCTTTGCTAGAGTATGCTTCCTAGTGGCTGTATGCATGGGTGCAGCAGGCAGTCAAGGGAATGCTAGTACCGTCCAAGGAATGGATGGTGTGTATGCAAGAATGCGCAGTCCACAAAGCTTGAGTGTGCGATGGTAATGAACCAAATTTTATGCAATGAAGCAAGCACACCGACCTGTGAATGGGAATAGAAGATATGGAGCAAGCCCACAAGATGTTCAACCCACAACACAAGGATTTTAAGGTTGTTCGGTTGTAAACCCACAACCTACGTCCACCCCTCACCAAACCCGATGAGGCTTTCCTGCTGACTCACAGCTTGACCGGGGATACGCCCCAAAACCACAGAACAGAAAACCCTCTGTCTGTCTTCCTACACACAAAATCGATAGGGACGGTTCTTCATAGATCAGAGCACACCTCCGTATGTCTTCCTACACACAAACCGGTAGGGACGGTTCTAGAACTAGCCAGTAAACATAAAAGGTAAATACTACAAGTGCAGTGGGAAAAACACAAGAACAGTGGGATGTAAATGAACACCAGCTGAGTCTATAGATCAAGATTTGAAAGCTGGTGACTGCAGCTACAAGGTTTAGATCTGAAGATCTGGTTCTTCAAGCTCAGGTAGACTGCATGGCTGCTCTCTCTCTCAAGGCTTCTCTTTTCCTCTTCTCTTACAGCACTGGACTGAAGTCTACGGGTGCTGGGCTACTCTCACACCCTTCCTTTCTTTCTCACAGGATTTCTTCGTAGAGGCTGGTGACATCGATTTATGTTGTGTAGGCATGCCAGTCACATATGTGACAAATTATCGTGCGCTCGATCCGACTTGGTCAGACGAATGTGGAGTCCGTGACGGGACCAGAAGTCTGTCATACCGTAAAGGCTATGACGTTAATTACATCCTCCGAGAAGGAGGAAAATCCTTGATTAATTGCCAAGAAAAGTGCCACTCGGGGCTGAATGATAACAACGTACAAGACGTGACGTAAACATGAAGTTACGCAGGCTCCTTTGCCTCCTTTTTATTCATACAAGAGGAATTAAGATTTATTATGTTCGCACTCTGATATGAGGCGGGGAACTGAGGTCCGAAGACCACCACCACGCATAGCGACACTTCCAGTCGGGCTGGACCCGGCCTTCTGTTAAACACCATTTTATATACCGAAGTGAGACCAAGCACATAAATAGGCATGGTTTTCACAACAAAGGTGCTTAGGAGAGTTATTTACCAGAAGCATGGAAAGCACATGATATCAGCATGCTTATGTGGGCACGTGTGTATATATATATATATATATATATATATATATATATATATATGTATGTATATTTACACGTATATACTTATGTATATCTACATATAATGTGTTCGCTCATTTATTCAGGAATATTTAGCAAGAGGGGCAGATAAACGGACCGAGTCAACAACAAGCATTGCAAGGGTGGAAGGAAAATCGGTGCAAAGTGCACTGAGTTAATGGTGAGAAGGGCATGGGCAACATAGGTCGGTGCAAGGGTTGCACCGAGGCAGCGGTAGGGAAGGGCATGGGCAACATAGGTCAGTGCAAGTTTGAATGTGGGGCACTGGGGTCGGTGCAGGTCCGAATGGAGGTCGATGCATATAGCGGAGGGGCGATGGCCGATGCGAAGCTAGCGGCGCAGAGGGTCGGTGCTAGGAGTGAAGATGCGTCGACGCTAATGAAGACGAAGGTGATGGCTAGGTCGGTGCTAGTGAAGAAGAAAGAGGCGGTAGCGTCGAGGCTAGCGGCAAAAGCGAGATGATAGCGTCGAAGCTAATGAATAAGGGTAACGGCTGGGTTGGTGCTGGGTTCAAGAGGAGGCATTGGAGTCAATGATGGGCAAAGAAGAGGGTAAATCAGTGGCGAGCTGGGTGCTATGTGGAGTCTGTGACGGGCAGAGCAAAGGGTGATTCAGTGGCGTCGCCACCGAATCAAAATTCGTGGGGGTCAATTTTGTGGGGACGCCACCGTTTTGCAAGGCTCCATCATTTAAACTTTGGCAAAGAAATTTTGTTTGTGGCTTTGCATCAAATTGGGCATTTGGATGAGTCCAAAAGAATTTAGGAACTCAAAGGCATGACTGCCCAGGTGTTAAGAGAAATTCTGCCATTATCATCTTATATATATATATATATATATGCTCTTCTCTTATTCATTCGTCTGCTCTCCCCTTTTGTTTGTTTGTGCGAGGTTCATACTCTAGCACTACACATGTGTCAGAGATTCAAGGAAAAATCATCAGGAAAACATAATGTCGTCCAAGAAAATTTGGGCAGCATCTCTCCAGCACAGGGAGATGTTAAATTAAACAAGCGGCATGGCACACGGTAGACGGTGCCAAGCCATAAACACTTAGGAGCCCAGATGGACTGCCGCAATCCCTGAAGTCATCACGAATAGAGTCTCGAGGGCCAGCCTACTAGAGACTCGTGATGATCCAAGGGAGCGAAGGGTCTCTGATTGTAGCCATATAGATGGCAGTTTTATTTGCTCACTCGGTGCAAAGGGCTTCTAGGGGAACATGTGATGAAATGACAGACCCCCTGGAACCCGGAGTGGCGGTAGCTCGAGGAGATTGAGCAGGCAGACAAAAGGGTTGTACCCCTCCCCAGTCAAGGACAAGTAGAAGCAATCGGAGAAAACCATTCGTCGAGCAGTAACAGTTTCAGGAACGCAGCGTACCACCATGCCTCACCATGGGACAAGCCTCACCCTGTGAGCAGTCATGACTGCCATGGGCAGCTCGTGCTCACTGCCACCAGAGACAAGGCAAATGGGGGTTGAGACCCTCAGGGATAAATCATCAAACACTGAGGGGGAAGGGCATATGGCAATTCTGGAAGAAAGCAATAACGACTATCGTATCGACTATCAGAGTGCACTGGTGCCCTTACAACTGACAAAAATGAGTGAAAGGGCACTCAACATTCTCTTATTCATAGTTCATTCGAGCGAAACCCATTATTGTAAACAAGACTACGCTATCGATGAAAGCACAGCCCCTGGGGAGGGATGATTTATTATCATCCACGAAGGGCGTGGCTTCAAGCCATTATCTCACGGAAAGGAACAAGATACTCCAAAATGAGTGATCATAGGATCTGGTATTAATTTGGCCCAAAGGGCCTCCTCACACTCCAGGAAAGACCCGAAATCTTAGAGCGTAATCGATAGAAACAACTACGGTTGGGAAGAAATAGAATAATAAGAAAAGGGATAAGCTTGATCCACGGCAAAAAGGGACGGAGCCTTCTTTTATTCACCCTCTCTGTCGATTACAGCAGAATGGGGACAGGGGATTACAACGCTTGGAGAAACTCCAAGGGGAAAGAAAAAGAAACTGCTTAAATGGAAAGGTAAGAACTGAGAAAAGAAGAACACAGAGCCAAAGGAACACACAGAGCCCCCTCTGAGACCCACCTGCTTCTTTCTCTTCCTGATCCTCTCTTCCTTATCCTTCTTTCTTGGTTTTCTCTCTTCGCTCAATAGCTCCCCTCTCTTCTCTCAACGGATTCTCCCTTCTTCTAATTCTCTGCTCCGATCCTCCCATTTTTTGAGGGCCAAGGGGCCCTTTTATAGGCAGATGCCCAAGACAGGGCATCGGAGCCCTGACGGGATGGGTGAGCTGCCACCATCTCAAGCGCTAGCCATGCTACCGACTTGGCGTGGAGGGGAGGCCACCACCTCGAGCACCAGCGCCACCATCTTGAATGCGAGGGGCGCCATCGGCTGAACGTGAGAGGTGCCACCGACTTGAACGTGAGAGGCGCCATCGACTGATCGCGAGAGGCGCCATCGGCTGAAACTTTCATCGCTGTCGACTCGATATCAAGGCGCCACCGACTCATTTATAAGGGCATTTTTGTAATTTTAACATTTTATCCTGAAATTAACCCGGTGAGTGCTCTTCGTCCGGAGTAGCTTCGGGGTTGGTGCAGTAGTCCCGGACTACGTTTTGAAGTGTTGATTAGGGGCTTTCGCATATTTTCGGGACGTGCAGAACCCGTACCGATTTTCCCAGGATTTGCACTGATTCGGCCTTCGGCACTATAGTTCATGCGACCAACTCAACTTCGCATATATGTGGGATATCCTTATCGAGTGGACTGTCCCTGGACGTATTTTCGTCTCGGCTGGGCGTTCTTTTGGCCACTTACGGACCTTTCCGACGCGATGTGTTCCAGAATCGGGTAACCCAGGTTTTCTCCTGATTTGACATTCGGCACGTTGATTCGTGCCGCCAACTTCGCGCTGTGGACACGTGGGGTGTATTCATTAGGAGGGGCATCCCTCGTAGTATTTCCATCATGATCGGATGACTTTCTGGCCACTTACGGACCATTTCGGCATTCCACATGTCTTGATTGGATCACTCGGATTTTCCGCTGATATTGCCCTCGGTTATTTATTCCGAGGTGCCAGGGACATTTCTTCATCTCAAGGAGGTTTCTTCATCAGGCGGGAGTCACCTATTACATTCTCATCTTGGTGGGACAGGGTAAGAGGTATATCGGGCACGATCATCTCGATGCCGGTTTCATAGGCTCTGACCATCAATGGGCCTTAAGCGAGCTGTGGTGGGTGTGTGAACCCGAGATGATGGAATGTTGATTCCCTGGCACCTCCTGTACGGTGGCCTGAGGCTTTAGTGGTCCGAGTGGATCCACCTTTGACTTTCGGTTGACTCCTTCGGGAAGCGTGATCACTATCCGATCATATTTTGTGTGTTAACAAATGCCCCTCAGCCGCGGATGTCACGTGCGAGGGATGAGCGGAGCTGGGTCCACGGATGTATTTGCTTTATTGGGCTTGACACGTGGGGCCCACTTCGGCTCGAGTCGACGACACGACTCGGGGATGTGAATCGGCAGCGACTCGAAGCTTGAGTTGATGGACATTAGGGTTTGGGGCGGTGGGGATCACCATATACCGAATTGGTGGCCATTGCTGCCTGAGGCGGTGGGGTGCTTCGAGTTC
This sequence comes from Amorphophallus konjac, assembly GCA_022559845.1. Classification (NCBI taxonomy): domain Eukaryota; kingdom Viridiplantae; phylum Streptophyta; class Magnoliopsida; order Alismatales; family Araceae; genus Amorphophallus; species Amorphophallus konjac. The sequence continues at coordinate 192,000,295 of CM040122.1, read as the reverse complement.
AAGTTGGTACGTGCCGAGTCGGTAGCGCGCTTAGAATCGAGCTCGCCCCGCACCCTTAAAACCCTCCACATTCTTTTCAAGGGTTTCAAACCCTTCTTCTTCTGGCCCTCTTACCTTTCCCCCTTAATCCTCTGCCTGCGGCGGCTAGTTTCCACGGCTGGTAAGAGTGCCTGTCATTTTCTCCTTCGTCTTTGGCGAGCATAGTGGCACAGGCGGTGGGCTTCCCACCTTCTTCTTCTTTCTCTTTCCACGACTGGCAAGGGCAGCGGCGGTGAATGGTTTCTTCCCCTTCCTCTTGTTATTCCTGCGGTGGCTAGGGCTAAAGAGACGGCGGAGAGAGGCGATGCCATTCTCCCTTTTCTGCTGCTGCGGTTCCCCTTCGTCTGTTAATGACATCGGTGCCGAGCTGCGGTGGCCGAGGGCGAGGTGGCAGTGCCATGGGGCGATGGCGACCGCCTTCGCGACGTTAGCGGGCCTCAGACCCAACGGCATTTAGGGTTGATCGTGGGCCCAAAAACCCATCTTCATCAACCGTTGCAGGGGGTCGTCCCTCATTTCACACAATGGCTATAGAAGGTCCCTCGTAGGCTAGTCCTCAGGACCGATACTCTTGTTGTCCATTCGGCCCAAGTGTTTATCGCTTGTGGCTTTGCTTTATGGACCGTCCCGGCCTAGCCAGTGGACGTGTTCCCCTTTGTTCTTGGACCCTCCAGACTAAGGGGAAACTCTACCGAATTTTCTTCATGAATTTTCTTAGCATCATTCACCTTTGTTCTGACTTTATCTTTTCTTTGGTTGCAGCTAATGTCTCTAACAACCTCTTCTGCGGCTACCCAAGGGACGGGTGCGTCTTCCATGGATCGATCGATGGTAACATGACAGAACGTGAATGAACTCGTTCAAGGGCGGGACCGCTTGGCCATTGTTTCAGAATCATCAGATTCAGAGATCGATTCAATGGACGCCGATCGTCTGACCATTTCTGGCAGATGTGGACGCACTAAAATTCGGAAAGAATCAGTTCATTTGTTGATCGGGTTAATTCATCTATTTAGTGCGAGGGCGTGCCAGTCCCAAACTGACGATTTATTCGGGCTTCACGGAAGCCCATGGTGCTCTCGATCTGACTAGTCAGATAATTGTGTGGTTCGTGTCGGGACTAAAACCCACCGTGCCATAAAGGTCACGGCGTTATTTACATCTCCCATACGGGGGAACACCCTTGATTGATTGCCGGGAATAAGGGCCTTACGGCCTGAAATTCATGGTAATAAAGCGAGAACAAAGATCTCAGGTCACGTTCAAACAAACCCGCGTTGCGGCGTAAAAATGTTCATAGATACGTATATGTTGGTCACTCACGGACCATTTCGTGTTCGGATGGAAGTCCACGTTTGTAGCGTCGAAGACGATGATAAAACCGTACGGATGTCTGCCGTGGGTATGGCAAGTTTAATGCGGATGCGGGATCAGATCCAGTAATGATGCCCCGTGGAGGACTATCGGCCCAAGAGGTGCACGGGTCATGACCATGTCGGGGATTCCGAGGTCCACGTCCGATACCACGGGGCATCATTACTTTTCTCTTCACGCATAGTCCGGGGAAGCGAGTTATTAAATGTGAAACCCGAACTCGCCAACGTGCACCCTCGCACGCGGATTGACCTGCGCGGTCAGGTCGCGGGGGTCAAGGGGGTAGCGCCCCTTGCGGGGGTTTCTGGGGGCAGAGCCCCCGGAACAAAATTTTGATTATAGCGGGGAGGAAACTTTTGATTAGTTTTATTCATTAGCATCAAGTCTTTTCTCTTATCTGATTAATCATTCTCTCTCTTTCAGGCACGTCAGTTTAGGGAGATACCAAGAGAGGATAGGGCGCACCGGATAAGGGACCCAAGAGAGGGGAGGGGTGCGTCGGTTATGTAGGTGTTACAAGGGGAGCGCGCGCCAGTTATGGGTTGCCCAAGAGGGGCGCGCCGGTTTAGTGGGAGATGCCAAGAGAGAATAGGGGCGCGCCGGATCAAGGAAGGCCAAGGGGCGCGTCGGATCAAGGAAGGCCAAGGGGCGCACCGGATTAAGGCTCAAAGGTGCACTATTCATTCCAAGAATTCCAGCTTGATTTTGGGTGTAGGGTTAAACCGGCGCGCGGGGAGGGCCCGCCGGATTAACCCACGCCGGATTAACATCATGCCGGGTTAGTTCTTCAAGTTTGTTTCGTTCTTCTTGACTCTTTTGTTTCTGTTCTTGTTTCTTCAACATGCACACTGATCCAATCGGTGGATTGTTTGTTCAATTGATGCTTTAAATCGATAGAGTGCTTCTGATCATTTTTTGAGGTGAATGAGTATGTGTATTTGAATGTTTTACTGGAAGGGTTTATTATGCAGGAACTCAGAGGTTTAGCTTGATTCAGGGGCTTAGTTTGTTCGTCTGTTCTTACGTGTCGTCTGGCAAAATTTGGGCAGCATCTCCCCTGGACTGAAGCTTGCCAGAGAAAAATGGGGAACACCAAACGGATTACTCCGGGGTGAACCTCAGAACTCGGAGTAAGGCCTCTGTTAACCCATAAGTGCATGTGGAGACTCGAGGACCCACCTTCAAGAGTTCCCACAGCTTACAGGTGGTGATTTTGTGGAAGTTCCACAGGGACGGATATATGCCATAAAAGGCAATGAGTGTGCATCCCTTCGATGGATTCCCCTAAAGGCAATGCCATAGAGAGGCAGGCCTCCGAGGTTCATGTATGATAAGAAAACCGGGAGAAAGGAGAGGAGCTCAGAGCAGTAGAACGCTACACATGTTCACCAAAAATCATTCCTTTTATTCATCCGCAAGGGAAGGGGGAAAGAGAGATACAGGAGGGGATCTACCCCGAAGCAAAGGGAGAACACAGAGGAGGGGAAGGACTTGAAACTCATGTGGGGGGAGAGGAACAGAGCACCAGCTCTACCCTCTCCCCAGGGCTCACCTCTCTTCTCTCACAGACCCTCCCTTCTTCTTCACCTTTCTGGCGTCGGGGGACGAAGCTCTCCTTTTCTTCGGGTGGCCTCGTCTGATCAATCGCTCCCCGGGGGTTCCAGCCCTCTTTCTTTTTTTTTGTGGAATAGGCTCCCCATATATATATAGGGCGGGTTGCGTTTTCTTCGAAGAATGGCCAGTGGGGGGAGGGTTCCCACCACCTCTGCCTCATTCGCATCAGCGTCGGGAGTCGACTCGTCGCGCTGGCTGCTGCTAGTTCGAGCCGTACCATGTCATTCATCCGAGGACGGGATGTTCGCAGGTCTACCTGGAGATCTGCTGCTGCTGCCACCGTCACTGCTGGCCTCTGCTGCTACCACCGTTGTGCTATCGAGTTGGGGTGTGCACAGCTCCGCGGTCTTCAAATGGCTATGAGACGGGCATTGAATGCACTATTCTTCTCCTCACTAGACTTCGCATGAGATTCATCAGGAAACAGAGCACTGGAGTATGGATGGGATGGCCCTTTGGTTAAAACGGTGCGGAGTTGTGCACGCCGGATTAGCAGCACACAAGGGGGGGGGCACCGGTTTAAAGCTTTATGGAAGGGCACGCTGGTTTAAGGCCAAGCAACGGCATACATGTTTAAGGCCTAAGCAAGGGCACGCCGGTTTAAGTGTAGGCCACGCTGGTTTAGACTTCATCTTGGCTTCGTGGCTATTCAGACGGACGCTTATCCTCCCGTGCTGCTTTAGCTGTAATGCACCGCCCCCGGGGTGTTTAGTTTAGGGCCTCTACATCCCGATTCGGAACTTCGAGTGATCTCCGGCACGTGCCGAACACGTGTTCGAATTCCTGAGTTTCTTTTGATTCGGCCTTCGATAATGCCGACTGAAGAGCTGGGGCCATCTCTTTTGCCCGAAGGGCTTCTTGTTGGGTGGTGGAGCACCGAGTATATATGTTCATCCTGCTTAGAGGAGGTACGGGGTTTGTTCGGCCATCCCGTCTTCAACTCACTCTCGAGTGCTAAGATGTGCATGCCGTATGATTGTCACCGTCATTCTTCTTTTTTTTTGACGTCCGCAGCAGAGATAACTTCTCCTTCGACCGGAGTCAGAGCTACCGGGTCAATTTTCTGAAGGACAAGCACTTGATGGCTTTCCTCCACGATTTCTACTTAATGGGAAAGCGGGATATTATCACAGTGCGAGTAGCCAAGTATAGTATTCTCTCAGACCGAGACAGCCTGATCGGTTCAGTAGTGAGAAGCGAACCGATTTATTTCCCAGGAGACACCAGACAATGGGACGCTGTTATCGGCGTGCTAGAACTGAGTCTAGAATAGGGCATGTTGACTCCCACCCCTGAATTTACTCCAGCCAGGTGGGACCTATCAGCAGGCATTGTTCACAAAGAGAAGCCCGTATTCGGCCTTTTCCTTGCCTCGTTGAAGTGGGGGTTCAGAGAAGAGCCATTTCTTTTAGATTGTTTGGCAGTCAGGTTCAAACATCAGATTGCCGTGGGCTGGTTTGCTGATTGTAAAGCCATCGATGCTCATGCTTTTAGAGACGGGGCTGTTGAATTTACTGAGTACGTACTCCAATACTATGGTCCCATCCTGATGAAGGTCGTAGTGTACCAGAGTGTATATGCATCCCGCTTTCACTACCCCATCTCGAAGGGCTTGTGCTGCAGCATGATGGAGACGTTTCGTCCCGAGTACAACACCTTTTATACTGCGGAAGGGGAGACTTCTTTAGACTTGTGGAGTCTACATTAACTTTCTGGTCTTCCAATTGATGGCGAGCCGTATGAGGAGGTATGCTGGCCTAACTGGATTAAAGACCGCACCGACGGCGAGGGCTGCTATCATATCGGATTTGCCTATCGGTACCTCATGAAGGTATACCATACACTGTGGTTGTCCATTCAAGGTACTGCAGAGTCTTCTTCGTCCCGCTCGCACAAGGAGCGGAAACGGGTGCTCTTGGGCTTATGGCTGGAATACTTCTTCGAAGGCGAGCCGAAGTACAAAGATTTTCCTTCTGTCAGAATGGCTCCGAACAGACTGAAGACGCGGTCTCTCCGGAAGACTCATTTATCTTCTTCTCTTCGCAGAGGGCGCCAAAGTGGTCCTAACCCAGCGGGATTGGAGCCCATTACTCATTATGCAACCTACGTGACATATTGGCTATGCACATTTGCCATGCCACAAGGCGATGAAACAGTCATTCGCACCAAAGCCATATATCCGGCGTGCTTAATGGCATAGGCTGTGAAGTTGTCCCTCTGTCCCGCAGCATTATGTTTGATTTACAAGATGTTGGGAGATATCCACCGTAGCCATCTCCCAAGGACTTTGTGGACTGTTGGCCCTCTTTATTTCTTCAATGCCTGGGTGTGTTCATTATTTTCGGAGTTTGCTCCCAGTCACTGCAATCTCCAAACTTGTTCCCGAGAATGTTAGAGTTCGCCGATGCCGAGCCACAGCAGGTGTAAGACTAGCTTTTCTCAATCAGGGGCCAATTGATGAAAGTGCCAATGAATGCTCCTGGGGCCTTGCATTTCTGGTGTTTGGCTGCTCATTCAAGCCCGTTGGCGAATCGGCTAAGAGAATGCAAATTCAGAAACGTTGAGCAATATGTTCACCCTATCTCGGGCAAGCTCAGTGATAAGCCGTCATTAGAGCCAGAGCTGGTAGACTGGGCTTTGTCCATTAGACCCAGTGTTTAGGTGTTCAGAAAGGGCATCAGCACTTACTTAGAGCCCTATTACCCCTTCAGGTTTAGCAGAAACTTTGGTTATGATCAACAGATTCCTTCTTCTTCAGCACAGTTCCCATTGGAGAGTCGATCGAGAGGAGGAGCAGCTGCTGTCGAAGAAGCCCGCACGTGGTGGGATTATTTTCATCGTTGCGACGCTGCTTCTTTTTGGATGCCAGTTCCTGGGCGCTTTCCCCGAGTGACTCCAGAATATATTAAATGGTGGAATGCTCGTACTGGCTTCTATCGGCTTTCTCGGAACGATTGCTGGGACATTGCCGAGCGTCGCTTCTTAAGCTCCCAATCTTCTGCCGTGTTTGAAATTGATCCTTACCATCTGCGGAGGCTGAGGTCCCGTAAAGATGCTGAGGTACAGACTTATTTGGCGGCATGGAAAACTATCAAACGGGAGAAGTCCAACCCACAGTCGGTGCTTCCAGAGATTAATAAGGACAGCTTCTCAGAGACTCTCCGGGAACTATGTAAAGTTAGCAGCGAGAGGATTGCTCTTCAGCAATCTCCGCTACCAATGGAGGAGCCTATCACAGCCCCGGCTTCATGGCGCCCAGAGATGGATCGTCTATGTCCATATAGGAGTTTTGTAAGGAAGGAGGATCGGGGACCCACCTTGTACGGCCAAACTTCTTGGCCTTTTGTTTTGTTGTGCATTCATGGCCTTTCTATCAATGATAAGGCCGAGGCTATAATGGAGAAACCTCTCTTCATCGCCTTCAAGTATGCCGATGGATGGGGCATGGACCACCTTGGCTTGTACTATTGTCTTTCTACTCATGGCCATGAGGACCTAGCACTTCTAGCCGAACATTGTGCCAAAATTGGCGACATCTACTGGCTGATTCGGGAGGGGGCCTCCAGGAACAAAGAGCCTTCATTGTATTATTGGGCCCTCTCTCCATTATATTCGGGCCCGCCAGGTATATGCCGTGTCATTCTTGCTTATTCCTTTACCCATATATGCATCCTATTCACATAGCCACCACGAAGATGCATCATTTCTCTGTAGATTTCTCGGCCTCTAAAGTAACCTTAGAGTATCGGTCTTTAATTAACAAGGCCCAGAAGCCAAGCTATTTCGAATCTCCGCCTGCTGCCCTGACTACCACGCCTTTACCCACCAGGGGTTCTCGGAAGTGGGAGAGGTCTAAGGTCAAGGAGGCAGTTTCTCAGGCTAAGAGGGCCCGGGCAAAAGTTGCAGTGGAAAAGAGGCCTGCGCCTACGGAGCCTGTCATTCCATCGCCCAATATTCCGACCTTCCAAGAGTTTGAGATATCACGGGAACAAACGGCTCCTACAGCAGGTATATCTCCCTTGAGTTCTTTTCCGGGGTATAACCTCGGGGCTTTGCTATTTTTGCTTCCTTTCATCTAAGCACCACAATCTCTTCTATCCTTGCTGTCAAGGAAGCGGTAACTAGTGGCGGTGCGGAGGAAGTTGGGGGCACCGAAACACCCACCGTTCCGATCACAACGGACCTTCCTTCTGCAACGCCTAGTCATGGTGATGAAGGTAATATTATAGCCCGCGGGGCCCCTATTACAGGCACTTCATTTCGCTGCTCTTCTTCTCACTCCATTTTTATCTGCTTAATCTTTCAAACATTGTCCCTTTGGAACTAGCCGAAGTTCCTCTTGTAACATCTCCTGCCCAGAGTACCCGGCTAGCCCCACGGTGCTCCGAACGGCTGGCCGTATTAGCCCTTCAGAGAGTCTCTTCAGGGGCGTCGCTTGACAGTTTAGTGCACCTTACGGGCCCAGGCACGACAGTAGCAGAACTGACTGAAAGTTCTTCCTCGGAGGAACTTGTAGACTATGAACCCTCCAGTGATGAGGATGAGCAGGATGTAGGGTTGGAGGCTAGCACACCTTCCCGATCATATAGAAGCGATTTTGTTGCATTCATCCCTCCCCGACTAGCATTGGGCCCTTTAGGCTCACCAGGTCCCGAGCGGGAAATTTCTTCGGCTTTGACACAGCCAGACTTGGGAACCCTGGGGGCCACTAGTTCAAGTCCCGTCTCTTTGAAGGTAATCTTTGTGCTCTTCCATGTGAGCTTCAGACATGTCTTCTAGCATGTGTATCTGAAGGTCTGACATAGCTCTTGGCTTATTTCTTTTGTTCCATTCCTCAAGAGCCCATGATTTCAGTGGGTTGAATTTGCCAGCAATGACTGCTACCACTGCTTTCTCCCCATTTCAAGCAACGGGGACGGCCTTCGCCTCCATCGCGGGCATGGTGCCCATTTTAAGGCCCATTAATTTGCAATTCCCGGGCGGGCCCGGCTCTGTGTTGAACACAGGTAACTCTTCGGCACAACAACTCCAGATCCAGTCAGTGGAGTCTGGGCTAGAACTAGTTGACGTGGCCATTACCGAGGGAGCATCAGGAGTGGAACCGGCCGGGGATGGCGCTACTTTGACTACCACGGGCAGCGTTGAATTGGAGCAGCCAGCCCCAGTGGGACAGCACAAATCGCCTTCCTCAGAAGGTGCAGGAACTTCTGAAGAGGTGGACAGTGGGAAAACAGTCCTGCCGTCCGTAGCGGAGTCCGAGTCGGAGCAAGTGGCCCCGATTAAATGGCATGAAGGGCCTTCTTCAGAAAACATAGAGCTCCCGGGAGAAACGGCCATCCAATCTATCACCCCCAGGATCAATTTAAAGGAAACATCAGAAACGACGGGGTAGTTGGAGTTCGCTTATGAGAGTACGGGCTTCGAGTCTATAGACCTTGTCCCTCGTTTGGATGGAGGACTTGAAGTGCCTACCTCGACAGCTATCGACTCCGTCGTACAGAGGGGAGAGTGTATGACACCCCTTGTCTTCCTGTCAGCACTGCCTGATGGGATGCAGCAATGGTGTGTTGATAAGTGTGTATTTTTATATCTTAAATTATCATTATACACATTTTTATGAGCTTAAATAATAATAAATATACACTTCTCACACTTACTGTTGATTTAGAATCAAATGTTTAATTTTTTGAAATTAAATAGTTGTAATAATGATTTTTATGTATTTATGCAGGCACGTAATACGGGGAAAGCTCCAAGAAAAAAAAAGAAAAATAAATTTATATGTGAAAATGGGCCAGAAGCCCAGGAAGTTGTTCAAAAAGAAAAAAAAATATAAAAAAAAATAAAATTATTTGATATTTTTTATAATTTTCTAACGATATATATACTAGATATATATATATATATATAATAAAATAAAAAAAGTTTAAAACCGCCCCCCCCCTTCCCGCCTTCGCCGCCCCCGCTAATGGCACGGGCGACGAGGCGAGGGCGGGCGAAGGCGGGGGGGGGGGGGGGGGGGGGGGTTCGTGGTCGGCAGGCGGGGGGCGACGTCAACGGGAGCAGGCGCACGCGCCCGCGTGCGACACGCGGACGCGGCAAGAGGCAGCGGCGCACGGCGGGCCCACGCGGGGCGGCTTCATGCGGTGGACGGCCGGTCGGCGCAACGCGCCGGCGACCAGGAAGAGAGAGAAAAGAGAGGAAAAGAGAGAAAGGAAGAAGAAAGAGGCCATAAAAAATCCGAAAAAAATGGGAAAAATCCGAAACAAATGGAGAAATGTGCAGCACATGCCAGCCTACCATTTTGGGTCAAAAATAGCAGCACTTGTTTGTTCACATTGGCATGTATGTTCACATGAAGAGAGGGGTTGTTGAGTACCCTATATAAAGAGGGTTCATTTGTAATGAAAGGGGGCTAAGAAGAGAGGGGAGATAGAGTTGTAAGCTTAGAGATTGTGAAGAATTGTAAGAGTGTTCTTTGTGTTCTTCAAGTTCTTTCATGTTAGCCTTACTAAGATTTCATAAGGTGTTGTTTTGATGCAAAAGTTGTAAGTTGAATTTATTTTAATGAAAAGCTTTGTTTAAGCATTCAGCCTCTTCTTAGTCTCATAACTTATTATTTTGGTCTCAATTTCAATTTCTTATCTTCATGAAAGTTGTTCATCATTGAGTGTTATTCAACTTCTATTTTCATTATTTTGTCCAATTCCTTCTATTTTAAAAGTTATTCTCTGTGTTTCTAAGTGCTGTCCTGTGTCAGTTACTGTTCATCCGAAGTTATAGTCTCCACCAATTTGTCATTTTGAAGCCTTTAAAAGCATACTTTTATTCTGAGCTCTTCATAAAAGTTGTTCCCCTCTTGTAGATCTAACTTTTGTTCTTCTTGCACTTCGTCTAATTCTTCTTAGTTTGAGCTCTAGAATTAAATCTTTACTGTTCTATTTTTCTATCAGTTACTGTTCACCAGTAGCACTAGATTTTGATTTTTCAAGTTTTTCATTGTCTTCCTCTCGTTTTAGGATTCTGTGTTCTTTATCAAAGTTCTTCATCGTTCCATTCTCTACAACTTTCATGTATTCCACTTTGTCTAATTCCATCTAGATTGTAAGTTATTTAATTTCTTCTAACCCCTATTTTCACTGGAATTCTGCTTTGGTTTCAACTTAGTGTTTTCAAACTTATTCTAGCCAACCTTGTCTTCTTAAGTGTTTCACTCACACCCAAAGTGGTGGTCTTCTTCAAATCATCTCACGACGTCGACTTCCAAGGCGGAGCGATCTTCATCAAAGGCTCGGCGAGGAATCGACGGCATTCTTCAATTCATTGGCTAAATATTTCTTTAACTTATCTCTTGTTCTTTAAAATTGTAATTTCATTTCCGTTAGTTGTAATCGCACTCAAATCAAACAAAAGCAATTGGTTTTTCAAAACATAAGGGTATTTTTCAACTTATATTCAAATTTCTTTCCCCGTGGGATCGACTCGTTTTTACCACTTTACTCGTATTTTCAAAATCATCTAAGTGAGTGAGTGCGGTTGTATAAAGTTTAAAATTTGTGGGGCACGACATTTTTAAACGACCACTGTCGAGCGCATCAAATTTTTAGCGCCGTTGCCGGGGATGGAATTTTTGAAAGTTGGATATTCTTGTGTTTGATTTGTATATTTGTATATTGATTTTGTTATTTTCATTTTACAGGAAAACAAAAACAAATCAAAAAATCAAGGAAAGAGGAAACTCATACCTGAAGCAAAAGGGAAGAAACGCAGGAACAAGTTCTATTTTTCCACTTACTGAAAAATCTTTAATAAAAATCTGTAAAATTCTTGAAAACTCTATAAAAATCAAAAACATCAAAACAAAAGAAATTTTTGTTCTGGCTAGATAGGTTCATTAAAAATAATAATAAAAAAATACTTACACCAAAATAAAAAAAAAATTTCATTCCAAGATTAGAAACCACACAACATTTTCTAAGTCATGCATCATTTAGTATAGAATTTTCATTTGTTTAATTCCTGTCATTGCATATTGAAGATTGCGAGGGGCAAGGTACGTTCTACTCATCCTGTTCTGGCATGCATATTGCATAAAGAACCCCTTGTTTGAAATTATGGTGTGCATTTCATTTCAAATTATTCTAAGGGCATTACCTTTAAATAACATAAGGTGGGGAATTCATCACCCTTCCTTAGCCCGCAAACCACAGTTCCCTTGCATCTCTGCATTACCTAGGCCTTAATAAAAGTCAGTAGATGTTGGCCCTAGGAGCACACTGTGGTTCTTGTGTTATCTGAGTTTACCCTCTTATGAAAACCGGTGCCTAAGGCAAGACGGTCGGACGGCAAATGCCTTAAGCGGGTTAGTGGTTTGACATAAATAGGTCCCTACGAAAGTAGGGGGTACCTCCCACTTCCCCACCCCTTACCTGGCTGGTGGACATATTGAGGGTGAACTTCAGTTTCACTTTAATCATTTTGTGAAACCTCACTTGTAGGTTTAGGGCACATCTAGGTCATTAGGGTAATTTGTGTGTGAAATTGTTTGTGTTTGTCTAAAAAGAAAACAAAAAACAAAAGCATTTTCTTCTCTTTCTTCGTCTTAGTATGTCAATATAAAAAAAACACACAAAAAAAAAATCTTGAACAATTTTCTCTCTCATTTTGTCCTAGTTTATGCACGGAAGAAGATCTCTACAACCATCATTGCTAGGACCTATAGGAGAGATTGAGAGGTTAGTGCATTCTAAAACTCATCATCAATCTAACCCCATGGCGGACCAAAATCAGAATCAGCAAATTCAACCAGTTGTTCCCAAGAAAATGAAGGAATATTTTCTTCCCAATCAATATCAACCTTCATTTTATACCCAAGCACCACAAAATCAAGCAGCTCAATACGAAATCAAGTCCAGCACAATACAAATGTTGCCATCTTTCTATGGCAATACCAATGAGGATCCCTATAGGCATCTGGATGAGTTCCTCCAGATATGTTCAACTATGAAAATCCCCAATTTTTCAGATGATGCTCTCAGGCTAACCCTTTTCCCATTCTCTCTTAAAGACAAAGCCAAGTATTGGTTAGGAGCCTTGAGTAAACCCATAGAAACATGGGCAGAAATGCAAAAGGAGTTCTTGAAGAAATTCTACCCCATAGGACGAACCAATACCATGAGGAGAGCGATAACTGGATTTTCACAAAACCCTGGGGAACAAATCCATGAGGCGTGGGATAGGTTGAAAGATTTGTTATGGAAATGCCCTCATCATGGTTTGTCGAGATGGCAAATAGTTCAAGCATTCTATGAGGGATTGACGGATAGTTACCGTCAAATGGTGGATGCGTCTTATGGGGGAGTTTTTATGAGTAAAAGCGAGGATGAGGCTTATGACTTGTTTGAAATGCTAAGTGAAAATTCAATCAGTCATGCCTCACTTTCATCCTATGAGAGAATGGTGGGACCGGCTAAGAAGGGCGGGCTGTATGAAGTGAAGAGCCACGGTGAGCATGAGAATAGGATGGATATCAATGCCTTAACTCAGAAACGGAACAAAATGGAATTGTTGGCACAAAATATAGAAAATGTTGATCTTGTTGCCCAAAAGCTAGATCAATTTCTAAGGCAAGAAATTTCTTCTTCAGGTCCTCGACCTCAACCATTCTCAGCTCCCAATTATGATGAGATCTGTGCTCTTTGCTCTAGCACTGATCATGTGGTAACTGATTGCCCTACTGTGGCCCATCTTCCCCCATTCATTCAGGAACAAATCTTCGCTGCTCAGGGTGTTTCTATGCCACCTTATGATCCTTACTCAAACACCTATAATCCAGGCTGGAGAAATCACCCAAATTTCTCTTGGAAATCCCAACAAGGTTCATCTTCCCATACTAATCCCTCATTCCAAAAACAACAATTCCAAGCTCCAGTCCAATCTCACCAACAGTATCAAAATCCTTTTCTCCAAACTCATCAAAATTTCTCACAAACCAATGCACCTTTTCCACAACAATCCCAACACTCATCATATTATTCTCAGGCCCCGTATCAGCAATCTCAATTTTCTCAGGGCCAGTACCATTGACGGGATCGTCGGTTCGAGATTCAAGATTCATGGTTGAACCTGACGGGATCGGCAAGCGGCTTCAACAAAATTATCAAATAAATATTTATGTTAATTGGGCCACATGTATAGGCCTAATATGTGTGTTTTCTTTTTAGAGGATTTGAGCTATATCCATGAAAGAGTCTTTTTTTAATAGTGTCTTTTAATCTTCCAATTAGAGGTATAATGAGTGTTAGGTATTAGTTGAAGTTTTAATGAGTTGTCTTTCGGTCTCCTTGTGGAGTCTATAAAAAGAGTCATGTAACCTTTATTTTAAGCAATGAAATGAAGTTAAATTTTTGGAAAAGGTGGGAACCCCACTCTCTCTATCTATTTACCCCTCCCTTTTCTCCCCTATGTCTCCATTTCTTCCCCCCCGCCCTCCCTTTTGCTCCCCTCACGTTCTCACCGGCACCAGCCGTCCATCTCTCCCTCTCCCTTCCTCATACGACCTCTCCTCTCCCTTCACCTCCCCCTCTCTCACTCTCTTCTCACCACCGCACCAACTTGGACCATCTCCCTCCTGCTAACCACCCCTACCGTCGACCTCTTCATCCTCTTCCCCCTCCCTTTGCTACATCATTCTCCCTCCCTTAGATCCACAGTTTGCCAAAGCTACCAAACCCCCTTCCTCCGGCCCTCATCCCCCCCTCTCTCCCTGCAACTGCCGTCACCCCTCTTCTCCCCCCTCCCCTCTAACTTCTTCTGCACGGCCATTCTCCTACTACCGGAACAAGGCCACAGCCTCCTGTTCTCCTGCCCCCCCGCCTTCAAAACCCTCTCTCTCTCTCTCTAAACCGCGGGCTTCTCCATTCTTCCCTCTCTCTTCCCCCATCTCCCCTCCTACACTCTCCCTCTCCTCTCTCCTAGGGGTGCGACGCCCCTCCCTCTCCCTCTCCCCCCCTACTGGGTGTGACGCCCAGATCGTCCCCTCCCTTCCCTCCTACTGCTCCTCCTCTCCCTATCTCTCTTAGCCTTTCCCCCCAGGCGGCTTCCCCTCCCTCTCTACCACTCTCGCATCCACCCATGTAGCCGCCCTCCGCCAGCCAACCTCTCTTCTCTCCTCTGCGTACACCCACACATACATAACACCAGCCCCATGCTCTCTTTCCTCCCTCTCCCTCACTCTCTCAAATCCCGCATGCGATCCCCTGTTTGAAACAGGGCACCGCAGGTGCCTCCTACCCCCCTTCCCCCCTTCTTCTCATTTCCCCACTCCTCTCTTCCTCTGCTCATCTAAAAACCCAACTTCCCATCGCCATCCACCAGCCTTGCCCTCACCACGCTAGCTTCCAGAGACGGCCAATTCTCGCCAGCACAGTAGCAGTGAAGCATGCGCCTACTCCCCTCGCAATGGTCCTTTCATGCAACGTCGACGGGGTGAACTCCTTCGTCTCCCGCTGCAGTCCCTGCATGTAGCCTCGCCGTTGCCACTGACCCCTCCACTGCATGCAACCTCGCCGCTTCCACCGTCCACCAACACAGCCACAGTCCTCCTCATTCCTAGCCCCCCTACGGTTCCCCCTCTCCACCACACAGCATGCAATTTTCCACCATCGCACCCAACTCACGACCGCCAAGCTCCCATCTCCGCATGAGAGCCTCCCTAAACAGGGTCCCATTTTCTTCATCGATCCCGCAGGCTACGGAACGAAGGAGTGGCGAACACGTCGAGCAAGCCCGGCCATCTCCGAGTCTAGGCACGGTGCTCGCCCTACCATGATAGCATCCTCGTTCGAGCACGGCGAGCACATAAGGCATCGCACCGTGCTGCCTTCCTGCCGTACAGAATGAGAAGCTTCCCCACGCCACACAGAGCAACCCTCGCAGAGCTGGAAGCCATCCAAGTGTGACGGCAGTCATCTCCTCTGAGCAAACCCCTCATCCCTCCTGCCATGAACCACCCGTCGTCCTGCTACTTCGTGAAGCAAGGAGGTAAGGCGAGCACCTCAGACCAGACATGCACGTAGCTATTGCCGCCATACAACCGGCTCCCTCCTGCTAGGCCCTCTTCTCAGAGGGTAGCTACAATTTCAGTTTGGATGTCCACAGTGAGAGAGAGAGCTCATAACAGAGCACCGTTTGGTGCGTCTGTCCCATCAAGGTCGGAAGGATTGGTCGACCCCATGACTGGTCAGAAGACTGACCGGACATTCCCATCATCCGTCGTCACAGCACCTCCCCACCGTGGAGCCCGCTGCCCAGCCAGCATCCCTCTCTCCCTGTGCCTTCTCACCGTAATATCAGTATTACTTGGTTTGAGCCTCATCCTCGAATGAGCATTATGGACCCTTATCTAATCAGGGAGGTTCTGTCTAACAAGTGTGATCACTTTGGAAAGCCAAGATCAGATCCTGTTGCATAGTATATGGACACGGGTCTTGCAAGATATGATGGAGAATAGTGGGCAATGCACAGGAGAATTATCAATCTGGCATGCCTTTCATGAAGAGAAATTGAAGCTCATGTTGCCAGTAGTCTTCGCTTGCTATACTGAGCTAGTGAGCAGATGAGAGAAGTTGTATGACCAGAGGGATCATGTGATCCTATGCAAATCCGAGATTCACGTCGTCGGCGCTATCCACTGCATCGTCACCATCATACACCACTCCAGCATGGCAGCACCTCTACGAGCCACTCATCCCCTCCATCAACATCCTCTGAGAAGTAGCTGCAAAGAAAGCCCGCTGCGGCATGATCACCTCTGGCAGGGCATTATTATCTAAGTCAAGCTATCCACACCAGTGGCCAGTGGCAGGTGCACCGTTGGGAACTACCCTTCCACTTGAAGTGGCAGAGTTCGCTAGAAAAGATATCACAAGGCTATACCGGCGATCTCCACTAGTGTAGCTTTTAAGTAAGGCCTTGAAAGCTAAATTGGTTTGAGAAAGAGTTAACAAATGAGTATGCAGCAAAGGTGGTGAAAAAAAATTGGAAAAAAAATGGAAAGATGAGAAAATCTCGAACTCGGAAGACCGTCTCACATCAACCATCACTATCCATCCAACAGATCCAATCAAGTCCCCTTCCAACCTCCTCCTCAATTTTCGCAGTCAAATTTTGATGAAAAGTTTGACCGACTCCAACAACTCATTTTTTCTCAGCAGCAATCCATTACTAAGTTGGAAGGTCAGATCGGGCAAATAGCAGCAGGAAATGTTCGGAGAGAGGTAGGTCAGCTTCCTACCCAGCCAGTGGCTAATCCGAGGAACCAACCTCCAGGCTTCCCTCAAAGAGCTCCTATTCTCCCTCAGCCAAACCAACCTCAGCCTCCTCCTCCTATGGGCCCTCAATTTGAGAATGCCAAGGCTATATCAGCCCTAAGGAGTGGGAAGATTTTAGATGACCCTTATCAGGCTACGTGAATTGGCAATAGTTCGGGCCAAGAGGCCCGAGAGGAGAATGAGGAGGAAGAAGAACCCATGATTGTTAAAGAGAAGCCGATGGATGAAGAGAAGAGGCTGGCTAAAGGAAAGGCGAAACTTGATGAAGGACCCCTAGATTATGAGCCTAAGGCCCCTTTTCCTAATGCTTTAAAGCCGAAAGCTCCCAAGAAACCACCAGTACATCAGGAAGAATTAGTGGAATTGTTCAAACAAGTGAATATCAATATTTCACTTTTAGATGCCATCAAGCATGTGCCGGCATATGCAAAGTTTTTGAAAGAGCTTTGCACTCCAAGGAGGGAGCCAAGGGCGGCAACTCAAAAGGTCCGTTTATCGGAGGATCTGAGTGCCGTTGTAATGAATCATTTGCCGAGAAAGTTGAAGGACCCCGGAGCCCCCTTGATCTCATGTGATTGGAGTCACCTTTGATTGAGCTTTACTCGACTTAGGTGCTAGCGTAAATCTTTTACCCACCTTTATCTATGAGCAATTTGATCTGGGTGAGTTGAAACCAACTTCTATCATCCTTTAATTGGCCGATAGATCAGTAAAAACACCAAGAGGTCTGTTGGAGGATGTAATTGTGAAAGTGCATGATTGTTACTTCCCGGTGGATTTTCTCATTTTGGATATGGCCTCGTCCCAGGATCTTAAACATACACCTATTATTTTGGGATGCCCCTTTTTAGCTGCGGCTAAGGCCAATATAAATTGTGCCACGGGAATGATGGACATATCATTTGGAGGAGAGACAATTGCATTGAATGTTTTCAAAGCTTCTCAATACCCGGACCTTGAAGAAGAATGTCATGTTGTTGATATTTTTGAGTTGAGTGATGAAAGTCTGGATGCAATCAAGGACACCCTAGAAGAGGGTAGTATGCTGTAGGATTCTCCTCTCTCTCTCACACCCTGGTCTAGGGTAGAGTCACTCCCTCCACTACAATCCGAACCCGCACTTCCATCCCTGGATCAGCCACCTACTTTGGAATTGAAGCCTCTGCCGGACTCTCTTAAGTACGCTTATCTAGGTCCTGACCAAACTTTGCCTGTCATTATAGCCTCAAACCTCACTTCCGATCAGGAATCTAAACTTTTAGATGTCCTTAAGGAACATAGGGGGGCAATAGGTTGGTCGGTGGCAGATCTCAAGGGCATTAGTCCGGACGTCTGTATGCACCACATCTATTTGGAGGACAATGCTAAGCCGAGTAGGGAGATGCAACGTCGGCTGAATCCGAACATGAAAGAAGTAGTCAAGCAGGAGGTAGTGAAGTGGCTGGATGCTGGGATTATATATCCCATTTCTGATAGTAAGTGGGTTAGCCCTACACAAGTTGTTCCCAAGAAATCTGGGCTGACCGTTACTAAAATTGAGAAAGGTGACGAGGTGGCCATGAGATTACAAACGGGATGGAGAATCTGTATTGATTACAGAAAATTGAACTCTATGACGAAGAAGGATCATTTCCCTCTCCCGTTTCGTGATCAAAATTTGGAGAAATTGGCTGGGCAAAAATACTTTTGCTTTTTGGATGGATACTCCGGGTACAATCAAGTTGCCGTTTACCCGGAGGATCAAGAGAAAACTACATTCACGTGTCCTTATGGCACGTTTGCTTTTAGGAGAATGCCGTTTGGGCTTTGCAATGCCCCTGCCACCTTTCAACGGTGCATGATGGCCATATTTTCTGAAATGGTGGGAGAATTTTTAGAAATTTTCATGGATGATTTCTCCATTTTCGGAGACTCATTTGATAATTGTTTAAAGAATTTGAAAAAAGTGTTGGCCCGATGTATTGCATCTAATCTGGTGCTTAGTTGGGAGAAAAGTCATTTTATGGTCCAAGAAGGGATTGTTTTAGGCCATGTCATTTCCGAGAGGGGGATAGAAGTAGACAAGGCTAAGGTCGATCTGATTTCCAATCTTCCTCCCCCTTCATCTGTCAGGCAAATCCGATCTTTCCTTGGCCATGCGGGTTTTTATAGAAGATTCATTCAGAACTTCTCTTCCATCACTCGCCCGCTCACAAAGTTGCTAGCCAAGGACACTCCCTTCCATCTAGATGAGTCGTGTCTTGAGGCCTTCCATTCTTTGAAGGTAGCTCTGACCCAAGCTCCGATTCTTCAATCCCCAGATTGGTCACTGCCTTTCGAAATCATGTGTGATGCCTCGGACTACGCCATAGGAGCTGTCCTGGGGCAACGAATTGATAAGAAACCTGTGGTGATATATTATGCGAGTCGCACTCTCGGAGATGCTCAAATGAATTACACCACCACAGAAAAGGAACTTTTGGCAGTTGTTTTTGCCCTAGAGAAATTCCGATCATATCTTTTGGGGGCCAAGGTCATTGTGTATTCTGATCACGCCGCTTTGAGGTACTTGCTTACCAAGAAGGACGCTAAACCCCATCTGATTAGATGGATTCTGTTATTGCAAGAATTTGATCTGGAAATCAAATATAAGAAGGGGTTAGAAAATGTAGTGGCTGATCATTTGTCCCGAATAGTGATACTTGAGAGTGCTCCAATGTCTGATTCTTTTCCAGACGAGCAATTATTGTCTATCACCTCAACCCCCTGGTATGCTCATATTGTCAACTTCTTGGCGGTACGACAACTCCCGGTTGGGTGGTCTAAGTAGGAAAAGGATCACTTCTTCGCTAAAGTCAAGCACTACTTTTGGGAGGACCCGGAACTATTTCACATGGGTCCAGATCAGATTATCCGGAGATGTGTCCCCGAGGATGAGCAACAATCTGTCCTGAATTTTTGTCACACTCTCGCTTCTGGGGGACACTTTTCAGGAAAGACAACAGCGGCTAAGGTGTTACAAAGTGGATTTTATTGGCCCACCTTATTCAAGGATGCTTATGAATTTTCCAAAACATGTCTGAGGTGTCAAGCTGTGGGCAATATTTTGAAGAGGGATATTATGCCGTTAAATCCCATTCTTGTAGTGGAAATCTTCGATGTTCGGGGTATTGATTTCATGGGACCGTTTCCATCATCCTTTGGCAATGAATACATTTTGGTGGTGGTCGATTATGTTTCAAAGTGGATTGAAGTTATAGCCACACGGACCAATGATCACAAGGTAGTCATGAAATTTGTTCGCAAGAACATTTTCTCTAGATTTGGCTGTCCGAGGGCTATCATTAGTGATGGGGGTTCGCATTTCACTCACTCCCAACTTCGAGCTTTGCTCAAGAAATATGGGATCACCCAAAAAATTGCCACCCCATATCATCCCCAAACCAGTGGTCAGGTGGAAGTATCCAACATGGAGATTAAAAACATTCTCCACAAGACAGTTCGGCCGGATAGGAAAGACTGGCCTGAGCGACTAGATGATGCTTTATGGGTCTATAGAACTGCATTCAAAACCCCTATTGGCATGTCACCCTACCGCCTCATCTTTGGTAAAGCCTGCCACCTACCTGTCGAGCTTGAACATAGAGCTTACTGGGCCATTAAGCAAGTCAATTTTGACTTAACTCACGCTGGCGCCCAACGGGTTCTTCAACTCAATGAACTGTAGGAGCTAAGAAATGAAGCCTATGAAAATTCCAAGATCTATAAAGCTAAAACCAAGGCTTTTCACGATCAGCATATTCATAGAAAAACTTTTCATGAAAATCAAAAGGTTTGGCTTTTTAACTCACGGCTCCGTTTGTTTCCTGGTAAATTGAAATCAAGATGGGATGGACCGGTCATAGTTGTTAAGGCATTTGACCATGGAGCCGTCAAACTTTTGAATCCCCAAAATGGTCATATCTTTACTATTAACGGTCAAAGGTTGAAACCCTACTTGGAAAATGAGCTGTTGTCACCTAAAGAATCCATAGCATTATGTGATCAGGCTTAACTTCCTTTTAAGCTTTCATGCGTCTGGCTGAAGACGGTAAACTTAGCGCTTTTTGGGAGGCAGCCCAACGTTTTCATAGTTTGGTGTGCTAATAAATGATTTTTGGGAAGCAACCCCAGATTTTGTGATTTGATATCTTGTTTTAGTGTGTCTGTTTCTCAGTTGTCAGGACACCACGCAATGAAGCCCCCGTCATTTCGGCCCGATCATCAGGTTGTATCCTTCCATCCCACCCATATTATCTATTTTCATGTCCTCTGGTCTGTCTAATGCTTATGCCATTGAGGACAATGTCATTTAAGTTGGGGGGGGGAGAAATTTTTTTTTTTTTTGCTATCGTGTCTTATCATGCTAAACAACAGTTTTCCTCCGTTGGAATTTCTTGATTCATGTCGCATGAAAAGTGAGTCTTGAATAGAAAAAACCTAGGGAAAAGGATGATGGCAAATTTATCCAATCTAGCTACGGAAAACTGATTTAAGAATCTCTTTAAAGTTCAGATGCACTTTAGAAAAATGAAAATCACGTTGCACGCTAATGAAACAAGAAGGACAAGCCTTCTGCTATTTTAGACATACTGTCTGATATTCTGCACTTCTTGAAGAAGAGATCTGTTAGAAGCTTTCTGTCATACAAAATTATGAGAAAAATACCATGAAAAATGCTCCGATTCTGAGTAACCGAGCCTACTTCACCTAAGACGTGTTGAGGTTCGCGTCAAAAGGAAAAGGGAACTCTGATCTGTAGAACCAGGCCTACTTCACCTAAGACGTGTTGAGGTTCGCGTAAAGCAGTGACGGGCAGTGCAGCATCATGTGTGTATAGAAAATGTAGAAAAAGAAAAAGAAAAGAAAAAATATATATATGTAGTGATCCCAAAAAGGACATAGCAATAAGGCAGATAAAAAGCTAGTGTGCTGAATGCTCTAAGTAAGAAGTGCAGAATTGAAAGGCATTTGTTCAGAATAGCAACTGGAGGACGCAATTGTCTCTACTGTGAATTTAGTATTCCACTTGCACAAGTGCTACCGAATTTTGATTAGAATTCTTGATCATATTCCTAAGGCTAGTCTGTGGTAATTATTCCAAATTCCTGATCTTTAGATAACTCTATGAAAGATGATCTGAAAATGAGGCCTGGATACTTTAACCTCATGTTGGTCCTGAAATTCTTCATAAATTGCATTGCTAAGGGACTAGCAATGAGTAAGTCGGGGGGTGTGATAAGTGTGTATTTTTATATCTTAATTTATCATTATACGCATTTTTATGAGCTTAAATAATAATAAATATACACTTCTCACACTTACTGTTGATTTAGAATCAAATATTTAATTTTCTGAAATTAAATAGTTGTAATAATGATTTTTATGTATTTATGCAGGCACGTAATACGAGGAAAGCTCCAAGAAAAAAAAGGAAAATAAATTTATATGTGAAAATGGGCCAGAAGCCCAGGAAGTTATTCAAAAAGAAAAGAAAAAAAATAGAAAAAAAAATAAAATTATTTTATATTTTTTAGAATTTTCTAACGATATATATACTAGATATATATATAGATATATAGATATATATATATATATTATATATATATAATAAAATAAAAAAAAGTTTAAAACCGCCCCCCCTCCCCTTCTCGCCTTCGCCGCCCGCGCCAGTGGCACGGGCGACGAGGCGAGGGCGGGCGAAGGCGGGGGGGTTCGTGGTCGGCAGGCGGGGGGCGGCATCAACGGGAGCAGGCGCACGCGCCCGCGTGCGACACGCGGACGCGGCAGGAGGCGGCGGTGCACGGCGGGCCCACGCGGGGCGGCTTCACGTGGTGGACGGCCGGTCGGCGCAACGCGTCGGCGACCAGGAAGAGAGAGAAAAGAGAGGAAAAGAGAGAAAGGAAGAAGAAAGAGGCCATAAAAAAATCCGAAAAAAATGAAAAAAATCCGAAAAAAAAATGGAGAAATGTGCATCACATGCCAGCCTACCATTTTGGGTCAAAAATAGCAGCACTTGTTTGTTCACATTGGCATGTATGTTCACATGAAGAGAGGAGTTGTTGAGTGCCCTATATAAAGGGGGTTCATTTGTAATGAAAGGGGGCTAAGAAGAGAGGGGAGATAGAGTTGTAAGCTTAGAGATTGTGAAGAATTGTAAGAGTGCTCTTTGTGTTCTTCAAGTTCTTTCATTTTGGCCTTACTAAGATTTCATAAGGTGTTGTTTTGATGCAAAAGTTGTAAGTTGAATTTATTTTAATGAAAAGCTTTGTTTAAGCATTCAGCCTCTTCTTAGTCTCATAACTTATTGTTCTGGTCTCAATTTCAATTTCTTGTCTTCATGAAAGTGTTTATCTTTGAGTGTTCTTCAACTTCTATTTTCATCATTTTGTCCAATTCCTTCTATTTTAAAAGTTATTCTCTGTGTTTCTAAGTGCTGTCCTGTGTCAGTTACTGTTCATCCGAAGTGATAGTCTCCACCAATTTGTCATTTTGAAGCCTTTACAAGCATAATTTTATTCTGAGCTCTTCATGAAAGTTGTTCCCCTCTTGTAGATCGAACTTTTTTTCTTTGCACTTCGTCTAATTCTTCTTAGTTTGAGTTCTAGAATTAATTCTTTACTGTTCTATTTTTCTGTCAGTTATTGTTCACCAACAGCAATAGATTTTGATTTTTTAAGTTTTTCATTATCTTCCTCTCGTTTTATGATTCTGTGTTCTTCATCAAAGTTCTTCATCTTTCAATTCTCTACAACTTTCATGTATTTCACTTTGTCTAATTCCATCTAGATTGTAAGTTATTTAATTTCTTCCAACCCCTATTTTCATTGGAATTCTGCTTTGGTTTCAACTTAGTGTTTTCAAACTTGTTCTAGCCAACCTTGTCTTCTTAAGTGTTTCACTCACACCCAAAGCGGTGGTCTTCTTCAAATCATCTCATGACGTCGACTTCCAAGGCAGAGCGATCTTCATCAAAGGCTCGGTGAGGAATTGACGGCATTCTTCAATTCATTGGCTAAATATTTCTTTAACTTATCTCTTGTTCTTTAAAATTGCAATTTCATTTCCGTTAGTTGTAATCACACTCAAATCAAACAAAAGCAATTGATTTTTCAAAACATAAGGGTATTTTTCAACTTATATTCAAATTTCTTTCCCCGTGGGATCGACCCGTTCTTACCACTTTACTCGTATTTTCAAAATCACTTAAGTGAGTGAGTGCGGTTGTATAAAGTTTGAAATTTGTGGGGCACGTCATTTTTAATCGACGACTGTCGAGCGCATCATGTGTGTAGGATTCAGAGGGGGGGTGAATTAATCCCTCCAAAAATTTTGACCGGACAAAAATCAATTAATCCAAACTCAAGGGCCTGATTAAGTCAGATCATAGACTCGAATGACTGATGTGCACTAGTAGACTTGAAAGCCAAACGAAACTGATCGAGCCTAGTTATGCATCTATCGATTCACAAAAGACAATCAGACCACATAGAACACAAGGGATTTTTTAGATGGTTCAGTCTGCACCCTGCAGACCTACGTCCATCCCTCACTCCAAACCGAGTGAAGCTTCCTGCTGCCTAACAGCTTGAAACCGCTACGCAATACAACTTGTGTCCGCTGAGCCTCACAACTTGCTTACAAACAGCTGAGCAACACAGCTTGCTATCCAGAGGATCCCTCCTCTGACCACTGAGGATTATAGCTTAACCTCTGCTGCCACACAGCTTGAACAGAAAAATTAAGATAAGAAATAAATGCGGTGGAAATAGCTACTAATGGCTGACAATGAAATCCGATGAAAAATAGCTCACCTAGGAGTAAACTAGACTGGATTTGATCCAAGTACCAGTGGACAGACTTATCAGAGACTCTTCTCATGAACTCCCTCTTTTTCTATCTCTTTTCCTTTTTCCACAAGCTCTCTATATCTTTCTCCTTCTTTTCTACTCTCTGGACTGGGCTGTGAAAACCTGCTTCTACTTCTTCTCTCTCTTCTTTTCGATATCTTTTATACCTTCTATCTACAACTTCTTATATTCTCTTATTGGGCGTGTGGAGGAAGAACTCCCGCCCATATGCTTCCAGAAGGCTCTCAGCCATGTGTCACCATCTGAGCGTTGTAGCCTTCCACGTGGCATTCTTTTAGAGGACGATCTGCCTTGGATCACGTGTCCTTCCTCGGAGAGAAACTCTACATTGAGTACATGTATGTAAGTCAACCATAGCACTGACTTAGTATTAGGTGATCAGAGGTTTGCACCGGCCTTAGGGATGGTAGTGGCATGATTTGCACTGAGTTGATATAAGGAAAAAGTTGGAGATGTACTGACATATGAATGTGTATGACACCATATGCATAGACCTTAGTGTCCAAACGTGCAAGTGATATGCACCGACATGATTCCATGAGACACAGGAGGAAAACTATGCACCGAGTCAGAAATGTCTAAAGATATGCACTGTCTTATAAAGTGTCTAGAACAGAGGATGCACCGACTCTAAAAATGTGTAGGACAGAAAATGCACCGAGTTGGATTTGCGGTCCAAGCAAGAGTTGCACCGAGATGGCGATATCCTATCTAAGTGAAACCTTGCACCGAGATGGAGATATCCTATCTAAGTGAAACCTTGCACTGAGATGGAGATATCCTATCTAAGTGAAACCTTGCACCGAGATGGAGATATCCTATCTAAGTGAAAGCCTACACCGAGATGGCGGAGAAGAATGCACTGACACTAAATGACAAAACTAAGCAGTGCGTGCTGGATAAGAATTGCACGGACCTAAAAACTTGCACCGACCCCGAGAGGTGAGATGCAAAGGCAAGAAATGCACTAACCCCTTTTGATGAATGAGACAAGTGATGGACCGAGAGAGAAACGGAACGAGAGTGTGTGTGCGTGAACAGAAACTTGCACCGGGGCAAGAACTTACGCGTGAAATGCAAAACAAGGCTAGACTAGCACCGAGCTAGATCTCTAGTAGGACAACACATGCACTGACTATGATTACTCTTATGAAATAACATGCACCAAGTGAACCAATCATAACAAATAGAATTGAAGGATTTAAACACCATAATCTAAACATGATTTATAGAAAGTCATTATCAAAATAAGGGTTCCAACAGTCTCCCCCTTTTTGATTATGACAACTATGAGTCATGTATGATTAGACCATAAAAATATTCATACTCTGCATTCAAACTATTGTGTTCACAATCTGTTGGAGCATGCTCAAAATTTATTCACACGCAGACAAGATAGAAAAATTACATTGGACACAACAAATGTGCAACCGAACAAAATGTAACTATGCAACATAAAAAATTGCTTCTGTGTGTATTAAGAAAGAAAACATTAGTGTTTGAATATACGTCTCTTTTCACAAAAAGAAAGGTATTAGAAGTAGCACATCTTCCCTCTTGACAGAACATCATTCCCCTTGCTAATATCTTTGCCATTTAACTCAGCAGCAAAAGTGAGGACTCTTCTTTGCAGCATATACCCAGTAGCTACCCAGCAGAATACATGAGGTCTTTTTCATACATGAGGTCTTCTTCTCCCCCTTTGTCATTGTCAAAAAAATGGGGAATTGGTAGAAACTAGTGACCTCGGTAGCTCCCCCTGTCTCTTGGAGGATATGCTGAACTTGAGCCAGAGAAGGGAGGTCTGTTCAACAAAGAGCTATGAAGATCTCTAATGAAGTCTGCCAATTTATCAAGTTTCTGATGCACAGTGTTCCCCAACCTTTCCACTAGAGAGGTGGTTGACTCTCGTTTGTTGAAAGCTTGTTTAACGGTCTCTGACAATGTCTGCAAATTAGACTGGACAACTTCAAATTTTGTGATGATTTCTTGCTGACTGGACACTATCTTGTTTACCGTGCCCTTTAACAGTTCAAACTCAATTTTCAGATCAAAGGTATGGCTAAGAATTTTACCCGTATTGCTGAATATGGAGATTTGGGTATCTTGAATTTTGCTGACCATGTCACCCACTCGAGTGCTGATACCCATAAGAGATTCTAAAATCTCTCGTACTACTTCATCAATTTTTCGTTTATCAGTCAAAAACTCTATTCCTTGAACTTTCACAATCTTTTCCAGATGTTTCAGTCAGCCATCTACTCTGTCCATTTGAACGGTATGGAACAAGAACTGTCTGTTCATCAAGTCATTTTGATTGAGTACAATCTCTGTCAAATTGGACAACATCTGTGCAAGATTATGTTCAGCATTTGTTCCATGAGAAGTAGAAGTGGAAGCACTAGAATCTGGCAACTCAGTGAAGTACTCATGATGCTTTTCAGGGGGTGGAGGAGGTGGTATGCCAAGACCAATCAATTCTCCAAAGTGTGGACCATATTCAGGAGCCTGAGAGAAAGACATTCTTGGATACATTCTGTTGTGAGGGGCAGGTCCCATGACATAGTCTTGTGATACTTCTTCAACTGCCCCTGGAGCTGGAGCAATTGGTTGCTCATGTGGAGCTTCTTCAGCAGATCCTTAAGCTCCTTGTTGTTCAACTTCCCGTTCATTGACCACAGATTTGGCAATTTCTTCATAAATCACTTCAGCAGCTTCTTTCATAACCTCGTCGACCAGCTTAGCCATTTCATCTTCAGCTGGGATAGCTTCCTTTTCTCCGTCACTAGGTTGTTCTTCTATTGGAGCCTCTTCCTGCGCCAGCTCTACTTGATTAGTGACTAGTCTTTTCTGAGACTGCTGTCCAAATTCATCAAATATCTCATGGATATGTTGATCTAATTCCTGAATAATGTCCTCATCCTGAACATCATGTTCAATTGTTTCATGGATCTGAGGTACCTCAGGTGCTGTAGTTGCAATTGGGTCCAGTTGTAGTTCTTGCTCATCAGACCCTTCAGTTGCTTGTACTTGAGCTGGAGGTTGATCCTCCTTCTGACGAACAGGTTTCAAGGGTGACTGAGCTGACTGACTTTCACTTTGAATCAACTCAAGAATGTGTGTTTCTTGAGTGGGCTGTTCAGACACTGATTCATCCTGGGTTTCTATATCTCTTTCCAAAGGAGTATCCTTTGCAGCAGGAGTACTCGTCCGTTTAGTTCCTTTCTTCCTCATGAAGGTATTAATGAAACCCATGTTGTAGATGTTTATCTTGGGGATTGATGACACAACTTCACCATCTAGGGAGATGTTTTCCTCTTTAAAGATTGTAGTTAAAGGAGCAGTAAAAGGAAAATATCTTCTTGACTCCTTACAGGTTCCTATGACCTGAATTATTACATGCGGCAGACAGACTCTAATTTTCTTCAGCAAACAGTAGAGAATAAACCATTGTGAATCTGTCAGTCTACCCCTTCCTCCTACTTGTGGAGTAATCATGGAGGTGAGAATGTGATGGAGTAGTCTCTTGGGTGCAGAAAATTTATTGGTGTTATAATAACTGAGCTTAGTCTGTTGCTTGTCATGAATGTTTCTAGGCAGGTTAGTGATGAGGGCAAACACATCATGTAGGTTAAATGTAAACCCTCCTTCGACCTCTCCATCTATAGGGACTCTTAGAGTCCTGTGTAGGGATTGCCTAGATAGCTCTATCACTTTTCCTTTGACCAGAGAGGAAACTGTGAGATTATCAGCATCGTACCTCAAATTGCTGTAGAATTCTGCTACCAGATTAGGGCAAAACACCCTATGCATGCTTAGAAGCTCTTTCCATTGTTGGAACTCAAATAGCTCAGGCACCTCAGGGAACTCGGAAGCCATCTCTTGATCAGTAAAGTCAATATATCGAGGAGGTATAATCTTCCTGGCTTCCAAAACTAGCAGAGGTTTCTCTGTAGGCTTTGTAGACGCATCTCCCTTCCTCATGGTAGAAGCTGCTTTCTTCAGTCTTTTCATCCCTTGAGGTTGTATTGCGGCCATCGTGGACATAGCATCTTCTGGCTGCGGCTGCTCCACTGCTTTCCTCTTCCCCTTGCTCACGGCTGACAGAGTAGACATGGCGGTAGCAAGAATAGAGGAGAGATGAAATGTGGAGACAGAGGGGGTGCACTGGGAGGAGAGAGAGGTTGGAGAAGCGAAGGGTTGCAGGTTGTGCACGCGTGAAAAAGCCACGGAGCGGGAGAATGCTTCAGCTTCGAAAGAGAGGGTAAGATGGTAAAGTAGATAGGGTTTTGTATATAGAGGAATACTTCCAACTTTACCAATCTTCAGTAGATCATCATCATCATCATCATCAGAGCCTTATCCCAATTAATTAGGGTCGGCTATATGAATCATGTTCCGCCAAAGATTTCTATCAAGTGTAATATTTATATTTAAACTCAAGGAACTAATGTCCTTCCTAATAACATCGCACCATCTCATTTTAGGCCTGCCTCGATCTCTTTTACTAGCATCCACTAAGATTTGGTCACATCTTTTAACCGGCGCTGAGTTAGGGTGACGAAACACATGTCCAAACCACCTGAGTCTATTTTCTCTCATTTTACTATCAATTGGAGCTATCCCTAAGTCCTTACGGATGCGCTCATTCCTATTCTTGTCTTTCTTAGTCTTGCCATACATCCATCTCAA
Organism: Amorphophallus konjac; assembly: GCA_022559845.1. Taxonomy (NCBI): domain Eukaryota; kingdom Viridiplantae; phylum Streptophyta; class Magnoliopsida; order Alismatales; family Araceae; genus Amorphophallus; species Amorphophallus konjac. The sequence goes on along the minus strand of CM040122.1, from coordinate 191,971,356 downwards.
CATCCTCATCTCTGCTACACACATTTTGTGGATGTGTTCCTTTCGTACTGCCCAACACTCGGTACCATATAACAAAGTAGGTCTCACAGCCGTTCTATAAAACCTCCCTTTGAGTTTCACAGGCATACGGCAATCACAAAGGACACCTGATGCACTTCTCCATCTTACCCAAAATACCCTTAACTTAAAATAAAGTGCCTTTCTTCGTAAGGAAGCAATTTACGGAATATGAGATCATATCTCACAGGTTAGCTCTTCACAAGATATCTCAAATGAATTGAAGTCAATGAAAATAAAATAGCTTAATCAAGGAAACAACTCCGACAGAAAAGTCATTAATCTTACAGGTCCTTTTCATTAGCCAAAATCTGATTGAAGAACCCAGTTTTATATTTTTCTTAAGTATGTAGAGATTAACTAAGAGAACCCTTGGGTCAACCATATATATTTCATTACTCCTCTCCCCTTTTTTTTTAATCTATTAAAAAAACTTTTATTGAGTATTCCAATGTAACTGCACCTTTTTACACAAGGAGACATGTCTATCAAACACCAGAATCCCTGGTTACTTAGTGCAATTAACTTTCATACTTCATATGTTGAAAAGAGTTAGCATTAATTATCATGACATAACCTCTGAATTCCTTTGAAACAGATGGTCAGTTTCTCAAATGTCATGCCATTGCTCTGCCAAATTTATTTCATTATTTTATATCATGGCGTATTCCAAGTTCTTTTGTCAGAAAAATATCTTTAACAAGATGTAAAAATCATATAAGCCTTAGGTTTCCAACAGATTGGCTTATTACTAAAGATTTTCAGATATCCGACCTTCTATAGAGAAGTTTCCACTTTGGACTGTTTTAAAATCATTGAGAAATCGCTCATTGTAATTTGTGAGAACTATTCGGATAAGATTTAATGTTCATACACTGTAAATTACATCTTAATTTAGATCAACAAGATGTTTTTGGTTCAGAGTGATCTGGACATTTATTTATTGAAGAGGGTAAAGGTGATAGCATTTATATATACTACCCCCCCTTACTAGGACAACCAGAAATATTTAGAAGATAGAGAATGATATGAGAGATAGACCAATGACAAGGTGAGGAGGATGAATGCCATATGTGTGTTATGACTCCTCTGTGTTGATGATGTTGACAATATGCTTCACTTCATTGGCAACAACTTGTTTTGATTGATTGTCAACTGTTTATGTTTTGATGAAATTGTTTTTATCAGACTGTTTGTGTGTTCTATGCATTTCACAGGTCTACACATTACACACACACAAGTCTATATACTCAAAGTCTATACATTACATTGTGTTGTGTTTGTGCATCGTTGAAAACACAAGTCTATACATCCATTGCTTCAGTTCAATACCTCCTATGTGCATGCATTGCATCGGTGCATTGCTTCCTTTGTGCATATACTGCATCAGTGCATCCATCAGGCATATAGTCTATACACTAATGCATGTGAGGTCCTGTCTGCACGATAATGTCTATACATGCTTGCAGGCAGTCAAGTCTATACATTGCAGCTCACACATCCAGCAAGTTTGTACATTGAGTTCGCTTGTTGGCTTTCAAAGTCTACACATTGCACACACACAAGTCTACACACTCAAAGTCCATACATTGCATTGTTGTGTTTGTGCATCGTTTAGAACATAAGTCTATACATTGCTGCATTGCTCGCACAGGCTAAGTCTATACATCGTCCGTCTCAGTTGAGCTTCAAAGCCTGTACATCCACCGTCTCACTTGAGCTGTGAAGTCTATACACTGTCCGTCTTACTTAGTGTCTCATGCAGCGTCAGCTCAATAAGTCTGTACATTGCATTGGCTAAGTCTGTACATTGTCCGTCTCTCTTAGCGTCTTATGCATTTTGTAAAGTCTATACATTGCAGATCACGTAACTAGCAAGTCCATACATTGCATTGTGGTGTTTGTGCTTAAAGTCTATACATTGCATGGCATAGCCCAAAGTCTACACATTGCTACATTGCTTGCATCTGCAAAGTCTATACATTGACTGTTGTCCTGCAACGTCATGTATCATTCTTCAAGTCCATACACTGCACTGTAGTTTGCACGAAGTGAAATCTGTACAGCGTCATGCATCATTCTTCAAAGTCCATACACTGCACTGTAGCTTGCTCGAGGTGAAGTCTATACATCCATCAGTGAACTTTCAAGTCTATACATTGGTGAAGTCTGTACATTCACCAGTTGAACCTTCAAAGTCTATACATCAGTGAAGTCTGCACATCCACCAGTTCAACTTCGAAGTCTACACATTGGTAGCTTTACCTATGTTGCACTCGCAAGTCTATACATCGGTAGCTTTACCGACGTTGCAGTCGCAAGTCTATACACTGGTAGCTTTACTTACGTTGCCCCTTCAAGTCTATACATTGCAGTTGAGCTGAAGTCTGTACAGCCGTTGCCTTGCCAAAGTCTATACTTTGTGAACTTTCAAGTCTGTATAGACCTCGCTTTGCTCAAGTCTGTACATCGTCAAGTTGTCTTGGCAAAGTCTATACATTGTGCTTGCTCAAGTCTGTACAGCCTTTCCTTTGGTAAGTCCACACATCGTGAAGTCTATACACTCGTTTGCCTTGCAGTGCATCAAGTCTGTACAGCCTCTCCTTTGGCAAGTCCACACATTGTAAAGTCTGTACAACCCTTGAATTGGCAAGTCCATACATCGTTCTGTTGTATGTCTAAGTCTATACATTGCACTAGCTAAAGCCTGTCTAAGTATACACATTGCTTCTTCATGCATTGCACGAAGTCTGCACATTATGTGCTGCATGCTCATCAAGTCCATACACTGGCAAGTCTTTACATTACGTAAGTCTAAACATTGGATGCTGAATGTTCTTCAAAGTCTACACATTGCATTACACTTCAGCAAGTCTGTACAGCGGTTGCCTTCATATAGGAAGTCTGTACACCGCATAGCACTGTATATATGAAGTCTATACATTGCAGAGTCTATACATTGCATTCGCATTCACAGAGTCTATACAGTGCAAAGTCTATACAATGTATTACACCCTACAAAGTGCGTACAGGGTTTTAGACTTAAACGGGTAACTCTGTTCATCTGTCTGACAGGGACTGCTTGCTGAGATTGATGACATGGCTCGTGATCCAAGGATGGAGGAGGTGCCCAGATGGTGACACGTGGAAGCATCTCAGTCAGGATGCTGCCAGGTGGTCGAAGTTCCTCGAATCTGGCAAAAGCATTGGGCGGGAAATGTTGAAGCCACGCGCCCTTATCCAATCTGCTGCTGGTATATATATGAGCTTTCTTCTTCAGCAGGAGGCTGATCGATCGAGTGGTAAAGTATATACAGTGAGACTGAATGTCTGAAGCAGCAGAGAGCCACCGAGATCCACAGAGAAGAAAAGCAAAGAAGAGAAGAAAGAGAAAAAGGAGAGATGAGTTGAGAGAGTTCGATTGAGAGACACTACAAGAAAAAGTGGATTTAGCGACGACATTTTGCGACGGATATTAATCCGTCGCAAATATGTCTGTAAATTTAGACGGACCTAATTCATCTAAATATTTAAGACAAAAAATTATTCGTCTGAATATCCGTCGCAATTAGGGACGGATTTGCAGACGAAAATTAAGACGTCTAAAAGTAGAGACGGATATTGAGATGAATTATTTTCTGTCTTAAATTTGAGACGAAAATTTTTTCTGTCCCAAATACTGTCGTAAAAATTCACTCGATTCCCCCCCATTCCCCCCCGCTCTCCCTCTCACTCTCACTCCCCACGCCCCCCATTCCCCCCGCTCTCCCTCTCACTCTCACTCTCACACCGTCGCCGCCGTCACCGTCGGAGGTGCGCCATCGCCGCCGTCGCTGGAGGAGCTACACCGTCGCCGCCGGCCTCGATCATCTCCCCCCACCGGTAAGCCCCTCCCTCCCCCTCCTGCTGACCCCCCTCACCCAGCGACCCCCTCCCCCTCCACTGCACCCCCCTCCCCCTCCTGCGACCCCCCTCCACCGCCTGCGACCCCCTCCCCCTACACCGCACCCCCTCCCCCTCCCCCTCCTGCGACCCCCCTCCACCACCTGCGACCCCCTCCCCCTACACCGCACCCCCTCCCCCTCCTACAACCCCCCCTCCACCCACCCCCCTCCCCCTCCTGCGACCCCCCTCCCCCTCCTGCCACCCCCCTCCACCGGCAACCCTCCCCCTCCTGCTGACCCCCCCTCCTCCGCACCCCCTCCCCCTCCTGCCACCCCCTCCACCGACAGGCCTCCCCCTCCTGCTGACCCCCCTCCATCGTACCCCCCTCCCCCTCCACCGTACCCCCCTCCCCCTCCTGCGACCCCCGCCACCGCACCCCTTCCCCCTCCTGTGACCCCCCTCCCCCTCCTGCGACCCTCTCCCCCTCCACCACACCCTCTCCCCCTCCTGCGACCCCCCTCCCCCTCCTGCGACCAGCCCCCTCCACTGCACCCTCTCCCCCTCCACCGCACCCCCTCCCCCTCATGCGACCCCCCTCCCCCTCCTGCGACCACCCCCCTCCACCGCACCCCCCTCCCCCTCCATTAAAGGATCCAAATTAAGCAGTCAAAAAATAAAAATAAATCTATCAACACTTGGCAACGATTCAAAGCTAAGTTGGGCGATTGAAACTTAGTTGATATGTAATCAAGTAAGAGTCATTTTTCAACGTGTAAAACCTAATTTTCTTGTGTGATGGCCCCATTTGGCAGATCATCCTCAATTTTAATTTCTTTAGTAAACAGAGATATTATGTTTAATTTGCCTGCAGATGGCCGGTATGTGTTTTTCTTGATGGCACTGGCTAGTTGGGTTCTATCTTCTATGTATATCTATTAACCGTGTGACATATATATAAACTCTTATCAGCTTATTCCTTATTATCTTCTTTTCGCGTTGTCTGCGTTGAGATGGCATGTATATATATATATATATATATATATATATATATATATATATATATATATATATATATATATATATATATATATAGAAACATAAGATTCTATTCTCACAAGATTATTTTTACGAAAGCTAATTATAAATTGGTGTTTCTATTTTATTATGTTGGATATGTCGGTTGAGATTGGCCTTATTGCCCACATGAGAGCTCATAAGAGACTCTGGAGTACTGGGACAAACTTGGACGGTTTGCTCTATGCTGGTGATTTATTATGTTAAAGCCGATGAGTGAGAGAAATCACAATCTTTTATAATTGATTATATTATATTCGAAAATTTGTCAACATAAGATTGTAGAGAAATGTCACCGGCATCCAATCCCAATTGGTTCACCCCTCTTGGAATTATGAAACGTTTGACGTTTCAACTCCAAAACAAACGTCTTGTTATTAATAAAAGCCGAGAACTGGCTTTAACGCTCTAAGCAAAACATAGATATGGTTAATTTTAGCGTTTGTTATTAATAAAAACACGACGCCAATGCAAACTTAAGCAGAAGAACATTGATGCTAACCTTGCTAACAATTGATTAGATTCCCTTATCAGGGTCGCTTTATTTTCAGAATAGCGGAGGCGGATATCGCATCCGATGAAAGAGTGAAATCCCATTCCATCCTATCATACGCTTTTGCCATGTCTAACTTGAAAATGACATTATGACCATGGACCTTCCTATAAATATCCCTGACCAATTGTCTGGAAAGAGATATGTTATCCAAAATGAAATGTCCTTTGACAAAAGCTCCTTGCTCTTGGGATATAATGGCAGGCAGCAAATGAGCCATGTGCTCACATATAAGGCAAATGTTAATGTAATAAAGAAAGTTGCACAGCCTCCCCTCTCTGCTTTGTGTAAAACGAAAAAGAAAGAGAGAAGATAAAGAGAGAAAGAAGAAAAAAAGAGGGAATCATAGCGGCATATCTCCAGGTCATGGGACCCTCTAGGCTGCCCCTTCCCTAGGTCGGCAGACCCGAACTCATTTAAATGAGATCATTCACCTCAAAAAAAAGGGACCCTCTGGGCTGCCCTCGCATCAAACAAACGAAACAACTAGATAAATAGATGAATAAAATTATTATTTAAAATTTAGTGCGTCCACAGCAACAGTCGACTTATAGCAATAGGTAAATACTCTAAAAATTATGCTTGTGCTTTCAAACTTTGTGGATGTTAATTGCATATAAATGTGTTTTTAGATGGATATGCACATAAATTTGATGTTGACCTGACTCAAAAATGTGGATTGTTTAGCTTTGATGTTCTTCATGTGAGTATTTTTTTAAATTAGATATTATTTAGATGGATGTATGCAGAATGTTAAGTGCGATGTTATTTAATTTTATGTTATATAAACACATGGGGTATTCCATGTGAGCTGAGGTGCGTGGGCGCGACCTAACATTACATGTACCTCAAGAGAGCGTGTTAAACCCGTGTCAATGAACCTTCCCATTCAATACTTTGGGATTGATGTGTATGTTCTCATTTTTTTTTATGAGAATGTATATATCTACCTCAAAGTCTTGAATTGTCCCGTTTGGACAGTCTGTGAATGTTTGATCGCACTTAGGCAGTCATTTACTATATGTGTTTGTATGGTTTGCTGAAAATGTTGGTTGCATCTCCTCACTCTTCTTCGATATACCTTTATTGATTTTGAGTGTTTTCTTAACCACTTACTTATAAGTGTTTAAGAAAACTTTAAAATCAATAAATATTTTTGGCATATCGGAGAAGTGTGGGGAGATACTGCCGAAATTTTCAGTAAATTATGCAACACATATAGTAATTGATTGTATGATCAAACCTTCATGGATGGGTTAAAAAGTGATAATCTAAATAATAGTCCTCATCCAACTACAAATGGTCTGCGACCAACGATGTGAGGAATGGGTCGGGTTTATTTTCAAGAGTAATGATTTAAACGTTACTTGTGTATTAACATTTATTGGGTGCTTGCGAAATGTTGACAGATCGTTCATGGATGTATCGTAGAATAGTTGACCGGGTGGTGTCGGATGATTTTAAGCATGGAGTTGAGAGTTTCATTCAGTTTGCATTGGGGAATCCAAATGCATCAATAGACCGCGACGGTCACATTCGTTGCCCTTGTTCAAGTTGTAGAAACTTGAGGTGGCGTTCACCATGGGATGTGCAACATCATTTGTACAAGAAAGGGTTTGTGGATGGTTATACGAATTGGACATGTCATGGTGAGCAATTCTTGAGGTATGAGCCCGACAATATTGCAGGCACAAGTAGGTACGTGGATATGGTTGTAGATGCTGCTGGTCCTAGTTTTAATGTTCATGAGGAAGCGCCGAATAAGACAGCCGGAAGATTTTATGAACTACTTAGGGATTCTGATAAGCCGTTGTGGGATGGTTGTGAAAAGCACACTCGATTGTCTGCAGTGTCACAGTTGTTGAACTTGAAATCTGAATTTCACATCAGTGAGACTTGTTTTGACCGTCTCCTCCTCTTGATCAAGAGTATGTTACCTCGAGACGAGAAGTTGCCAGAAACTTATTATCGTGCAAAAAGGATGGTCAATGAGCTAGGACTTGGATATTTGAAAATAGATGCATGCCCGAATCATTGTATGTTATATTACAAAGATGATGCAGATAAGATATCATGTTCTATTTGCGGCCATGATAGATTCAAACCTAAGGGAGGTGTCAATTCAAAGCGAAAAGATGTACCTTACAAGGCATTGCGATACTTCCCTCTTGTGCCTAGGCTGCAGCGGCTGTATATGTCCTCAAAGATTGCTGTACATATGACATGGCACAATGACAGAGTACGCCGTGCCGATGATATAATAAGTCATCCTGCCGATGGTGAAGCTTGGACCCACTTCAATCGTACTCATCTTGCTTTCTCAAAGGAGCCACGTAATGTTAGGTTGGGTTTATGCACAGATGGTTTTAATCCATTCGGTGGTTCAGTGGCATCTTACTCTTGTTGGCCAGTGTTCATGACACCGTACAACCTTCCGCCAGACATGTGCATGAAGCGAGAAAATCTATTTTTGTCTTTAGTAATTCCTGGTCCAAAAAGTCCAGGAAAAATTTGGACATATATCTCAGGCCATTGATTGATGAGCTCAAATTTTTATGGAGTGATGGAGTTGTTACTTATGATGCACGTAGGAAGCAAAATTTTATTATGAAAGCTGCACTGATGTGGACAATAAGTGACTTTCCTGCATATGGAATGCTATCTGGTTGGAGCACACATGGGAGGTTAGCATGTCCCTACTGTATGGAAGATACCAAATCATTTGTATTGAAACATGGTGGAAAAGCATGCTGGTTTGATTGCCATCGGCGGTTGCTACCAAGTGACCATCCTTTTCGAAGGTAAAAAGACTCTTTTAAAAAAAATATTGTTGAAGTAGATGAAGCAGACTTGCAACGGGTGTCGGGTCGACATATGGCGACACGGGTGCAAAATTTATCAGATGTAGTACAATTGTCTGGTAGCACACGACAACTGAATAGTTTTGGAAAGGATCACAACTGGAACAAGAAAATTATTTTTTGGGAATTGCCTTATTGGTCAACTCTTCTTGTACGACACAATCTAGATGTCATGCATATCGAGAAGAATTTTTTTGATAATGTGTTCAACACGGTCATGAATGTTAAAGGCAAAACAAAGGACAATGCCAAAGCGCGCATGGATTTAAAGATGCTTTGTAAACGTCCAGAACTGTAACTACAAAACATAAATGGAAGGGTTGTGTAGCCAAAAGCAGCTTACGTGCTTAATAATACACAGATCAAGGAAGTGTGCCAGTGGGTGAAACAATTGAGATTTCCAGATGGATATGCATCCGACATAGCCCGTTGTGTGAATGTTAACGAGGGAAAAATATATGGTCTGAAAAGTCACGACTGTCATGTGTTCATGGAAAGGCTACTGCCCATTGCATTTCGTGATTTGTTGCCGAAGCCTATATGGGGAGCACTGACCGAGCTGAATCAGTTTTTCAAGATTTTATGTGCATCAGAACTCAGACTTCGGGACGTACAAACTCTTGAAGAAAATGTGGTCAAAACTATTTGCAAGTTAGAGAAGATATTTCCTCCGGCATTCTTTGATTCGATGGAGCACCTGGTCGTCCATCTGCCATACGAGGCTATTGTCGGAGGGCCAGTACAATACCGATGGATGTATCCCTTTGAGAGGTATGCGAGAATTTTAATGAAGACATTCATGTTGTCCATGGTCGCTACATGTCATTGCCATCTGAATTGTTGTTGTAGGTGCATGCATGAATTGAAAATGAAAGTTCGCAACAAGGCAAAGGTGGAAGGTTCGATTGCTGAGGCATATGTTATTGAAGAAATTTCAAACTTCTGTTCCATGTACTTTGAGCCAGATATTCAAACTCGTCATACTCGACCTGCACGTAATGATGATGGGGGAGTTGATGATTTGTCAGATCGGCATTCCATATTTAAGCATCCTGGACGTGCTTTCGGATGTTGCTCGACCCGCACGCTCGAAGATAGAGAGTTGTACGCTGCTGAGATATATATTCTTCTGAATTATACTGAGATTGAACCTTATGTTGAGTAGGTTCTTAACCCACATTTCCAGCAATGCCATGACTTGTTCATCCTTCTTCTGTAGTTCAATTAAAGTAGCAGTGCATTTATATTGCAGATAATTTGATTCAGAATTAGCACAAAAATGTCCAAATATCCAGGACGTAGAGATTGAAAAAAAACGCGAGAAGTTTTTTGCCAAATGGTTGAGATATCAAGTTAGTGTCGATCGTTCAATATATATGATTACATTTACTAATGTTGACGTAATTGTTCAAAAATATTTAACTACTCTACTTGACATATAGGTTGAATAAGGTCTCATTAGTGATCAGAGAGTACAAGAGATAAGTTATGGCCCCTCCAACGTTGCACGTGCCTATCCAGGATATATTGTGAATGGATACAGATTTCATATGAGGGATTATGGACGAAGTAAGCCTACGATGAACAGCGGCGTATCTGTTAAGGGAAGTGTATACAATGAAGTGAAATTAGACTACTATGGTATTCTTGAGGAAGTCATAGAACTTCAGTATTTGGGACGAGACAATCATGTATACTTATTTAAGTGTCATTGGTTTGATCCTAATTCAGTTGGACATGACACATCTACTGGGATTGTCGATGTCAAACATAGGTACAAACTTAATACTTATGAACCGTTCATTTTAGCCGCACAAGCCCACCAAGTGTATTATTCAAGGTATCCATCGTCCAAGAATAAAGATTGGTGGGCAGTTTGCAGGGTTAAAGTAAAATATTTTCCCACTTATGAGTTAAATATGAGTCAAAATGTCTCAGAGCTTGGCAACGTCGAATATTTTCAATCAGATGAAGTTAGCATTATCGGCTCCACACATGTTAATCTGGATGAATCTGATGAGCCACTGTCATTACGTAAGGAAGATGAAGTGGAAGAAATCGATCCGACGGAGTTAAATGTTCATGTTAGAGGGGAGGAGGAGTCAGATGAAGAGGAAGAGTTCCAATCTGATGAGACTGCGATGGATGACGAAGATGATGATGATGAGCTAGATATATCAACATGAGGGAGGCATGTTTTGATAATTTAGTAAGCTGATTCTAACTTATTAAGCATAATTTTAAATAACATTTGTCTAGCCTTATATAATTATGGATTAATATGTATTAATTGTTTTGTTATTAATAAGGAAATGGTGCGAGGAGGTCGTACTAGGAGTGGGAGGAGATAAGGCAGTGAGAGGGGCGCTACTCCCTCCTCGTTAGCATATTCTTCAGACACAGGTATATTTGATCAATAAGTTATCTATATGAATATTTTAATTGTTTACTAACTTAAAAGAATTTTTTATAGGTCCAAGTGTCGGCTCACCACCACATGTACAGACGCCACCACCACTTCCCGCTAGTGCCCTCCCACCAACTCCCGCTACAGGTATATCTATTTTAATTTTCAGTAACATGTTACATTTCCTTATGAAAATTAATATTTTCCCACCTATGTATTTCTTTGAATTTCTAGCAAAATATTCATTTATCTAATGTAAATTAATTCTTACAGGTCCTAGTGCCCTCCCACCACCTGTCCCGACGCCACCCCCACCGGCTGTCGCTACAGGTATATCTATTTTAATTTTCAGTAACGTGCTACATTTACTTATGGAAATTAATGCTTTCCCACCAATGTATTTCTTTGAATTTCTAGCAAAATATTCATTTATCTAATTTGAATTAATTCTTACAGGTCCTAGTGCCCTCCTACCACCTGTCCCGACGCCACCCCCACCAGCTGTCGCTACAGGTATATCTATTTTAATTTTCAGTAACGTGCTGCATTTACTTATGGAAATTAATGCTTTCCCACCTATGTATTTCTTTGAATTTCTAGCAAAATAGTCACTTATCTAATGTGAATTAATTCTTACAGGTCCTAGTGCCCTCCCACCAGCTCCCGCTACAGGTATATCTATTTTAATTTTCAGTAACGTGCTGCATTTGCTTATGGAAATTAATGCTTTCCCACCTATGTATTTCTTTGAATTTCCAGCAAAATATTCATTTATCTAATGTGAATTAATTCTTACAGTTCCTAGTGCCCTCCCACCAGCTCCCGCTACAGGTATATCTATTTTAATTTTCAGTAACGTGCTGCATTTACTTATGAAAATTAATGCTTTCCCACCTATGTATTTCTTTGAATTTCCAGCAAAATATTCATTTATCTAATGTGAATTAATTCTTACAGGTCCTAGTGCCCTCCCACCACCTCCTGCTACAGGTATATCTATTTTAATTTTCAGTAACGTGCTGCATTTACTTATGGAAATTAATACTTTCCCACCTATGTATTTCTTTTTTTTTTGTAAACCCCTGCCTAGGGTTGAATGGGGGACTGCACCTCAGTGGCCACTCCACCATCCACACCTAAGAGGGAAATTTTATTGAGATAATAGAATGAAAAAATTACATCAGTCGTATGCTAGGAATTCCTAGCTTGTCCAAACGAGCTGCACCTTTAACAGTAGCAGGAAGCTCGTGATAATCAAAGAAAGAATTACATTTGGTGCTACATGCTAAGGATGCTAGTGAGTCGGCCACTGTGTTGGCTTCTCTGAAGATATGCGCGAAACAGTCAACTGCATAGGAAATGCACCATATATCTCTTAATGTAAGGGAGAATGATCCATGGGCAAGGAATTTTCCGCTGGATTGCCTGAATTAGGATCTTAGAGTCACACTCAATGATGGTGGGCTAATCATCGAGAGTGTGGAGATATTGAAGACCATCATGAAGTGCCCTTGCTTCTGCTATAAGGCTATTGGACCTATGTATTTCTTTGAATTTCTAGCAAAATATTCATTTATCTAATGTGAATTAATTCTTACAGGTCCTAGTGCCCTCCCACCACCTGTCGCTACAGGTATATCTATTTTAATTTTCAGTAACATGTTGCATTTACTTATGAAAATTGGTTCTTACAACCCTCCCACCACCTCTGACTTCTACAGGGCCCCCCCACCACTCAGCAGCCAGTTGACGATGCCAGCAGTCATCACGAGGAAGGCACTGTCCATGATGGACGTCGCCCCTGCTGGATCTCCAGGTATATTTATAAGGCTAGTTTACATTCATTAATTATTAGCGGTAAGTTTCTAATATGAATACTTTGACATTTGCAATTGCAGGAAAAAATTAGAACCTTGCACCGCTGTCCATCATGCTATTAGCCTAGTAATGGCACATGTGCCTGGGCCACATTTGTCTTACAAAGAATTTCCGATGGGCGTCCGCGATTCATTGTTCGACATGTTCTTAGTAAGTAACTATGTCATTTAATTCAAGTCTTTTCCAAACTCATTTCATAATAGTCTATTAATTGTAAAGCTTAATTCATTTACAGCAGACTTATCGATTCACTGGTGGATATGATGCGGCACGATGTCGTTCTGGCTGAGAGTCCACTCTGAAGAAAAATTATCGAAAGAGAGTATATGCGGCTCAGAAGAAGGCCCAAAAAATTGCTGGTGGGAGCGAAGACCGATAGCTGTGGAAGGAGCACCGTCCTCTATGGATGAGGAAGGAGGATTGAGAGATACTATGTGACAAATTTGCCGACCCCAAGTGGATAGAAAAGTCCCAAAAAGCCAAATCAAATAGGGCGTCACAGCCAGAGGCAAATTTGCATACATGTGGGTCTGTCTCTTTTGCGACTCATAAAAATAAAATGGTAAGTAATGTTCCAAAATATGAAATACTGATCCGACCGGCATTCTGATCATTCCAACATGACCTGGGAGGTAGACGTGACTTGTCAGAGCTGACGGATTCCAAATCGGACATCCGGTTCGAGCCCCACGCTCAAAAGTGCATTTTGTAAATGCACTTGGTTTCAAATCAAAGCAACCGCGGTCCGGGGGTCCAGAATGTGAAATACTGATCCGACCGGCATTCCGATATTTCCAATACGACCTGGGAGGTAGATGTGACTTGTCAGAGTTGATAGATTCTAAAGCGGATATCCGGTTCGAGCCCCACGCTCAAAAGTGCATTTTGTAAATACACTTGGTTTCAAATCAAAGCAGCCGGGGTCCAGGGGTCCAGAATGTGAAATATTGATCCGACCAGCATTCTGATCATTCCAACACGACTTGCGAGGTAGAAGTGACTTGTCAGAGCTGACGGATTCCAAATCGGACATCCGGTTCGAGCCCCACGCTCAAAAGTGCATTTTGTAAATGCATTTGGTTTCAAATCAAAGCAGCCGGGGTCCGGGGGTCCAGAATGTGAAATACTGATCCGACCGGCATTCCGATCATTCCAACATGACCTGGGAGCTAGACATGACTTGTCAGAGCTGACGGATTCCAAATCGGACATCCGGTTCGAGCCCCACGCTCAAAAGTGCATTTTGTAAATGCACTTGGTTTCAAATCAAAGCAGCCAGGGTCCGGGGGTCCAGAATGTGAAATACTGATCCGACCAACATTTTGATCATTCCAACACGACCTAGGAATTAGACGTGACTTGTCAGAGCTGACGGATTCCAAATCGGACATCCGGTTCGAGCCCCACGCTCAAAAGTGCATTTTGTAAATGCACTTGGTTTCAAATCAAAGCAGCAGGGGTCCGGGGGTCCATAATGTGAAATACTGATCCGACTGACATTCTGATCATTCCAACATGACCTGCGAGGCAGACGTGACTTGTTAGAGCTGACGGATTCCAAATCGGATATCCGGTTCGAGCCCCACGCTCAAAAGTGCATTTTGTAAATGCACTTGGTTTCAAATCAAAGCAGCCGGGGTCCGGGGGTCCATAATGTGAAATACTGATCCGACCGGCATTTCGATTATTCCAACACGACCTGGGAGGTAGACGTGACTTGTCAGAGCTGACGGATTCCAAATCGGACATTCGGTTCGAGCCCCACGCTCAAAAGTGCATTTTGTAAATGCACTTGGTTTTATATCAAAGTAGCCGGGGTCCGGGGGTCCAGAATGTGAAATACTGATCCGACCAGTATTCTGATTATTCCAACATGACCTGGGAGGTAGACGTGACTTGTCAGAGCTGACGGATTCCAAATCGGACATCCGGTTCGAGCCCCACGCTCAAAAGTGCATTTTGTAAATGCACTTGGTTTCAAATCAAAGCAGCCGGGGTCCGGGGGTCCAGAATGTGAAATACGGATACGACCGGCATTCCAATCATTCCAACACGACCTGGGAGGTAGACGTGACTTGTCAGAGCTGACGGATTCCAAATCGGACATCCGGTTCGAGCCCCACACTCAAAAGTGCATTTTGTAAATGCACTTGATTTCAAATCAAAGCAGCCGGGGTCCGGGGGTCCAAAATGTGAAATACTGATCCGACCGGTATTCCGATTGTTCCAACACGACTTGAGAGGTAGACGTGACTTGTCAGAGCTGACGGATTCCAAATCGGACATCCGGTTCGAGCCCCACGCTCAAAAGTGCATTTTGTAAATGCACTTGGTTTCAAATCAAAGCAGCCGGGGTCCGGGGGTCCAGAATGTGAAATACTTATCCGACCGGCATTCTGATCATTCCAACACGACCTGGGAGGTAGACGTGACTTGTCAGAGTTGACGGATTCCAAATCGGACATCCGGTTCGAGCCCCACGCTCAAAAGTGCATTTTGTAAATGCACTTGGTTTCAAATCAAAGCAGCCGGGGTCCGGGGGTCCAGAATGTGAATTACTGATCCGACCGGCATTCCGATCATTACAACATGACCTGGGAGCTAGATGTGACTTGTCAGAGCTGAAGGATTCCAAATCGGACATCCGGTTTGAGCCCCACGCTCAAAAGTGCATTTTGTAAATGCACTTGGTTTCAAATCAAAGCAGCCGGGGTCCGGGGGTCCAGAATGTGAAATACTGATCCGACTGGCATTCCAATCGTTCCAACACGACCTGGGAGGTAGACGTGACTTGTCAGAGCTGACGGATTCCAAATCAGACATTCGGTTCGAGCCCCACGCTCAAAAATACATTTTGTAAATGCACTTGGTTTCAAATCAAAGCAGCCGGGGTCCGGGGGTCCAGAATGTGAAATACTGATCCGACCGGCATTCCGATCATTCCAACACGACCTGAGAGGTAGACGTGACTTGTTAGAGCTGACGGATTCCAAATCGGACATCCGGTTCGAGCCCCACGCTCAAAAGTGCATTTTGTAAATGCACTTGGTTTCAAATCAAAGCAGCCGGGGTCCGGAGGTCCAGAATGTGAAATACTGATCCGACCGGCATTCCGATCGTTCCAACACGACCTGGGAGGTAGACGTGACTTGTCAGAGCTGACGGATTCCAAATCAGACATTCGGTTCGAGCCCCACACTCAAAAGTGCATTTTATAAATGCACTTGGTTTTAAATCAAAGCAGCCGGGGTCCGGGGGTCCAGAATGTGAAATACTGGTCCGACCGGCATTCTGATCATTCCAACACGACCTGGGTGGTAGACGTAACTTGTCAGAGCTGACGGATTCCAAATCGGACATCCGGTTCGAGCCCCACGCTCAAAAGTGCATTTTGTAAATGCACTTGGTTTCAAATCAAAGCAGCCGGGGTCCGGGGGTCCAGAATGTGAAATACTGATCCGGCCGGCATTCCAATCATTCCAACACGACCTGGGAGCTAGACGTGACTTGTCAGAGCTGACGATTCCAAATCGGACATCCGGTTCGAGCCCCACGCTCAAAAGTGCATTTTGTAAATGCACTTGGTTTCAAATCAAAGCAGCCAGGGTCCGGGGGTCCAGAATGTGAAATACTGATCCGACCGGCATTCCGATCATTCCAACATAACCTGGGAGGTAGACGTGACTTGTCAGAGCTGACGGATTCCTAATCGGACCTCCGGTTCGAGCCCCACGCTAAAATAACTCAATTCAAAACTATGTTAGTTTTCAAATTTTAGTTTAGAATAATTCAAAGAAGTAGGTTCTACAATTGATATCTTTACAGTCTTTGATATTATGTTTGATTTAAATTCATGTAATCTAATAAAATATTTAATTTATCTTTATACTAATCTTTTTATTTATGTATGTTTTTTTAATATTGGAGGATCCTTCTGCGAGCGGTACCAGAGGGGATGAGCAGGGCGGTGGGGATGAAGATATGGACGATCTGGAGGACATTTGTTGATTCTGTCGCCAAATTGTTTTTATGTAACGTTGATGAGTTTATTCTGATATTTGATGTAATTTTAATTAAGTTTGATTTCGGATTTTTGTTCGTATGTATTTTTATTTTCGATGATTTTGTAAACAAGTTTTTAATACAAATTTGTAATTTTTTAAAAAAAGAAGAAAATAAATTTCGGACGGATCCGTCTCAAACTTTAGACGGATTTAGGGACGGAAATGATAACCGTGCGAAATTGGCGACGGAAATAACGACGGAAATTAGGCCATCTCAAATTTATGTTGGAATTTTAGAGAAGTTTTAGACCGACAGGGAGACGGAATTTAGTCCGTCTCTATTGCCGTGTATAAGTTGCGACGGAAATAACGACGGGAACTATTTTGCGTCGCAATTTTCAGATGGATGTTGAGACGGATTTTCTCCGTCGCAATATTTAGACGGATATGTAGACGGAAGTTTCCATCCGAATTTGTCTCGTTATCGATGAAATTTGTGACGAATTATTTTTCTGTCGCTACTTTGGGACGGATATTAGGACGAAATAAAATCCGTCGGTTATTTGTGACCCTTTTTTTTAGACGGCCATATTCCGTCTGAAGTCCGTCGCAAAAACGTTTAGCGACGGATTTTACGACGAATTTGGGACGGAATATGGCCGTCGCTAAAACCGCTTTTTCTTGTAGTGAGAGATGAGTTGAGAGAGATTCATTGAGAGGTTGTAACTCAGACTCTTGGTTCAGATACCAGAGCTGAGATGTTTGCTCATTGAGAGCTATTTCCCTTCCGGGTTTTCTCATTTTCGTTTGCTTCTGTCTTTTATTTCCGAATTTTTTTCTTCAAGCTATGAGCCAACAATTGCAGTGGAGGTTTCCACTGGACAGGTGAAGCTGTAATCTTCAGTAGGTGAGACCAGGTCTCGAACGGCTAAGCTGTATCACCCAGCGGTTGCAGAGGATTTGTTCCTCTGGTCAGCAAGCTGTGAAGCTCAGCGGTTGTAAGCCAAGCTGTACTGCCCAGCAGACGCAAGCTGTGTTGCGTAGCAGTAAGCCATACTCAATTGAGTGTGGGGTGGACGTAGGTCTCCTGACCGAACCACCTAAAAACCTTGGGTGTCTTGTGTTTGTGCGATTGTCTATGAACTGTGTGCGATTGAATTTCCTGTTTACATTCACAGTTTGATTCGCTTCTATTCAAATCTAATACTCAAGCTAGTGATTTAGTAAATCTGCCTATATTCTGCATTAGAGCCTTATATTGGTTTTAAATTAGGCAATAGATCTATTCACCCCCCTCTAGATCCACTCTCCGTGGTAATAGACTGCGTCCATCTAACATAACAGTTGATATCAGAGCCTAACTCTTCTATAGGGACTCATCGCCCGAAGAGAAAGGTACAGATGGATGCTCGAGGGATGGTAGCTGAAGGACACTCAACCATAAAGCCCCCATTCTTCGATGGATCTAACTATGCATACTGGAAGAACCGTATGCAAGTATTTTTTAGGGCGAAGGATTATGAGATCTGGAAGGTAGTAAGCAAGGGACCTTATGAGCTGTCCCCTAATGAGGAAGTCTGGACCAAGGAGGAGATCAGGAGGTCTACACTAAATTGGAGTGCCATAAATGCCATTCAGTGCTCTCTGCACCCTACAGAATTCTCTCGCGTATCAGCCTGCAGTTCAGCTAAGGAGATGTGGGATGCACTTGAAGTGATCCATGAAGGGACCTCTCAAGTTAGAGAGACGAAGGCTAATTTCCTAGTGTCTGAATATGTGGCATTCAAGATGATGCCAAACGAGACCATCAAGGAGATGTACGCTCGATTAACTACTATCACAAATGGTCTTAGAGGTCTTGAGAAACCTCAGACAGAATACGATGTAGTGAGGAAGATATTGCATTCCCTGACTCATGCTTGGCATACTAAGGCTACAATGATAGAGGAGTCAAGGGATTTGCGAACCACAAGGGCTGATGAGCTAATTGGCTCGCTGATGGCATATGAGATTAATATGCCAAAGATAGAAGAAGCTGAGAGGAAGAAGAAGCCAATCGCTCTGAAAGCTGGTGCCAGCAAATCCAGCAAATTCAGCAAATCCAGCTCTAGCAGTTCATCATCCTAGGAGAGCCTGAATGAAGAAGATATAACTCGTAATGAGATGGCAATGATGACCAGATAGTTCAGGAGGTTCCTCAGGAAAGGAGCAGGACGATTCAGCCAAAAGAAATATAGTGGCGGCCGAAGGGATAAAAGGTATAAACATAACCCTGCTAGGAAAATTGAAACTAATACTTGTTATCAATACAGGAAAATAGGCCATCTGAAAGCTGACTGTCCAGAGAATCAGAAATACAAGGACAAGTCAAAGAGAAGGAACACGAAAGGGAAAGCAATGGTGAGTACCTGGAGTGATGAAGATGAAGGTTCCTTCAGTAGCAGCTCAGACAGTGAAGCCGAATCTGAGAAGCCCATTCGCCTTATGGCAACAAGCTCTGAAGACAGAGAGGAGGACTCAGATGAGGTAATCACTAGATTCGAAAATTTCACTATTGCTGATTGGGTAGATGCCTACCATGACATAGCTGATAGAGATGATGATATTAGAAAGGAAAACATGCATCTAAGAAGAAAGATTAACTCCATGCAAAATGGTACAACTCTAACTGATCAAATTGCATGTCTAGAATCTGAGAATAAAAAATTGAAACTCACATGTTCTGAATTAGAAGAAATCAAGAATGAGTCAAAAGCCTCTAAAGAAGAAAATGAGAGGTTAGAAAAAGAAACTGATGAACTGAAATTGAAAATTCAGAAATGTGAGAGTGAGATAAAAATTATGAATGAAAAATATCAAGCTGTCCTAAGTGTGAATACAGAATTTAAGAAATCCATTGAAGATATTCAAAAGGATAATGAGGAGAAGCTTAAGACTATTGAGAAAATGACCCAAGGTTCAGATAACCTAAATGCTTTGTTAGGGTCAAAGGTCAACTTCAGAAAAGAGGGCCTTGGATTTAATTCTAGTGCAACAAGAACCTTTGGAATAAAAACTATTTCATTTGTTGCACAAAAAGATAAAGGACCTCTAAGTAGCATGAATTCAAACATTTCAATGAACAAAATTGCTAATCTGAAAAAGCCCAGTGCTGAGGAGAAGGGCAAACAAAAACTGAATGAGATTAGTAGAGCTAGCACATCCAAACAAAATCCCAAAGCTCAGTCTTAGGTTAGGGGTCAACCTACACAGTCTTATAAACCCCATGTTAAGGTCACCAAGTCTCCACCATCACCACCACCTCTGAAGAAGACCCAATACACACCTATGAACAGGTCAGCAGGGTCCAAGGTGTAGGGGAGGCAGAATGCTTTTAGAGCTCAACCCAAACATTTCTACCAACCTAGAGCCTAGTCCCACTTCTTTGCACAATCAACCTATCCAAATAGGTCAGGATGGACTAGGACTCAAGGAAGGTTTACAGGTTATGGACATCAGGCTACACAGTCCTATAAACCTTACACTTGGAATTGGGTTAATGGGTATGGCTCTTGGACACCTAGGAACCAATATTTCCATAGCCATCCCAATGATTACTATGGCCAAAATTTCGTGAATACATCCTGGCCAAGGCACTTGCACAGAAATAATCAATCTGTAAATAATCATGCTAGTGTCAACAAGAAAAAGCAAAACAAAAAGTAATCTGGAAAATCCATTGAACAGAACTGTTTCAAACAAATGTGGATTCCTAAAAGTATGCTTTCTTGTTTTAATTACTTTTCATCTTCTCTGGAGCCCAATCAGTCTTGGGTTCCAAACTTCTCTACCTGATTGTGTGTGCAGGTATGCCTGGCAGCCAAGAACAATTTGTGGTACTTGGATAGTGGTTGCTCCAAGCATATGACATGGGATAAGGCCAAGTTCTGCATGCTGACAGAGAAACAAGGAGGCCTTGTCACCTTTTGTAGCAACACAAAGGGTAAGATTGTTGGAACAGGTAAAGTAGGTAAGTGTACTACTTGTTGCATTGAGGATGTCATGCTGGTTGAAGGATTAGCTTATAACTTACTTAGCATCAGCCAGCTATGTGATAAAGGATGCAAAGTGCTTTTTGACTCTCAATGTTGCAAAGTTTTTGAACCTGATTCCGAAACTGTTAAATTTTCTGGTAAGAGGATAAATAACACTTACATGATAGATTTAGATGATATTCAACATTCTAACCTATGCCTTACTGCTAGTAGAGAAGACTTAGCATTTTTATGGTATCGTAGGTTAGGTCATGCTAGTTACACTGTTTTGCATAAACTGAATAAGCACAGCATAGTCAGAGGACTTCCTGAAGTTTCCTTTAAGAAAGAAAATAAAATCTGTGATGCATGCACTCAGTCTAAGTTAACTAGAAAGTCATTTAAATCTAGGACAGAAAATCTGTCTTCTAAACCTTATGAGCTGATACACATGAACCTTTTTGGGCCAACCAAGTCTGTCAGCTTATCAGGGAGGAGGTATGTATTTGTCATGGTAGATGACTTTTCTAGGTACACTTGGGTATACTTCTTATCACATAAAAGTGATGCATTCACAGAATTTCAAGAGTTCTATCTTAAGAAAAACCAGAAAATTGAAAATATTCTATCTGATCATGGAGGTGAGTTTGAAAACTCACAGTTTGATGAATTCTTCAGGTCAAATGGAATTAACCATAGGTTCTCCTCACCAAGGACACCTGAGCAGAATGGAGTTATGGAGAGAAGGAACAGAACCCTAGTGGAGATGGGTCGTACACTCTTGGTTGAAGGTGGTCTACTAAGGAAGTTCTGGGCTGAAGTAGTAAATACTGCCTGTTATGTAATTAACAGAGCTATGGCAAGACCTTCTACCCAGAAAACACCCAATGAGATCATAAAGGGTAAGAAACCTTCTATTGCTCATTTCAAGGTTTTTGGGTGTAAATGCTTTATACATATAAATGATAAAAGAGACCTTGATAAATTTGAACCTAAAGGTAAACCATGAATTTTTCTTGGTTATTCTGAAAACACCCGAGCATATAGAGTGTATAATCTGAATTCCAAAACTGTTGAAGAATCTCCACATATAGTTTTTGATGAATCCTTATTAAAGACTAATGTTGGTCAATGCAGGAATGAAGACAGTGGTGATATTCTGAAAGAAGGAAATTCTACAGACCAATCCAAAAATGAGGAAGGAAATGAAGAGCCTAATGAAGAAGAGTCTACAGTTCAGGGGGAGGTAAATCAAAATCATGACAATCCAATTGTTAACATTAGATATCTTAAAGATCATCCTGTAGATAATGTGATTGGAAATCTGCATGACCCCTTAGGACCAGAGGCCACTTAAGGATTCAAAATGAATTGAATGCATATGCGTTTGTTTCAAATGTAGAACCCAAGTCCATTGACTGTGTTCTCAAAGATGTGCATTGGATTAATGCCATGCATGAGAAGCTCAATCAATTTGACAGGAATAAGGTGTGGCACTTGGTTCCACCTCCTGATCATGAAACAGTCATAGGGACTAAATGGGTGTTCAGAAATAAAACTGATGAATCAGGGAATGTAATTAAAAATAAGGCCAGACTTGTAGCTCAGGGGTATAATCAGGAATTTGGAATAGACTTTGAAGAGTCTTTTGCCCCTGTAGCCAGGTTAGAAGCAATCAGAATATTATTGGCTTATGCATGTTCCCTAGAATAAATCTTCAGCAGATGGATGTAAAATCTGCTTTTCTAAATGAGGAAATCAGTGAGGATGTCTATGTGAGGCAGCCTCCTGGATTTGAATGCTTAGACTTCCCTAATCATGTCTATAAACTCAGAAAAGCTCTCTATGGTTTAAAGCAAGCTCCTAGAGCTTGGTATGACAGGTTGAGCAAATTCCTCACTGATAAGAACTTCACAAGAGGTGTAGTTGATCAAACATTGTTCACCAAGGTGAGTCATTCAGATATTCTTATCATTCAAATTTATGTGGATGACATTGTGTTTGGGTCAACTAACCCCAAATTGTGTGAGGAATTCTCTCAAATTATGACTAATGAGTTTGAAATGAGCTCAATGGGTGAGCTCAAACTATTTCTTGGACTGCAGGTTACACAATCAAAGGATGGTACCTTCATCTCTCAGTCCAAGTACATAAGGGATCTATTGAAGAAGTACAAAATGGACAACCTCAAGGAAATAGCTGCTCCAATGGGTACCTCAACCAGTTTGGATGAAGATCCTCAAGGTAAACCAGTGGACCAAAGGCTATATAGAGGTATGATCGGATCCCTTCTATATCTTACAGCATCTAGGCCTGACATTCAATTTTCAGTGTGTTTATGCTCTAGATTTCAGGCTAGTCCCAAAGAATCACATCTTAAATCAGTGAAAAGGATTTTTAGGTATTTACTAGGCACCCAAGAGCTAGGTCTTTGGTATCCTGCTAGGTGTGAGTTAGAACTTCTAGCCTACACTGATGCAGACTATGCTGGGTGTCGAGTAGATAGAAAAAGCACTAGTGGCTACTGTCAATTCCTTGGTGGCTGTCTAGTATCTTGGGCATCCAAGAAGCAACACACAGTTGCTTTGTCCATAGCTGAAGCTGAATATGTTGCAGCTGGTAATTGTGCAGCCCAAGTACTATGGATCAAGCACCAACTGGATGATTATCAGATAAAATTGGGATGTATTCCAATGTTATGTGATAATACTAGTGCTATATGCCTTGCGAAAAATCCTGTTCATCATTCTAGGACTAAGCATATAGAGATAAAACACCATTTTCTTAGAGATGTTGTAAATAAAAAGGAAATTGAAATGAACTTCATTGAAACTGAAAAACAAATTGCTGATATTTTTACTAAGCCTCTTGGGAATGAAAGGTTTAAATTTCTTAGAAGAGAACTTGGCTTGTGTAAATTTCAGCATGATGAATAAACTCTCTGGATTGCTTAAATAAACATTGTGAATGTTAATTGTTGCACCAGACTCATTATCATGCATAACATTCATAATTTTTTTGACATCACACTCATGATCATCATTGCATATCATTTAGTCATGACTGTGTCTAAGGTCTCTCTCTCATCTAAAGTCACATGCATATAGATAGGGGGAGTATTGTTAGAAATTCAGAATGGTCATGAAATTTATTGAAATTCAATTCTTTGACCCTGAATGAGTTAAATATGACATATGGCAATCTGTTAGTCAGTTCTGATTCCTAAGTAATAGAAAACAGACTTCTTCATTTATAAGAACTTTAATTGCTTGAAGACTGACTTAATGGTTTAAATTTTATAAACTTTATAGTTTAAAGATTACAATCAGTAAATAAGAAAGCTGAAAATTGATAAAGCTCTCAACCCTTATTTCATTATATGTCAGACAAAGCCAATTATATCTAAAATTTGAAAACTCATCTGAAATCATGTTAGAGAAACTAAGTATGTGTATTGTCCTTAAACAGGTCACTCTGAAACAAATAAAGGACAGCTAAGAAAGATATTAAAAAACATTAAAAATTAATTGAAAAATAACATTGGCAGAGCAATGACTGGTAAAATACTGAGAAACTAAGTGATCCATCAAAGAAATGGACTATACTTAAGTCATGAAGTGTATCAGTTATCTCTGTATAAATGATCAAAACAATGGGGTGGTTTCACTGAGTACCTGGGGGTAACTGGCGTCTGATAAACGTGTACCCTCACACAAAAAGGTGTAAATCAATTTTATTGAGTTTGATCATAGGCAGAATGGTCCATCATGTTGAGTATCTAGGGGTATTGGCGTCTGATAAACGTATACCCTTACGCAAAAAGATAAATGGTACCTGAATGCCCTTAATGAAATACAATGAAAAATGCTGTTCCTTCAAAAGAATTTTCAAGGATGTCAATTTGTTTAATTTCAATACATGACCTGGTGTTTCTTAACAACTTTTAATGAGTCTACGAAAGTAAGATATTCTGAAACTGAATCTCCCATGCAAATGTGATTTTGGTTTATTGTTTTATCATGCACAGAAAACTTATCCAATGATTGTAGTGCATGAACTTAAAATTTATAACCTTTAAACCAGAACTCTATCTGAAAGCTATTTTTCAATTCATATGACTGAAGACTCTGTGCTTTAGAATGCTTATTCCTGAACTACTTGTTCAGAATGCCAGTCAGATGATCTCTCTTGATTCTTTCCCTTGTAATCACTTTCCCTCCTCTTTGTTGATGGCAAAGGGGGAGAATATTGTCTGTTTGTTGAATTCCAGGGGGAGTGTATACATCATGTTATGGCAAAGGGGGAGATCTTGTTGGCAGGGAGCTGCTTTCATTTCAGCATGTATTCATAGCATCTGCATGACAAATCTGACTAACAATTCATGTCTTTCATCAAAATACATCTATATGACAGGATGTTGCTATTCTATATGATAGGGTGTTGCCATCATCAAAAAGGGGGAGATTATTGTGACTGCTTTGTGTTTATGATGTTGACAATATGCTTCACTTCATTGGCAACAGCTTGTTTTGATTGATTGGCAACTGTTTATGTTTTGATGAAATTGTTTTTATTAGATTGTCTGTGTGTTCTATGCATTTCACAGGTCTACACATTGCACACACACACAAGTCTATATACTCAAAGTCTATACATTACATTGTGTTGTGTTTGTGCATCGTTGAGAACACAAGTCTATACATCCATTGCTTCAGTTCAATACCTCCTATGTGCATGCATTGCATCGGTGCATTGCTTCCTCTGTGCATATACTGCATCAGTGCATCCATCAGGCATACAATCTATACACTAATGCATGTGAGGTCATGTCTGCACGATAATGTCTATACATGCTTGCAGGCAGTCAAGTCTACACATTGCAGCTCACACATCCAGCAAGTCTGTACATTGAGTTCGCTTGTTGGCTTTCAAAGTCTACACATTGCACACACACAAGTCTACACACTCAAAGTCCATGCATTGCATTGTTGTGTTTGTGCATCGTTTAGAACATAAGTCTATACATTACTGCATTGCTCGCACAGGCTAAGTCTATACATCGTCCGTCTCAGTTGAGCTTCAAAGCCTGTACATCCACCGTCTCACTTGAGCTATGAAGTCTATACACTGTCCGTCTTACTTAGTGTCTCATGTAGCGTCAGCTCAGTAAGTCTGTACATTGCATTGGCTAAGTCTGTACATTGTCTGTCTCTCTTAGCGTCTTATGCATTTTGCAAAGTCTATACATTGCAGATCACGTAACTAGCAAGTCTATACATTGCATTGTGGTGTTTGTGCTTAAAGTCTATACATTGCATGGCATAGCCCAAATTCTACACATTGCAGCATTGCTTGCATCTACAAAGTCTATACATTGGCTGTTGTCCAGCAACGTCATGCATCATTCTTCAAGTCCATACACTGCACTGTAGTTTGCACGAAGTGAAGTCTGTACAGCGTCATGCATCATTCTTCTAAAGTCCATACACTGCACTGTAGCTTGATCGAGGTGAAGTCTGTACATCCATCAGTGAACTTCCAAGTCTATACATTGGTGAAGTCTGTACATTCACCAGTTGAACCTTCAAAGTCTATACATCGGTGAAGTCTGCACATCCACCAGTTCAACTTCGAAGTCTATACATTGGTAGCTTTACCTACGTTGCACTCGCAAGTCTATACATCGGTAGCTTTACCGACGTTGCACTCGCAAGTCTATACACTGGTAGCTTTACTTACGTTGCCCCTTCAAGTCTATACATTGCAGCTGAGCTGAAGTCTGTACAGCTGTTGCCTTGCCAAAGTCTATACTTTGTGAACTTTCAAGTCTGTATAGACCTCGCTTTGCTCAAGTCTGTACATCGTCAAGTTGTCTTGGCAAAGTCTATACATTGTGCTTGCTCAAGTCTGTACAGCCTTTCCTTTGGCAAGTCCACACATCGTGAAGTCTATACACTCGTTTGCCTTGCAGTGCATCAAGTCTGTATAGCCTCTCCTTTGGCAAGTCCACACATCGTAAAGTCTGTACAGCCCTTGAATTGGCAAGTCCATACATCGTTCTGTTGTATGTCTAAGTCTATACATTGCACGAGCTGAAGCCTGTCTAATTCTACACATTGCTTCTTCATGCATTGCACGAAGTCTGCACATTATGTGCTGCATGCTCATCAAGTCCATACACTGGCAAGTCTTTACATTGCGTAAGTCTAAACATTGGCTGCTGAATGTTCTTCAAAGTCTGCACATTGCATTACACTTCAGCAAGTCTGTACAGCGGTTGCCTTCATATAGGAAGTCTGTACACCGCATAGCATTGCATATATGAAGTCTATACATTGCAGAGTCTATACATTGCATTCGCATTCACAGAGTCTATACAATGCAAAGTCTATACAATGTATTACACCCTACAAAGTCTGTATAGGGTTGTAGACTTAAACTGATAACTATGTTCGTCTGTCTGATTGGGACTGCTTGCTGAGATTGATGACATGGCTCGTGATCCAAGGATGGACGAGGTGCCCAGATGGTGACACGTGGAAGCAGCTCAATCAGGATAGTGCCAGGTGGTCGAAGTTCCTCGAATCTGGCAAAAGCATTGGGCGGGAAATGTGGAAGCCACGTGCCCTTATCCAATCTGCTGCTGGTATATGTATGAGCTTTCTTCTTCAGAAGGAGGCTGATCGATCGAGTGGTAAAGTATATACAGTGAGACTGAAAGTCTGAAGCAGTAGAGAGCCACCGAGATCCACAGAGAAGAAAAGCAGAGAAGAGAAGAAAGAGAGAAATGAGAGATGAGTTGAGAGAGTTCGATTGAGAGAGATGAGTTGAGAGAGGTTCATTGAGTGGTTGTAACTCAGACTCTTGGTTCAGATACCAGAGCTGAGATGTTTGCTCATTGAGAGCTATTTCCCTTCCGGGTTTTCCCATTTTCGTTTGCTTCTGTCTTTTGTTTCCGAATCTGTTTCTTCAAGCTGTGAGCTAGCAATTGCAGTGGAGGTTTCCACTGGACATGTGAAGCTGTAATCCTCAGCAGGCGAGACCAGGTCTCGGACAGCTAAGCTGTATCGCCCAGCAGTTGCAGAGGATTTGTTCCTCTGGTCAGCAAGCTGTGAAGCTCAGCGGTTGTAGGCCAAGCTGTGCTGCCCAGCGGACGCAAGCTGTGTTGCGTAGCAGTAAGCCATACTCAGTTGAGTGTGGGGTAGACGTAGGTCTCCTGACCGAACCACCTAAAAATCTTGGGTGTCTTGTGTTTGTGCGATTGTCTATGAACTGTGTGCGATTGGATTTCCTGTTTACCTTCACAGTTTGATTCGCTTCTGTTCAAATCTAATACTCAAGCTAGTGATTTAGTAGATCTGCCTATATTCCGCATTAGAGCCTTATATTGGTTTTAAATTAGGCAATAGATCTATTCACCCCCCTCTAGATCCACTCTCCGTGGTAATAGACTACGTCCATCTAACATAACAATGTGAGCAAGGTAAGAGCATTTCCAAAAGCCACAACTTAAACGGCTAACAGCCCACCACCACATCTCTCAGTAAATTAATCATCATTCAGTCTTCAGACAACCTTCTCACGCAAACTTAAGCTCACACCAATGACAGAGCGCGCAACAGAATTTTCAAATTCATTAGACACCACAAGATGACCCCCATTAGAGCAAAGCACAGCCTCTCAAGATTTTAAACATCCACAAGGTAGCATCTAGCTTACTGAACCAGAACCAGTGACACTCCACTAGAGGAGATATCAGCTGACAACAGACCAGATACAATGAGCTCAGTAGTAGAAGAAATACCAAATCCCATGTTCTCTTTTTCAGAAGGGTATACCTCTAATGACCAGCTGCCTTAGATAGTCTAAACTCCCTCTTTGAGTGAGCAGAGATTTCCAACAGACATTATTATTTATTTTTTTTTAAATTTCACAGAAATGCTACTCTAAATGATGACATTGTGTTAAACTGCATGCAAGATTCCTAATCATTCAACATGATCAATTTCAGAATGAGATTCACTATCTAGCATTCATCACAAGTTTGCATCCTCCTAACAGCACGAGTTAATTACATGACATTGATCACTGTAGAAGGATAGAGATCATGCAGGCAGTTGTAACTTAAAAAGAAACAGATGTAAACTAGAGAAGAAATTAAATTCAACTAACCTTTGTGTGCCTTGGTTTTATTTTCCCTTTATTTTCCTTCTTCAAGACACACCTATAAAGTAAGATCAACCTGCAAATTTTGGGGACCCAAAGACTATTTGGTCTTATTAGTTGAGTGACACCTCTAGCAGGTGCACTCCAAGGTTTCCAAGTTTTTTTATTATCAAATTCCAAATCATGACATTTATTCATAATATGACCCATTCTCCCACAATAATAACAGTGAATAGCAGAATTCAAATGTTTGTTGACAGAATAAACATTGAATCTTTGTGGGTGGACTTTCGTTAAGATGGTTCTGCCATGGAGATTGTTACCTCTTTTTGCATGCCAACATTCAAATTCATGGTGGCCAATTCTTCCATAAGCAATATTTTTACTATCAAAAACATTTTTATTTACAGGGGAGTTTCCAAATTTTTAATTGACTCTCTTTCTTTGAGCATGCCAGCAATGGACTCCAATATGGCCCGACATCCCACAGTGGTAACAATGAATTTTCTTCTTCTGAACTGCATGGTGAGTGTTTTGAGTTTTTTCATCATAAAATTTCTTGGAGGCTAGCTCATCTAGCTCCATTGTTCTACACTCATACATTTTATGACCAATTTTTCCACAGTAATGACATGAAAAGGTTTTTGTGTTTGCATGTGACTGAATGGGGAAGCTTTCTCTAACATGAACTTGTTCAGGAAAATTTTTAGAGACAAGAGAAACTTTAACATCATTAGATGAAAGTTTGGTTTTATGTTTGCTTTCACTCTTTTTTTGTTTTCCTCCATTTTTTGAATTTTTACTTTGTTCTTCACTTCTCTTCACCGTGAACTGAAATACATATGAAGTAGAAGGTTTTTCTTGTTCTGAACTTTTAACGAAAATAATTTTCAATTTATTTCCATCAACCTTCTTCATTACTGGACTGTAACCCAGTCCCTCTTTCTGAAAATTTACATTAGCTCCAAGCAGCTTATTCAAATTATCTTTTCCCTTAACAAACTTTGACAGGGAATTCTTTAGATCTTGAATTTCAGTTTGCAAGGAAACAATGTACTCTTCACAGGAAATGACTTGAGTATGCAAACCATCATTTAGACTTTTTAGAGTCTCATTCTCCTGCGTTAACTTCAATTTTATATCCAATTCTTTTTCTTCCAAGACTGATTTTCCTCTTTCAAATGCTAACCATTTTTCAGAGAGAACAATATTCAGAACCATCAACTTTTTATTTTGATCTTTTAAATAACCATTTTCTTCAAGGAATTTGTCTTGGCATTCATCAATTTCCTTTTTCTGTTCAAGCAATGAATCATTTTCTTCTTTCAAGGATTTGATTAGATTTTTCTGTATATTATCATCAGCATCAATATCTTCAATCAATTCCTTTAAGAAGGCACATTCATTACACGAATTTTTATTTTCAGATGCTTTATTATTAAGACTTTCATTTTCAGATTTTAATCTGTCTATTTTAGATCTCTCCTTTTTCATGTCTGATTTCAAATTTTCATTTTCAACTTTCAAGCGAGTAACTTCAGAAATCATTCCTTTTCTAAGTTTTTTCTTTTCAGACTTGACTCTATCATATTTATTCAATAAATGCTCATTCACGGAGAGTAAATCATCATAACTAAGATTCTCAGCTTCAGAATTTACCTGGGAGGATGATTCCTCATACTAATCTCTGACCATCAAACATATTTCCTCATCTCCACAAGATCTTCCCAATATTTTGTTGATGATTTCCACTGCGCTCCTGCATTCATTAACACATTGAAAGCAATTAGAGTCTATTGCCCTTTTTGTTAGATTTAAGGCCTTTTGATTTTCTTCAGATTTCAGTCTGTCTGAGGATCTCCATTGAGATTTGTCCTCTGGAACTTCATATGGACTGTAATCTATGAGTACCCATAAGTCAGAACTCAAATGTATCACATAGTCTCTGAAACGACCGTACCAGCCATAGAAATCCAAACCAGTGTATATAGGAATTTCAGCCACAAGAACAAGACAAAATAGATAGAGCAAATCAAATCACACCGAAACCAAATCAAGGAACGAATCTGCAGGTTGTTAGACCTTTTGTGCAGAAACCCGCTCTGATACCAATTGATGGGATGCAGCAATGGTGCGTGTAGGATTCAGAGGGGGGGTGAATGAATCCCTCCAAAAAAATTGACCGGACAAAAATCAATTAATCCAAAGTCAAGGGCCTGATTAAGTCAGATCATAGACTCGAATGACTTATATGCACCAGTAGACTTGAAAGCCAAATGAAACTGATCGAGCCTAGTTATGCATCTATCGATTCACAAGAGACAATCCGACCACACAGAACACAAGGGATTTTTTAGATGGTTCAGTTTGCAACCTGCAGACCTACGTCCATCCCTCACTCCAAACCGAGTGAGGCTTCCTGCTGCCTAATAGCTTGAAACCGCTACACAATACAGCTTGCGTCCGCTGAGCCTCACAGCTTGCTTACAAACAGCTGAGGAACACAACTTGCTATCCAGAGGATCCCTCCTCTGACCGCTGAGGATTACAGCTTAACCTCTGCTGCCACAGAGCCGAACAGAAAAATTAAGATAAGAAATAAAAACAGTGGAAACAGCTATTGAAGGCTGACAATGAAATCCAATGAAAAATAGCTCACACAGGAGCAAATTGGACTGAATTTGATCCAAGTACCAGTGGACAAACTTATCAGAGACTCTTCTCACGAACTCCCTCTTTCTCTATCTCTTTTCCTTTTTCCACAAGCTCTCTATATCTTTCTCCTTCTTTTCTGCTCTCTGGACTGGGCTGTGAAAACCTGCTTCTACTTCATCTCTCTCTTCTTTTCAATATCTTTTCTACCTTAGATTTGCAACTTCTTATATTCTCTTATTGGGCGTGTGGAGGAAGAACTCCCGCCCATATGCTTCCAGAAGGCTCTCAGCCACGTGTCATCATCTGAGTGTTGTAGCCTTCCACGTGGCATTCTTTTAGAGGACAATCTGCCTTGGATCACGTGTCCTTCCTCGGAGAGAAACTCTGCATTGAGTAGATGTATGTAAGTCAACCATAGCACTGACTTAGTATTAGGTTATCAGAGGTTTGAACCGGCCTTAGGGATGGTAGCGGCATGAATTGCACTGAGTTGATATAAGGAAAAGTGGGAGATGTACTGACATATGAATGTGTATGACACCATATGCACAGACCTTAGTGTCCAAATGTGCAAGTGATATGCACCGACATGATTCCATGAGACACAGGAGGAAAACTATGCACCGAGTCAAAAATGTCTAAAGATATGCACTGTCTTATAAAGTGTCTAGAACAGAGGATGGACCGACTCTAAAAATGTGTAGGACAGAAAATGCACCGAGTTGGATTTGTGGTCCAAGCAAGAGTTGCACCGAGATGGCGATATCCTATCTAAGTGAAACCTTGCACCGAAATGGAGATATCCTATCTAAGTGAAACCTTGCACCGAGATGGAGATATGCTATCTAAGTGAAAGCCTGCACCGAGATGGCCGAAAAGAATGCACTGACACTAAATGACAAAACTAAACAGTGCGTGCTGGACAAGAATTGCACGGACCTAAAAACTTGCACCGACCCCGAGAGGTGAGATGCAAAGGTAAGAAATGCACTGACCCCTTTTGATGAATGAGACAAGTGATGCACCGAGGGAGAAACAGAACGAGAGTCTGTGTGCGTGAATAGAAACTTGCACCGAGGCAAGCACTTACGCGTGAAATGCAAAATAAGGCTAGACTAGCACCGAGCTAGATCTCTAGCAGGACAACACATGCACTGACTATGATTACTCTTATGAAATAACATGCACCAAGTGAACCAATCATAACAAATAGAATTGAAGGATTTAAACACTATAATCTAAACATGATTCATAGAAAGTCATTATCAAAACAAGGGTTCCAACAGTCTCGCCATCTTCTTCAGAGCCCATTGATGACCTCTGGGCCAAAATTGATAGCAGAGTGGAGTTCCATCTCCCCGATGCACCATCATTTGGCTTGCAGTCCTCAGATGAGATGGTGTGGTAGAATTTAGAGATGCTCAAGCAAACTGTCCTGGCTCGTCGGGACTTATCTTACATCCAACTGAGGGGGCTGGCTGAGTCCATATCACGCACCCTCATAGCATTTGGTTGCCCCATGCAGGACTGGGTGCCCCGAGTAGTATTGTTAGTTAAGTATGTAAACCGGCGAGAATTTGTTGAGCACGGCCTGAGGGACCAGCTGACCGCCTTGGCGCTTCAATGGCAAGAATGCCATACCGCTATACGGGCTTCCACGGAGTTCATTAGCGAGCGCAGGAGTATCGCCGAGGGAGCGGCTGAACAAGCTTCCTTCTTGCGGCAACGAGTTTCTGAACTCCATGCCGAGCTAGCTCATGACGAAGAAGACTTGGCTTGCACTGAGCAGCTAGGGGTGCGATGCTCAGGCGAGGCCGAGTTAGCGGAGAAGCACATTGACTCTTTTAAGGAGGATCTATAGAGACTGGAATCTGAGGAACATCGATTGCAGGATCTAGCTGCCCATCCTTCTGTCGGACTTCCGGCACTTGATGATATCTCTCGCCATTCGGGCCAATGATGTGTACTTTCTTATTTTATTTTCCTCCTTATTTTTTTGTATGTAGCATCCAGGGGCTTCATGTACCCCTTTCATGCAATGATATTTTCCTTCAGTCTTGCCTTACATACTTGTGCCGGGCTTCAGCTGTGTATTTATTTTCCTTCCTTCCCCAATATAAATGGAAGTACGAGGCTAGGTTCACCAATCTTAGGGTGTGTTAGCTGCTAGGACAGGAGAGCACTTACACCTTCAGGGAAGTGGCGAGGAGTTGGCTCCACTGCCACGCTACGTCCCCCAGAATCAAGGTTAGGCTAGATTGAGCGAAAAATATGCTTTTTGGTCGATGCCGGAGCATTATCATATTCACCGGCTGAACGAATATCAGGGCCAAGAGGTAGATTCTGCCTTAACGAGGACGAAGGGTCCAAGTTAAAGTCTTGTCCACTGATTTTGTCAATGATGATGAAAATCGGGGCATCGTCGACATTGGGTAGAATGTCAAAGCAAAGAGGGGTTTTAATATCATTAACGAGGATGAAAGGTCCAAGCTAAGGTTTCAATTACTGACGTCACCGATGCTGATGACAATCAGGGTAGGTGTATTCATTGACATTGGGTTAAATGTCGAAGCAAGAAATGTTTTTAATGTCATTAACAAGGATGGAAGGCCCATGTTAAGGTTTCAATCACTGACGTCACCGATGCTGATGACAATCAAGGTAGGGGTATTCATTGACATTGGGTTAAATGTCGAAGCAAGAAATAGTTTTAATATCATTAACAAGGATGGAAGGTTCGAGTTAAGGTTTCAATCACTGACGTCACCGATGCTGATGACAATCAGGGTAGGTGTATTCATTGACAATGGGTTAAATGTTGAAGCAAGAAATAGTTTTGACATCATTAACAAGGACAGAAGGTCCGAGTTAATGTTTCAATCACTATCGTCACCGATGCTGATGACAATCAGGGTAGGTGTATTCATCGACATTGGGTTAAATGTCGAAGCAAGAAATGGTTTTAATATCATTAACAAGGACAGAAGGTCCGAGTTAAGGTTTCAATCACTAACGTCACCGATGCTAATGACAATCAGGGTAGGTGTATTCATCGACATTGGGTTAAATGTCGAAGCAATAAATAGTTTTAATATCATTAACAAGGATGGAAGGTCCGAGTTAAGGTTTCAATCACTGACGTCACCGATGCTGATGACAATCAGGGTAGGTGTATTCATCGACATTGGGTTAAATGTTGAAGCAAGAAATAGTTTTGACATCATTAACAAGGACAGAAGGTTCGAGTTAACGTTTCAATCAATGTCGTCACCGATGCTGATCACAATCAGGGTAGGTGTATTCATCGGCATTGGGTTAAATGTCGAAGCAAGAAATAGTTTTGACATCATTAACAAGGTTGGAATGTCCGAGTTAAGGTTTCAATCACTGACGTCACCGATGCTGATGACAATCAAGGTAGCTGTATTCATCGACATTGGGTTAAATGTCGAAGCAAGAAATGGTTTAAATATCATTAACAAGGATGGAAGGTCCGAGTTAAGGTTTGAATCACCGATGTCACCGATGCTGATGACAATCAGGGTAAGTGTATTCGTTGACATTGGGTTAAAAGTCGAAGTAAGAAACAGTTTTAATCATCAAAACAGGCGGAAGGCCTATTCCGATTGGACTTTGCCGTATAGGTGGTGTATTTTCGGTGGGTCATCTAGTGGTGTCCTACTTATGAAGATGTCTTGGGAGAAAACATCTTTATTATATATATATACCTGGTGGGGTACCCGATTTTACCTGGCGGGGTACCCAATTTTACCTGCAGCGCCCTTTCGGATTTTTGCCACAGTTGGGTTATTGGCCTTTTTGCCCTTGTCCTAATGAAGGAACAAGTCTAGCGGGGCACCTCTATTTTAAGCCCCACTTTTTCTTTTTTTTTTTATTCTCTTCTTTCTTTTTTCTTTTGATGATAATCAGGAACAATAGATGATCATTGGTTCGGACCCAGAGCATTTGGTCAATAGAGGGTTTGTTCATCGGCAAAGACGGATGCCAACGCAAGAGCAGGAATTAGTGCCAATTCGGGCGTAAGGCCCACAATGGCACCTTTGTGTATATATGAATGGCTAGGGCACGAAGCCTTGCGCCGAAGAGGGGTGTATTCGTTGACAAGATCCAATGCCAACGCAAGGGATAGAATTAGTGCCGATTTGGGCATAAGGCCCGCAATGGCAATGCTATGTATATATAGTTGGCTACGGCACGAGACCTTGTGCAAAAGAAGGGTTTGTTCGTTGACAAGGGTGAATGTCAACGCAAGGAGTAGAAGTTTCACCGATTCGGGCATAAGGCCCGTAATGGCAACACTGTGTATATGCGAATGGCTAGGGCCCGAAGCCTTGCGCCAAAAGGGGCTTATTCGTTGGCAGGATCAAATGTCAACGCAAGGGGGGATATCCACCGATTCGGGCGTAAGGCCCGCAATGGCAACATTGTAGACATAGTTGGCTAGGGCACACGGCCTTGCGTCGAAGAATGGCTTATTCGTTGGCAAGGACGAATGCCAACGCAAATGATAGAATTGGTGTCGATTCGGGCGTAAGGCCCGTAATGGCAATACGACATATGAGCTGGCTAGGGCACGGAGCCCTGCGCCGCAGGGCTGTGTATTCACAGACATGGGGTTAATGCCTGTGCAAAGAAAAGAGTTTTTTTTTAATCCTCACGGACGTAAGGTCAATCGAAGGCATTTACGGAGGTAGTATTCAAGGCAGGGTTCTTTTCATCCATACGTGCATAAGGTCCGTTGGATGTCTTGAAAATAATGTTCACGGACATGGGTTCAATGTCCGAGCAAAGAGAGAGTTTTCTTCTTCCGATCAGACGTAAGGTCCGTTGGAAGTCACGTACGTAAGATTCACGGGTATGGGGTTAATACCTGAGCAAATGAGAAGTTCTTTCTTTACCCAGATGAGTGTAAGGTCCGTCGGGGGCATTATGACCTGGTGGGATTGTGGTTGGACCATGGGTGCTTTTAGTCTTCAGGCATCGGTGTAGCTGCCCGGTATAGCTTCATATGCTTCACGTTGAGAGGGGAGAACTGGACTGCGCCCTTGTGATCTACAAGGATTTAAGCACCTCCTTCATAGACCCGATTGACAATATACAGGCCCACCCAAATTTCAGTCAGTTTTCCCTTGGGGTTGGCTGCCATAACTTCTCTTCTCTTGACCATAACAAGGTCACCTTTCTTGAATTCTCGCTCCTTGACCAGCTTGTCAAAAGCACGGGCCATGCGAGCTTGGTATAACTGAATATTCTATTATGCTCAGAGTCGCTTTCCTTCCAAATCGGCCAGCTCCTCCAATCTTTTTTCCACATTGGTTTGTTCACTGCTGACCAAACCATGCTGAATGGCGACCCGCAATGATGGGACTTCCAATTCAATTGGTATTACCGCTTCTGACCCGTACACGAGGGAGAATGGTGAGCAGCCAGTTGGGGTTTTATAAATTGTACGATAAGCCCAGAGTGCTTCATATATCCTTTCTTACCAATCTCTTTTACTGGAGTTAACGATCTTCGCCAACAAGGTGCACAATGTTTTATTGAAGGCTTCTGCAAGCCCATTAGCTTGAGGGTTGTATGATGCGGGACGGACCACGGACTCAACTCGAATTAGGAATGTGATTCTCGGAGTCTAGACGAACTCGCGATTGTCCCTTAGCGAGGGAAACGTGGGACCGGGCACGGTTAAGAAACCGGCCGTGAGTCACGGGTTTCGACTTTTCCGTGTAGACTCAGATCGAGTCACGGGACGGTACACTCAATCTCACTCTCTCGCAGCGGTGATAATAGAATAACAAGCTAGAAACCTACACTCGCAGCGACATTCAAAGCTATACAAGATAAGCAAATACGGTAAAGAGTGGGGAGCGAGTGTACCTCCACGCTCCGGGCGTGGGGAAGACGTTCCCGGCCAGTTACGGTAACTCCCGGTTAACAACAGTAAAAGTTAATTACAACAGTTAAATTTTATCTCCCACTCCACATAGGGAGGTAAAGGGATACAAGTGGGCCCGGGAGGACCGACCCTGAGTTGACGGGCAGCAATCTGGAGGTGAACTCGGCACGAACTCGGCCTGCTGGTCTGACTCGACAGTATTCCAACTCGGTGCTGACTCAACTCGGTAGCTAACTCGGTGTACAGCAAGCAATGGCTTCCAAAGGAACGTTGCCTTCCTGACGTCTTGTGGAGGCGCCACTTGGCTGAGACGTTGGCGGGATGTCCCTGATCGACTTCCTGAAGGGGCGGCTCCTGAAGTTGACTTTTGACACTTGTTCTTGAATTTTTTTCATACTGTAATTTCGGACCTGCACACAGGACAGATCTGCAGTCCTTGACGATAAAAATGCTTGCGCCCAGATCCAGAGGCCGATCGAGGCGTGGCAAGTACCGTTGGAAAGAAGACTCAGAGATCTATAACATAATGTTTTTAAAGCTTCATCCACCACACGGATTGAAAATGAAAACTTCTGCAAACTGACTTTTTTTCCTGACCCGGACTGATAGACACATAGGGCAGCAAACATTCTGCCTGAAACACACCTTTGACTGAGGGGTAAACGATTTTTGTAGAATCCAAGAAAATTATGGTGGAAAGGGATATACGTGGGGAACACTCAGTATTTTTTGGGATTATCTAAAAATAGATAAGGGGGTGGAAAAAATAGAACAAGATGACTCTGTACTGTAGATCTGCAGAATGACAGATTGATAGGGGTGGTATAGAAATTGCGGGAAAAATGTCAAACGAGATCAGAATGGGGCATAAGATATATGGATGGAAAGCTAACAAAGAGAGGAAGAAGCTCTCAAAAATTCAGCTCGATCAGACAACATCATAAAAAGCTAGATCCACGGAGGTGGGGTTCTGTCTTGATGGAGATAGAACTCCGGTGGCGGTGGCACGACGGCGGTGCGACGGCGGCGGCCGTAGAAAGGGAAGCTAGAGGGGCTCAGGAGAAGGGGATTCAATCCCTGGAGGGCTGGAGGAAGGAGAAGAACAGCAGGAGGAAGAGAGAGGGGCGCACCCTCCTTGGAGCTCTCTTGGGGCAAATGCCAATTTTTTACTTCATTAATCTCTAATGACACTATACATAGGCTTATATAGAGAATGGCAAAGGGTGGGAGGCTGGGAATTTCATGGGAAATAGGCTATTTTCTTACCCCATGTGGTCAAAAACCCAAAATAAATAAATTACATATGGAGGGGACACTCCTTTGACTAGGTAGGTAAGGTAGGTGGCCTCCCTTTGACATTTTCAACCACTTGTCTCCCATGTATCCAATTGACCTTCTAGATGCCACCTAGGACTTTGACCGGCCCCACATGGACCCATATGGTTTATGTGGACTAATGGAGAAGGAGTGAGGGCCCCCTTGCTGGACCTACAGATAATTTGCATAAAAACCCACACAATCTTAGGGAATGACACATTGGCTTACAAAGCCTTACAATTGCACATATACTTTCCCAAGGATATAAAAGCAAACTAAAGGACACAAATACAAAATAAAAATGTCAATGCTCGGTGTCGATTCCCATCATTGTAGGGAGACGAAGTCCTCCAATCAATTTTATATTTATCGACCAACCGGTATATCTTCTAATTTTTGAAATGGCTGCCATTGTCGAAAATGATTCGGCTGGGAACCCCAAACCAGAATATTATATTCGGGTAGAAGAACCTGGCGACCAGCTCTCCCGTCACTTCTCTTAATGCCACCGCCTCCGCCCATCTGGAGAAGTAGTCTGTGGATGCCAAGATGTATTTGCATCCAATGGAGGAGGATGGCAGAGGACCTACCACGTCTGTGCCCCATTAAGCAAACGGCCAACTTGGGATGGTAGGATGTAGTGGTGCTGGAGGCCTCCTCGGGACGTTAACATGCTCCTGGCATTTCTGACAAGTCTTGGCGAACTTGCAGCAGTCATCAAACATGGTGGGCTAGTAATAGCCCAGCTTCTTTATCTCAATTTTCATTTTTGGATCGGCTTGATGTGCCCCAGCTGATCCAGCATGCACCTCATGCATGACTTTCATGGCTTCGTCAATGGACAAGCAACGCAACAGGATTTTATTTCTGGCATTCGCCATTATTCAAAATAGAGTTCCGTTTCTCATCTCATAAGAATCTTTGATTCTTATTAACTTCATTCTCTGTTCTTTTTCTTTTGGCAGTTGTTGTCGTTGAAACCACAGTAGCAGGTGCTCCCACCAATCAGGTTATCGAACTTCTTCTACAACCATTACATCATTTTCTTCTCCTGTAACTGGGACATCCATCACACTTGGCACCTGTCGCCTATTGATGATGGTCACATTTAGGCTTTCATCTGACGGGACTGCCAGGGAACTAGCTAGCTTTGCGAGGGCGTCTGCCTGAGCATTCTGTCCTCGGTTGATCTGCTTTACTTGGACGAAATAGAATTTTGCCATCAAGCCTAGGGCCAGCCGGTGATAGGGCATGAGTTCTGGCTTCCGGACATCAAAATCTCCTTCGACTTGTTTAACAATTAGCATGGAATCCCCATAGACTTCTAGCATTCGAATCCCCATGGATAAGGTGATTTGCAGGCCGATAATCAAAGCCTCGTATTCTGCCTCTGATGTGACACGACCTCGGACCTAATGCAAGCAAGCACAATCGCATTCAAAACGGGCCAAATTGGGCCACCGCTCTATCGTCACTCACCCAAGCCCGGGGTGACTTGGCAATGCCAAGGGGAGGATGTGGGGTTGGGCCCTTGCTGGTAGAGGGCCAGCAAGGCCAAGACTTGATTCCCAAAGGGTGGGGATGCCCAAA
This sequence comes from Amorphophallus konjac, assembly GCA_022559845.1. NCBI lineage: Eukaryota > Viridiplantae > Streptophyta > Magnoliopsida > Alismatales > Araceae > Amorphophallus > Amorphophallus konjac. The sequence goes on along the minus strand of CM040122.1, from coordinate 191,930,979 downwards.
TCAAGGGGGCCGACAAAGTGCCAAAGGCACCGGTTGTAATATTCTCACGGTGATCACTCAAGTTTATGGGACTTGAGGATCGGGCTCTCACTCGCATAACCAGCAGAATTAGAACTAATATTGAAAGACAAGCACTAAGTGGAGTGAAGGTTTGAGCACTTACTCGACCGGATTGAAGAAACCGGTCCCGGTCGGAGACGAGGGCGAGCGGGGAGGCGAGTGGATCCCCACACGCCGCGGCGGTGTCGCTTGACCTGCCCAAACAAGTTACAACACTACACCTCACGTAGGAGGGGGATCTTGGGGTGAGGGTTAATAGAAATTACAATCAATACTACCTCCACACAGGGAGGGACCTTCAACCGGTCAAGCGGGGTGGGGAAACTAAAGTAAAGAACGAGGAATAAGGGTGGACGCCGAATCTGCTTGCTGTCTGCGAGCCGGGACAGAGAGTCGGTGTTGCTACTGTAGATCTTGATCAGGAATTTTGTTGATGACTAAACCAGAGGGAAAACCTTCGTAGATGGAAGGGGAATGCCTCAGAATTTTCTTAATTTCTTCTGGAGTCGCTGCTGGTCGGGGCAGGAGCTTGAACAGGGCCTCTATTTCTCGGACTAGCAGGGGCAGGTCACCAACAGTAGGATGCAGAGGCTGTCCTGGCCGCTCCCGAACTCCAAATTTGATGCCATCAGCGCCGTTAGAACCGTGGGTGAGTCGTTTTTGCATAAAAAGAAACGGGGACACCAGAAGAGGTCGGAGACAATATGTGGAACCAGAAGAGTGAGGAGGGGTCGGTGCTGACTGTAGAAAGCAGAACCGCACATTCGGGGGAGAAAATTGGTAACTTCTGTTCCCGGATTCTGAATGAACTTCCGCTGCATGAATCTGAAACTAGACAGGTCAAAGAGGAACTTTGAAGAAGAACTTGAAGACTGATTCCTTCAGGGTCCATCATGGCAGAGCTTCTAATCTGGTTCAGGTCCTTAGCCGAGACAGAACCGCGCAGCTGTGGAAGAATGGACCTCGAGGATGGCTCGGAGATCAGATGAAGACGAAACCACTTCGGTTGTGAAGGAGACTGGCAGACGCCTCCGATGATGGCTCTTGAGTCTTCAAACTCGTCCGGAGGTGATCATGGTGGCCGCTGCAAACTGCTGCTCTGTTGTAGATCTTCAGTTGAGAGCTGTAGGTTGATGATGATGGGAGGAATGGGGTATATGGGAGGGGAAATGGGGGTGGATGACTGTGGGGAAAGCCCGGGCTGTGAGGGGGTCTAGGAGGGGGTGTTATAAGGTGGGGGAAGGGAAGAATGGGGTCTGGAAGGGGATCTAACAGGTGGTGGGAGGAGGAGCTACGAATTTGGGAAGGTGGGTGAGAGGAGAAGGTGAGGGGGGGCACAAGTGAGTGGAGGGAAGGATGGATTTCAAATTCAAATATGCTTTGGAAGTTGTGGGGTTGTGTGGGGAAGGGGTTCATTGTGTTGGAATGGGAAAAGTGGTGTTGGAATGTGGAGGATGGTGTTGGAATGGTGAGGGATCTCCTTGGGACTAGGGGGGTGGAGTAATGGAGGCCATGGGGAAGTGGAGGGCTTTAATGATGGTAGGTGGGGGTTGAGGTGGTTGGGAAAGGAGGAGAGAGAAGAAAATTTGAAATTGGGTGTTGAGGAGAGAGAAAGTGGAGTGAAAAAGAGGGATTAGGAGAGGGAAGGGTGGGGAATCTCTCCCCTAGGGTTTCTCACCCAAAAAATGTTGGAATCACTCCACTAAACTAAGCTTTGGATACTCAAATGGCATTTTTCATTGATTCATTCATTACCTCCAAATGAAGGAAATGGGGCCCTATATATAGGAAACCCACATTTTACAATAAGTCCCTTACAAAAGACTCAATAATAAATAACTGAAGGGGTAGGGGGGGCTCATGGGCCAAGGCCGAAGAATTGGGCCCAATAGCACATTACACAATCTAATGACACTCAAACTTAGGAAAATAAATGCAAGACCTAGGAACATGACTCAAATAAAAGGGAAAATACATCAAATGACTCAAATAAAATTACATAGGACTCAAAATTAAATGACTAAACCATGTCGGATGCAACCGGGGCGAGGAGACGAGCTGTGATCGTGGGCATGGGAGGTGATGTCCCCATCATACTCCCGGGGTGCGGAGAACTCGACTCTGTCGAGTAAGTGTCCTTCCCTCCTTGGAGGGTGTAGAAGTGGTACCACCCTCAAGTCTCCCGAACGAGACCGATCCATCCACCTGTCGAGATAGCGCTCATATACCTTGCTCCGAGTGGTAGTGACTTGTTCATCCAATATTTGTTCAATTTGTTCACACTGGGCTCTCTTGGCTGGTGGTTTATCATCATGAGTGGGTGCTCTCTCAAGGGAAGAAGTAGGCTCAATCTCCTCACTAGGTACCACCGTGGGTCCCTTATATGTCACTAGGTCGGCAACATTGAATGTGGGAATTATTCCATACTCCTCATGGAGATCTAACTCGTTGGCATTTGCATCTATGCGCCTCAAGACCTGGAAGGGACCAGCCCCACGTGGCCTCAGTTTAGAGTTGGCTCCTGGGGAGAGCCTCTCCATCCTTACCATCACAAGGTCACCCACTTGGAATTCTTGGTGATGCCGATGAGAGTCGGCCAACCTTTTATAAGCCTCATTCTTTTTGCTGATGTGCTTGCAAAGGTTTTCATGCAATTTTGTGAATGCTATCCTTTTAGTGGTTATGGGTGGACCTGGACAACCATAGATGGACCTATCCTGCCATGATGCCAGATGGACCATGATGAACCTTGGTGGGCCGGTGCAACCATTTGTGGACTTATCATGCAATGTTGTCATGTAGACTTTGGTGGGCCTAGGTGGGCCGGGGCAACCGTTGGTGAACCTATCATGTAAAGTGGTGATGAATGTGGGGGGGCCCGGACATCCGTAGATGCTTTTGACATGCTTAAGATCCATGATGAATGAAGGAGGACCATGACATCCGAATGTGGCCCACTCATGCTTTCTACTTGACATGTGAGTGATATGAATGAATGGACCCAACATAGTGTTCATGTCAAGGGGTGTGGAAAGCCTAGACACATGCATGCTTTTCCCAAAAGTGACTTCCATGTGTACAGGTGTGGGATAACCTTTGAACTCCCATTGGAAAGGATCGAATGGATCTAAGAAGGTGGTCATCATGGGGTGGGGCACCACCTTATTCCCTAGGGATATATGGTCCAAGGTGCAGCCCGGGTCATGGATGAGGTGGGTTTGGCCCAATATGGTGAGTGAGGGTAGGACAGGGTGGGTGGTTGGTAAGATGGTTGGGTCATATGAGTCCCTTGACTCCCATTGGAAGGGATCATATGGATCGTAAAATAGGTCACTTAGGGGGAGGAACTCCATGTCCTCAAGATCCTTAAAAGGTGTTAAGTCATCCTTCCCTATGATAGTTGGGCCAATGTTCTTGACAAGTGGGTCGGCCATGAGTGGAGGGCTTGGCTTTCTACCCGAGATAAGAAGCTCTAAATCGAGGAGAAGGTTGGGCTCATCCGGTGTAGGGAGGAATAGAAGGAGGTCGCTAGTGTAACAACCATTGGTGCAAACCGAGGTGATAGACCCAATGCATAGGTGTAGGAGGCTAAGGCTCCTAGGTTGTTCGGCCATAGGAGTCAACATGCTAGTGAACTCAATTTGCCATGCTAAGCCCCTAAGAAAATCCTCTAAGGTCTCCACTTGATAGGATGCTTGGATTGTGGTGTGATAGGAGAAGATGGGCACTAGAGGAAAATTTTGTTCTATGGGAGGGCAAACATGGGTCGAGGTCTCTCTAATTAGGCTCTTCCTTAGCCACCTAACAAGGGACTCTTCTAAGATGAATTCGGCCTTATCTAGAGGGGGTGGTGTAGTGTGAAGATCCTTGTGCGAGGCTTCCTCTTCAATTGGGACATGGGTGCTCTCTATGGAGGGGATAGGTTCCCGAGGGATATTTATCTTCATGTGGCAAAGCGGGTGGACTACTTATTCCAAAACTAATGGAGTGGGAAGGTTCTTTGATGGTGGGGTGATGATGGCCGGAGTATGGTGCACCCGCGGTGGTGAACGAGGGTGGGATTCCCGCGGGTGGGAGAATAAAAGGTTGTTGAATTTAAAGGTTCCCGAAAGGTGTGGCGGACGCACAAGGCAAGTCCGACGTGTTGGGTCGATGTTGGCATTCCTTTCATCTAATCATTTCTTACCTAGGATTATACATGGACCTGCCAATGTTCCCTTTTGACACCAAGCCCCATCCAAATACTTAATCTTCTCGAACCATTTATGGAATTCAATAAAGACTTGGTCTCCATTGTGCACAATTTGTCCGGTCCTACTAAGAGAGGTAACGATATCGGGGGACATCCAATTTTCAGATTCTAGGTCAATGAAATCAATTTCTACGGGCTTTCCATTAGGTAAGCATGCATGGGATATGATTGGGAGAGGAGCCATGTGACCCAAGACTCAAAGTTAACAATGATGGGTTGACAATGCACGGTTCGGACAAGAATGCAAGCATGCCCTAGGACTTGACTTGTAGAGACAAGTCAAAGACTTGCTCTGATATCAATTGATGTGACACAACCTAAGACTTAGGCAAGCAAGCACAATCGCATTCAAAACGGGCCAAATTGGGCCACCGCTCTATCGTCACTCACCCAAGCCCGGGGTGACTTGGCAATGCCAAGGGGAGGATGTGGGGTTGGGCCCTTGCTGGTAGAGGGCCAGCAAGGCCAAGACTTGATTCCCAAAGGGTGGGGATGCCCAAATCAAGGGGGCCGACAAAGTGCCAAAGGCACCGGTTGTAATATTCCCACGGTGATCACTCAAGTTTATGGGGCTTGAGGATCAGGCTCTCACTCGCATAACCAGCGGAATTAGAACTAATATTGAAAGACAAGCACTAAGTGGAGTGAAGGTTTGAGCACTTACTCGACCGGATTGAAGAAACCGGTCCCGGTCGGAGACGAGGGCGAGCGGGGAGGCGAGTGGATCCCCACACGCCGCGGCGGTGTCGCTTGACCTGCCCAAACAAGTTACAACACTACACCTCACGTAGGAGGGGGATCTTGGGGTGGGGGTTAATAGAAATTAAAATCAATACTACCTCCACACAGGGAGGGACCTTCAACCGGTCAAGCGGGGTAGGGAAACTAAAGTAAAGAACGAGGAATAAGGGTGGACGCCGAATCTGCTTGCTATCTGCGAGCCGGGATAGAGGGTCGGTGTTGCTGCTGTAGATCTTGATCAGGAATTTTGTTGATGACGAAACTAGAGGGAAAACCTTCGTATCTGGAAGGGGAATGCCTCAGAAATTTCTTAATTTCTTCTGGAGTCGCTGCTGGTCGGGGCAGGAGCTTGAACATGGCCTCTGTTTCTCGGACTAGCATGGGCAGGTCACCAATAGTAGGATGCAGAGGCTGTCCTGACCGCTCCCAAACTCCAAATTCGATGCCGTCAGTGCCGTTAGAACCGTGGGTGAGTCGTCTTTGCAGCAAAAGAAACAGGGACACCAGAAGAGGTCGGAGACAATCGGTGGAACCAGAAGAGTGAGGAGGGGTCGATGCAGACTGTAGAAGGCAGAACCGCGCATTCGGGGGAGAAAATTGGTAACTTCTGCTCCCGGATGATGAATGAACTTCCGCTTATTGAGTCTGAAACTAGACAGGCCAAAGAGGAACTTTGAAGAAGAACTTGAAGACTGATTCCTTCAGGGTCCGTCGTGGCAGGGCTTCTAAACTGGTTCAGGTCCTTAGCCGAGGTAGAACCGCGCAGCTGTGGAAGAATGGACCTCCAGGATGGCTCGAAGATCGGAAGAAAACAAAACCACTTCGGTTGCGAAGGCGACTGGCAGACACTTCCGACGATGGCTCTTGGGTCTTCAAACTCGTCCGGAGGTGATCGTGGTGGCCGCTGCAAGCTGCTGCTCTGTTGTAGATCTTCAGTTGAGAGCTGTAGGTTGATGATGATGGGGGGAATGGGGTATATGGGAGGGGAAAATGGGGGTAGATGAGTGTGGGGAAAGCCCGGGCTGTGAGGGGGTCTAGGAGGGGGTGTTCTAAGGTGGGGGAAGGGAAGAATGGGGTCTGGAAGGGGGTCTAATAGGTGGTGGGAGGAGGAGCTACGAATTTGGGAAGGTGGGTGAGAGGAGAAGGTGAGGGGGGGCACAAGTGAGTGGAGGGAAGGGTGGATTTCTAATTCAAATATGCTTTGGAAGTTGTGGGGTTGTGTGGGGAAGGGGTTGATTGTGTTGGAATGGGGAAAGTGGTCTTGGAATGTGGAGGATGGTGTTGGAATGGTGAGGGATCTCCTTGGGACTAGGGGGGTGGAGTAATGGAGGCCATGGGGAAGTGGAGGGCTTTAATGATGGTAGGTGGGGGTTGAGGTGGTTGGGAAAGGAGGAGAGAGAAGAAAATTCGAAATTGGGTGTTGAGGAGAGAGAAAGTGGAGTGAAAAAGAGGGATTAGGAGAGGGAAGGGTGGGGAATCTCTCCCCTAGGGTTTCTCACCCAAAAAATATTGGAATCACTCCACTAAACTAAGCTTTGGATACTCAAATGGCATTTTTCATTGATTCATTCATTACCTCCAAATGAAGGAAATGGGGCCCTATATCTAGGAAACCCATATTTTACAATAAGTCCCTTACAAAAGACTCAATAACAAATAACCGAAGGGGTAGGGGGGGCTCATGGGCCAAGCCCGAAGAATTAGGCCCAATAGCACATTACACAATCTAATGACACTCAAACTTAGGAAAATAAATGCAAGACCTAGGAACATGACTCAAATAAAAGGGAAAATACATCAAATGACTCAAATAAAATTACATAGGACTCAAAATTAAATGACTAAACCATGCCGGATGCAACCGGGGCGAGGAGACGAGCTGTGAACGTGGGCATGGGAGGTGATGTCCCCATCAGCCTCATTATTTGTGCAAGGCTTGTTGATCGAACAAGAGGTGTGCACGACCTCCCCCTCTGGAGATTTCAGGACTCCGCCTGCGCCGACTCGAATTCTGCTGGGCCCACTGGCCGTAGTATCAATTCTAGAAGCACCATCAAAATACAGTTCCCACAATGTAGATTGCGCCTGGTTTGCTTCTAGTGTTTCATCTTCGTGCAGTTCAGCCTGCAATAGAGAATCTACAGGTATTGGGTGTGCAACAAAGAAATATGCAATGCCTTGTCCTTTGACGACTTTCTGCGGCACATAGGAGATATCAAACTCCACAAGTATGACCGCCCATTTCCCCAGACAGCCTTTTAGTGCTGGCTGAGATAATATATACTTCAATGGATCTGCCTTGGAGACCAACTTAATTTCATGCGACAACATATAGTGTCAGAGCTTCTTGATCATAAAGACCAGCGCCAGGCAACTCTTCTTAATGTAAGAATATTTCTCTTCGGTCCTCACCAATCTTCTGCTGAGATAGGAGAGGGCCTGCTCTTTTCCTTCATCATTATTTTGGGCCAACATTGCCCCTAGAGAACGATGCGTGGCTGCTATGTACAAGACCAGCGGCCGCCCTTTTACTGGTGCGCTGAGCACATGAGGGGTCTTGAGGTATTCTTTCAGCTTCTCAAATGCCGCCTGACATTCATCATCGCAATAGAACGGGACATCCTTCATCATCAGCTTGTGAAAAGGGTGACATCTTCTAGACAGATTCGATATGAATCTTCTGATATAGGCCAGCCAGCCTTGGAGAGACCACAGCTCGGAGAGGTTCCTTGGCAGAGGCAACTCCTGAATGGCTTTAATCTTTGTGGGGTCTATTTCAATCCCCTGATGTCTCACAATAAAATCCAGAAACTTGCCGCTGGAGACTCCAAAGGCGCATTTTAATGGGTTCATCTTCAACTCGTACTGCCTGAGCTGTTGGAATATTGTTCGGTGATCTTGTAGGTAATCCTCTCTTCTTCTGGTCTTAACCACCAAGTCGTCAATGTAGCACTCGACTGTGTGGTAGAGCAATTCATCAAAAATTATGGTCATCACCCGTTGGCAGGTGGCGCCAGCATTCTTCAGCCCGAAAGGCATCCTTTTGTAATGGTAGATACCCTTGGGGGTACGGAAGGTAGTATGAACACGGTCGTGCTCCACGATCCATATCTGATTGTAGCCGGATGAACCATCCATGAAGGAAAGGGCCTCATGGCCAGTCATATCATCTATCATGACTTCCATTATCGGCATTGGGAAGTCATCTTTCGGGCAAGCTTTATTTAGATCACGGAAATCCACACATATCCGGATCTGACCATTCTTCTTTTTGACAGGCACTATGTTGGCCAGCCATGTAGTGTATTGGTTCTCTTCGATGAAGCCCACCTCAATAAGCTTGTCAACTTCTTTGCATATTTGAGTGATGAGCTTCGGCCTCATGCGCCGTGGTGACTGCTTCACTGGCTCCACGTCGGGGCTAATCGCCAATTCATGTTGAGCAACTGCGGGGCTAAGCCCAGGCATTTCTTTATAACTCCAGGCGAAACCGTCTCGGAATTCTTGCAGCAATTGCACATATAGCTCCCGCTCGGCTAAGGAGAGCTGAGCGCTAAGGAAGATAGGTATGGGGTCTCCTTCACTCCCGAAGTTGACTTCTACCAGTTCATTGACCGTGGCCTGCCCCCTGTCCTCAATTTTCGGAGGTTCGAGTTCAAGGTCAATGAAATCTGGAACATCATCGATGTCGTCGAGTTCAAGGACTTCGGCAATATTATCATTTCACCATCTGACCTCCTCAGAGGTTTGTAGCTCAGGGGATAACCGAAGCATAGATTGTCCAGATATCAGGTTCTCTCCAGTTCCCTCTCCATGGGATTCATCAGCTGCTTTGCTAGGAGTTGGCTTCTTCACTGCTGGATTAGGAAGGTAGTTCCCCAACTCCACCGGAAGTGGGGAGTGCCCGGTTTCCACTTCAGCTTGCGCTGCCACATCTTTGCAAGAGGTGTCTTGTTTCTGTCTGGTCATGTCCTCATTGGCAAAAATTACTTGACTTGTTGCAGCAGCCACTACATCAGCCGTCTGGGAATGAGTCGTTGTGGTGATAGTGCAGGGACTGCAGTAGGAAATGTACAGCTCTTCTTCGGTATCTTCAGCTTTGCTATTATTAGCTGTATCGAACTTAGCTTGAAGAGTTACCACTTCATCGCCGAGTTGCTCCCAACACTTGCAGAGGGTGGCAACCTTTAGATTTCGGTCCTCTTGTTGGAACACCTGGGTTTGTTCCTCTTCGAGTGGACTTTCATCATAAGTTGCTCTCAGAGGCGCCTCTTCTGTTGATGAGAGGATAGAGATGGTGTCCACCTCATATCGTCCACTGTAATAATATTCGTCTAGCGAGAATCCCAACCCTGGATACTGAGATACGCGCCTGAGCTCCTTGTCAATGCTGGCAGGATACCAGAGCTTTTGGAAGGCCTCAGTCGTCTTTTGAGATTGGCCAGTAGGGATATGCTGTTTTATGAACATTCTAGCCATCTTGCCCGAAGTGAAAGGCAACCTTTGAATAGGCACCGCAGCGCTCTCCAAGTCTTCAGGGAGGCAACAATTAGCATCTTCTCACGCTGCCTGTTCTTTCGCAACATAGAACAAGCTGGTGGGACCTTCATCATAGGCCACTTCTAGAGTTCTGAGAGGCCTAACCATGGGGTGGTCAAGACCGACTATCGGCCTAAAGAGACCCTCCGGCACCTTGATATGATCTTATCGATGCTCCATTTTTATTTCATTTGCCCGTGGGAAGATAGTAGGAGGCGCTACCCTGCCCACTTCTCCTATGATGGTGATATGGGATACCCCTCGAGGGCTCACATAGCCAGGCGGCAGTGGCAGGAATCAACCGTCCCCAGAAGCTTTCTTTACTGTGTTCACTGAGACCTCTGCCTTAGGCATCCTATGTGGCTGTTCTATGTAGAATGACACATCCAACATATGACATTCGAATACTTCAAATGGATGGAGGTCGGTAAATATCCTTTCCTCCTTTCCTTCATGGCTATATTTGATACATTGGTGGAGAGTTGAAGGTACCACCATATTTTCATGCAGTCAAGGACAGCCAAGCAGCGCCTTGTACGTGGTATTTGAATTTATTACATGGAACTGGACCTTTGTAGTGAAATCTGCCATGGCAAGGGTGAATTCTACCATGCCGAGTGGGACTTCAGACTTCTGATTGAAGCCCGTGATACGCATATCCCCGACCTTGTCCAGGTGAACATTAAAGCAATATTTTCAAAATATCTTGTGGGGGAGTATATTGACAGTTGCCCCCAGGTCTACCAGAATCCGGCTCAGTGATTGTGATGGCGCATCTCTCGCCCCTCACATTTTTTTCACAGCTCCGATTGCTCGCTGGCATGGTTCCATTGTGTCCGTCGCACATTTCTGAGTCACGTCATGTAATTTTCATATTTTCTTTGAGTCTTAACTATGTAATTTTCCTTTTATTTGAGTCCAATCCCTAGGTTAGACAGTCATTTACCTAAGTTGAGTGTCATTAGGTAAATTAATCTGGTTTAATGGGCCCATTTTAGTGAGCTTGGCCCATGGGTGCCCCCTTCCCCCTTGGTTATTTATCATTGGTCGAAAATGCAGGGACTTATTGTAAAATGTGGGTTGCCTATAAATATGACCCCATTTCCCCCATTTCAAGCTAATGAAGATCTATTATTGTGAGTCCAGAAAATTGAGTTTCATTTGGTGAGAAGCCATTAGAGAGGAGTGAGAAGCTCCCCTCCCCTATCCCCCCCTCTCTCTCTCCAAGAGGGGTGCACCCCTTTCTCTCTCCTCCCCCTCCCACCTACTTTCTCTCTCTCCTCCCCTCATTCAATAGTCACCACAACTTCCCACAACACCTCTTTACTCCACCCCTAGCCCCAAGGGTGAATCCACCAATCTCCAAGCCACCCTCCAACCCCCAACCACCCACTACCCTTTCCCAAGCACCCTTCCATCTCCCCAAGGCTGAAGGGGTTCAACCCTAGGCCAAATTTGAATCTACCTCCCTTGCTGGCTGTTCCTCATCCCTCACCCCTCCCCAACACCCCCTTCCTACCCTGGTCACCCTCCCCATTACCCCTTGCTTCCCTTGGCCATCCCACCCTCATACACATGACCCTACAGCATCAGCCTATTCCCAGCTCGCAGGCAACAGAGGCCATCGAATTTCTGAGGCTGCCACGTCATCACCAAGAAGCTTCATAGGGCGTACCATATACTGGTGGAATAGTCATCCAGTCTACTTCACAAGGGAGGTGGTCCCGCCTCCGTTTGAGTTTGTGGCTGCCCGGAGGAGTCTTCACCACTGGACTGCGCATCATCTCCCTGGTAGTCATCCAGAGGCACATTGTAGAGGCTCCCACGGCCATCCACCTGAAGTTCTTGAAGCTTGAAGCGGGGCTTGGTGAGAACTTCTACTACACGTCTCCTTCCAGTACCATAAAGAGGCTCTCCGTTTGGACCCCGGACAAGTGAGTTCCTAATTTTATCCCTCAGGTGCGCTGATCAGTTCCCTCTGGAACTGATCTGACACCCCAGCACTGTTCGGGTCCTCGCAATCTGCTCCAACCTTCTCCAACGTTCCTGCAGGTCTCCGTTAAAAGAGGGTTCGACCACGAATACAATGACTCTAGCCTTGCCTGATTCAGAGCTCGGGAGCCTCCGTGGTGGCATCGCCTTCCAACTGTAGCGACTCAGAAGCTACCAGATCTCGAGTCAAACAATCATGTTCACGACTCTGCCCCGACCGTCGCCGCCAACGAGAAAATCCCCAAAAATTTTGACGACCTCTTGGGCCAACCCCGGAGGGTTTGGCACTGGTTTCATCCACAACGGAGTTCGGGAGAGCCCGTGGCAGCACCATCACTGACTGTCTATCCACTGTTCTAGAGAGTTGGCAGAACCGACGATCTTCTTTCGCTTTAGGTTCTAGCGTAGTTTTCCCAACCCCGCCTTGTCAGCTGACCGCCCCTCCCTGCGTGGAGGTATGTTTTGGTTGTAAAACTAATCCGGACCCCTAGTCCAACCCCCTTGCAAGGGCCATAGTGCATGTAAACTGAAAACTTCATGTTCGAGCTACACCGACGCGGCGTGCGGGTAAGCCCACGCTTCCTCGCTTGCCCTCGTCTCCTACCAGGATCAGTGTCTTCATACCGATTAGGTGAGCCTCGGTTACCCCCTTGCTTATCTTTACCTTGCTGGTTTAGTATCGCCGCTAGTGCCGCCGGACGGTGAGTTGAGTGCCCGATCACGAATTGCTAATATTTGAGTGACTACCGCGGGCGAGTTACGAGAGAGCCATTACATCCCACGCCCTCGGCGTGCTGGCCGCCCGCAAGAGTGGGCATCCCTCGACCCTTGGGGGTTCAATCCCAAGCTAGCCAATCCCCGGAGCCACGAGGCCCTGCCCCGAACCCTCACCACCATCACCGAGTTGCCTACGGGCATTAGTGTGCGCTTAGCAGGCAAGTCCGCTCGAGTGACGATACTGGTCTGTAACTGTGCTTGCTTGCTAGGTCCAAGGGGTCGTTAGATTAGTTGCGACATTCCCATAGGTTTATCATACCCATTGTGGTCCTCGTCATCGAGTGGTATATCAAAAGACATCGGGGGTTGTTCCGGTTACGCCGGTTCGGAGCGCGGCCTTTCTAGCATCGAGGAAGCCTTCGGGCTCGTCCTTCGCCACGTTCTACTCGGTGTTGGGGTTTCCACATCCATCCGAGATCGTGTCACATCAAATTGGTATCAGAGCATGATGCGGGATGGACAGAGGGACCGGACGCCAAAGGATGCGAACCTCGGACTCTAGGTGTTGACGCGACCAGTGACACGTGAACAATAGAGTTAACTCTGCCCGACACTAAGAGTTCCTATGGGCTATACATCGTAAACAGAAATGTGAGCTCACTCATCGTCTCAAGCGAGGGAAAGCGTGGATCCGCGTGGTTGAGAAACCGGCAAAGTCAAGGGTGGTCGACTCACTTCCGTGCTCGGATCGAGTCACGGGATGGGTTCACTCCCTTACTCACAGCGGTGACATGAACTCACGAGCTAGAAATCCTAACGCGCTCAAGCAGCGGCATACAATCATATACTAGGAAAGCAAATGCCAAGAAGTTTAGACCATTACCTCCACGCACCCGGCATGGGGAAGACAACCCCGGCCAAATCCGTACTCCCGGTTAACAATAATCAACAGTTACAAAATTAACCCACTCCACGCAGGGAGGTAATAGGTCACATGTGGGGCCCGGGAGTATCGAGTTTGGGTTGACGGGCAGCGTTTTGGGGCGCTCCGTCAATGCCGACAAGCCTCGGTTTGGTGCTGCCAGGACAGCGCATTCCGCGGGTTGTGGGGCCCACGTGCTGCTCGGGCCTCCGAATTGGGCGGATTGGGTCCCGCTGCAAAGAGGACTGCTGGAGGGGTTATCCCTAAGAGAGGGATGCCCTGGTTCGTCTCGTGGAAGGCGAGGTGGCTCCGATCTTCAATTGTTGAAGTTGTTGTCCACGGATCTGAACTTCTGTTTCAGACCCGCGTGCTCCGGCGATAGAAGTTGCTGCGACCAGCACAGACATCAGATCGGCACGAAATTGGTGCCGTTGGAAAGCTGACTCGAAATCCTTTGACCCTCTATGGTTCCATGAATTTTGTTGAGGCCGTAATTCTGATGGTGGAATTTTGAACAAGACTGCTCTCAGCCTCAGATCTGGCCGGGCCGAATTGGATCTACCTGAGAGTTGGCATTGACCGTGACTCAGACTTCGGATCTGGGTGTTGGGTTCTTCATGAAAGTTGGAGAGGAAGAAGTAAGAAAGACGGGGATATTTTTTTTGGAATTTATAGTGGATGTTTGGTTGGGGAAACAGATTTTCTAGCACTGGGTGGTCGGATCTGGACTGCAGGGGGCAGCACAGACTTAAGAAAAGACAAAGATTTTTAGAAAATGTAAACGAGGTCTAAAATTCTCAAACAAATTTGTGGAAGGGGGCTTAGGTGGACAAAATCCTCAATAAAAATTACAACTCATTCAGACATGGGGAAGGTGGGTTCATGGGTGAACTACTTGGTTGCTGTGACACAGGACAGAACACAGGCAGATCTGGAGGGCTAGGGAACACGAAATGGGAAAAATGGAAAACGAAGGCTAGAAAATTGGAAACTTTTTATGGGACGTGGGATGGACCTCAGGAATTCACTCTCAGAATTTGGAACCCAACAGATCATGAGGTTGAGAGCTAAAATTCCGAGAAGACCTTGTTGTCCTGAGTGGACAGAACTCCGGCAACGACAGTGGCGGTGCAACGGCGGCTCGACGACGGCGGTGACGGCGGCAACGATCTTCACACCAGATAGAGGAGGCGTCTCACCTCAGAATACAGCCTTCCCAACTACAAGAAGGGGGAGAGGAGAGGGGGGGTGTGCACCAAGCTTGGATGTCCAAGATTTTCACAAATTTTATGCATTAATTCCATCAAAATGAGAAATACATGCTATTTGTATGAAATACAAAATGACACTAACTATCCCTAGATCTAGGATTGGGGAGGGGTAAATGGTGAAGTTCAAATTTAATTCTCCCATGTGGTTTGGAACCAAATAAAATAAAAATTTAAACCTATTATAATATACTATATGGGGGGCGCCCCCTTGACTATGTAGTTTCCAATTTGGACTTTTTTAACACATTGTCCCCCCTTTGGTCCAATCTTCTAGAAGCCCACCTTGGGCATTTGATCGGCCCCACATGGGCCATTGGGCATAGGTGGACCAATGGGAGAGGGGATGGGGGGCCCGAGAGACCCAGGTGGTCCCATTTTACAAATAAACCCATTCTACTAAGCTTATTACAATCCAAATAAAATCAAATAAGCACACATTGCACACAAATAAATTTCCAATAAATATTAAAAATACTAAGACTCAAGAGGGAGACTCTAGACTGTCTCCGAGCCAAAGGGAAGCCAATGTAGCTCGAGTGGTGCTGCGCGTACGGTATCGACGGCTCGCCGAGTAGTATCTCTCGATAGCTATAGTGTCTGCACTAATTATCCCCGAGTGGGAGAAACTTGACCATGTCGAGTAAGGGTCTGCGTCGCTCAGGTAGCGCTCCAGTAGGTCCGGATCTATCCTCGGTAACTCTGCTCGGGTGATCCAAGCATCCTCAGTGGCGGGTCACCCTCTCCATCACACTAGGTAGCTCAGGTAGGATCCACTCTTGGTAACAGTCACCTGCTCATCCAGTATATGATCTATATGCTCTCGATGCCGTGGAAATGAGGATGGGGGTGGACACTCAGGTGTGGGATCACTCTCATTGGGAGGAGATGGCTCGAAAGGCTCACTGGGGATCACCGCTGGGTCCCCATAGGCAACTAGATCTAACACTTTGAAAGCAGAGCTTATACCATATTCCTCGGGCAGGTCCACAACATACGCATTGGATCTGATGCGTTTTAACACTCTAAATGGACTGGCTCCACGAGCTTGCAATTTCTTTACGGTTCCAAAGGGAAACCGTTCCGGTCTAACCCTGATCATGACATAATCACCCTCTTGGAACTCACGGTGGTGTCTATGGGCATCGGCTAACTCCTTATACCATGCATTGCTGGCCTCAATGTGACGACGGATGTCATCATGCAGACTCCTAACATGCCTAGCAAATGACTTGGCAGACTTTGACACTCATGCTTGAATGGGCATGGAAACAAGATCCACTGGCTTCCTAGGCCTACGACCTGTGACAATCTCTAAAGGACTCATACCGGTAGACCTATTGACCAAATCATTATATGCAAACTCTGTCAGTGGTAACATGAGATCTCAATCCCCTACACGGTCCCTGACAAGACACCTCAAAAGATCGCCCAGACTCTTATTGACCACTGCGGTCTGACCATCTGTCCGGGGATGATATGCAGTGGAAAACTTGAGGTGAGTACCTAACATATGCCACAGTGTCTTCCAAAAATAACTGGTGAACCTAACATCACGGTCCGACACTATGGTACGAGGCAACCCGAACTTGAACACCACATGAGTAAGGAAAAGGCGGGCTACCCTCGAAGCATCCGACGTTTTCGAGCAGGGAATGAAAAGGGTCATTTTCGAGAATCGATCTACTACCACATAGACCGAATCATGCTTCCTAGACGTACGTGGCAATCCTAAGACAAAGTCCATGCTAACATCATGCCACGGGGCATCAGGCACGGGGAGAGGTGTGTAGAGGCCAGAGCTTTGCTTCTTCATTTTGGCCGTAACACATGTACGGCACTGGGCCACAATGTGAGCCACATCTCTCTTCAAGCTCGACCAATAGAATCTGTGCTCGACAGCCTCGATAGTCTTGTTCGGACCGAAGTGGCCGGCTAGACCTCCCGGATGTAGTTTCCAGACTAAGAAGTCACGAACCGAAGTTCGGGGAACACAAAGCCTGCCTCCTCGAAAGAGGTAACCCCCCCTGTAGCACATAATCAATATGATCTCTCGAGGGTTCGGCCTGGAGAGCGGCAAAGATCTGACCAAAGTCAGGACAATCAACATAAGCCTCTCTCATCTTCTCTAGCCCTATAACCTCGGCACTCATGGTAGTCAGCAAACATGCTCGTCGACTCAAGGCATCAGCCACCTTGTTCTCCACGCCAGCCTTGTGTTTAAGCACGAATGTGAACTGCTGGAGATACTCGACCCATTTGCTGTGACGCGCATTAAGCTTCTTTTGGGCATGGAGGAATCTCAAAGCCTCATGATCGGAGTACAAGACAAACTCCTGATGTAATAGATAGTGCCTCCAATGCCTAAGAGCTTGAACAACTGTATAGAATTCTTTATCATAAGTGGAGTATCGCAGTTTCGCATCATTCAGCTTCTCACTGAAATATGCGACCGGGTGGGCCTCCTGACTCAACACTCCTCCAATCCCTACACCCGACGCATCACAAGAGACCTCAAACACCTTCGAGAAATCTGGTAATCGAAGGATTGGTGTCTAGGTCATGCGTTCCTTGATGTCCTTGAAGGCAGCAGTAGCGGCCTTCGTCCATACAAACGTGCCCTTCCTGATACAGTCCGTGATCGGGGTAGTGACAGAACTAAATATGTGGATGAAATGAAGATAGAACGTTGCGAGGCCATGGAAGCTGCGGACATCATAGATCGTACGGGGTTCCGGCCACTCAACAATGGCCCGGACCTTTTCTGGATCAGCGGAGACCCCAGTACTAGACACAATAAAACCCAAGAAGGTAAGCTGAGAAGTCATAAAGGCACACTTCTGTGGGTTTGCAAACAACTGCTCTCACCTCAAAAGTAGGCAGACCTGCCGTAGATGGTCCATGTGGTCCCCCTTAGTGCGACTCTATATAAGAATATCATCAAAATACCCTACCACAAAAACTCCAATAAATGGTCGAAGGACTTGAGCCATGAGTCGCATGAAGGTACTAGGGGCATTGGTCAACCCAAAGGGCATAACCAACAACTCATATAGACCATCCTTGGTCTTAAATGCGGTCTTCCACTCATCACCTGGCCTAATCCTCACCTGATGGTAGCCACTCTTAAGATCGATCTTCGAAAAGATAGTGGCATTTGCCATCATGTCAAGCATATCATCGAGGCGGGGAATAGAGAACCTATACTTCACGGTGATTTTGTTGATGGCACGACTATCAATACACATTCTCCACGTGCCATCCTTCTTTGGGGCAAGTAATGCGGGAACAGCACACGGACTCATGCTGTCCCGAACAGACCCTCTCTGCATCAGTTCATCGACCTGCCGCTTTAGCTCGGCGTGTTCCATGGGACTCATGCGATAATGAAGAAGATTAGGCAATGAGGAGCCCGGAATCAGGTTGATAGCATGCTGAATATCCCGCATAGGTGGGAGTCCCTCGGGAAGCTCTTCGGGAAAGATATCAGCAAACTCCTGCAGAATGGGAATGACATCGGGTGGGAGTTCACCCTCGGCCTTTTGCTCCACCTCACGAACCGTGATGGCAAACACGGGGCTTCCCCTACTAGCCTCCCACTCCATTTCTCGGGAGCAAATCAACATCAACCTCCTAGATGGGGGCTCGCCTGTGCTAGAAGTAACGGTCATGGCCCTAGCTGGGGATGGGGTACTGGGTCCATGGACGGAAGGCTCCGGAGTACTAGGACCAGTAGGACCCCTAACGGAAGGACTCTTGGGCTGAGAAGGGTGGAGGGTAATCCTTTGGCCACCATGGTCGAAAGTACAAGTGTTCGACCGACCATGGAGAGTAGCATCCCAATCAAACAACCACGGCCTACCAAGAATAATACTACCCACCTCCATTGGGAGGACATCACACCAGATCTCGTCACGGTAGGCATAGAATTGCAGTGGGACCAGACACCGCAGCCTGATCAGAATGGTGGTGGAATCCACCCATGATACTCGATAGGGGCAAGGATGGTCCACAGGGGTAAGACCAAGACGAGAGATAGTGCCCGTGGAGATTGCATTGATACAACTCCCACTATTGATAATCACCTTACAAACTTTCCCACCCAGCCTACAGTATGTATGAAATATGGTGGTCCGACGCCAGTCATCGCTGGCCTATGGCTGGGTGAGAATACACCTGACGACCCCTATCTGGACATCATCTAGATGCTGAACCTCCTGACCATCATCCTCATTCTCAAAGAACTCGTCAGCTAATTCTTGATCCGCCTTATAGCTGACTGACACAAGCTCGGAAGATGAGGTGTTCCCGACCTGTATGTCCCCAATGACTAAAGATTGACGCGTGGGACACTGGTTGGCAAAATGGCCAAACCCATTGTAGTGAAAACACTGATGCTGAGATCCACTAGGCTCCCCGATCAAAGTTCCCTTACCCTTGTCCTCCTGACGGAGAGGGGGTGAAGGCAACAAGGGACGGGAAAGAGGTGTGGGTGCCGGTGGACGGGAAATGGGTGTCGGAGGTTGTTGGGGACAAGGAAAGTCCCTCAGAGGTGGAGGGCGAGGCCTAGGAGCGAATGGCACCTGACGGGTGGGCTCCTGAGGTCGAGCCATGGGGGCCCTCTGATATGAGCCTGCAGAGCTACAGGACTTGACAGTACGAAGAGGTAAGGGGCCCATCCGTTGTGTAGGCTTGAACTCGGCCTCAAATTGCTCCAATTCGAGCGGAACCTAATATGCCTGCTCTAAAGTGGTCACATTGCAGTGAAAAAGTTCATATTGATAGTTTGGCCGTAGACCTCTTCGAAAGTGCGAGATGGTCATGCTGCTCTCTTCCGTAACTCCACACCGCAAATAATACTCATCAAATTGGGCGGTGTACTCAATCACGGACCGGTTCCCTTGGGAGAGACTTTGCCATTTGTCTATGAGACGTTGGCGATATGTGGCAGGTAGGCACTTCTGCCTCAACTTGAGTTTCATGTCATCCCAAGTACTGATCTGGGGTTGATGTCGCGGCATTAATAGGCTCTCCACATTTGTCCAATAGGTTTACGCCTGTCCTTGCAACTTCATCTTAGCGTAGCGAACTCTTCGGTGGTCCGTCATCTCAAACCACTCGAAGTACCGATCCATGTCGACCTCCCAATCTAAATAGACCTTCGGGTCCAAGGACCCGTTAGAAAGGTAAGGGTCCGCACGCACGATCCTAAGAATGTGGTCATCATCATCGTAATCACGATTCCGTTGTTGGGCTCGACAGTCACGACCATAACCCCCTTGTTCATTATAGGATGCATAATCAGCCACCTCGGGCACTTGTTGCCTCTTATCATCTTCCCCTTGAGCCCTTGGAACAGCGGGTTGCTGAACCAGCTCTTGTTGACCATTGGTCGGCCCAGGTTGCGCCTCCTCAACCGGGGCCCTCTCTAAGATAGCTATTCCCCACAAGACCCTGGATAGACTGGTCCGAAGCTTCGGCCCGATCCTCAATGGCTTTCATCCTCCCTTCTAGACGTATTCTTACGCCAGCTAGACGCATACTAAGCCCATCCATACGCGTATCGAGATGATCCATGAGAGTTTGGAACATCTCGGCCACCGAAGGCTCATCGGAACTATGGGCTCGGGATCTGCCATAGGTGGTGGTGGTGAGTATTGGGTGCCTCGATGGGTGGGCATGCAACTGACACACTGAGTGGGAGACACGGACTAATGCAATGAGGATGAACCTAGACTTAGCCGATATCCAGTACGTGGCGGAGTTGCGGGATCCGAAGACCCCCTCTCGCAAGTGTGTTCCTTCGCGATAGGCGTAACCTAACGTTCCGGGGACACCTTTTTAGATACCGGGTAAAGGATGCAATGAGACACGAACCTAGACTCTAACTCGCTCTGATACCTAACTTATACGGGACGGACAGAGGGACCCGATGCCAAAGGATGCGAACCTCGGACTCTAGGTGTTGACGTGACCAGCGACATGCAAAAAATAGAGTTAACTCGGCCCGACACTAAGAGTTCCTATGGGCTATACGTCGCAAACAGAAATGCGAGCTCACTCGTCATCCCAAGCAAGGGAAAGCGTGGATCCGCGCGGTTGAGAAATCGATAGAGTCAAGGGTGGTCGACTCACTTCCGTGCTCGGATCGAGTCACGGGATGGGTTCACTCCCTTACTCACAGCGGTGACATGAACTCACGAGCTAGAAATCCTAATGCACTCAAGCAGCGACATACAATCATATACTAGGAAAGCAAATGCCAAAAAGTTAAGACCATTACCTCCACGCACCCGGCATGGGGAAGACAACCCCGACCAAATCCGTACTCCCGGTTAACAATAATCAACAGTTACAAAATTAACCCACTCCACGCAGGGAGGTAATAGGTCACATGTGGGGCCCAGGAGTATCGAGTTTGGGTTGATGGGCAGCATTTTAGGGCGCTCCATCAGTGCCGACGAGCCTGAGTTTGGTGCTGCCCGGACGGCGCATTCCGCGGGTTGTGGGGCCCATGTGCTACTCGATCCTTCGAATTGGGCGGGGTGCGTCCCGCTGCGAAGAGGACTGCTGAAGGGGTGATCCCTAAGAGAGGGACACCCTGGTTCACCTCGTGGAAGGCGAGGTGGCTCCAATCTTCAATTGTTCAAGTTGCTATCCACAGATCTGAACTTCTGTTTTAGACCTACACACTCCGACGACAGAAGTTGCTGCGACCAGCACGGACGTCGGATCGGCACGAAACTGGTGCCGTTGGAAAGCTGACTCAAAATCCTTTGACCCTCTATGGTTCCAAGATCTTTGTTGGGGCCGTCATTCTGATGGTGGAATTTTGAACAGGACTGCTCTTAATCTCAGATCTGGCCGGGCAGAATTGGATCTGCCTGAGAGTTGACATTGACCGTGACTCAAAATTCGGATCTGGGTGTTGAGTTCTTCATGAAAGTTGGAGAGGGGGAAGTAAGGAAGACGGGGATATTTTTTGTGGCATTTATGGTGGAGCTTTGGTTTGGGAAACAGATTTTCTAGCACTGGGTGGTCGAATCTTGACTGCAGGGGGCAACACAGATTTAGGAAAAGACAGAGATTTTTAGAAAGTGTAAACATGATCTAAAATTCTCAAACAAATTCGTGGAAGGGGGCTTAGGTAGACAGAATCCCCAATAAAAATTACAACTCATTCGGAAATGGGGAAGGTGGGTTCATGGGTGAACTACTTGGTTGCTGTGACACAGGACAGAGCACATGCAGATCTGGAGGGCTGGGCAACACGAAATGGGAAAAATGGAAAACGAAGGCTAGAAAATTGGAAAATTTTTATGAGACGTGGTATGGACCTCAGGAACTCACCCTAAAAATTTGGAACCCAACAAATCATGAGTTGAGAGCTAAAATTCCGGGAAGAGCTTATTGTCCTGAGTGGACAGAACTCCGGCGACGACGGTGGCGGTGCAACGGCGGCTCGACTGCGGCGGTGGCGGCGGCAACGATCTTCACACCAGATAGAGGAGGCGTCTCACCTCAGAATACAGCCTTCCCGGCTGCAAGAAGGGGGTGAGGAGAGGGGGGGGTGCGCACCAAGCTTGGATCTCCAAGATTTTCACAAATTTTGTGCATTAATTCCATCAAAATGAGAAAAACATGCTATTTGTATGAAATACAAAATTACACTAACTATCCGTAGATCTAGGATTGGGGAGGGGTAAATGGGGAAGTTCACATTTAATTCTCCCATGTGGTTTGGAGCCAAATAAAATAAAAATTCAAACCTATTATAATATACTATATGGGGGGCGCCCCCTTGACTATGTAGTTTCCAATTTGGACTTTTTTAACACATTGTCCCCCCTTTGGTCCAATCTTCTAGAAGCCCACCTTGGACATTTGACCGACTCCACATGGACCCTTGGGCTTAGGTGGACCAATGGGAGAGGGGATGGGGGGCCCGGGGGACCCAGGCATTTTACAAATAAACCCATTCTACTAACCTTATTACAATCCAAATAAAATCAAATAAGCACACATTGCACACAAATAAAATCCCAATAAATACTAAAAACACTAAGACTCAAGAGGGAGACTCCAGACTGTCTCCGAGCCAAAGGGAAGTCGATGTAGCTTGAGTGGTGCTACGCGTATGGTACCGACGGCTCACCGAATCGTATCTCTCGATAGCTCTGGTGTCCGCACCAGAGCAAGTTCTAGACTTGTCTCTACTAGGTCTTGTCCTAGGGCCATTGCATTTATTCCCCCTATTCATCTTGGCCACTTCCTACTTAGTGTACTCGCCACCCTTGGACATCATTCTAGAAGAGGACATTACCTTTGACGGATCACGTTCTAGTGATTATCTTAGGTGGGAGGCTACCATGGAAAAGTACTTTGAAAATACTTGGGTATATGGAACCGCAAGAGTCCGCGTTGCCAAGGGGCGACTTCGGGGTCAAGCCAAGGAAAAATGGCGAAACATAGTGGGCTTAAGAAATGTTAGGAGACAAGAACCCATTCACTCATGGGAAGAGATGAATGTAGAACTTAAAAAGATCTACGTCCCCAAACATTCCCCCTCCTCCTACTCAAAGACCCATAGTCCGAGGAGCACTACCACTCCTCCATTCTCGCCCAGCGAGTTCAAGGCCGCCATAAAGGCCCTCTACATCTCCCAACCCCCACAACTTCCTACCCCAATCAACTCCTCTACCCTTTACCACCCAACCTCCACCATTCAAACCCAATTGGATCCCGTGTCCACCCCTCCACCCAGTCCCATGACGGCCACCACCCCCCAACCCAAAATCCCCCATCAAACCCACACCCCACAAGCCTCCATGGTCCCCACCACTACCCCTTCATCGTCCCCTAAATGGGACACACCTCCCAAAACCAATCAACCGAAACCCCCTCACCCAACCCACCTTCCACTTCCAACCCCAATCCTACCCCAACCTAGGCCTCCACTACTTCCCCTCCCCATCCTAGCCCAAGCCCCCCTTTACCCACCACCCTGGGTGCACCATACACCGATCATCATCACCCCACCTACAAAGGACCTACTCACCTCCTTGGTAGAGGAACCCATGATCCCCACACCCGACCCCATAGTGGTGAACACCCCAGAACCACTCCCCACCTTGGAGGAAACTCATGCCCAAACCGAGGAAGAAAGTTCACCTTTTAGGCCACCCCCTCCAATTGGGAGTGAACTTATCATAAGTGGGCCCTTAGATACATGGCTAGAAGAAAACCCGACTCACCCTATCCTGCCCCATGCCTACCCTCCCGTGGGATGACACCTCCCATAGTACCCTTCTCCACCTATCACACCACTATCCAATCATCCTACCAAGTGAAAACCTTAGGGGATCTTCTTAAAGGCTTAGCATGGCAAATAGTGTTCACGAGCATGCTGGCCACGGTGACCAACCAATCTAGGAGCCTTGACCTCCTACACCTTTCTGTCGGGTCTATCACCTTAATGTGCACTATTTGTTGCTACACTAGCAACCTTCTATTATTCCTCCCCATACCCGATGAGCCCGACCTTCTCTTCAATTTGGAGCTTCTTATCTCGGGTAGGAAGCCAAGCCATCCCCTCATGGCCGACCCACTCACCAAAGACTTCGGCCCAATTGTTTCATTAGAGGAGGATGATCCACCACCAATTGAAGACCTTGAGGACATAGAGCTCCTCTCCCTTGGTAACCCATTGCATGATCCCTTTGATCCCTTCCAATGGGAGCCAAAGAACCCATGTGACCCAACCAGATTACCCACCACCCACCTTTTCCTGCACCAACCCACCACGTTTGACCCAATCGACCCCTTCCTAGACTCGGGTTACACCATGGGAGCCATGACTTTAGACAAAATACACATAGGGATTAAGGAGGAGCCTCTCTCCAAGATGTCCATCTTCCTAGATCCCTTTGATCCTTTCACATGGATGTTCAAAAGCCATCCCACCACCCCACACATGGAAGTCATCCTTGGAGTAGGAATGCATATGTCTTGGCACCTCCCACCACTTGGCATGATTAGTAAGTCAGGTCCTTTCATTCATGACACCCACATGTCAAGTCAGAAACTTGAGTTGTCCATATTTGGGTGAAACGGCCCTCCCCCATTCGTCATTGGTCTTGTGCATGAAGGAAACACATTTGGTTGCCCTGGGCCCCCAACACTTGCCACATTCAAGCATGATAGTTTCACCTACAGATCTCCCGGTCCTCCTAGGTCCATCAAAGTTTACATAGCCACATTGCTTGATAGATCCACTTATGGTTGTCCCGGTCCACCTTTGCATACCACACACTTCCCACCCACGCCGCACCGTAGCTCATGGCATACTTATTCAAGCAAGCGTCTAACAACGGGCAGTGAGGTTCATAATGAGCAGGCAAAAGCTCACGAGTGCCACTTGGGATTCCAAATAGGCAACCATGTGATGGTGACATTGGAGTGGCTCTATCTTAAAGTCACCTCCAAATCGAGGGCACAAGGACTTGGACCTTCCCAAGTTCCTAGTAGCTTTTGCAAACTAGCTTACAGGGTAGACTTCCAGATGGGTTTTGGGATACACCCAACTTTCTGTGTAGCAGATCTAGCACCCTCTAAAGGCAACGTGGTGGAACCCAGTGAGCACCTTGAGCCTACCCCCACCTTTGTGAGTGATACCCTCGGAGAGCCTCCACATATCAGCCTCAGAGTCTGACGTGTGCACACAAAAGCAATACTAGGCAAGCATGGTACCATCGCCAGCAAGAGGGACTGCCTGAGCCACCTTGAGAGGCTGAAGAACCGTCCCCCAGCTGAGGACGTGGGGTTGAGTTTGGAGGTCATGACTCGCCCTGAGTTGCATTGGAGAACCTCTTCCCAGCAGACCCATACTCGACGGAGTCGAGTTCTTCACACCCCGGGGGTATGATGGGGGCATCTCTCGCCCGTCACATTTTTTTCATAGCTCCGATTGCTCGCCGGCATGGTTCCATTGTGTCCGTCACACTTTTCATAGTCAAGTCATGTAATTTTCATATTTTCTTTGAGTCATAACTATGTAATTGTTCTTTTATTTGAGTCCAGTCCCTAAGTTAGACATTCATTTACCGAAGTTGAGTGTCATTAGGTTAATTAGTCTGGTTTAATGGGTCCATTTCAGTGGGCTTGGGCCAAGGGCGCCCCCTTCCCCCTTGGTTATTTGTCATTGGTCCAAAATGTAGGGACTTATTGTAAAATGTGGGTTGCCTATAAATAGGACCTCATTTCCCCCATTTCAAGCTAATGAAGATCTATTATTGTGAGTCCATAAAATTGAGTTTCATTGGGTGAGAAGCCATTAGAGAGGAGTGAGAAGCGCCCCTCCCCTATCCCCCCCTCTCTCTCTCCAAGAGGGGTGCACCCCTTTCTCTCTCCTACCCCTCCCACCTACTTTCTCTCTCTCCTCCCCTCATTCAATAGTCACCACAACTTCCTAGAACACCTCTTTACTCCACCCCTAGTCCCAAGGGAGAACCCACCAATCTCCAAGCCACCCTCTAACCCCCAACCTCCCACTACCCTTTCCCAAGCACCCTTCCATCTCCCCCTCCCTTGCTGGCTGCCCCTCATCCCTCACCCCTCCCCAACACCCCCTTCCTACCCTGGTCACCCTCCCCATTAACCCTTGCTTCCCTTGGCCATCCCACCCTCGTACACATGACCCTACACCATCAGCCTATTCCCAGCTCGCAGGCAGCAGAGTACTAGCGATTTTCTGAGGCTGCCACGTCATCACCAAGAAGCTTCAGAGGGCGTACCATATACTGGTGGAATCGTCGTCCAGTCTACTTCACAAGGGAGGTGGTTTCGCCTCCGTCTGAGTTTGTGGCTGCCTAGAGGAGTCTTCACCATCGGACTGTGCATCATCCCCCTGGCAGTCATCCGAGGCACATTGCAGAGGCTCCCACGGCCATCCACCTGATGGTCTTGAAGTGGGGCTTGGCTGAGAACTTCTACTACACGTCTCCTTCTAGTACCATGAAGCGGCTCTCCGTATGGACCCCGGACCAGTGAGTTCCTAATTTTCTCCCTCAGGTGAGTTGATCAGTTCCCTCTAGAACTGATCTGACACCCCGGTACTGTTTGGGTCCTCACCATCTGCTCCGACCTCCTCCGACATCCCCATGGGTCTCCGTTCGAAGAGGGTTTGACCACGAATCCAACAACCATGGGCTCGCCTGATTCATAGCCTGGGAGCCTCCATGGTGGCCTCGCCTTCCAGCTGTAGCGACTCAGAAGCTACCAGATCTCTAGTCAAACAGCCCTGTTCATGACTCTGCCCCAACCGTCGCCGCCAACGAGAAAATCCCCAAAAATTCTGACGACCTCCTGGGCCAACCCCGAAGGGTTTGGCATTGGTTTTGTGCAAAACAGAGTTCGGGAGAGCCCATGGCAACACTGTCACCGACTGTCTATCCACTGTTCCAGAGAGCTGGCAGAACCGACGATCTTCTTCCGCTTCGGCTTCTAGCGTAGTTTTCCCCACCCCGCCTGGTTGGCTGACCACCCCTCCCTACGTGGAGGTACATTTTGGTTGTAAAACTAATCCCCACCCCCAGTCCAACCCCCTTGCAAGGGGCGTAGTGCATGTAAACTAAAAATTTCAGGTTTAAGCTACACCGACACGGCGTGCGGGTAAGCCCACGCTTCTTCGTTCGCCCTCGTCTCTGATCGGGATCAGTGTCTTCACACCGATCAGGTGAGCCTCGGTTACCCCCTTGCTTATCTTTACCTTGCTGGTTTAGTATCACCGCTAGTGCCATCGGACGGTGAGTTGAGTGCCTGATCACGAATTGCTAATATTTGAGTGACTATTGCGGGCGAGTTGCGAGAGAGCCATTACATCCCACGCCCTCGGTATGCTGGCCGCCTACGAGAGTGGGCATCCCTAAACCCTTGGGGGTTCAATCCCAAGCTAGCCAATCTTCGGAGCCGCGAGGCCTTGCCCCAGACCCTCACGACCATCACCGAGCTGCCTACGGGCATTAGTGTGCGCTTAGCGGGCGAGTCCACTCGAGTGACGATACCGGTCCGTAACTGTGCTTGCTTGCTAGGTCCAAAGGGTCGTTAGATTAGTTGCTGCATTCCCATAGGTTTATCATACCCATTGTGGTCCTCATCATGGAGTGGTATATCAAAAGAAGTCGCGGGTCGTTCCGGTTACGCCGGTTCGGAGCACGGCGTTTCTAACATCGAGGAAGCCTTCGGGCTCATCCTTCACCACGTTTCACTCGGTGTTGGGGTTTCCACATCCATCCTAGATCATGTCACATCAGGCTGGCCGTTCAATTGCCCCCTCATGTATAGGGGTCTGTTGTGCTCAGTAGTCGGCAACAGCATGTCTTCCTCAGTGAATGTGATATTTTTTGAAGGCAATGCCTCGGCCAAACAACTCTCATACTGAGCAGGTGTCTGCAGAGTAGTGACAATCGCCTGTCAGGTCTCTTTACTTATAGATAGGATTTCCCAAATAGTAAATCAAGCGGGAAGCTTCTTCAATAGTTTCATGATTCTGCTACTTGCCCGGACATTCGACAGCTTCATTTCTTCCGCCCATCGCGGCCTGGAGGAGCCCTGCACAGTGGCGCCTGATGTACTTGCTTTATCAACCTCAGGTTCTGAGTCTTCTTGTGGCTTAGTGGCTTCATCCGGCTATTTTTCGGCACCTACCTTCGCCATGGCTTTATCTCCTTTTTTTTGGCTCGACAGCTGCTGAGGCGGTGGGGCTATGCTCCCAGCTGCGGGATTGGCTTCACGGCAGGGCTGCTATCCCTGGGACTTGTTGAGAAATTCCAAAAAGGAGGGCTTGCTGCTGTTGCCCCCAGCCTGGTTGTATAGTCCTGATGGAGGATGGATTTGGACTCCCTTAACCTCTGGTGCGGGTATCTTATATGGCTGCTCAACGCTGAAGATGATGTTATGGTTGGCGGGCGGCGGGCGCCCCCACTTTCTACCTGAGCGGGTTGCATGTGTTGACTGAGAGGTTTCAGCCTGGTTAGCCTCGGCAGCGGGAGTATAACATATGTCTTCGTCTCCCTCCTCATCCCCGGGCAGGGTGAAGAGGGCGGACAGTGTATTGCAGGATAACACTATTCCCATCTTGGCCTTTCGACCCCTTCTCTTCTTCTTCTTTTTCTTCTCAGTAGACACATGCCCCCAGAACATACTTTCGTTCCTTTCAGGAACTTCTTCGGACTCTTCCCGTTGCTGCAAGGAGAGTTGGTCCAGCTCTTCCCATGGAACATGTTCCTTCATTAGTAATGGTTGTAATGCAGGCTGCTCATATTCTTCTAGCCCGTCTATGTAAGCCTGCAGCCATTGGAGATCCGGGTCGACCTTTTTAGGCTTGGGCAACGGGCTTGGTTTCCTCTGGTTGCGGACGGGGATTTTCACCCTCACAGGCTGCTCAACCCAGACCAGAGCTGGGGATGGCGGGGCTAGCCGGGGCGTAATGCCTCAAATTTTTATCCCTTTGGCTACTGAGGGCTTCTTCTTGCTTCTTGCAGAGACTTGCTGCCATCCCTGTTGTTCTTTCAGAGGTGTGAGAAAACATGCCTCATATGTGTGCTGCGTACTGACCTCCGCCATTTCTTCAGGTAATGCCTGATATAGAGATATCACATTAACAATTGTCCACTTCAACTGAACTTCATGTGTCTGCGGGGGATCAATCTTGTGCTCTCCCATATCTATCTCTCCCTTCCTTATCAGGCCTTCTATGATGTCTTCAAAGACATAGCAATTTTCAATTGGATGCCCCAACCTTCGGTGGTAAGGACAGAACCTGGGAATGTCTTGCTTCTTTTGATCTTCTTCCTTTTTGGGCTCATGCAGAGTAATTATGTCATATAGGGTAACCCAGTCAAACATCACCTTAGTCTTTTTCGTGGGAAAAGAGTAAGCCTTCTTCATCTTGTCCCTAAGTGAGGGGCCCTCCTTCTTATCATCTGCCTTGTCTAGTGGAGGCGCATCGACTTCTTTAGCCGTATCCCTTTGCTTTTCAAAGGCCTTTAAGTCAATGGTGTTGGCTTCTTTAGGTGTCGGGCGTCGCTCGACTCCCTTTGCTTTTGCTAGAGAAGTACCGGATGTGGTAGTTGAATGTTTCGCCAGGAAGGCTTCAATCTCGGCTATAACATTATTAAGACGGTCAAATGACCTAATCTCCATTCTAATCATCCTTTCCACTACCTCTATACGGAGGTTCTGTTTACATATCTGTACAGCGTCTTCCTGATGCGGGGGCCACTTGCATCTCATTCCGAGGTTCCTCCACCTCTGTATGTAGTCAAGAGCCATCTCATCCGGTTTTTGACGGGTAGCATAGAGTTCGGCTATAGTAACTTCCCTTTCAGTCACATGGAACCTTTCTCGGAATTTTTTTTGCATATCCGGCCAGCAGCTAATCGACCTGACTAACAAGCTTGAATACCACTCAAATGCGAGCCCCTTCAGAGAGGACCCAAAAAATTTCAGTAGATATGACTCGTCAGAGGCCAGATCCCCCATGATGGTCATGTAGTAGGCTATATGCTCCTTGGGGGACCCTTGCCCGTTGAACTTTTCAAATTTCGACGGCTTGCTGACTCCCGGGAGAAGCTGCTTGGCAGCGTGGTGTGGTGGGTAAAGCACCCGGTAGGCATCAAAAGCCATGTATTCACCTTCGCCCCGCTCAGCCAATTTCATTTCTATCATCTTCTCAACCAAAAGTCGGTTCACTGTTGCAGAATCTGCTGGCTCCGGATAGAAGTGGGCTAGCTATTGGTTTGGCGTGTTGAGTACAGTTGCCTGGGGAAGCGGGCGCAGCAGAGGTGCCTGATGCAACTGTGGCAATATTGGTGGTATTAATGGCTGAGGAGCCCTTTGCAAAGGAGTAGCTTGGCTATGCTCGGCTGGTTGAGGCAAAGTGTATAGAGGTGGGAAATCACGGGGCTGAACTCCTCCCTGTGAAGATTCTGGTAGTACTTCCTGCTGCTTGGAAGTAGATGTTTGTTCATTTTTATCTTGCAATTATTTCTTGAGGAGTTCAATCTCCTGTTGATATTTCTGCAACAACATCAATACAGACAGGTCCATAGTCACCGTGCTTGGAGTGCCTTCTGTTGCTTCTCCCATAGCTCCCTCAGGTGAGGCGTTTAGCAAGACTTCGTCTTCCTCGGTGGTCACCATATTAACAGCCAGGGTAGCGGTTACTTCGGAAACCTCTCGGTCTGCTTCTATCATCTATAGTCTTTCTCTAGCAGCTGTTACCAGCCTGGTATCTACCCCAGGCCGATTGGCTAGACGAGCCAACTCCTGTGGTTCGTGTAGCAAACTGTCACATCTTCTGGCCACTCCAGCCATATTACAAGTAACAATATTCAAATTCCTCCTATATCTGGAGACACTTCTCTTCACTTGGCTTGGGTAGGCCAGTCTTTCAAAGATTGACGTTCTCCTAGTAATTCTCCCTTGCCATGGTGGGGTTTCTGTAGCATCATAGTCTTGCTGGAACTGGTCTTCATGTCTGTTATCATCCACGGACGAGGCTTGTCCATTTTCTTCTCCCCCGATCTCCATTGGTGGGTACTCCTCTTCTTTAGCCATAGCTGCCTGGAGCAGGCGCTATTGGCCTAATGAGGGGTTGCCTAAGTTCCTGAAATACCCTCTGACCATATCGGTCATTTCTTATTGATCCTTCCCCCCGTGGGGAACGGGAGATAGCATGTGGCCTCGCGCCTATGGCAGATATGCGAATCGGGCTCTCTCCGATCACTAATGGAATCTTCCCCTCATAATCAGGATATCGGCCTACCTGGCGTAGGCATGGAAAGATTCACGGCGCGAAATCTCCACAACCTCACATTTCTCCACTTCTGGGGCCGCACCCCTCTCATTTCTCCTCCTCCCGACCCCCCTTGATCTGGACTCGTAGGGACGGATGGGAGTGTCTT
Organism: Amorphophallus konjac; assembly: GCA_022559845.1. Lineage (NCBI taxonomy): Eukaryota > Viridiplantae > Streptophyta > Magnoliopsida > Alismatales > Araceae > Amorphophallus > Amorphophallus konjac. Next base: position 191,899,524 of record CM040122.1, on the reverse strand, counting down.
CTTTCCTGGGTTGGACTCTATTGGGGACCCACACTTGTTTAGACTTCCTTGGCCGTGTGGCGAGCTCTCTCCGGCCTTGACAACCTTCTTCTTCCTTCTCTGGCCTTCTTCCGGACAAAGCCTAAAAGGAGTTATGAATAGGCACAGTAGGGACTACCCGGTCAGGGATGGCCCGGGCATCACGTCCGTCGAGGAAAAGGCAGACACCTCTAATGAGGATAGACTTCCCGGATGTCAAGAGGTTCCCAGTGACAGTAGTAGCAGTTCTCTTCCGGATGCTCCTCTGCTGACGGCCCCCAGACTTCCTGTGGCAAATGGGGTGAGCTCCGTTGGTGGCGTGATACACCATGTAGCTAACCTTCCTTGTCGGCTTCTTCAATGGGTCTTTACGGAGCGGGGCCTCAGGGACCTTGACTTCTTCAGCCTTCTCGACCTTCGTCGGCTCGGGAGACTCAACTCCCAATAATTCAATAAAGGCCAGCCCCAAGAAGTTGGGGAAGCCGACAGCGGGCGGGAAGGACCCAAACACAGTGGGCACAGCCAGGTACCCATGGTTGACGTGGTTGTTGACAACATCTGAACCGAACACGAGTGCAGCTAGTCCAGTCTCCATTTTTGCTCTCCTACAATCACAGAAACAGGCAAACGATCAGTATTCTTGGGAGAAGCCCCAAGTGGCTTCTTATCTTGGCAAAGAGATGAAGGGAGACCAAGTCCCACCGGGCGTGCCACTCTGGTGACATCGATTTGTGTTGCGTAGGCGTGCCAGTCACATATGTGACAAATTATCGTGCGCTCGATCTGACTTGGTCAGACGAATGTGGAGTCCATGACGGGACTAGAAGTTCGTCATATCGTAAAGGCTATGACGTTAATTACATCCTCCGAGAAGGAGGAAAACCCTTGATTAATTACCAAGATAAGTGCCACTCGGGGCCGAATGATAACGACGTACAAGACGTGACGTAAACATGAAGTTACGTAGGCTCCTATGCCTCCTTTTTATTCATACAAGAGGAATTAAGATTTATTATGTTTGCACTCCGATACGAGGCAGGGAACTTAGGTCCGAAGACCACCACCACGCATAGCGACACTTCCAGTCGGGCGGGACCTGGCCTTCTGTTAGACGCCATTTTATATACCGAAGTGAAACCAAGCACACAAATAGGCATGATTTTCACAACATAGGTGCTTAGGAGAGTTATTTACCAGAAGCATGGAAAGCACATGATATCAACATGCTTATGTGGGCACGTGTGTATATATATATATGTATATTTACACATATATACTTATGTATATCTACATATAATGTGTTCGTTCATTTATTCGGGAATATTTAGCAAGAGGGGCACATAAACGGACCGAGTCAACAACAAGCGCTGCAAGGGTGGAAGGAAAATCGGTGCAAAGTGCACTGAGATAATGGTGAGAAGGTCATGGGCAACATAGGTCAGTGCAAGGGTTGCACCGAGGCAGCGGCAGCGAAGGGCATGGGCAACATAGGTCGGTATGAGTTTGAATGGGGGGCACTCGGGTCGGTGCAGGTCCGAATGGTGGTCGGTGCATATAGTGGAGGGGCGATGGCCGATGTGAAGATAGCGGCGGAGAGGGTCAGTGCTAGGAGTGAAGATGCATCGATGCTAATGAAGAGGAAGGCGATGGCCAGGTCGGTGCTAGTGAAGAAGAAAGAGGCGGTAGCGTTGAGGCTAGCGGCAAAAGTGAGATGATAGCATCGAAGCTAATGAATAAGGGTAATGGCTGGGTCGGTGCTGGGTTAAAGAGGAGGCATTGGAGTTGGTGATGGGTAAAGAAGAGGGTGAATCGGTGGCGAGCTAGGTGCTTTGTGGAGTCGGTGATGGGTAGAGCAAAGGGTGATTCGGTGGCATCGCTGTTGTACTCCTGGTTTTGATGATGACAATGATAAGATAATTGATATAGATAATTAAGTTTTAATAAATGTTCAACAGGAACAAGGAGATCCAGGGAACACCGATGCGTCAACGCCACAATGGAGCAGCGTCGACGCAGCGGCTTAAGAGGGAACACCGATGCGTCAACGCCACAATGGAGCAGCGTTGACGTAGCGGCTTAAGAGACGCCAATGTACAAGGCAAGACAGGCTTTAAGTACATGTTCGTGCGTCAACGCCACCAACTGGCAGCGTGGACACAGCAGTTCAAACAATCAAGAAACAAGCCACTGGATTAATCTGCCGCATCAACTCATTCATCAAGTGGCGTCGACGCAACAGGTTGATGGATCAACGAGGTGACCAGAGGGTGGACGCAGTTGTACAATGCGTCAACGCACTCCACACGAAACGTGAGAGGGCTGAAGCCATCTAAGTTCAGATGCTGGAACACCAATGCGTCAACGCAGCATGCTGAGAGCGTCGACGCAGCACGTCTATCTGCTGAAGACTTGATCACTGGATCACCGATGCGTCAACGCAGCAGGCTGATGGCATCAACGCAGCAGACTTAAGTATTGCTGGTAGAATGGCTTTGAAGGCTGCGTCAACCTTTTGGAGCAAGTGAGTTGACGCCACCAGACTGTAGTTGCTGAATGTGCAAATGGAGGGCACGTGATCCGAGGTAACTGGCTCGTGATCCCAGGATGGACGAGGTACCAAGATGCTGACACGTGGACTGAGGCCTCTTGGCGGGAATCGTGGAGAGCGCATGTCGCCCTAAATGCTGCTGATATATAAGGAAGACTCCTCTGTCTGAATGAGACTGATCGTGATCGACTGAAGCAGAGGAAGAGTGAGAGCTTCCATGATCCAGAAGAAGAAAGGAAAAGAAAAGAGAGAGAAGAGAAGAAGCATAAGAGAAAGAAGAGAGAAAGAAAGAGATAGAGAGCTCGAGCAGAGTGAGAAGAGAAGCAAAGCTACTTGAATATTTGTTCCTGCTGTACCGTGGATCATATCCATCCCAGTTAGCTCTAGTTGAGAGCCACTGTTGTGCTACCATAGCTACAGTTTTCTGATTACTGTATTTTCCTTTTCTTAGTTTCGTTTACATTTCCTTGTGGTTCTTCCGATTGCCCTGTTGGGGATTGGATTCCTCCTGGTGGGTCAGGAGAAGGGAGATTTGATCTCCGGTTGAAAGTAGCTGGATGCTACTTGTGGATTCCTCCTGGTGGGTCAGGAGAAGGGAGATTTGATCTCCGGTTGCAAGTAGCTAGGTGCTGCTTGTGGGTTCCCTCCGGTTGGGAGGAAGAGGGGAGGTTGTTCCCATGGTTAAGCTGTTTGGCAGCATTTGTTGCAGACTGAGTCTGCTGTGCTAGTGTTACTAGTGGAAGCCTCACTCCGGTTGGGAGTGAGGGGTGGATGTAGGTCTGGAGGACCGAACCACCTAAAAATTATTTGTGCAGTGGTTTGCCTTGCATTAGCTCCATATCTTCTACCTCCCATTCACAGGTTGTGCATGCTTGGCCTGTTGCATTATCTAGAGAGTTATTTTTGAGCATTATATTCTGCTAAGTGTGTTTGGGTTGTTTTACTCTGCATTCGTTTCTGGTTGATCAGGTGGCTGCATTGTTGCAGTCCAACTGTTTGTTCATTTGTTGCCTTATCATTTCATCTTGGAAAGCTCATTAGTTTTTATTCCGCATATCTGAGCTTTAGTTTTTCAAATTGGGCCATATTTTCTAGAGGGATACATTCACCCCCCTCTGTATCCAGGCCTAGCACCCTAACAATTGGTATCAGAGCGGTGTCTGCTTAGAAGGTCAAGCGACCTGCAGATCCGATCTTGCTATCTTAGGTGCTAATTTGTTTCTAGTGCATCATTATTCTTGTTGCATTGAATCTACCTTCTATTTGTTTCAATGGCTCCTCCACCCGTCTTTAGTGGTTCTGATTTTAATCAGTGACACACTGCTCTCCATGCTTATGTTAATGCTGTTAATCCTGATCTGTGGAAATTAATTTCACAAGGTCCTCACACCTTACCTACGAAAGTGTCCAAATGGACCGACAGACACAGATGAAAGGACGGAGAAAATTAGAAAGCCTTTAATCTGATGAAAGCAGCTACTGACAGAGCTTTATGGTCTTGCTTTCATGATTGCAGGTCCGCTAAAGACATCTTGGATATGCTGAAGAAAATTCACAGGGCAAATGAGGACAGCTGCATGATGGCTGACAGATATAATCAAGGCAGCAGTCAAGATGAAGATGATGATGATAATGAGGTAAATCCCTTTGAAAACTATACTTCAGATGATTGGGAAAATACTTATGCCGAATTATTTGAATCTCATGAACAGCTAAGAAAACAATATAAAAAATTAAAGAAAAAGGTTGATCAAAATGGCTCTGATTTATCATGTGAAAAATGTTCAAATTTGAAGCAATCTCTTAAAGCCTGTGTGTCTGATAATCAAGGACTTAAGAAACATGTTGAATTGTTAAAATCTGAAAAAGAGACTCTCAGAAAATCTATTATTGAGAGTGAAGGAAAATGTGAGGAACTTGAGCAAGAGAAGAACCTATTTGCTGAAAAACTTAATGCCATAAAATCTGTAAATGCAGAATTGCAAAGAGATTTTGAAAAACAGCAAAAGGATTTGAAGGAATTTGAGGTTGGAAGAAAAATTGGAATTAACTCTGATGATCAGATTTTGATAACTAAATTAATTCAGAGTGACAGACTAAAGGAAGAAATTGAGAAACTAAAACAGTTGAACACCATCTTGTCAGAAAGATTGCTGACATTTGAAAAAGGTAAATGTGTAGTGTCCGATAATTCAGAAGAAGTTGATGAGCTGACAAAGGAAATTGAGAATTACATAATTGCCAACAAAGTCTTGAATGAAGCTGTCAATTGCAGTGAACAAGAGACTGCAAGTTATGAGTTACACATTGCCTCCTTAGAAGAAGAAATCCAAGACTTGAGGAAATCTCTGTCTAAATTTGTTAATGGGCAAGATAATCTGAACAAATTGCTAGAAACAAAGGTTAACTTCCAGAAGGAGGGTTTAGGCTATGACCCTGTAAAAAAAAAGAACTTTGAAAATAAAATTCAGATATCCTCTGTTTCTAGCTCTATTTTTAAGAAAGAGGGACTGGGCTATAGTCCAGTCATGAGGAAGGTCGATGGATCCAATTTGAAAACTGGTTTTGTTAAATCTTCTGAACAGGAAAAACCTTCTACTTCATCTCCACCTCAGTATAAAGTTAAGAAAACAGAAAAATTGGATAAAAATCAGAAAATGATTGGAAAATAGAAAATGAATAAAAAGGGTCTATCAGTGCATGCTGATCACAGTCTTCACACAAACTCACATGTATCTAAAAAGAAAACTTCATGCCATTACTGTCATAAACCTGGTCATTTGATGCATGAATGTAGATTGATGGAAAAGGATGATCTGAGTGCTAGGAAATATCATGTTAAAAATCTTTCATCTCAGAAAAGGAGTGTCACATGTTCTAATTGTGACAAATTAGGACACTCAGTTACTCATTGCTGGTTTGCTAGTGGTAAGAAAACCTATTATTCATATCATGCTAAAATCCCTGCAAACCATCATGTTTTTAATAAATATAAATCTGTTTCAATGAACCAGCATATCATATGTTCTAACTGGAACAAAATTGGTCACAAGACCTCTGAATGCTGGTTAGGTTCTTTTAAAAGAAATTCTCTCAAATGCTCTCACTGTGGAAAGCATGGCCACATAGTCAAGGACTGTTGACATGCTCAGGGTAGAAAATTCAATTCTAAAACTGATAAATTCCTTGCCATTAGCAAAAAGTCTTTTGCATGCTATCACTGTGGGAAGCCAGGTCATAGAGTTGCTGAATGTTGGCTGGCCGGCTTTAGTAAGCAAACCTTTTTCTCTGTCAATAAATTTCATGACAACAGTAATGTGCATAAAAAGAATTTGAAATCTGCTAATTCATGCCATTACTGTGGACAAATTGGTCATTCAATGAATAATTGCTACTTGATGAAATCTGATGACCATGCTGCTAGAAATGTGCTGAGAAAACCTGCTAGGAGTAATACTGTCATGTCAGGACCCAAGACTTCTTGAGTGCCTATCTGTGCAAAATAGTTTGCTTACATGCAGGTGTGCCTTGGAAGCTGAAGAATAAAGAGGGTTAATAAACCAAGGCACTCAAGAAGAAAACCCCTAGGACTGAAATTTTCAGGTAAATTCTCTACATTTCCTATTGTTGTGCATGTGATTTTGATGATTACAAAATGATTTTGTTCTTGACCTTGCTTGGCCTTGTGCTTCAATGATACTTCATGTTCTTATGTGCTTGAATGATACTTCATGTTCTCATGTGCTAGAATCATACTTGTTCTCTTGTAATGGAGTCATGTTCTAGATTTGTAATGGAGTCATGTTCTAGAATGAGAATGAATTTGTAAAATAATGCTTCTGAATGCCATCAACATGAATGAGTCTTTATGCTCATGTGAATGCTATCATGCTCACTTGTTTGTAATAGCTTAACTCTCACTGGAATGAGAGTCATGTTCATTTGAATGCAAGTATGCTAATCTTCTTGCATTGCAGGAACGAGTCTTGATGGACATCAGATGGAACTCAAGAGAATTCTTAACTACGTCATCTTGTTGTCCACCATTCAGAACTTGTGTTAATTCTATCTCCATTCTTCTAAGAACCATTGGTAAGACTTGGCAATTCACATATCTTCAGTTAAGTGAATTTTGGGTGAGAAAGCTACAGTATGTTGACCCATAGTACTTGTGCATAGATATACATGTGTTTTCATGTACCTTCTTCATGAGTCCTTAAGGTTTGAAGATGTAGGCTTTCATGCATATTCTTCTAAGTGGCCAAAGTCATGAATGTTAGTCTTTGTCATCAAGAATGCCATTTGAATGAATGTGTGTTTGAATGGTTAGCATGTATAAACCTTCATGAGCCATGAATGTTTCCAATTTGAATGTGGATCATGCACTTTCTACTTGAACCTCTTTAAGCTTGTGATGTGCTTGAAATATTCTTCAAGACTTTTGAGAGTTGGTTCTATATTGCTCATGCATTGCATGAATGCTTGGTCTTGTGAGCTTCGCACCAAAAGCTTGATTTACTAACTTGATATGTGAAAGACTTGCATGAAATGTAATGTGGAAACATCTTTACAAATATGCATAGCTACATATGTGTAAGAGATCATGATGATGCATAATGAAAATGCATATTTGCATTTGTTTGCATATGTGTGTGTTTAGGTGTTCACACTTGTCAAATTGAGGTTCATGATATGTAAGCGTATCTTGGCAATGCTACTTGAATGATTGAGCTCCCATATCATTACATTTGCCTTAGATGCAATGGAAGATTCAAGTTCCCCAAATGCCATAGCCCGTGACTTATGTCTTTATGAAAACATTTATTTATGCAATGAGCATTTGGATGGTTGACAAGTTATGAAGGTTCTTTTGGAAGAATCTAGTTCATGAGCTCTTAACTTTCACACATGTGGTAACCTCATACTCTTGTGTTTCTACAGGTCCAAAGATGGTTCTTAAACCCTCTCATGTCAATTGGATGATGGTAACATCTAACCATCTTTATGTCAAGTTCCGGGTTGTTTTCATGCACATCTTTCATGAGATCTTAATGCATTGATGGTGGTTCATGCATTTCTCAAATGAGATTTCTTGGACTGTTAAAGTCAAGGCTTTTGGTTGCCTTGTGATGGACTAATGATTAATTCAATGTGAGCATTAATGAAACCATCATGCTTATGGAAAGGCTCATAATGTTCAATGAAAGTGCTCATTCAACTTGCATATGTTCATGCATATTCTTATTGTGATCCTTGTGGCCAAAGATGCTAATTACACATTAAAGCTTCCATGACATTGCATTTGGTCATACATGTTTTGGTTGGTTAAATTGAGAAGACAAATACATGTTTAAATGGTTCAATGATGTGTTTTAATGTCAACATGTTCATAGTGTTGTTGCTTGATGCAAAGATTTTGATTCTCAACTAACCACTTGCTTTTTCATGTTTTCAGGATGAAAATACATGGTTAATCTACATGGGGTTATGGTAACATTTAAACATTTATTTCCCCATGATTTCATGTTGATTTAATAGTGTTTTGTAGGCCTTTCTAGCATGGGTCGACCCATTGGGTCGACCCCTACGTGTTCTGGACCAAACAGAACACAGAAAATTGACCCTGTGTGCATGGGTCGACCCATGGGGTCGACCCACACTGCATGGGTCGACCCCATGGGTCGACCCATGAAAACTGGGTTGTTTTTCTGCTTCTGGCCGCCTTCAGGTTCCCTGGGGGTCGACCCATGGGGTCGACCCATCCCGGCACGGGATTCTCGGGAGCTTCCGAAACCCTATGGAATCATATCTAAAGTTTACCAAAATACCCCCAAATGGTTACTAATGTTATTGGGGGGTTTCTAACATGTATTGGGAGGGTTTTATGTGTCTTTTGTCCACTCCACTATATATATGAATGTGAACTCCGAATTTGAAAGTAGAGAAGCCCTAATGTATCTTGTTCTATCTTGTAGGTGGAGAAAAGGGGCAAAGCAACCAAGGAGCTCTTGAGGAAGGGTTATCATCTACATCCATGGAGATTTGGAGCTCGTGCTAGAAGAAGAAAAGAAGCGTCTCGAAGAGAGGAACGCGAGGACGCCGAAATCGTGGCCATCCGACTACGAGCCAAGAAGAGCCGGAGTCTTTCTTGAAGGGGAGCTTCATACATGCTTATCTTCTTTGATTCATTCTCTAGAGTTTGTTTGGGGCTCAATGCATCTATTTGTCTTAGGTTCTTAAATTTCTGGAAGGATATTCTGTGTGGGTGTTCGGAGAAAGGGGTCTCCGAGTGATTGGTTGATGCGGGTGCATCGTTTTGTGCGGAGCATATCCGCGTGTGTGCTTGGGCATTTTGTGGGGTTTGTTCCCCGTGTGTGATTGGGGGATTTCTCCCGTGTGATTGTGTAGGCTTCGTCCTACGTGTGGGTGTTGGAGCTTGGCTCCGTGTGTGTGTGGGGTTTAATCCCCGGGCTGTTTTATACAGCAGTGAAGCCTCACCGGTTTGGTGAGGGGTGGACGTAGGGTGCCCGTCGTGGTCCCGAACCACCTTAAAAATCCCCGTGTTTTGTGGCTTGCATTGTGGTTTGTGTTGTGGTGGTTTGTGTTATCGTTCTTATCTCATTATCCTTTCGAGTGAGAACGGTGAGATTGAGAGAATCAAGTCTATTCCAATTAGTTTAAATTCCTCACTCTTGCTAATCTTGCTAATTCCGCTGTAAGGTAGTAAATAGTTTTAATTGGACATAATTTTAGTGGAGGGTTCTATTCACCCCCCCTCTAGAACCGTGTTCCTGCACTACGGGACCCCAACAATTGGTATCAGAGCGAGGCTCTGTTGTCCCTAGATCTAACGATCTACAGAGTGATCCTAGTGCATTGTCAATCATGAATTTTTCTGTTGATCAAATCTCTATGAATTGCCTTCCTATCTTTAATGGTCATGATTATATTTCTTGGAGAAATGCTATGTGTGTTTATCTTGTTTGCATGAGCCGAATGTTTGGAAGGTCATATGTGAAGGTCCATACAAGCTTCCTACTGAACATAACAAATGTGATGATATGCATGTCAAGAAAGATGAAATGAATCTTAGAGCATTAAATTTTCTCTTGAATGCGATTGAGTCTAACATACTTTCACAAATTCCCTTGTGTAGGTCGGCAAGAGACCTTTGGGATGAATTGGCACGGAAGTATGAAGAAGAAGTAATGGATCTATGCTTAATGGCTCATGGTGAAGAAACTTCAAATGAGGTAAATTCTAACTCTGACTCTGATGAAGACGAAATGTCTTTTGAAGAACTTCTTGATGCTTATGAGGAGTTATCGAGTCGATATAAGAAAATCAAATCTGAAAATAAAAATCTGAAAAAGAAAACTAGTGAGAATGTGCATGCTAGTGGTTCTTGTGAAAAATGCATTGAGTTAGAATCAAAAATTGAAAATCTAGAAAATGATAATGAACTTCTAGAATCCAAAGTTGAATTATTTTCAGATGAAATGTCATGTATGACTGAAGAGCTTGAAATGTTCAAAAAATCTAATACTGCTCTTGAAATTGAAAATGATTCCGATGTTTTGCTTGATCAGAACAAACTCTTGTTATCTAAGATTTCATTGCTTGAAGAATCTGAAAAATGTCTTAGAAACAAGTTGGATTCCTTATCTGACGATGATAAAATGCTTGAAAAACTTCTTGATTCTGAAAATGATAGCAAGAGCATCATGTTTGAAAATGAGGAACTTAAAAAGAAAATTGGTGCCATGCTAATCGAGAATGCTTTGCTTGAAGGGAGATTGAACAGTTTTGATAAAAGTGAGAAAGAAAATGCGTTGTTGAGATCTGAAAATGAAAGTTTGAAACAATTAAACAATGCCATGTCTGAAAGACTGCTTGTTCTTGAAAAAGGAAAATCTGTGGTTGTTAATGAATGTGAAAAATTGCATGTGCTGGAACAAGAACTTGAAAGCTATAAAACTACAAACAAAGTGTTAAGTGAATGTAATGTTTGCAGTGAACAAGAAATTGCTAGCTATGAGTTGCACATTGCATCCCTTGAAAACGAAATCATTGATTTGAATGCATCTTTGTCCAAATTTGTCAAGGGGAAAGACAACCTAGATAAAATCTTGGGGACCAAGGTGAATTTTCAAAGGGAAGGTCTTGGGTATGAACCCACTAAAAAGAAAGCTTTTGGTCTGAAAACCCAAACATCATTCGTGCATGCTTCATGTTCTTCTAATGCATCTTTTGTTGAGAAACCCCAGATTAAAACTCAAGCCCAACCTAGGACCAAGAAATTTGCCCCATCACCCAACTGTCAAAATGGTCCTAAGAGTCATAATAGAAAATCTGATTCGCACCAAAATCATGAAAAGCATGCTCACGTTCCTAAAAGTTCAAAGTTGAGTTGTTTTTACTGTGGCATGCATGGCCATGTTATGGATGATTGTGATATCATGAAAAAAGATGACCAACATGCATGCAAAGAAAAACATGCCTTCAAATCAAAAGGAAATGTTTCTTGCCTTCACTGTGGTAAGCTAGGCCACACCATGAAAAATTATTTTTCAAAGTAAAAAGATGAACTTCATGCTAACAATGCTAAGTGCAATGCTCAAAGAAAATTAAGTAACCAATATGCCTTTCGTGCTCAAAGGTTTTCATCAAACAAGGGAAAGTTCTTTGGAAAAATGTTTGCTCATAATGATAAATCATTTGTTAGAACTACTTCACATTGTTGCTATCATTGTGAAAATTACGGGCATGTTATGAAAGAATGTTGGTTTTTGAAAACTAAAAATTTCCATGCTTCTAGAATGAATGCTAGGTTTAGTTTTGTTAGACCTAGATCCTTTGAAAATAGGAGATGGAAAACTTTTGAAAATGCCTATGCTCATGAAAGAACATCCTTTGCTAGAAATACCATCCCTCAATGCTTTTATTGTGGAACCCATGGACATGTCATTGAGGATTGTAGGATCATGAAGGATGATGATATAGTGGCAATGAAAAGGTCAAAGAAAACATTTGAAGAGATGCTACCAACATCCAAGGACCCAAGAAGGCTTGGGTGCCAAGATCCGACAAGTGAGTCGGTTGTTATGAAGGTGTGCCTTGAGGTAAACAAAGAATGAAAGGGGTTCCAATAAAATGGAACAAGGCACACTCACAAGGTAAAACCCCAACTCTGCCTTTTCATTATTAAACTTGATGATTTTGATGCTTGGTATGTTATTTTGTTATAGTTTTCATATGATGCCTGAATTGTATTTCCTCACAAGTCATACAAGCCTTCAATGGATGAATTTTTGGTATATCAAATGGTGATATGTGAAATGACAGATCAAGTCTGTTAGGAAGCTATCACTATGTGTGAGGTGATCTTAGGATCAATGTCCTCCACCGTGTATCAAAATTCAGAACTTAAATTGTTGAAACATGTCTTTTTGAATGAAATCTATTTGCCTTGACATGCATGTGCTTTCTATTTGAATCTGAAAATCCTTCTTGTTTTAAGAAGGCATAATCTCTGAAAATCTATTTGGAACAACTTCTGAAAATAATCAGGTTGCATTGCTTGATTTTGATCATTTTTGCATCCTTGTTCCTGAAGGGCATGTCATGGAGAATGTTTGTTGATTATCATTTGAATGTGAATGCTTTCATGTGCAATCTATCATGACAGTCTGAAAATCAAACTCTTGGTTTTTGCTTTTGCATTTTGCATTGCATTCTCAAGTTGTTATAGGTTGCATGCATAAGAGTTCATGCATTAGGGGCATTGAAACATTCAAATAAAATCTGAAATTCTGCATACATGATGCATTCTACATTGCATATTGCATATTTCCTCGTTGTGTGCTTGCATGTTAATATATGCTACAACCCCTTCCTTGGAATTTTCTATGACCATACACTCCCTTGATAAATAATGTTGCATCTGAGTCCTAACAAGTGTGGTTCTTGTCATACACTCAGGGGGAGTCAATATTTGATAAGTGCATCTAGATAGGGGGAGTTGCATTGCTATGTGCTCATGATATTTTCGATATACATGCTAAATCAAATTCGCACACCTCTTGCACATTATGTGAAAATGAGTGTTAAAGATATGGATATAGGAATTTCTTTTCAACACTCTAGAGTTATTAAACCTGCTGCATGTATGTTGAAGAGACAGTTGAGGAAAAAGCTGCCTACCTATCTTTGTGAAAAGAATGTGAAATGAAAGGCAGAGCAATGTTTAGTCTCACTGAGTAAATTGGGCACATGTCACCTGAGACGTGATGTGGTTCATTTAAGAAAGGTGTTGTACTAAAATATCTCTGTTCAAAAAGAAGTGAAATGGTTCAGTATTCTGAGTAACCGGGGAGTCTGGCATGAGCTCCATGTGTCTTCTCGCGTAAAAAGGAATTATTTGAACCTGATCATTCTTAGAAAAATTCTGATTGTCTTGTGAAATCAATGAAAAAATTGATGTGAAATCTATTGAGGTAGAGCGTAGCCTCCAATACGCTGTTCTCGGATTATAGTGTAGCTTGTATAATCTCTCGTTGTGTTGATCTTAAAATCTGAATATCCATATTGCAACAATCCATTTTCATGTTATTCACTTACACCTTTGGAAATTTGATTTAATATGTATTCAGAAAATTGATTGATTGCATTGGCCTTTGCTTTATTCTCCTATATGATTGCACAATCCCCTAGGTGTACACATGAGCAAACTGGTTTCATTGACTCACCTGCACTTTTCATACACATATCCTCTCACTATGAATAAATTGGGGGAGCTATATTGCATGTATTTAGATCTACTTGCTTGGAAGTCAATCATACTTGATCATTCCACTTGCATTCTGCATGTTCATGTTGCCCACAACTTGCATTTCAAACATGTGCAATTAGTTCATGCATACTTGGCATTTAGTGCATTCACTCATGCATATTTGAATTGCATCTTGTTGAACATTGTGTGCATGTGGTTCTCTTAATAACCCCGTTGTCCGTCGATTCAGTGTCAATGACAAAGGGAGAGAGACTGGTAACTGTTCCTTGTGCTTCTTTCATGAGTATCATATGTTTTGCTTGACTGTTCTCATTTTGCCTTAAGGGGAGTAAGCTTGCTGATTTTGGTTTTGATGCTATCGTGAACTCCCCATGTTGATCCCCATTTCTGATTATGTCAAAGGGGGAGAGAGAGCATTAATGCATAATATTTTGTCATCATCAAAATGGGGGAGATTGTTGTGCATGTGATTTTGATGATTACAAAATGATTTTGTTCTTGACCTTGCTTGGCCTTGTGCTTCAATGATACTTCATGTTCTTATGTGCTTGAATGATACTTCATGTTCTCATGTGCTTGAATCATACTTGTTCTCTTGTAATGGAGTCATGTTCTAGATTTGTAATGGAGTCATGTTCTAGAATGAGAATGAATTTGTAAAACAATGCTTCTGAATGCCATCAACATGAATGAGTCTTTATGCTCATTTGAATGCTATCATGCTCACTTGTTTGTAATAGCTTAACTCTCACTGGAATGAGAGTCATGTTCATTTGAATGCAAGTATGCTAATCTTCTTGCATTGCAGGAACGAGTCTTGATGGACATCAGATGGAACTCAAGAGAATGCTTAACTACGTCATCTTGTTGTCCACCATTCAGAACTTGTGTTAATTCTATCTCCATTCTTCTAAGAACCATTGGTAAGACTTGGCAATTCACATATCTTCAGTTAAGTGAATTTTGGGTGAGAAAGCTACAGTATGTTGACCCATAGTACTTGTGCATAGATATACATGTGGTTTCATGTACCTTCTTCATGAGTCCTTAAGGTTTGAAGATGTAGGCTTTCATGCATATTCTTCTAAGTGGCCAAAGTCATGAATGTTAGTCTTTGTCATCAAGAATGCCATTTGAATGAATGTGTGTTTGAATGGTTAGCATGTATAAACCTTCATGAGCCATGAATGTTTCCAATTTGAATGTGGATCATGCACTTTCTACTTGAACCTCTTTAAGCTTGTGATGTGCTTGAAATATTCTTCAAGACTTTTGAGAGTTGGTTCTATATTGCTCATGCATTGCATGAATGCTTGGTCTTGTGAGCTTCGCACCAAAAGCTTGATTTACTAACTTGATATGTGAAAGACTTGCATGAAATGTAATGTGGAAACATCTTTACAAATATGCATAGCTACATATGTGTAAGAGATCATGATGATGCATAATGAAAATGCATATTTGCATTTGTTTGCATATGTGTGTGTTTAGGTGTTCACACTTGTCAAATTGAGGTTCATGATATGTAAGCGTATCTTGGCAATGCTACTTGAATGATTGAGCTCCCATATCATTACATTTGCCTTAGATGCAATGGAAGATTCAAGTTCCCCAAATGCCATAGCCCGTGACTTATGTCTTTATGAAAACATTTATTTATGCAATGAGCATTTGGATGGTTGACAAGTTATGAAGGTTCTTTTGGAAGAATCTAGTTCATGAGCTCTTAACTTTCACACATGTGGTAACCTCATACTCTTGTGTTTCTACAGGTCCAAAGATGGTTCTTAAACCCTCTCATGTCAATTGGATGATGGTAACATCTAACCATCTTTATGTCAAGTTCCGGGTTGTTTTCATGCACATCTTTCATGAGATCTTAATGCATTGATGGTGGTTCATGCATTTCTCAAATGAGATTTCTTGGACTGTTAAAGTCAAGGCTTTTGGTTGCCTTGTGATGGACTAATGATTAATTCAATGTGAGCATTAATGAAACCATCATGCTTATGGAAAGGCTCATAATGTTCAATGAAAGTGCTCATTCAACTTGCATATGTTCATGCATATTCTTATTGTGATCCTTGTGGCCAAAGATGCTAATTACACATTAAAGCTTCCATGACATTGCATTTGGTCATACATGTTTTGGTTGGTTAAATTGAGAAGACAAATACATGTTTAAATGGTTCAATGATGTGTTTTAATGTCAACATGTTCATAGTGTTGTTGCTTGATGCAAAGATTTTGATTCTCAACTAACCACTTGCTTTTTCATTTTTTCAGGATGAAAATACATGGTTAATCTACATGGGGTTATGGTAACATTTAAACATTTATTTCCCCATGATTTCATGTTGATTTAATAGTGTTTTGTAGGCCTTTCTAGCATGGGTCGACCCATTGGGTCGACCCCTACGTGTTCTGGACCAAACAGAACACAGAAAATTGACCCTGTGTGTATGGGTCGACCCATGGGGTCGACCCACACTGCATGGGTCGACCCCATGGGTCGACCCATGAAAACTGGGTTGTTTCTCTACTTCTGGCCGCCTTCAGGTTCCCTGGGGGTCGACCCATCCCGGCACGGGATTCTCAGGAGCTTCCGAAACCCTATGGAATCATATCTAAAGTTTACCAAAATACCCCCAAATGGTTACTAATGTTATTGGGGGGTTTCTAACATGTATTGGGAGGGTTTTATGTGTCTTTTGTCCACTCCACTATATATATGAATGTGAACTCCGAATTTGAGAAGTAGAGAAGCCCTAATACATCTTGTTCTATCTTGTAGGTGGAGAAAAGGGGCAAAGCAACCAAGGAGCTCTTGAGGAAGGGTTATCATCTACATCCATGGAGATTTGGAGCTCGTGCTAGAAGAAGAAAAGAAGCGTCTTGAAGAGAGGAACGCGAGGACGCCGAAATCGTGGCCATCCGACTACGAGCCAAGAAGAGCCGGAGTCTTTCTTGAAGGGGAAGCTTCATACATGCTTTATCTTCTTTGATTCATTCTCTAGAGTTTGTTTGGGGCTCAATGCATCTATTTGTCTTAGGTTCTTAAATTTCTGGAAGGATATTCTGTGTGGGTGTTCGGAGAAAGGGGTCTCCGAGTGATTGGTTGATGCGGGTGCATCGTTTTGTGCGGAGCATATCCGCGTGTGTGCTTGGGCATTTTGTGGGGTTTGTTCCCCGTGTGTGATTGGGGGATTTCTCCCGTGTGATTGTGTAGGCTTCGTCCTACGTGTGGGTGTTGGAGCTTGGCTCCGTGTGTGTGTGGGGTTTAATCCCCGGGCTGTTTTATACAGCAGTGAAGTCTCACCGGTTTGGTGAGGGGTGGACGTAGGGTGCCCGTCGTGGTCCCGAACCACCTTAAAAATCCCCGTGTTTTGTGGCTTGCATTATGGTTTGTGTTGTGGTGGTTTGTGTTATCATTTTTATCTCATTATCCTTTCGAGTGAGAACGGTGAGATTGAGAGAATCAAGTCTATTCCAATTAGTTTAAATTCCTCACTCTTGCTAATCTTGTTAATTCCGCTGTAAGGTAGTAAATAGTTTTAATTGGACATAATTTTAGTGGAGGGTTCTATTCACCCCCCCTCTAGAACCGTGTTCCTGCACTACGGGACCCCAACACCTATAATGAAATTCACTAAATATCTTGTTTGATGTGTTCTTGCACACTTGTCATCTATTGAACACTATGAACATTCATGTCCTTCAATGCTCATACTTAATTGTCTGTTTAGACATTGAAATGAGAATAAACTTGCATTCTGAAAAATCTGAAAAGCTGAAAATTGATCCATGCATGCATGCTCACATTTAAAAATCTGCCTTGTTTCTCATGAGCACATGTTGAGATATCAGTGCATAATTCAGATTGAGAATTGATTGGAGATCACAACTGCATGTTGAATTATTATGATTGACCTCTATGGTATATTAAATGATAAGCTACCAAAAGACAGGGAGATCTGTCTGGAGGTTCTTACTATGTGTGAGGTGGTCTTTTAGACCAAGTGCTCCGCCTAGTACCATGGGTCATTTTGCTTATTAGGGCAGTCTGAATGTGCATGTATAACAATTTCATAGATTCAGTTTTCATGGCAAACATTGCATGCTCTAAGGGGGAGTTAGCTTAAGAAAAAATTCTTGGTGACAAAATGCTGAATAAACTACAGAGCTGTTACTGCTGGTTAGAGGAGTGAGTTAACGCAGTGTGGAAATAGAGTTAACGCACCAGACAGCTTATTCTTTGAGAACCTTGATGTGGAGTGTCTGTGGCTGGTGGAGTGAGTTGACGTTATGGTGAAACTGAGTTAACGCTGTGGGCAACTGGGTTCTGAAATTGAACAAATGTTTGTGATGTCTAGATGGATGAGTTGACGCAGTGAAGAGGGTGAGTTAACGCAGCTGTGCCTTATTGGAATCTTAGGGTTACATCTTCCTCTTTTGGAAACTTCCTTCTCACATCAACTTGCTCTGTCCATATATCTTGTCCTTTCCGTTCTTATCCCACAATAAAGCTTCCTTGACATCCGTGTATGGGAAAAATCTCTAGAGCACTGAGATATGTAGATGATGTCTTAAATTCAGGGGGAGTTACAGTGATAATTCCTGTGGAATATGAGATATATTCTGAATTGCTCTATGATATGTTAATGATAGGAGATCCATAATTCTTATGATGTTTGAATTCAAGAACTTTTGAACCCAATTATGCACTGTATGGAGCAAAAGCTGAACAACTTAATAAAACCAGGTCCTCATCATCTCTCGATCCTTATTGTTCAAAAGTAAAGAAACCAATGTGTGTAAAGGAATTTAATAGTTGTATTGATGATGAACTGAGAATTTGTTTATAAACGCTAAAGATGCAATCTATTCACATGTAATATTATGCAGAGCAATGGAAGTTGTTCACTGAGAAATTAGCCCTATGCACCAAAGAAGTGCTGAAGAGCAAGTCATGAGGTGCGCTACTATCTCTGTCTTCAAGAGAAAAACAAATCATTCCAGAGCAATGGTCACTATCAACTGAGAAACTACCTTCAAGCACTTATGAAGTGCTGATAGGCATGTCATGAAGTCAGCTGCCACCTCTGGTTAGTCAATGCAGAATAGTTTGCTATGCTGAGTAACCGGGGACTCGGGTGTCTGATAAACATGTGTACCCGTGTCAAAATGCTAGCAATACTTGACTGCAAATGAAAATGTAAAAAGAAGTTGAAAATGCTGAAAATGTGAAAACAATTAAAACATGTGAGTTTGGTTAATCTGATGCTCCTTATTTAACTGAGTCTATCTTCAATGCCAGTTAAATTTCTCTCTATCTGAAAGGCTTCTTAAAATTGAAAGATATAAGGGTCAGAAATGAAAATGGTTCTAGTGTGAAAAGAGTTCTATTTTTTTCTCCAGGCAGGTGGCTTTAGTGGTTCATGGCTTCTAATTCAATGTTTTAAGATTATTTCTTCTCTTTATCATTAAATGAATTAGAGCCTATTTACATACATCTCTTTCATGGGAACTCGATCTGCAACACTTAAAATTCCTTGAATATAAGCCTGATTATCTCACTATCTTAGTACCTTAAGAAAATCCCTTGAACGGATGTCTCTCTGGTTACTTGTCTTGCTTCTTCTGTTCACATCAGCCTCACTGCGTAGACGCAATGTCCCTTGGCGTCCACGCCTTGTGTCTTTCTGACTACTTGTCTTGTGTTTTCTGTTCACATATGCCTCACTGCGTAGACGCAATGCCCCCTTGGCGTCCACGCATTGCCTCTAATACAACTTTCTTCAACCCGGTTCACCGACTTGAACCGACTGAACCGTTCACTAAAAGGGTCTTCGTAGCCTCTTTAAAAGAGTAGCTTGACCGCCACCCGTCTCCACTCCGTTCGAAACCCTTGGACGGTTTACCTTCCGTGTTCTCCAAACACCCTCCAACACCATTTCTTGTCTCCGATCATCTTCGGCAAGGGTGCTCAGTCGGGAAAGCTGTTGATGGAGCAGAACTTGAGGGATTCGAGTGCGACACAGTTGACGATGGACTCACTTACAGAGGATGCGCTTGATGCTCCAGTGGCCAACCCTCCAGAAGCGACACCATCTACAGCTATTTCTAGGAAGCGTAAAGGAAAGGAGAAGGAGAGACGTCCTCGGAGCCCTAGTCCACCGGTCAAGAGAAGGAAGTCCTCAAAATCGATATCAGCTGAACCACGCACCTCTTCTGGTATAACGGGGAAGAAGAAATCTAGGTCTTCTGTTGTCATAAATATAGAAGAACCTCTCAAGGTTCTTATCCCCAGGTACATTGTAAGTTCTGATGAAAAGCTACTGGCTGCATTTCCTGAGGTACGACCTGCATTAGAATTTCAAGGCTAGTGGAAGTTTGTGACGAAGCACACTGTTTACTATCCTACTCTCGTTAGGGAATTTTATCAGAATTTGAAATATGAACCGAAGATTCCCAAATTGTCCTCCACTGTTAGAAATGTTCATTTTGAGTTAACTAGTGCCCTGCTTGCTCGAGTTTGGAAAATACCAATGGGAGGAGCAAAGCTTCATTCGTATGAGCTAGATGAACATGAGGCGTTTGCTGTTTTGACTGGGTTAACCAAAGACCCCTCTGACGTGAAACAGACATACCTGTCCAGTCTGAAAGCTAATAGATTTATACCATCTGTCAGACTACTTCATCACATATGCACGTCTATCATCACAGCTCAAATCAGTGGTAGAGAAAGAGTCACAGATATGCAGCGATTCCTGTTGTACTGCATGCTAAAGGAAGTTAAGATTTCTTTAACTGTAGTTCAGACAATTGGAACTTGTCTTCACCACTCTAGAACACTACCTTATGCAGCACACCTCACGTCAATTTTCAAAAAGGTAGGAGTGGATTTTGGAACTGAAAAGAAACATGTTATCCCCAAAGGAAACATATATTCCTTGTCTTATGTTCAGAGATTTATGGGCTTCAAAGTCATTGATGGTAAGGCTGTTAGAATCCTTCCCAGTCAGAAATCAGCTCAATCAGAAATAAGACAGGCATCAAGAACAGTCACTGTGGATGATAGTCAAGTGAACAGGACAGAGATACCAATTCCACCTGTGGTGAGAGAAGGAAGACCAGAGGGTAGTTCAGCAAGAGGAGAGCATGAGGTTGAAGAAACATTTGTGAGATCATCAAGCCCTCAGTTGGAAACTGGGGAACCCAGTGGCTCTACACCAACAATGGAAATTGGTGTTTATAGGAGGCCTTTTCCAACTTCTGATACAGCTCCACCACCAGCCACTGCTGAAGAGATGTTTGCTCACATGTCTATGATGCTGCAGCGTCAGGATGCAAAGATGGACAAGCTAATGGAGTTTACAAATTATCATCTAAACAAACTGACTGCTCGGATTATACAATTTGTAGTCTCTATCTTATTCGAGTGGCAAAAATTTCTACTCTCCAAGATGCTATCTGACCAAGCCACAAGGTTTTTCTTGCAACACATATCAGCTCTTCTTGACAAACTCTCAACACTGGTGAACGACGTGCACAGCAACCAATCTTCATTTTGTCAATCTTTTGCAAAGGTTATTGATATATGTTATGATGTGAGGATAGGTGTTGAAACCCTCAAGAGTCCTGTCAATGCACTTCCTCAATGCATCAAGGTTCTTTTAGGCAAGATTGACACTGTGACTGACACACTCAAATCTCTTGAAAATCAACTGAAGAAATCTGATGATATGTCCTCTGCAATTGTACATGTGAGGACCACACTGCAACATGACTTAGCTGCTATATCACCAGACATTCGCACGTTGCTGGGCAGAGATCAATCTACTACTCCACGATCTCACTCTACTCCAAGTCAACCACCAAGGGCTCGCGGATCTTCTTCCAGTCATGCCAGATTTTTCAATTGAGGCCTCGTGCCAGATCACGTATTGCCCCCTTCTTGATGATGTCAAAGGGGGAGAGCAGCATGAGTTCAAAAGATAGCATATGTTTCTTTTTGTAATTAAGCATACATCACAATGTAGCTTCATGAATTACAGATACTTGAATACAATGTAGCTTCATGAATTACAAATACTTGTACTTCTGATTGACATATAACCATGCATTTGTTTGATACCTCATCCTTAAATCTGTTCAGAGTTGCCATCATCAAAAAGGGGGAGATTGTTGTACTCCTGGTTTTGATGATGACAACGATAAGATAATTGATATAGACAATTAAGTTTTACTAAATGTTCAACAGGAACAAGGAGATGCAGGGAACACCGATGCGTCAACGCCACAATGGAGCAGCGTCGACACAGCGGCTTAAGAGGGAACACCGATGCGTCAACGCCACAATGGAGCAGCGTCGACGCAGCGGCTTAAGAGACGCCAATGTACAAGGCAAGACAGGCTTTAAGTACATGTTCGTGCGTCAACGCCACCAACTGGCAGCGTGGACGCAGCAGTTCAAACAATCAAGAAACAAGCTACTGGATTAATCTGGCGTGTCAATGCATTCATCAAGTGGCGTTGACGCAGCAGGTTGATGGATCGACGAGGTGACCAGAGGGTGGACGCAGTTGTACAATGCGTCAACACACTCCACACGAAACGTGAGAGGGCTGAAGCCATCTAAGTTCAGATGCTGGAACACCAATGCGTCAATGCAGCATGCTGAGAGCGTCGACGCAGCACGTCTATCTACTGAAGACTTGATCACTGGATCACCGATGCATCAACGCAGCAGGCTGATGGCGTCAACGCAGCGGACTTAAGTCTTGCTGGTAGAATGGCTTTGAAGGCTGCGTCAACCTTTTGGAGCAAGTGAGTTGACGCCACCAGACTGTAGTTGTGAACGTGCAAATGGAGGGCACGTGATCCGAGGTGACTAGCTCATGATCCTAGGATGGACGAGGTACCAGGATGCTGACACGTGGACTGAGGCCTCTTGGCGGGAATCGTGGAGAGCGCATGTCGCCCTAAATGCTGCTGATATATAAGGAAGACTTCTCTGTCTGAATGAGACTGATCGTGATCGACTGAAGCAGAGGAAGAGTGAGAGCTTCCACGATCCAGAAGAAGAAAGGAAAAGAAAAGAGAGAGAAGAGAAGAAGCATAAGAGAAAGAAGAGAGAAAGAAAGAGATAGAGAGCTCGAGCAGAGTGAGAAGAGAAGCAAAGCTACTTGAATATTTGTTCCTGCTGTACCGTGGATCATATCCATCCCAGTTAGCTCTAGTTGAGAGCCACTGTTGTGCTACCATAGCTACAGTTTTCTGATTACTGTATTTTCCTTTTCTTAGTTTCGTTTACATTTCCTTGTGGTTCTTCCGATTGCCCTGTTGGGGATTGGATTCCTCCTGGTGGGTCAGGAGAAGGGAGATTTGATCTCCGGTTGAAAGTAGCTGGATGCTACTTGTGGATTCCTCCTGGTGGGTCAGGAGAAGGGAGATTTGATCTCCGGTTGCAAGTAGCTTGGTGCTGCTTGTGGGTTCCCTCCGGTTGGGAGGAAGAGGGGAGGTTGTTCCCCTGGTCAAGCTGTTCGGCAGCATTTGTTGCAGACTGAGTCTGCTGTGCTAGTGTTGCTAGTGGAAGCCTCACTCCGGTTGGGAGTGAGGGGTGGATGTAGGTCTGGAGGACCGAACCACCTAAAAATTATTTGTGTAGTGGTTTGCCTTGCATTAGCTCCATATCTTCTACCTCCCATTCACAGGTTGTGCATGCTTGGCCTGTTGCATTATCTAGAGAGTTATTTTTTAGCATTATATTCTGCTAAGTGTGTTTGGGTTGTTTTACTCTGCATTCGTTTCTGGTTGATCAGGTGGCTGCATTGTTGCAGTCCAACTGTTTGTTCATTTGTTGCCTTATCATTTCATCTTGGAAAGCTCATTAGTTTTTATTCCGCATATCTGAGCTTTAGTTTTTCAAATTGGGCCATATTTTCTAGAGGGATACATTCACCCCCCTCTGTATCCAGGCCTAGCACCCTAACAATCGCCACCGAATTGAAATTCGTGGGGGTCAATTCGGTGGCGACGCCACCGTTTTGCAAGGCTCCATCGTTTTAACTTCGGCAAAGAAATTTTGTTTGTGGCTTTGCATCAAATAGGGCATTTGGATGAGAATCCAAAAGAATTTAGGAACTCAAAGGCATGACTGCCCAGGTGTTAAGAGAAATTATGCCGTTATCATCTTATATATATATATATATGCTCTTCACTTATTCATTTGTCTGCTCTCCCCTTTTGTTCATCTGTGCGAGGTTCATACTCCCGCACTACACATGTGTCAGAGATTCAAGGAAAAATCATCAGGAAAACATAATCCCATCCAAGAAAATTTGGGCAACATCTCCCCAGCACAGGGAGATGTTCAATTAAACAAGTAGCATGGCACACGGTAGACGGTGCCAAGCCATAAACACTAAGAAGCCCAGATGGACTGCCCCAATCCCTGAAGTCATCACGAACAGAATCTCGAGGGCCAGCCTACTAGAGACTCATGATGATCCCAGGGAGCGAAGGGTCTCTGATTGTAGCCATGTAGATGGCAGTTTTATTTGCTCAATCGGTGCAAAGGGCTTCTAGGGGAACATGTGATGAAACGACAGACCCCCTGGAACCCGGAGTGGCGGTAGCTCAAGGAGATTGAGCAGGCAGACAAAAGGGTTGTACCCCTCCCCAGTCAGGGACAAGTAGAAGCAATCGGAGAAAACCATTCGTCGAGCAGTAACAGTTTCAGGAACGCAACGTACCACCATGCCTCGCCATGGGACAAGACTCACCCTGTGAGCAGTCATGACTGCCATGGGCAGCTCATGCTCGCTGCCACTAGAGACAAGGCAAATGGGGGTTCAGACCCTCAGGGATAAATCATCAAACATTGAGGGGGAAAGGCATACGGCAATTCTGGGAGAAAGCAATAACGACTATCGTATTGGCTATCAGAGTGCACCGGTGCCCTTACAACTGACAGAAATGATTGAAAGGGCACTCAACATTCACTTATTCATAGTTCATTCGAGTGAAACCCATTATTATAAATGAGACTACGCTATCGATGAAAGCACAGCCCCTGGGGAGGGATGATTTATTGTCACCCATGAAGGGCATGGCTTCAAGCCATTATCTCATGGAAAGGAACAAGATACTCCAAAACGAACGATCATAGGATCTGGTATTAATTTGGCCCAAAGGGCCTCCTCACGCTCAAGGAAAGACCCGAAATCTTAGAGCGTAATCGATAGAAACAACTGCAGTTGGCAAGGAATAGAACAATAAGAAAAGGGATAAGCTTGATCCATGACAAAAAAGGACGGAGCCTTCTTTTATTCACCCTCTCTGTCGATTACAGTAGAATGGGGACAGGGGATTACAGCGCTTAGAGAAACTCCGAGGGGAAAGAAAAAGAAACTGCTTAAAAGGAAAAGTAAGAACTGAGAAAAGAAGAACACAGAGCCAGAGGAACACGTAGAGCCCCCTCCGAGACCCATCTACTTCTTTCTCTTCTTGATCATCTCTTCCTTATCCTTCTTTCTAGGTTTTCTCTCTTTGCTCGACAGCTCCCTTCTCTTCTCTCGATGGATTCTCCCTTCTTCTAATTCTCTGCTCCGATCCTCCCTTTTTCTGAGGGCCAAGGGGACCTTTTATAGGCAGATGCCCAAGATAGGGCATCGGAGCCCTGACGGGGTGGGTGAGTTGCCACCGTCTCAAGCGCTAGCCATGCTACCGACTGGGCGCGGAGGGGAGGCCACTGCCTCGAGCACCAGCGCCACCGGCTCGAACGCGAGGGGCGCCACCGGCTGAACGCGAGAGGCGCCACCGACTCGAATGCGAGAGGCACCATCGTCTGAAACTTTCATCGCTGCTGACTCGATATCAAGGCGCCACCGACTCATTTATAAGGGCATTTTTATAATTTTAACATTTTATCCTGAAATTAACCCGGAGAGTGCTCTTCATCTGGAATAGCTTCGGGGTTGGTGCCGTAGTCCCAGACTACGTTTTGAAGTGTTGATTCAGGGCTTCTGTAGATTTTCGGGACGTGCAGAACCCATACCGATTTTCTCGAGATTTGTACTGATTCGGCCTTCGGCACTATAGTTCATGCGACCAACTCAACTTCGCATATATGTGGGATATCCTTATTGAGTGGACTATCCCTGGAAGTATTTTCATCCCGGTTGGGCATTCTTTTGGCCACTTACGGACCTTTCCGGTGTTATGTGTACCCGAATCTGGAAACCCAGGTTTTCTCCTGATTTGGCATTTGGCACGTTGATTCGTGCTGCCAACTCTACGCTGTGGACACGTGGGGTGTCTTCATTAGGAGGGGCATCCCTTGAAGTATTTCCGTCATGATCGGATGACTTTCTGGCCACTTACGGACCATTTTGGCATTCCACGTGTCTTGATCGGATCACTCGGATTTTCCGCTGATATTGCCCTCGGTTATTTATTCCAAGGTGCCAGGGACATTTCTTCATCTCAGGGAGGTTTCTTCATCAGGCGGGAGCCGCCTATTACATTCTCATCTCGGTGGGACGGGGAAAGAGGTATATCGGGCACGATCATCTCGATGCCTATTTTATAGGCTCTGACCATCAATGGGCCTTAAGCGAGCTGTGGGGGTTGTGTGAACTCGAGATGATGGAATGTTGATTCCCTGGCACCTCCTGTAGGGTGACATGAGGCTTCAGTGGTCCGAGTGGATCCGCCTTTGACTTCTGATTGACTCCTTCGGGAAGCGTGATCACTGTCCGATCATATTTTGTGTGTCAACAGAGGCTCAAGGGCGTGGCTCTCTCTAGGCAGCAGCATCAACTTCTCTTGTAAAAGCTTGATATATATATAGAAGAGTTCCTAGGAGATGTGGTAGAAAGTTTTCCCTCCAAAAAGTCTTCCATCGAACAAGTTCAATTAATAAAGTATTTCCTTTTACTATTGAGAGTACATTGGTTCCAACGAGGGTGTCAGATGATAGAGAAGAAGAGCTTTTCCTTCCAAGAAGTCTTCCATCAAACTAAGGTATTTTCTTTAACATCTGACCATCCAGCAATGCATGACTTGACCCACCGTAGAGAAGAAGAAAAGGAATAGTTTCCCTCCAAAATCTTTTCTTGTCTTCAAGGAAGATATTCTGTTGGATTTGGCTTGGGTTGGAATATAATAGGCTTTTCTTCTGCTCCAGATCTTGAGCATTTAATGTCCCATATTGAAGAGAATCTTGCAGTCTGCTTCCTTATTGGCTCAGGTCTTTTCTCATATTTGAGCTCTGTCATAGCTACCTCCAAAAGAATGGTTCAGGTTTGGTGATGGTGGCCAGGACAATAGTCAGAACTGCAAACTTCCTCTTAACTTCGAAATCCATGTTTCTATTTCCAACTCGACACAACCATTCTCTCTCCTGAGTTCGAGCGAGCACTTCTGTTGTTCTCTCCGAGCACTCGAACACTTGAGTGAGCACTCAGGTCGACCTTTCTGAGCACTCATTTTCACTCTCTTCCGAGCATGCCAGTTCTTCTCTGACCTTGATACTTGGCACTGCTACAGTAGCTCGGACTGCTCCAGTAGCTGGGCTTGCTACAGTAGCTCGGCCATCTTCAGATGAGCTAGGACCTCTTCAATATAGCTCGGACTACTATAGTAGCTCAGACTACTACAGTAGCTCGGATTGCTACAGTATCTCGGCCATCTACAGATGAGCTAGGGCCTCTTCAATATAGCTCAGACTGCTACTGTAGCTCGGACTGGTACAGTAGCTCGGATTGCTATAGTGGCTCGGCCATCTTCAAATGGGCTCGGATCTCTTCAATATAGCTTGGACTGCTATAGTAGCTCAGACTGCTCCAATAGGTCGGATTGCTACAATGCTCAGACTGCTACAGTACTTGGACTGCTACAGTGCTCGAACTTCTGCTTCTTCAGTAGTTCGAACTGCTACAGTGCTTGGACTACTACAGTGCTCGAACTGCTCCAGTAGCTCGGATTGCTACAATGCTCGAACTGCTACAGTACTTGGACTGCTACAGTCTCGGATTTCTTCTTCTTTAGTAGCTCAGACTGCTACAGTGCTCGGCCTACTACACTGCTTGGGCTTCTTCATTTGCATCCCGATCGAGCTATCTTTCACCATTGAACGGCTATTCTTCACTGCTATTTGAGCATATGTTGGCCTTGAGAGCTATTTGTCTGCCGAACTCTGGGTGTTGCAGACGCCAGACATAACCTTGATAAAAATGTGTCAACTCTGGGTGTCGACTCTTGTTGACACCTTCTTTGTCTGTCTTTCTTACAAGCTATTTTTCACCCTTACTCAATTGTTTTGTCTACCTTGACTTTTCATTAGTTTGCATAAGAGGGTGAACTCCACTTGGCTATCTCTTTGCTATTTTATCCTTTTTGCATCATCTACCTTGATTTTTATGTATTCAGTTGCCTCCTTTTCTGTGTCATTCTTGATTTCTTACACTTATCAGTAATGGCACAGAGATGTATCTTCTTGCTTATGTTGTCATGACCTGAAATGTATGAATATGTGTTTATCAAATGCAGGTCAGACTTATCAATGATTCATAGTTAGACATCATCAAAACAATAGAATTAAGCATGTTACACACATGCCGACCATTCTTTCAACAAATCACCAACGATGGTGCTCTCACACATGCCGGAGGTCTGATGGCTAGCCACCCTCGTCAGGGTGTCCCGCCATAATTTCTGTTATGCAAGGAAATATCTACCGATCGAATGCAGGCCGAGACAGCTAGCCTACGAGATACCCAACCCGACATCTCAATCTTCTCTTCTTCTTTCTTTCTTTCGAACCTGTCAACCATGATAGGCCTTGGTTGGGATGGGGCTGGGGCCTAAACTTGCTTGTGCACCCACACTTGCTTGAATTCGGTTGGTTTCGGGGCAAACCTGCCCTTCATCTTGGACCCAGCATGGCCCGGTTTGTCTTGGGCTAGCGCCTGAAATGAGTTGTATACTGGCACTGTGAAAATTACCCTATCCAATATTGTTTCAGCCTGTCGGTCGTTCAGGAAGATTTGGACGCCTCCGACAAGGATGGATTTGCCCGAAATAGATAGCCGGCCTCACAGCATGTTGGCGTTCTTCCTGGCGATTCTTCTATTAGCAGCAGTGCGCCCCCTGCTGGTCGATGTGCTAGAGTCGACATGGTGGACTCAGGTTTCTTCGATGCAGCCTCCGCAGAGTTGGAAGCTGTAAACTCCACCTCCTGGGTCTCTGGGAGGTCCACGATTGCTACCGCCACTGCCATTGAAGTTATCAGTATATGAACTGTAGGTTCAAACCTTGAAAAGTTAGAATTTTACGAAGAGGCCACGGGGCCCAAGATCTTGGTGAAAAGATGAAGGGAAGTTCCTAGTCCCACCGATCGTGCCAGATTTGTGGACGCACTTTTTTTATCTATCTTTATCTTTTTGATCTTTATCTTTTTATTTGTTTGTTTTATATCGTTTATTAGTGCGTAGGCATGCCAGTCACGAAGTGACAGTTTATTCGGGCTCCAAAGACTAAGGTAGTCTGGAGCTGCTGGTGCGCACCATTTTACTTGATCAGACGATAGTGGGTATCATGTTGGGACCAGAAGCCACCTTACAGAAAAGGTCACGTCATTAATTACATCTCCCTGAAGGGGAGAAAACCCTTGATTAGTCGCCAAGAAGAGGGGCCCTATAGCGTAAAACTGGTATTAACAAAAGAGAATAGACATTTCAAAAACATATTGAAAGTTCCCTTGTTAGGGTGAAGGAGTTTAAGCCTTCTCATCGGCTCATCGCACGCTCCATGCTCAAATAGTATTCCGAGTCGGGAGCACGACAGAAGCATGAGCGGTATTAAAAAAATGTCTGCCAGAAATACGACAAGTTTGACATCTGGTGGTAAAAGAAGCAAGGTAAATCTCGATGAAAATAGATTTGATTCAAGGGGGTTTTGGCCCAAAGCTATGGCCATGGCGGGGTGGTCCCCGAGATCCAAGCCTGAACTACGAGGGCATCATGTATATTCTCTTTGCATCAGATCGGAGGGAGGTGAGGCCTTGAACCAGACGCCATGAGTTGCTCTTGGAATGTTATTACCCCTTTCATTGTTATTAATATTATTATTATTTAAATTATTATTACTATTATTATTATATATATTATGATTTATTATTATTATTATTATTACTATTACTATTACTACTATTATTATTATTATTATTATTATTGGTTCATGGACCAGTCAAGTGCATGGGGTCGACTGACTTTTGGAAATCGGTTGACCTACATTATCCAAGGAGGTCGACCGATTTTTAGACACCGGTCGACCGGCGCGCAAAAAGGGGTCGACTGATTTTGGAAATCAGTCGACCTACGCTACGCAGAATGGTCGACTGATTTTTAGAAATCAGTTGACCAGCGCCGCGCAGAAAGGTCTACTGATTCTAGAAATCAGCCGATCGGTGCCGCGCGAGGGGGGTCAACTGATTTCTTGGAAATCAGCCGACCTGCGCCGCGTGGAAGGGTCGACTGATTTTGGAAATCAGCTGACCTACGCCACGCAAGGGGTGAGCAATCGGTCAACCTAGGATAGATCGGTCGACTGATTTGCAAAATCAGTCGATTGATGATCAAAAGTTAGTCGGTATTTAGTTTATTTTATTTTCTCTTTCTTCTTTCCCTTTTTTGACTATTATTTGATTATTACGATTATACTATCTTTTTTCTCTTCTCTCTTTTCTTTCTCATTATTATTATCTTTTATCCTAATATTTACATATGGATATATATATATATATATATTGTTTATTCGCTTATTTCCCTATCCAGTTGCCGTATCCGTATAATTTCTACTTCTCCCTTTTTTTTCTTGTTGATTCGTTGAGGGTGTGTCGACCCAGTAGAGGGGTGGGTCGACGCACCTATGCTATTGTGCATTTTTTTATATATCCTCCTATTCCCTTTAGGGTTGCTCATTTATTATTATGACCATCTAGGCCCCTTTTTTGTATTATTTCAACTGTTATTTCCATTTGTATTTTTCTTCATAATTGTGATTACTCCGTCATTTGCTTGTCTATCGGTCAGACCTCAGGTGAAATTTCGGAAGCATCTCCCCCAGGCCCAGGCATTTGGGAGTGAGAAGCGGGTACTCATCTACGGGGAACTTATAAAAATTTTCGCGCATCATTTGTAATTTGATTGGGTAATTGGTCGATTCTTCTCTCATCTCTCCCCTCCATTGTGTGTTGCATCCACATTGTTCCACCAATTAAACCCAGCTCGTTTGTTTGGGCTTGTGTAGGCCCAATTTTTTTTTTAATAAGCACCAGCCAACAGAATCAGGATCCAGTCAAGTGCACCATCCCCTAGCAGGAGACAATGTTCTCACTTCCCCAGACTAACTCTGTGGCCAAGAAAATTTTATTGATATTTTGAACGAATACAATATCAACGGGGCATACCCCTGTCTATCTGTAGAACAGCCATGAAAAGAAAGGAAAACCAACTAGCCCAAAAGAAAAATTAATTACAATGCCGTATAGCAGGAAGACCCGCTTTATCCACTTTCAAAGCACCCCTGGCCAGCCTAGGAAGTTCACAAACCCGAGAGAAGATGATGTTGTTGTGATTGGTACAAGCATGAGAGGCCAGAGCATCTGCTACTTGGTTGCCCTCCCTTAAGATATGCTGCACTGAACAGCCACATTTGAATGTGAGATCAAGAATATCCTTCCACCAAGGAATGATAATCCAACTTGGAGCTACCTTCTTCCGGACTGCATCAACTAGCACTGCACAGTCACTAAAAACTACCTCCACTTGAAGGCCACTAGTCAAGGCTATGGATAATCCATCATGTAAGGCCCATTGTGTGGTGCATCCACATCCTTTCTTGATTAGACCCATTTAGGCTTATTTATTTTCGTGCGTCCCTCCATCTAGTTGCATTTGTCTTAGGTTCATTTCCCTCCTTGTAATTCTTTAAAGATCACTGTATAAAGTCTCCACTCCCCGTGGTGCACTTCTCCCCTGTACCTTATTCCTATAATTCTCCATCTTCTTATCCCCGTGTGGATTCCTCTTCCCATGCGGGCCCATCACCTAACTCTTCTAATGGGCCCTATTCTCTTCACGGGCCCTCTCCTTTCAACGGGCCTACTCTTTTTAACGGGCCTTCTTGTCCCGCCCATGCTGCTGCTAGTCCAATCAATTCTCATTCCTACATTCATGATTCGTCGATGCCCATACCTCCTTCCATCCCTGGAATGGGCTTTCCTCCTCCTCAGGCCGGATCCCCTTATTTGGCCCATCAACATCATCCTGGTTTAAGCTCCCACTCTCTTGCTCAGGCTGGCCCACATTCTTCTCGGACTCTTCCTACCGAGGAGATGATCGCTCAAGCCCAACGCCAGCTTGATGAACTGCAACGCCGAATTAATCCCCAAACTTCTTTGGAGGTCCCATTTGCCTTTCAAGGTCTTCAGCTTCCACCACGTTCACAAATTCCTGCTTATCATCGCTATGGTGGAGTCGGTGACCCCTACGTGCATTTGAAGGAGTTCCTTTATGAGTCGGCCCAATTCCGACATGACCAACGCTTCATGGCTTATTTGTTTAGTCTGTCGTTAGAAGGTCCGGCTCGGGATTGGCTCTTTTCATTGCCGCAAGAGCAAGTGGCAAATTTTCAAGCCGTCCAAGCAAGATTTATTCAGCAGTACCAGGACCAGGTTGGGCTCATATATTCTATGGTTGATCTGGCCCAAGAGAAGATGAAGCCCGATGAGGAATTCTCCACGTTCACCGACCGCTGGCGTCGCCTGGCCGCGCAAGTTCCAGGGCATATTTCGGAGGGCGAACAAATCAAGATGGTTATTTCTAATGCAACGCCAGAGCTTAGATGCATCTTAGCCCTGAACGATATCACTTCATGGCAACAACTCTACAGCCGAGCCCGCTTCATTAGCCAACAACTCCTAGTTTCCCTCGACCACAAGTCTCCTCCATCTTCGCCTTCCACATACCCCTTCTCTTCCCCATTCCCCACAAGTCAGCACTCCACTACATATCCTTCCATGAGTCGACCTCCCGCTCCCACACACCCATATACCTCCACATATCAGCCCTTCACGATTCAGCCCTCCGCTATTTTATTTCCCCACACCTCTCCACTTCCGGTCAAGGAAACGTCACATCCTGAGCGGGTGGATGCCGTCCATTATATTCCCACTCCCTCCATGCCTTCACATCATTCACTCACTAGCCCTCCGCCTTCACCTACGCAATCCCCTTACCTACACAACCTCCGCTACCCTCCCCACTACCTTCTCATACCCCTCGGCATCCACCTTGCCCGAAGTGGGCTTCTCACTCTTCATTGCCAGAATCCTTTACAGATGTTTTCAAGGCTTTGATGGCCACCCATGTGTTGCAACTCCCTCCGGTTAGCGGTCGGGAATTTGCTCCATTTCTGTGAGTTTCATCGTCAACAGGGGCATTTGATTGAGGATTGCACCGAGTTTCAGAAACTTGTTTACAAGTTGGAAGACAAGAAGATGATTGATTGGGCTGTCATGCGTCAAGTTATTGCAGATATTCACAAACAGCAACAGCAGCAGCAAGCGCCGCCCAGGCAGCCATCTCCGTCTCAAGACCAGGGGCATCCCTGTGATTCTTCAGTTGATAAAGCACCCGCTCCGTTATTTATCCCCTCACCTACCCCCTCACCTTCACCGTCTCCTACTCAACCTCCACGGCCTCCACAAACCCAAGCCTCTGCTCAGGCCAGCACAAACTCTTCTCCTTCCCCCTCCATTTCCACCACCGCTTCTACTCCCAACGCCGCTCGACGTGTTGTACCGACACCTCTTCTGCCACGCCACCACCTTCTCTACCCTCATCTTCGCTGCCTCCATTGACCACATCTCCATCATCGCCTTCTCCATTGTCCCCATTGCCATCACCATCACCATCATCACTTCCCCCCCGTAATAATCCCTATCCCGTCACCTTCACCACCATCCCCACTACCGACGCCACTCCCTTCACCATCATCATCCGAACCTGAGCAAGCTACCCCTATGCCCATGCTTCTACCTTCGCCTTCATATCCTCCCACACCTCCACCTTTGCCTTTACCCCCACCCTTGTCTATCATCGCCACTATTCCTCCACTACTAGCATTACCTTCACCCACACTTCCCGAGCCTTTTACCCCCACTTCCCCATCTCCTTCTACCCCATGGAGCGGGTGTGCGCTACCTCTGGTGCCCCTCGGGTCTAGTCCCCTAGGAGATAAAGAGCCGAACCAACTTTTGATTATGCATTACAAGCTTCAAGATTTCATTTGCCGCATGCCGGTCCGAGTCCTGGTCCCTGTCTATTCTAGGGATAATGAGCCTGCACTTGGTATGAAGATGGTTTTTAAGAAGAGTCCTTTAGCACTCGTGCCAGTTTCGTCAAAAGTGAGGCCAGTGATAATCTCTTTGCTCACCGGAGAATTCATTGTTGATGTTGTCATCACCTCTCGCTTGATTGCTATTCAGTTCACTGGCCCAGAAGAGTTTTCCGCCCGGATGGTGCTAACCCACACGGTCGCCAGAAGTTTAATGAATTCAACATTCAAGGGGCAATTGGCCGTGCCTTCGAGATTGGCCAGGGGCATTCTGCATTTTCTGTCTTATCGCCCTCCGCTTATTGGTGAGGCGGCCACGTCAACGCCGCGCATCGCCCTCCCTCAGTTCCGTCCTACGCTTCTAGCATGGGAGTTATGCTTCATGCCCAACTGCCGAGTGAAGATGCCAAAGCTCCATGTTCTAGTGCCGAATGACAAAACTCCACTACTTCCTGATGTTCATCATAAGGAGTTGACTGTTCTGGAATGCCTTCAATGGTTAGCGCCGCACAACTAGGGGCAACCGCCCCAATGAAGTTGCATATTCATGATCGGGCAAGGCTGTCTGTTAGGTGGGCCCGTTATTTAAGAAAACATTGCAAGACAGGAAGGCCAAAGTTTCAAGTCTGCGCCAGGTGGGTCCGTTACAAAATAGTTTCTGCTAAGAAGAGGCGGCGACGTAAGTATAAGGGCCAACAGTTGTGTATTCGGGGGCTCACTCCACCTCCTTCTTCCGTCTCTTCATCTTCCATCCATTCATCTTTTATTCTGCTCAGTTCCTATCCCTGGGTGGTGTACCTTCTGCCACCTGACTATATTTCTACCATCTTCTCCTATCCTCACCATTCTAGGTCCCGGCCTATGACTTCCTATTCCCCTGATCCAGGGGCATCCTCCAGTTTTCCTCCCCGGATACGTCCGGATTTCGTTTCTCATCCTTTTTCGCCGACCCTGTTAGGGATTCCTTATGCTCGTTCCCCGACCTTTTCGGGTGATTTTTTTGATCCTGCCCCAACTTTGTCGGGTGGTTTCCATTTCTTTTCCCCGACTTCGTCAGGCAAACATGTCACTTCTTCCCCGCCTTCGGCGGATGACCCTCACTCTTTTTCCTCCGCCCATATCAGATGATCATTCTCCTTCTTCCTTATCTTCGCAGCTATCCTTTCATCGTCTTTCTATTTTTTCCTCCTCACCCTTTCAGGGTCATCACCCTTTTTGTTGCTATTTTCGAGGCTTTAGTCCACCTTGATCTTTGTTAATCTCTGTTCATTCTATATTCGGTTCCTTATTATCAGGGCCTCTGTGCCTTAACGAGGGAGTTCTAGCCCTCGTCTCTCTTCCTTTTATTCTTCTTCGTCCAGTTTGGTGTCTGCCGCTCCTCCATCTAGAGGAATCTTCAAATCCTTATTATCCTCTTCCTTTATCCTGGCAAGCAAAGAATATAAAGCTCGTGCTGATCAAAGCTCGATGATCAATATCGCTTCAGTATGCCGGTTTACACGCCATGGATTTGCAAAGGTATCTTTATTTTGTGCAAGAAACGTGCTTTCATTTCCATTATTTCTATTGTTTCTGCCATGATTCCTTAACATGATTGAGTGGCTTTAGGAGTTTAATTAGATCTTAAATTTGTGTCAAATAAGAAGTTAGCTTCTGCAGCATCCTTATGCTGGTGATAGCTCCATGTTAGGAGTCTAGTTTCTTCCCCTGATTGTTGAGGGTGACCTTTGAGTATGGGTTTTTTCACACACTACACGGCGAGCCATAGCCTATTTCTCTAAAGCAACACCGTTGCTACTGTGGCCATACTATGGGTATGCACAAAGGCCTTTTCTCTTCTCTACTCGGCCAAGTGCAGGGGCAAGAGATGGATGGATGAGATGACCAACTTAGGCGCTCCCCAATACGAGAGAGGTCTCAGATAGGGGCAGTCTTTACCCTCAAAAGTGAGCTTTCATGCTAAATCTAGCCAGACTAGGGCTGTCAAAAAAAAGAAGAAAATCATGATGAATCGAAAAAAAATTATGAATGAAAGGCATGGCAAGAGTGGCAGTACAGTTTCCCGCGGGACGTCATGAGCCCGGTCGCATGCGTGCCTAGTAAATATGGGTCTCAAAATCAAAGACACAAAGCCCCGGCGCAACAGGCTATCTCTTTGAGGGGTGGTGCCTTGGGAGGAAATCGAATTCTGATATCTCCCATCCTGCACGAAACTTGTCTCCAATTTTTCTTCTGCTTCTCCCTCTTAGGCTAGGTTGTATCCCGGGTATGGCCTTAGTAGGGGCGCTGTTCTTTAAGAGACGGTTGATTGTGACAAGCCACCCTCGCATGCACGCCTTACTCAAGGGAAGCCTTAAATGAGAAGGGTAGGATGATTGCCCCTGGCCAGTAGTTTGAGCTTGTCTTAGGTGCTGCAGATTGCTGTTTCAGAAATTCTAAAAAAAGAGATATTGTGAAAATTCCAAAACTTCAAAAAAAATGAGATATTGTCAAAAATCCAAAAAAATGAGATATCGTTAAAAATTCAAAAGAGTCAAATACTTCAAAAAAATCACAAAAAATTTAAATATTTTCAAAATTCCAGGAAAAAAAATCAAAAATTTTAAAATCCACAAAAATTTAAATATTGTTGAAAATCCACAAAAATAAAATCACAAAAATCCAAAAATGTGTTTTTATTTTCTTTCTCATGCATTTCGTCTTGAGGATAGGTACGTAATTTGTTTGCTAAGTGTGCAGATCGTAGGTGTTCAAGCTTCCTCGCTCCTCATCTTTCGTCTTGTCTCCTATTCACACTCATCTTTCAATCTTGTCTCTTGATCTGTCCTGAAGCTTATGTCTTTTCATACCTTACTCAGCTTTGCTTAGCTTTAGATCAACATCTCTACGAGAAAGCTTTTTTTGATAATTGTGAACCCGGCGGTTCTACTTCATTTGATCTCAGGATCAATTGAGGAATGTGCATGTTCTCCGCTTATTATATTGCTTCCCATTGGTGATGTTTGTTCCTCTATAATCACACATATGTGTTATTTGTTCATGATTGTGATGATGTTTGTTCGTTGCATTGTGTGCCATTCATTTTGTTATTATACTATGTTCATCATTGTTCATTGTATGTTCATGGTTATCTCATTTTGAAAAAGCCATAAAAATTCAAATATTTGAAAAGGAAAAAAATGCCGCTTCGCCTGCACAGGGAAGTCATGTATGGCTTTGTATCCCTATGTCCATTATTGCATTACTATAGGGTACTATGCTATATTATCTCAAGAACCAGTTGGTTATCTACGTGTTCCAAGATCTGATGTTCCCCTTTAACAAAAATGATGATGATCCAGGTTCACGTGTTTAATCTCCGGATAGGCCGTTAGGTTGGGAAAGCCTGGGGAGGATGGTTCTATCCTGCACGCTGTGGTTGCGGATAGTGTCTTGACTCTCATTCTCCCAACTTAGCAATACTATTCTCGAGTACTTTCTATTTTAGCTTTCTTTGAATTTATTTTAATGATTTCTTTACTTTAGCCCAGCATGCATCATGTCATTTTTAAACTCTCACGCCTCATAATTCCTTCAAGATTTCTCCTAAAGCAATGGATAACTGCACATGATTTCTCTTGGATAAGAGATTCCTATTCCACTCTGAATTTGATCGATTTCTCTGATCTTGCCGCTTGGTCTGGTTGGCCAGCGTGATTATTGTCTGGAGTTTAGTCTGTCTCCTGTTATTCTCGTTACTGCTTCTTCCAATCTCCTCATTGGTCCGAGCGATTGTGTCCCCCATGAGGTTGGTTGTGTGTTTTCCTTTACATTAGTTTAGTTCTCCAGACATGTTTCATCGGCGTCAAACCATTCCTTACAGTTAGTTCGGCGTTTTCAAGAGAATTCTCGTCGCTTGTTGGTTGTAACATGTGTCTTTTACCTTGATGCCCGCTTATCAGTTCTCTCCGCTTCATCTCCGTGTCATCTCCATTTCACATCGCTGTCACTTTCGCTCCATCTCCTCTCCATTTCGCCTCCGCGTCGCTTCCGCTCGCTCCCTTGCAAAGCGGACATCAAGGAGGGGCATATGTTGACACCCATTTTATGCCCACAAGTTGAGTCTTTTCTCTTATCCACTTGATGATGTCCCAAGTCATCCATTACTCGGGAACTTCTCATGACGGTGTTATGAGCTTATTTCTTTCATCACCGAGCTTCTTACTCCCTGGACGAGGTTTGTTTGGGGTCAAGCTTTCCTTGGCATGCTTTTTCATTAACACGGTCTCCAGTTGACTGCTATTCAATTGTCACGGTTGTCCACAGGCCGTGTCTATCCTTCTACCCTGGCCGTTGGCGCCGACTTGGTCAACCGACCTTATCACGTGCTGTCGCGGTCACTCCTGGACCGTGTCTGTTGTTCGCGGTCGCGCGATAGACCGCGTTAGCCAACCCGAGCCCAGTTCCGTCCGGGCTCCGTTTTCTTCGGCCGGGAAGGCATTAAAACTCTATTTTCGGAGGAGTTATCACCCCAGGCGGGTTGTGGACTCTTTTGGATGATTATCCTTTGTTTTTCCATCATATTATCTCTTGGGGAAACCCCAGAATTCGCCGCCGGAACCTCAACTCGACCTAGGGTTTCCAGGCAATCTTTATAAAAGGATTCGCCTTTGGCCTCACTTCGGGGGGACTTTTGGGACGTTCACACCGAAATGCTACCGGTTCGTGGAGCGATCTTCAGTCGGGAAACCCTTTTTTTCACGTCCTAAACATGCCTGATCCAGGGAGTATTTAGATTTCATCATCAAAGTCTTCTTTCTTTCCCCTCGTCTCTTTGCATTTCATCATCGTTATTTCATTGTTTTGTGTTGTTCTATCACGTTTCAATCATTCATTGCATTTTTAAACATCCCTCCCATTGTTTATCACGCCCCACAGGGGTTAAAAACCACCAACCCCATGTATTTCACCCCCCATTTATGTGTTTTGATCATCATAGCTCGATAGATGTTGCACTATCTTTAGATCTAATTGGGTTTATTTTCTTTGTGTTTTTACTTTTCTCTGTAGGTTCATAGCACATCCAGCACGAGGCCCCTCTCTTTTGGCCAGCTGAAAGAGAGGGAGGATTGAGCCCACAGTCCATTCTTCTGGGTAATGGTCGCGGTCAAGCATCGACCGTGTCCAGGCATACGCAGACGTGCGATCGACCGCTCCTTGTGCCCATCACCCCGCTTGCGAGTGCCGATATGTTCATTCTTTCCAAGACTTGTAGCTCGGTCATCCTGAGGTATTAGTCTTGGTGGCGATCATAGTCAGTCCTCTATTCCCCTACCCTTGTACTTCCATTGTCCTTGTTGCATGTTCATAAATATTCACTTGTTAGTTACAAGGGGAGGGGTAGATTAACTTATTCACATCGTGTTCTATTACTCATCGCCCTTTACTCTTCATGCAACTTTGTGTTTAAAGGCAAGTATACATGTGCATAAGTTTGGGGCGGGGAGGTAGATAGTAAAAACTCATATCTACAGAGTTATCCCGGTGTAAGTAGCCTGACACCGGTTGAAGTTGACTTCGATGTTCAGAATATCGCCATTGGAAAGAGCATTTTGACTCCTTCTTAGGCACATTATCGAGCATGTTGAGCACACTTGCATGCGATCATGTTTAATCATCCCCACTGGACGTGGGCTTTAAGTTATCCCGGTGTAAATAGCCTAACGTCGGTTCCGGTTGACTTTGATATTCTGGATATCGTCGTCGGGAAGAGTGAGTTGACTCTTTTCCTTAGGTGCATTATCGGGTGTTTCGGGCACAGTCGCAAGTAATCAGGTTTCATTATCCTTCCTGGATGCGGGTTTAGATCGACCTAGTGTCACTCTTCCAACATCGCGTCAAAGCTTCCGTTATCGTTCTGGGGAATCTTTACTGTATGTTGCACCATGTTTTAGGTGACAACAAAGCCTCATCTCATTGGCTCAGTAAGGGTCCCACGGATCCCCACCACCGTTAACCACAATAAACAGCATGACAACTGCAAGAATGACAATAATAACAACAATAATAAAAGTAACAACAGTAGGTAATGAACGGAAAGATAACACAATTTACTAAATTTACCTGCAATTCCTTGTACTCTCGCTAACTCCATAAATTATACTATTGGGTGGCTCACATGCACTTCCTCAAGGTCGGAAAGAACTCACAGCCTCACATCAGAACTACAGCTACCCATCGGGAAAACATGATCCCACTATTGTGAAGGTACTAGCTCACAAAATCTCTTAAAAGAAACCTCAACCGAGGCCAAGGGGTCCCGAGCACAACCTCCTCTCACGGGAGGGTCACCGCCTTACTACTGGAGTATGTCAACCTCGTACTAGGAGGAAAGGCCACGACCTCACCATCATGGGAAACTAGCTCGCACATCGGAAGGGCCACGACAACACAGTCGGTAACTCAACCTTAACCGGCGGATCCAATTCTCAAGTCTCCTACACCTAACCCACACCCAGTCTGTGAGTGGGGCAGAGACACACACATACACCTCTCCCGGGGACTGTCTAGGATTTGTGCCTCTGTGCCCAATAGCACGGTCGTGTCCAACAGTCTGACACGGGGTACACGCCTATGCACTTGTCAGCGCCGTACACTTGTCCTAACCAAGGCATACACGGTAGGGCTGTCTTCGTCGGGCGACATGCTACCTTCGCCTAGGAAACACTAAGCGATGTGCACACAAGGCTATTTTTGACTGGTCCATCCACGGTTTGCATGTTGTCTTCGCGTGACTCAAATATTGTATCTACATATACATATATATTCGTGCCCTCAAGGCTAACTCGGGAAAATTGTGGTCACACCATCCATCTAAACTCACAGGAACGAACCCACTCACCCATCACTAAGGAATGCCCCGGCCCCAGGCCGAGTCACAAGGTTGGACAACCCAGTTAGTACCGGCTTGCAAGCTCATGCAGGATGAACTCTTTACTATTCCCAATGCCCATGAAGATAGCCCTCCTTGGGCACCCATCACCAACCCGGTCACGCAACTATGTGAGGTACCCTCATTAAACTATATGGTGCCATGGACACCTAGACTCAAATTCGAATCCATTGGGGAGTTCGGGACATTCACGAGGGATAAGGATGGTCAATGACACCTAACATGATAACCCACACAAAGTGCGGTCAGAAAAGACGAGGAGTTGGCCGACCAGTACTAACACCGATAGACCTGCCTCAAGGTCGGTTGACCGACCCAGATCATTAATAGAACGACCTGCCAATGATCTACCCAGTAGACCTGATCGGCCTCACCACCGGTTGACTGACCCATCGAGCTCGGTCGACCAAAATCCTCCAGAGCCTCCTTCTGCTCTTTGTTCTGAACCAACGGCCCATTGGTCGATCGGCCTCACCTGTTGGTCGACCAAAAATGGTCAGGGACCCCCCGTGAGATCCCGAATCGAGTCCCATTCACCCCGAACATGGGGGAAAATATCGGGGAACCTATCCCCACTGGCCACCAGGCTGAAATGCACTAATAGACCGTATTCACACAAAAAAATGATTGGAAATCGTTTCTCACTCTGAAATGTAATATTCTCCCCAAAATATAAATGAAGCCCGCACTCGGCCTTACCATGGTCCCGACACACACGAAAATGAGGGAAGAACAAGGGGAAGCCACTCCTCACCATCCAATGCATCAAAGCCACGAGATTAGCTTGAAAACACCACCCAAATAGGGGGGAATCGCCACTCACCACAAAACGTGCATTTTTCCCCGACAAAAGAAAACCCACTCTAAAGTCGCCTAGATCGGCATAAAACCAGGGGAAAATAAACTGAAAGCGGTCGGGATCCATCCCCCTACCTTGATTGAAGAACCCACGCAAAGCTGATGTCGATCCACGTCGAAACTCCAAAGTTCTTTGAAGTTCATGCACGGTTTGTCTCGCCACCACCTCACATTCCTCGCCTCTGTGCACGCCGCACATCGCCCCACGTCGCTCGCCGTCTCCTCCTCGGCATCCTCTAGCGGCCGTCTGAAGAATGGGGAGGAGATGGGGAGGAATAGGAGAGGAAGGGGGAGACACGGGAGAGGGGGAAGGGTGAAAAAGAGGAGAGGGATGGGAGAGAACGAGAGTGTAAGAAAACAGAGAGGGTGGGGTTTTAAATAAAAGAAATTTTGTTTATTATTTTATTATTATTTTTCTCTTCTTTTATTTGTTGAAAATCCAAACAAAGTGGCAAAATTCCCAGATTTCAACCCGATGATCCTCGAAAAATGCACAACTCAACGGTTACACATGAAACCCGAAAACATTTTATTTTCTCTTATTTGAGGGACCCGAAGATCTGATATGCTCAAAATTCATTTTCAATTATAAAATAGATTCCGAGACCCACGAAAACACTCCGAAACCCACAGATGTAAGATCCAAAAATCGGGGTATGATAGTCCTCCCCCGTTAAAGAAATTTTTATCCTCGAAATTCAGGACAAGGTACAATAACTCGGGGGAAAGAGTGATTCATTCCATCTGCAACTCCGAAGCTGAACTCAACTCCTCAATCTCTTTCCGGCACTCCTCATGGAACCCAATGCCACTCTCCAATTGGCCTCATGGGCAGTGACTTGGTCACCGAAGTCCATTTACTGTCATAGACCACTCGTCGATTGAGAACCTCCACTTACAAGATATCCAGAATAATGCATATTCTTCGATGGATTGCCT
Organism: Amorphophallus konjac; assembly: GCA_022559845.1. Classification (NCBI taxonomy): domain Eukaryota; kingdom Viridiplantae; phylum Streptophyta; class Magnoliopsida; order Alismatales; family Araceae; genus Amorphophallus; species Amorphophallus konjac. Next base: position 191,857,032 of record CM040122.1, on the reverse strand, counting down.
TACAAATCCAAACCAAGACCGCGAACCATTACCTTACATGCACGGATCACCTCTTACTCCTGCGAACTACCGTCCACCACCACCGCTATCCAGACGAACTCTCTCACACTCCACCGTCTGCAACCGGGGAGGGGAGGGAAAGAACAGAGGAAATCGGAGGAGGGAGAAGAGGGAATGAAGAAGAGAAAAGAGATCCTAAGAAACTACAATCATACACCACCTCTAGATCCAAACTGCCCAACTAGACCTGTCCGCTTCATGAGGCATAATGAAGCCATCCGCACAAGCCTCAAATTCTTAACCACACCAACTCTGCCCACCATGTTTCCAGACACGATCCAAATTAGAGTGACACAGGGTGCTCCATCTCATAACGCCATTACTGAAGTTCTCACTTTCAGGGACCATCTATCCCAAATGACAAACAGCTAGCTGACACTCATCAAGACCACAATCTCTTCTTAGCTGGTTAGCCAACAATTTCTAGCTCCCAGAGCCCACACATCATAAGTTGCTTAGATCGAGTGACCCTAACTCCTCAACTCCAACTTACTTCCTTCCGAAAAGGAGACTGCCATGCCTTATCCTTGGAAGTCTGATCCATGGTCCCATAACCCATATCGAACTCCAAACATCCTTGGTCTTTTGCCGAAGCGAGGTCTCTCTCTCTTCAACATCCATTGTTCTACTTCACCTGAGTTGCTACTATCGCAATAGCAGAACACCTAGCATCCCATTCCATACATCACCAAGGTGCATGCTAGTCAACCCAATTACTTACTTTGATTACTCATAGCACACTTTCGTACGAAAATCTGGAACCACTTTCTTGATACCCACACATCTTTCATCTCAATTCTGCCTTCAGAACACTTGCCTTGACCAAGGCCGGTCAATTCGACATCTCAATTTTGAGCGACATATACCTGCATGTCTCATCACCCCTCCAGTAGATCATGATCTACCCACAATTCAACCGCTAACTAGCTCCACTCTGAGCCACGCAACACATTTTGTTGAAAAGACTAGCATCATTCATTGTCCTCATCTGACAAGTCTTATAGAAGTGTCATCCAATTCTCAATTCCGCTAATGCCTCTTAGCATGCTACCTCTGTCGATAGCTCGGCAACAATACCACTTGTGCGGTCTACACAATTTCATGCCATGGGTCAACTTCCTCTACCACTGGCTACAAAACCTCTAGGACTCGCTCACCACTGGATTATTTGCCATTTCCACCACTAATCTGACCCTAGAGCCTGTAAGTTATGGGCCCACCACGCTCCCGCTGCACAACTCTGCACAGCTAGCACAATCCTTGCGAAGAGATCTTGGCCTTCATTAACGAACCATCCCTCGAACCAGATGGCTAACCCACACCACCATGGGCCCAACTCAAACACCTTACATCTTAGCACAAACTCTCTCTCTCTCTCTCTCTACGAGCGCTCTAACTATGATGGCAGAGATTCTCCTTCACAGTACACGATGACAGACAATATCAGCCTTACGGCCAGCACATATAATTCGACTGGTCATAAAATCCTCCCTTGCTTGACCAAAATTTACACATTTCACCGAGATGAAGAAAACACGAGTTTCACTGGCAGCTCTACTACCGACACACAAAACATTCTCATATATCATTCCACTCATTCACAGAGGTTGACATACACGAACAAAACAAGAAATAACGGAATGTTATGATATAAAAAGACAACGTAATTATCAAAACAATTCATGATTACACTTTCCACAAGGTGGAATGCCACAGACACCACTGTGCCTGCCTAGCCACGTGCTTCACTGCACCATAAAACCATTACCATCAATGCTAACATCGAGGCAGCCAATAAGGGCATTCACGAGCAATATGCCCAATCTGACTACACTTAAACCACATCAGTAATGCCTGAGAATTTTCTAGGAATTTTTTGGGTTTAAAATATAATTATTAAGAATTTAAATGGACTAAATGGGCAATTGAATGAATTATGGTTAATTAAATATAATTATTAAGGCCCTACACTGATTAAAGAGGATTAGGCCCTTTTAAATAAGCCCACTTGGCCCAAAGTACTGGCCCATATTCTAAAAGCTTAAATTGATGTCTTTATGGAATTAGGAGATAAATAGGTTTATTTAAAGATAAATAGAAAATAAATAACAAAAGAGTTTGAATTAATTGGAATTCGTCACCCAAGGTTAATTGCGATCTTTGAGCGACCGCCTAGGATCAAAAACGGTCCCAACTGGACCGCCTTTAAGAGTCCGATCGCGAGCAGTTTGATCACGTGAAAAACTCTGATTTCTTCACACCAAATCCCTTGAGATCGATGCAAAATTTTAGTTAGAAGGCTCTAGAATGGCTTAGGATCGGTTTAGTGACCTAATTAGGACTCTAGGGTCGTCCAAATCCACAAAACCCTAGTTAAACCCTACAAATAGACCTTAAGTCTCACCTACACGACCCTTACTTTTGGCTCGCATGGAACTAAGGTAAAGAGGCCGAATTAGAGGTAAGTTCTTTAGAAGAATTTGTTCATGATAGCAAGGTCTAAATTCCCTCCGAATTTCACATTAGGAGATCGAGCCATCAAGGAGGACAAGGCTTCCAAAGATGCTGGTTTGGTGCAAGAAACCCAAGAGATTGTGCGATCGAGCCAGATTGATCAGCGAATTAGCAGCCATAAACGAGGTTATTAGATATAGGTTCTTTAGAATTATTTGTTCCTTTTAGTACCCTTTTCTTAGCCTTTAAGTTTTGTGGTCATAGGTGAAAAAGATCAGAAGTTAGAAAATAGCAATTAGGGTCGAGTTCCAGCCCAAAATTCAAAGTTTAGAGCTCTGTCTAGAGGTAGGTTATCTCATGATTGGCTCAAACTCGAAGTTAGGAATAAAAGCCGTCCACTTCTAGTTCTTTTCATGCATTATATGTGGAGGATTTCACGTTTTATTGAGATTGCGCATATAGTTCATTCTTCATGCATCAAAATAGCCTTAATAAGATGAAAATGCAAATTCTTGGGTAATACACATTCACCCATGCATATTTATGACTTGGATCCCTTCTAGCATGCTTATATATGGGTTTCATTGATTTACATGCATAGTATGCCCTAGTTTAACTTTTTCATCATTTATAGCTTCTGTCTGAAGACAGGAGGCGGCCTTACCAGGACCACAAGGAATAACTGCGGCTTTTTGAAAGACCATTTTAGCCTTATTTGCGGGAAAATAAAGGACCATCTTTTCTGTATAGAGCGGTTTATCGCAAGACCGTTTGGACCACTATGCGGCCAGACCCTGACCGCTACTTGGTTCTGCGAACAAGTCTGAACCCAATTGGCTTTTCCATATTTATTAACACTATAACTATGATATTTCTTATGCTATCATGTTTTAAATTTACTATTAGAAACCCTGTTTCAGCGTGTGCATGATTTTAAACATTATTTTCATTATCATGTAATTTCATGCCTAAATGTTATAGTTTTGTAATTAAATAATTTCCATGTTATGAATGAGATCTATGTGGTGTGATTATCATGGTTTAACCGAGTGTTTTATCGATCACTCTCATCTCAAGTCTTTTATAAGTACATGGCACATACTCCGGTGTGCGACCATTAAATACACGTTGCACTTATAGACATATCTCTTGGACTTGTGAACGTCTCTGCGGATATTCCTTCTGTCGGACTAGGGGATCATGTTTCAAGGCCTCCGTAAGTCTCCGTGAGCCTAGGATTCCCACTAGGACGCCGAGTTGGTTGTACCCTTAAATCCCAAATTATCTAGAGAGCACTCACGTGACCGATGTTTTACTTTCTATACCTTTGTGAATTGTGTCCCTCTAGGAGACCGTCACTGTTACTTAGCGGTCCTACTCAGACCGTCTTTGTCATAAAACGGCCACCTTGAGACCGCTATTGTTCCAGAATCCCTCAAGTGTCGACTTTCCCTTCGTTCTGGTTGACAGAGTTTAGTTGCGGCCTTCACTAGACCGCTAGTATTTTTTAAAGCGGCCTGACAGTGACCATCTTCTGCATGAAATGGACCAATAAATGACCCTGTCACGCCACGAGCGCGGAAGATACCCGAATGCATGACGCGTCTATATAGATCGTGTCTGTAGCGGACCTAGGGTCAGGATTAATCTCACATCGGATGTTGAGAAAGCAACCGAGTGCTTATAAAGAAGTCTTCACCTCTTAACCCAAGAGGGCCCTTTTACAAGGACAAAATCCTAGCCGCCCTCCGACTAGGCGGGGACAATACCTCTTGGGGACACCAAGAAAAGGTTCATCTCGCATTTACAAAGTGGCACCGTCTGTGGGAACCATGAGCTCGCACTCGCTTGCCTTCTCAAGGGGGGACTTGTGTAGTGGACCTAGGGTCACATAATTAATCCAACATAGGATGTTGAGAAAGCAACCGAGTGCTTATAAAGAAGGTCTTCACCTCTTAACCCAAGGGGGCCCTTTTACTAGGATAAAACCCTAGCCACCCTCCGGTGTGGCGGGGATAATACCTCTTGGGGGCACCAAAAAAAAGGTTCATCTCGCATCTACAAAGTGGCGTTGTCTGTGGGAACCCTGAGCTCTCGCGCACTCGCTTGCCTTCCCAAGGGGGGGGATTGTGTAGCGGACCTAGGGTCATGGGATTAATCTCACATTGGATGTTGAGAAAGCAACCGAGTGCTTATAAAGAAGGTCTTCACCTCTTCACCCAAGAGGGCCCTTTTACAAGGATAAAACCCTAGTGATGGGGGAATCTCTCGCCCTTCACATTTTTCCACAGCTTTGATTGCTCGTCGGCATAGCTCCATTGTGTCCGTCATATTTTTCTGAATCGAGTCATGTAATTTTCATATTTTATTTGAGTCATGTCATTGTAATTTTCCTTTTATTTGAGTCAAGTACCTAGGTCATTGAGTCATCTACCTAAGTTTGAGTGTCATTATGATTGATTAGGTTGTTATTGGGCCCAATTCATTGGGCTGGCCCATGGGCGCCCCCCACCTTCCTCGGTTATTCGTCATTGAGTCAAATGTCAGGGACTTTTTGTAAAATACGGGTTGCCTATATATAGGACCCCATTCCCCTCATTTTGAACTAATGAATCAATGAATGAAAATGTGCCATTTTGTAAGTTCTATCTTCATTTTTATGGTAGAGTGAATCCATTAGTGAGGTGAGAAGCCTTAGGGAGAGAATCCCACCCATCCCTCTCTTAATCTCTCTCTCACTCCCCTTTCTCTCCCCTCTACACCCAATTTCAAAAATTTTCTCTCTCCTCCCTTCCCAACCACCACTCTCCCACCTACCCCCATTAAAGGCCACTCCCCTTCCCCACACATCCCATTACTCCACCCCCTAGTCCCAAGGGAGCATCCCCAATCACTAAGCGACCCTCCAACCACCTCATCCCTTTCCCAAGCACCCTTCCCTCTCCCCCATGCAACCCTCCACCTCCCAAGACCATTTGAATTTGAAAATTCCCTTCCCTCCATAGCCCTTGGTCGTCCAAACCTCCTCTCCCCTAGCTCAGGTCGCCCCTCCCCTTCACTCCACCCCCATTCCACACCATTTGCCACCACAAGGTTACAACTTCATTGCAGGTCGCAGGCAGAAAATTTGGTCCTAGAAGCTGCATCATCTCCGGCATTTCCCTGACTCTTCTTGTGGGAAGGCATACATCTATGGAAAGGTCGACCAGAGAGCTTTCCAAGCGAGGTGGTTTCATCCTCATCCGAGCACCGTGCTGATCGGGAGGCCCTTTCTTCCTCAACTGCGCAAAGCTGCTCTGGCAGGAGACCAGAGCCGGAGTGGAAGCTCGACTGCAACGAACCTGTTGGGAATCTGATCAAGAGTTCTTCTACAAACATCTTCTACTACGAGTCTTCTTTCATCCCCAAGAATCAGATCCAAGTTTGGTGACCGGACCTGAGAGTTATCATTTTTGCTTCCCCGGGTATGTGGTTCTGCTCCCACTCAGTCTGCACCGACCCTGCCACAGTGTTCAGAGTCTACCGGCCTGCTCCAAAAACCTTTGGCTTCCCCGTCAGTCTTGCTTCGAAGAGGACTCGTCAACGGTTCCAGAGACTCTGGCGGGACCTGATTTTGAGCTCAGGAGCAGTTGTGGCATCCTCTACTTCCTGCTGCTAAGATCCTGAGACAGTCAGAACTGTCAATCTTATCCCATGTTCAAGCTCCTACTCCGACCAGCACCGGTGCCCAAAGAAATTATCAAAATTTAGACATCATCCCGGACCATCTAAGAGAAATCTCCAAGTGGTTTCATCATCGTAAAAATTTTGGAGTGTGCACAGCGTCCATAGAACCAACTGTCTATCCTGAAGCGCAGAGAGTGGACAGCATCGGCATCAGCTACCGTTCTTTACTTCTAGCTTGGTTTCTCCCCTCCCCGCTTGGCCGGCTGAAGGCCCCTCCCTGCGTGGAGGTAGTGTTTGAGTGTAGTCACTGGCTTCCCTTCCCCAAGGTCCCCCCCTTGCATGGGGTGTAGTGCATGTAATCTGAAATTTCAGGTTGAAGCTTCTCCGACGCGGCGTGCGGGTAAGCCCACGCTTCCTCGGTCGCCCTCGTCTCCGGCCGGGATCGGTATCTTCACACCGATCAGGTGAGCCACTAAACACTCCTCTTTGCTGGATTCCTTTTCTTAATTAGTATTGCATCTTAGTGCCGTCGGCGTTAAGAGAGTGCCCAAACCCGAATTAGCATTTAATTGTGTGGCTACCGTGGGTGAGTTGTGAGAGTGATCATTCAACCCAAGCCTTCGGCGTGCTGACCGCCCATGAATTTGGGCAACCCCAGACCCATAGGGGTCCTCCCCAAGCAAGCCGTATCCTTGGAAACCTCCGGTCCAACCTCGGACCCTCACCCCATCGCCGGTCCACCTACGGACCCGAGTGTGCCAACACGAGTGAGTCCGCTTATGTGACATGACCAAATCGTTGGGATGCTTGCAATTTAGGTCCTAGGTTGTGTCACATCAAATTGGTATCAGAGCAAGTCATTGACTTGTCTCTATCAAGTCAAGTCCTAGGGCATGCTTACATTCTTGTCCGAACCGTACATTGTCAACCCATCATTGTTAACATTGAGTCTTGGGTCACATGGCCCCTCTCCCAATCATATCCCATGCATGCTTACCTAATGGAGAGCCCGTAGAAATTGATTTCATTGACCTAGAATCTGAAAATTGGGTGTCCCCCGATATCATTACCTCTCTTTGTAGGACCGGACAAATTGTGCACAATGGAGACCAAGTCTTTATTGAATTCCATAAATGGTTCGGGAAGACTAAGTATTTGGATGGAGCTTGGTGTCAAGAGGGAACATTGGCGAGTCCATGTATAATCCTAGGTAAGAAATGGTTAGATGAAAGGAATGCCGACATCGACCCAACACGTCGGACTTGCCTAGTGCATCCGCCACACCTTTCGGGAACTTTTAAATTCAACAACCTTGTATTCTCCCACCCGCGGGAATCCCGCCCTTGTTCACCACCCCGGGTGCACCATACTCCGGCCATCATCACCCCACCATCAAAAAACCTTCCCACTCCATTAGCTTTGGAAGAAGTAGTCCACCCGCTTTGCCACATGAAGATAAATACCCCTCGAGAACCTATCCCTTCCATGGAGAGCACCCATGTCCCAATGGAAGAGGAAGCCTCGCACGAGGATCTTCACCCTACACCACCCCCTCTAGATAGGACCGAATTCATCTTAGAAGAGTCCCTTGTTAGGTGGCTAAGGGAGAGCTTGATTAGAGAAATCATGACCCATACCTACCTACCCATGAAGCAAGACCACCATCTAGTGCCCATCCACACTCCTCACACAACAATCCAATCCTACTACGAAGTAGAGGGTTTTGATGATCTCCTTAAAGGTCTAGAATGGCAGCTAGAGTTGATTTGCTTGTTGACCTTAGGGACGGCCCACCCAATAAACCTTAGTCTCATCCACCCTTGTGATGGGTCTATCACCTCGGTCTGCACCATTGGTTGCTACACTAGCGACCTTCTTTTCCTTCTCCCTATGGTGGAAGAACCCATCTCGGTCTACTCCCCTACCATTGAGATCCCAAGTGCTTTGGTCGGCCAATCCACTAACGACCATGGCCCAATTATCTTGGAGGAGGATGACCCATATTTTTGGGGCTTTGAGGATGTGGAGTTCCTCTCTCTGGGTAACCATTTCCACGATCCCTTTGACCCCTTCCTATACCTATGTGGCCCAACCATCTTACCCACCACCCACCCTTTCCTACCCTCACCCACCATATTGGGCCAAACCCACCTCATCCATGACCCGGGTTACACCTTGGGAGCCATGACCTTGGGCCACATATCCCTAGGTAATAAGGTTGTGACCCACCCCATGATGACCACCTTCTTAGATCCATTCGATCCTTTCCAATGGGAGTTCAAAGGTTGTCCCACACCTATACACATGGAAGTCACCTTTGGGAAAAACATGCATGTGTCTAGGCTTACTACACCAATTGACATGAACATTATGTTGGGTCCATTCATTCATATCACCCACATGTCAAGTAGAGAGCATGAGTGGTCCAAATTCGGATGTAATGGTCCACCTTCACTCATCATGAGTCTTAAGCATGATAGGAGCACTCTTGGATGTCCGGGTCCCCCGGCATTTGTCACCCCCATAGATGACCGGATCACCTACGGATGCCCCGGCCCTCCAACCTTTGTTAGAAAGTCCATGCATGATAGGGCCACATTTGGTTGCCCCGGCCCACCAAGGCTCATCAAGGTCCATATGGCATCATGGCATGATAGGTCCATCTATGGATGTCCTAGTCCACCTTTATCCACACACATTTTCACACACCCACCGCCCCGTAATACATGTGCATCCAAGCAAGCAAGCCGCAACGAGCGGTGAGGTTCATAATGAGCGGGCAAAAACTCACGAGTGCCACTTGGGATTCCAAGTAGGCAACCCTATGATGGTGGCTTTGGAATGGCTCAATCTTAGGGTCACCTCCAAATCGAGGGCACGAGGACTTGGACCTTCCATGTTTCGAGTGGCTTTGGCAACCTGGCTTACGGGTTGGATTTACCGATGGGATTTTGGGATATACCCCACTTATCACGTGGCGGATCTAGCACCCTCTTAGGGCACCACGGTGGATCCCAGTGAGCAGCTTGAGCCTACCCCCAACCTTTATGAGTGACATCCTCGGAGAGCCTCCTTATATCAGCTTGAGAGTCCGACGTGTGCACACGGAGGTAATACTAAGTAAGCAGGGTACCATCGCCAGCAAGAGGGTGTGCCCGATCCACCTTGAGAGGATGAAGAGCAGTCCCCGGCTAAGGACGCGAGGTTGAGTTTGGAGGTTGTGGCTCACCCGAAGCTGCATTGGAGGACCTCTTCCCCAGCAGACCTATACTCGACAGAGTCGAGTTCTTCGCACCCCAGGGGTATGATGGGGGAATCTCTCGCCCTTCACATTTTTCCACAGCTTTGATTGCTCGTCGGCATAGCTCCATTGTGTCCGTCATATTTTTCTGAATCGAGTCATGTAATTTTCATATTTTATTTGAGTCATGTCATTGTAATTTTCCTTTTATTTGAGTCAAGTACCTAGGTCATTGAGTCATCTACCTAAGTTTGAGTGTCATTATGATTGATTAGGTTGTTATTGGGCCCAATTCATTGGGCTGGCCCATGGGCGCCCCCACCTTCCTCGGTTATTCGTCATTGAGTCAAATGTCAGGGACTGTTTGTAAAATAGGGTTGCCTATATATAGGACCCCATTCCCCTCATTTTGAACTAATGAATCAATGAATGAAAATGTGCCATTTTGTGAGTTCTATCTTCATTTTTATGGTAGAGTGAATCCATTAGTGAGGTGAGAAGTCTTAGGGAGAGAATCCCACCCATCCCTCTCTTAATCTCTCTCTTTCACTCCCCTTTCTCTCTCCTCTACACCCAATTTCGAAAATTTTCTCTCTCCTCCCTTCCCAACCACCACTCTCCCACCTACCCCCATTAAAGGCCACTCCCCTTCCCCACACATCCCATTACTCCACCCCCTAGTCCCAAGGGAGCATCCCCAATCACTAAGCCACCCTCCAACCACCTCATCCCTTTCCCAAGCACCCTTCCCTCTCCCCCATGCAACCCTCCACCTCCCAAGACCATTTGAATTTGAAAATTCCCTTCCCTCCATAGCCCTTGGTCGTCCAAACCTCCTCTCCCCTATCTCAGGTCGCCCCTCCCCTTCACGCCACCCCCATTCCACACCATTTGCCACCACAAGGTTACAACTTCATTACAGGTCGCAGGCAGAAAATTTGGTCCTAGAAGCTGCATCATCTCAGGCATTTCCCTGACTCTTCTTGTGGAAAGGCATACATCTCTGGAAAGGTCGGCCAGAGAGCTTTCCAAGCGAGGTGGTTTCGTCCTCATCCGAGCACCGTGCGGATCGGGAGGCCCTTTCTTTCTCAACTGCGCAAAGCTGCTCTGGCAGGAGACTAGAGTCGGAGTGGAAGCTCGACTGCGACGAACCTGTTGGGAATCTGATCAAGAGTTCTTCTACAAACATCTTCTACTACGAGTCTTCTTTCATCCCCAAGAATCAGAGCCCAGTTTGGTGACCGGACCTGAGAGGTATCATTTTTTCTTCCCCGGGTATGTGGTTCTGCTCCCACTCAATCTGCACCGACCCTGCCACAGTGTTCAGAGTCTACCGGCCTGCTCCGAAAACCTTTGGCTTCCCCGTCAGTCTTGCTTCGAAGAGGACTCGTCAAAGGTTCCAGAGACTCTGGCAGCACCTGATTCTGAGCTCTGGAGAGGTTGTGGCATCCTCTGCTTCCTTCTGTTGAGATCCTGAGACAGTCAGAACTGTCAATCTTATCCCCTATTCAAGCTCCTACTCCGACCAGCACCAGTGCCCAAAGAAATTATCAAAATTCATACATCATCCCGGCCCATCTAAGAGCAATCTCCAAGTAGTTTCGTCATCGGAAAAATTCTGGAGTGTCCACAACGTGCAGAGAACCACTGTCTATCCTGAAGCGCAGAGAGTGGACAACATCGGCATCGGCTACCGTTCTTTACTTCTAGCTTGGTTTCTCCCCTCCCCGCTTGGCCAGCTGAAGGCCCCTCCCTGCGTGGAGGTAGTGTTTGAGTGTAGTCACTAGCTTCCCTTCCCCAAGGTCCCCCCCTTACATGGGGTGTAGTGCATGTAATCTGAAATTTCAGGTTGAAGCTTCTCCGGCGCGGCGTGTTGGTAAGCCCACGCTTCCTCGGTCGCCCTCGTCTCCGGCCGGGATCGGTGTCTTCACACCGATCAGGTGAGCCACTAAACACTCCTCTTTGCTGGATTCATTTGCTTTATTAGTAATGCATCTTAGTGCCATCGGCGTTAAGAGAGTGCCCAAACCCGAATTAGCGTTTAATTGTGTGGCTACCGCGGGTAAGTTGTGAGAGTGATCATTCAACCCAAGCCTTCGGCGTGCTGACCGCCCATGAATTTGGGCAACCCCTGACCCATAGGGGTCTTCCCCAAGCCAGCCGTATCCTTGGAAACCTCCGGTCCAACCTCGGACCCTCACCCCATCGCCGGTCCACCTACGGACCCGAGTGTGCCACGAGAGTGAGTCCGCTTATGTGACATGACCAAATCGTTGGGATGGTTGCAATTTAGGTCCTAGGTTGTGTCACATCACCTAGCCGCCCTCCGGCATGACGGGGACAATACCTTCTAGGGGCACCAAAAAAAAGGTTCATCTCTCATCTACAAAGTGGCGCCGTCTGTGGGAACCCTGAGCTCTCGCGCACTCGCTTAACTTCTCAAGGGGGGGGCTTGTGTAGCGGACCTAGGGTCATGAGATTAATCCCACATCGGATGTTAAGAAAGCAATCGAGTGCTTATAAAGAAGGTCTTCACCTCTTAACCCAAGAGGGCCATTTTACAAGGACAAAACCCTAGCCGCCCTCTGGCGTGGCTGGGACAATACCTCTTGGGGGCACCAAAAAAAAGGTTCATCTCGCATCTACAAAGTGGCTCCGTCTGTGGGAACCCTGAGCTCTAGCGCATTCACTTGCCTTCTCAAGGGGGGGCTTGTGTAGCGGACCTAGGGTCACGGGATTAATCCCACATTGGATGTTGAGAAAGCAACCGAGTGCTTATAAAGAAGGTCTTCACCTCTTAACCCAAGAGGGCCATTTTACAAGGATAAAACCGTAGCCGCCCTCCTGCGTGGCGGGGACAATACCTCTTGGGGGCACCAAAAAAAAGGTTCATCTCGCATCTACAAAGTTTAGATGAAGAGGGGCGATCTCGCGCTGGTACTGAGCTGGAAGAGATGATCACCAAATAGTGAACTGCAAGGAAGGGAAATGGATCAGGGGGCCCAGGGATGGTTCCCTAGGGAAAACCCTCCGATGCCTAAGTCAGTAGAGTAGTGGTGGATGCTATGAAGGGAGGAAGAAGGAGATGCACGAGATCCCTCTCCACCAAGGTGGTGCAGTGGTTTCTGCTTAGGGAGTTTTAGACGTGTGTTGGCCTTACCTTTCGCTGGAGGGAGTCCCAGGTTTAAATAGTGCACCAGCCTTATGAGTCCCATAACCTGAGGAGTTTCAGGCGGGGGTTACATCCTCGCCGTGGGCTCTTTACATCATCGTCGTGGGCTCTTTATAGCCTTGAGGATTCGTGGGCCCCCTTATCCTCGTAAACTCCTGCTCAGAAAGGGTTCTCAATGGCAGCATGGATAAGCAACCGTTGGTCGACCCAAGTGTGAAGAGTGACAGCCCTGTCCCAGGCGATAGGCATAGCTTGGGTGAGGTTCGGCCGGAGTGGGCGCTGGGCTCCAGCCCTTATCCCGGCGAGGGGGATAGGTCGGGCGAGGGTCTTCCTCCGACCGGACCGACGCTCGGCCATCCGAGCCTAATGGCCGCCTAGGAAGTACTTGATCCCGAGTGAACTTATTGGGCTTTTATGCTAAGTGGGCCATGCGGGGCAGTCACTTAGATGAGCAAGACCTCGTTTGGTCTCGCTGGACCTAGTTCGGTCGCTCTTAGATAGGCTACAGAAACCCCCCTCTCCAGTTGTCCCCCTCCTACTCCCGAGCCTTGGCAGGCTCGGAAGAGTAGTCGTTAGTGTTTCGGACCACCGTGGCTCGGGTGGGTGGAGATCTGGCGGTGTTAAGAAGCCACGTGTTGTGGTCACCTAGGCCCGTAATAATGATAATCCAGACGGATTTGAAATGAAGGGCCCCCCCTTTCTCGAAGGTCAGAACGACGCGTCGCCTTCCACGAGGGGATATAAGAGTTGTGCGCTTGCTATCATTCCATACTCCCTCCGCTTTAGGGTTTTGCCCTCCTTTGTACTTGCTTTCGGGGATCTCTGATGCGCCATGGGGATACGCCGGAAGAGCAGGGACTTGCAGCGGCATTCACAGAGTTTGCAGAGATAACCACGGAGGCGGTCCGACAGCTTCCCCCTCCTCCACAGTCTTCGGAGTCTTGGGAGCCTTCGTCTTCAAGTTCCTCTTCAGATTTCATTGCGGACCAGTGTCCGGAGGTCGAGGAGTTATATGGTGAGCCTGAGGCGAGGGTGGTGGTCACACCGCCGGCTCCGAATTGCAGCGAGTTGGGGGAGGCGGAGGTGATGCAACTGGAGCACCACTTTTGCCTGCCCTAGTAATACTACTTCACCGCGGCTACCCCAAACGAGACGAGCTTGGATTCTCATACGGGCTATTTTTGCTCCTTCCTTCTATCGTGGAAGGGTGGGTTCCGTCTTCCTTTCGACCCTTTTGTTCTTAACATTCTCAATTTCTTCCTGTTGGCTCCCATACAGTTGGTAGCCAATTCTTATCTTCTTCTCTCGGCTTTCCGCATCCTCTGCCTCCAGTGCAGGGTTCCTCTTTCCTTGGACCTCTTCCATTACTTTTTTGAGTTGAAGGAGCATTCCTCGCCCGGGAAGGGCTTCTATTTCATCCAAGTGAGGCGAAACAGGAGCTGTGTCTCCTTAGCCGTGAAGGACTCTTCCCAGAAGGGGTGGAAGACTTAGTTCTTCTGGGTGAGGATTTGTTCGGTGGAGGAGTCTTGGAGGTGTCCCGTAATCCCCAACTTTCACCTGAACATCCCTCCGAGGCAAGATGAGTTCTCTCCAGATGTGGAGAAGTACACGGCCATTCTGCTGAAGCATTACCAGTCCACGGAGGAGCTGGTGACCCTGGAGAACAACGAGCGATGCCTTCTCCCGCGGCTACGGTCGGCAGGTACGGGCACCATGAATGAGCTTTCTCGTCAGATGATGAAGCAAGTTTTCTTTTCATGACCATATCTTCTTTTGCTCAGGCACCAGGCGGCCGGCTGTGGAGGAGGAGCATATAATCGAGCGGGAAGTGATCGATCTGGGTGATGACTCGCTACCGTTGAGTCGCGAGCTCCCGAGGGTCGCTCCCGAGGGTCGCTCCTGAGCCCGAGATATGGGCAAGGGGGTGGCCCGGGAAGGGTCTTCCAGGCCGCGGGGATCCAAGCGCAAGGATCCCGTGGAGAGGATGGTGTGGGACGCCGTGAAGGCCAAGAAGCGGGCCAAGAAGGCCGGGCCCGTCCCCGGAGTCGAAGGTGGCTTTGGCTCTGCTCTCCCCTCTACCGAGCGTGATAGGGCCGACCCTATTTGGCCGGCTCTCCCATCCGCCGAGCAAGAGAGGGCCGAGGAGGCCAGGGCCATTTCTGCTGTTGGCGGTAGCACTGGCCCGGCTCTCCCCTCTGCAGGAGCCTAGGGGGTCGGGGCCGAAGCTAGCGACTCCAGGACCGCGGCCGAGACTGGAGCGTCGAGCAAGGCAGGCAGTGCTCCGGGTGGCGATGCCGGGGCTGAGCCAGTCGAGGCTGGGGGGTCGTGAGGAGAGGCGACGCAGCCCTAACCGACCGAGGCAAGAGGGGCGGATGAAGCAGCGGTTCAATCCGGGCCGGTCGGCGGGGCTCTCGAGGGGATGTCGCTCGGGGGCGGGGGGGGGGGGGGCAATTCCGACTGGTCTGGAGAGGCTGGGCATCTGGCGTCCTCTGTACCAGAAATGTCACAGCATAGCTGCGAAGGTGGTGAAGGGAGGAGACATGCAATGCTCCCCACCCATGGCCCTTGAGATGGTTATGGAGGGTGGCCTGATCCTAGCCCAGTTGGGGGCCTCTCTGGCTGAAGCTTACGCTCGGTCAGAGTAAGAATGGGCGAACCTTGCCTGGACCCTTGGTGCATTCGATGGGAAGGTAGCTCGGCTCACCGAGGAGTGTGATGGGCTTCGACGGGAGCTCTCCTCGGTTAGAGAGCTGGCGAGGGTGAGCCAGGCGGAGGCCTGGACACTAACCGAGCAACTTGCTCAGGCCCGCGGGTCGCTCAAGAGGAAGAGCAAGCTTCTGGAGGAGGAGCGCGTGGCTAGCACCGAGCGAGATGGCCAGTGGGAGGCCGAGCGTCCCGAGCTATTAGACTGAGCGGAGGAAGCCACGCGTCTTCGGCTGGAGGCCAAGGCTGATCGGGCCGAGGTGGAGAAGCAGATGGCCGAGGTAGAGCGAAGGTTGGCCGAGGTGGAGTGGGAGAAGGCCGAGCTCGCTAGTAGGGTGGGATCGGCCGGGCCAGAGGCACTCGAGCAATACAAACGCTCGGAGGCCTACCGGGTCAACCTTAAGGAGGCTACCCTCCCCTACTACGAGTTAGCACTTCACCGGGGCATCCGCAAGGGGTTTGAGCACGGCTATGGCTGGGCTATCTTCTACGCGGAGGAGCAGGCGCCCGGGACAATCAGTTTCCCGTCCGGGCGATGCTAAGACTCAGATTTGGCATCCTCTGATTCCTATAGTTCGGCGTCGGGGGAAGGAGGAGACCTGGGAGACTCGTCTTCGTCCGAGGGGTCGCCAACTCCGGATGCATCGGGAGGGCGTGCAACCAAGGCAGTTCCCACGCAGGTGGGGTTAGTGTCAGGGTCGGCCGTCGCTGAAGGTGTCTGGGGTAGACCGTCCGAGCCTTCAACTTCCGAGCCTCAGGATGGACGAGGGGCCTGATGTATCTATTTTTCTTTTTCTCCTTGTACGTTTTTCCTTTTATGAAGAAAAAACTTCTCTTTTCGTGTAAAGGAAGGTCGAGAACGTAACGCAGTAGCGTTATGATAAAGACTTGACTATTTTTTACCGCCATTGCCATGGTTTGACCAGTGTATCCGCAGTAGTTGGAAAGTGCCGATACTTTCTGCGTGGATCTCGCATGATGGTTGGGCTGGCGTTTGACAGGGTGTCTTTCCGTTTTCTCATGCTTTAAATGCCCGGCCGCTTCGTGTGTCCTGCTGGGATGGAACTGAGGAGTCTAAGGTGACCGTTCGTAGGGAGAGGTCCCTTTAGAGTGTTTTCGAGGGGAGAATCATTTAAGGCAAGTAGCCTCCCTTTGCCTATAAAAGGTCTAAAGGGCATCTCTTCCTCTCCATCGCTTAGGGTCTTCTCTGACAGTCTTTTCTCCCTCCTTCTTCACAAAGCGTTGTGCTGTCAAACTTGAAGCATGGAAGACGCTCTAGAAGACGAAGCTGCCGACGATGGAGGGTAGAGTGTCTTTGCTTCTTCGGGTATGAAGGGAGTTCGACAGCCGGCGGGCGGGTTAGAAGGGGGTTCGACGTGCAGAAGCACGTCGCCTTCTTTTTATCAGTTCCGCCGGCGCTTGCAGGGAGGGACGTAACGGCAGATGGATGGGGTGAGCAGGCACACCCTTCTCTTGTCCCTTCCCGCTCACTCTCTTGAGGGGATCCCTCTCAAGATTCCTCTCCACTTCCTGCTTCTCCCCGTAACCTCTTTCTCTCTCTTCTGCCCTTCTTATCATTTCTTTCACTCTTTGTAGGATGCCTCTTGACATCCTTTTTTTTCTCTCTTTAACTCTTTGCAGGATGCCTCTCGGCATTCCCTACGATGAGTTGGCTTCCTCTTCCCCTTCATCTACCCTGTGCAACTTGGAAGGTAGCCTTCCTCTTCCTAATCCCTCTGTCACCTTTGTTCCGAGTTACCCGAGCCAACGGGGTCGACTATCCTTTATCCGAGCCAGTTTTCGCATGAGGCAGAGTCAGTGGCTGGACGCAGGAAGGTTAACCGAGTCAGCTAAGCGATGGGCTCATACGGCGGCGCCATATGGATTTTTGCTCTTTTGACATGTATTGTATTGGCTTCGTCCTTTTTGATGTTCAAACAATTATTTGAATAAAAGAGGAAGGAAATTTTTGTTTTATCTCATATTGCTTACACGACTAAAGTGTTGAAAAGTAGAACTTGCGTAGTGTAGTCGCGTTCCACATCCGAGGGATGGGTTCTCCTTCCATAGTAGATAGCCAGTACGCTTCTTTCCCGAGCGTCTCGACCACTCGGTATGGGCCTTCCCAATTAGGGGATAGCTTGCCCGCCGCCTCAAGTGGTCAAGAGGCTTCGACTTTTCTGAGAACGAAGTTTCTCGGCTGGAAGTGTCTGTCTCGGACTCTGGCGTTGTAGTATCGAGTGAGGCGGCGTTGATATTCCGTTGCTCGGATGCTGGCAATCTCTCGGACTTCATCTACTTGGTCGAGGTTTTCGAGCAGTTTCTGGTCGTTTGCCTCGGGCGAGAAGCAGATGACTCGGAGGGAGGGATTGCCAATCTCCAACGGGATCACGGCCTCGGTGCCGTACACCAGCTGAAAGGGACTCTCACCGGTTGCCATTCTGGGAGTCGTTCTGTGTGACCAAAGTACGTTCGGTAATTCCTCGAGCCAGCTGCCCTTGGCTTTGCCGAGCCTAGTCTTGATGCCTTTTAAGATAGTCTTATTGGCATTTTCGACCAGCCCGTTAGCCTGAGGGTGGGTGACTGAAGTGAAGTGATTGCGAACGTTTAGGTTGGCACATCTATCTCGGAAATAAAGAGAGTCAAATTGCCAACCATTATCACTTACTATCACCTGGGGGATGCCGTAGCGACAAATGATCGACTTCCAGATGAAACTCCACACGACTGTCTCGGTGATCCTAGCTGTAGCTTCGGCCTTGTTCCACTTGGTGAAGTAGTCGATGGCGACGATGACGAACTTCTTCGGGGCCTGAGCCGTAGGGAACCGCCCAAGAATGTCGATCCCCCACCGAGTGAAAGGATAATGCTCGGCTAGGGTGACGAGCTCCGTTGCCGGCTGATGGACCAAGTGGTCAAATCACTGGCATCGATTACACTGTTGCACGTAGGTCGAGCAATCACGCTGCAGAGTGGGCCACCAGTAACCCTACCGAAGTAAGATCCTGGCGAGCGACCTTCCCCCTTGATGCGCTCCACACAGGCCTTCATGAACCTCTTGAATTGCTCGTCTGGCTTCGTTAGTACTGATGCACTTCAAGAGGGGACCGGAGAAGGATCTGCAGTATAAAATGCCATCCAGAATGACGAATCGTCGAGCTTAGTATTTCAATCTCTGGGCTTCCCGAGGGTCGGGAGACTCCTGAGAGTCTTGGAGCCACGATAGATAGGGGGTACGCCAGTCGCTTGGGGAAGCCGAGTCAACAACCATGAGCTCCGAATCAATGTTCGGTCACTCTAGCTCTTCGAGAAGGACCGATTGAGTACCCTCGGGGTCAAGAGAGGAGGCCAGCCGGGAGAGGGCGTCTGCTCGGGGGTTTTCCTCTTGAGCTATTTGGACTACCTCAAAACTCTCAAAATGTTGTGCCACAGTTTTGACCAGCCGGAGGTATTTGACCATCGGTTCTTCCCGAGCTTCGTAATCACCGTTGACTTGGCTAGCGACCAGTTGGGAGTAAGTGTGAATTCTGTCTCGCTCAGCCCCTAACTATCGGGCCATGAGGGCTCCCAAGATAAGGGCTTCGTACTAGGAGGCATTGTTGGATGTCTGGAAGTTGAACTTCAAGGCGTATTGCAGCTCTGCTCCTTCGGGGGACTTCAGGAGGATACCGCGCTACTCTCGGTCGAGTTGGAGGATCCGTCGATGAACTATTCTTAGGTTGGCCCAAGCGCGGATGGAGATTTTTCTTCGGTCGGGATGGTGCTCTTGATGATGAAGTCAGCGAGCGCCTACCCTTTTATAGCCGAGTGAGGCCGGTACGATATATCGTAGGCCCCGAGCATAATGGCACACTTGACGAGGCATCCCGAGGCTTTAGGGTGAGCGAGGATCCTCTTCAGTGGTTCCCCAGTCAACACGATGATGGAGTGCCCTTGGAAGTAGGGTCGAAGGCGCTTGGCCGAGGTAACCAATGCTAGCACGAGTCTCTCAGTTGCGGGGTACCTTCTTTCAGCCTCGTTGAGCACCTTGCTAGTGTAGTAGACCGATCTCTCGACTCCCGAGTCATTTCTGACCAGGACCAAGCTAACTGTGGATGGAGTTACCGAGAGGTAGAGATGCAAGGCTTCATCTGGAACAGGCTTAGACATCACCGGGGGTGGAGCCAGGAACTCCTTAAGCTCAGTGAACGCCTTTTGGCATTCCTCGTCCCATGCGAATGTAGCAGATGCCATTTTGGGCCCCCTCAACAGTTTGAAGAAGGGTAGGCATCGTTCGGCCGCACGACACAGGAATCGGTTGAGTGCAACAATGCACCCGGTAAGGCGTTGAACGTCCTTGGTGCAGGTGGGCGGCCACATGTCCAGGATGGCCTGGACCTTGTCAGGGTTGGCCTTGATCCCACGCTGGGTCACCAAGAAACTCAGGAATTTTCTGGACCTTACTCCGAAGGCACACTTGGCGGGGTTGAGCTTCATATTGTACCTCGGGAGAGTGTCGAAGGTCTCGGCTAGGTCGGCGAAGTGGTCCTCGGCCTTGGGGGTCTTGACGAGCATGTCGTCAATATAGGCCTCGATGTTCCGGCTAAGCTGTCCCTCGAACATATGCTTGACCAGCCTCTGGTACGTGGCTCCAGCGTTCTTCAGCCCGAAGGGCATCCGGGTGTAGCAATGCACACCGAAGTCGGTGATGAAGGCTGTCTTCTCGATATCTTCTGGATCCATTCTGATTTGGTGGTAACCTGAATAGGCGTCCAGGAAGCTGAGTATCTCGTTGCCTGAGGTTGAGTCGACCAATTGGTCGATGCTCGGTAATGGATAGCAGTCTTTTGGTGTGGGTTTGTTCAAGTCGGTGAAGTCCACGCACATTCGCCACTTTCCCGAAGCATTTGGCACCAGGACGAAATTGTATAGGACTGATCTAAAAAGACCAGTCTTCTACCCCTTGGTGACTTGCTCCTTGATGGCCGTCTGCTTCTCTGGTGCGTGCTTCCTTCTGCGTGGTTGTACGGGCTTCACGGTTGGGTCAAGGTTGAGTTTGTGCACTACTGTCTCTCCCGTTATCCCGAGGAGTTGATCATCAGACCATGCAAAGACTCAGATGTACTCGAAAAGAAATTCTTTGTACTACTGCTGAACCTCGGATGGTAGGTTGGCTCCAATCTTTACTCCTAGGGTCGGGTCATCGTTTAGGAAAACCGTTAACAACTCACCTCCAGGCTCGGATGTTGCAAATTTTTCCTCGACTTCCCGGGGGCCCTTGTTCTTCCCGTCCGGCCTTGTGGCTTCGATAGAGATAATATAGCACCTTCTGGCCAACGCCTAGTTGCCCCGGACTTCCCCCACCCCATGTTAAGTGGGGAACTTAATCTTTTGGTGATAGGTAGAGGGCACCGCTTTCGTTCGGCTAAGGATCCCCCAGCCGAAGATTGCGTTGTATGCCGTCATACCCTTGATCACTATGAAGTTCACCATAACCGTAACGGTTTTGGGTGGGGTGCCGAGAGTAACCAGTAGGCTCAGGGCTCCCTCGGGATAAGTGGCCTGGCCATTGAACCCGTAAAGGGGGGTTCGGATCGGACAGAGTTTAGATAGATTCTCCCCCATCTTAAGAAAACACTCATAAGTGTTGATATTTATTTGCCTATCTTTTATCTTACTTTTGAGGTTTGCAAAGTAATATGGCAAGATGACAAACAAGCAATCAAAGATCTACTCAAACCTATGAACATGTGAACATGAACCTAGGCAATCATAGCTAGCTCTAGCATGGGCATGCTATCTCAATCAAATTATGCTAAGGAAAAGGAAAAAACACACGCCGGGGCGTGGAGCAAGGAATAAATAAAAACACACCGCTAGGGGTGGAATAAGCAAGGGAAATAAAGATGTGATGAAGAAGACAGGTAATGCCCAATACCAAGGAAAGATGTGATCGCCACCAAAGTAAACACAAGTCAAAGACTCGAATGTACCTTGGAAATAGGTGGATGAAACACCCGCCCACGGGAGAGAAAACCAAGGAAAGCCTGCAGATCAACTTGGAAGTAACGGCCAGAACCCCGTGCGTCGCTTAGAAGCGACGGCCGTACGATAGACCGCCGGAAGATAGTGACGCGCCTGCACCAGACCGTCAGGTAACCTGCAGTAGTAAAGCTTGAATCCTTTTAACTCCAACTCTTCCAGCCGGCTAGAAGACTTGGGCCTCGTGCTAATGAACCTGTAAACCTGCCAAAGATGTAGAAAGACAAGACAAGACAACCTCAATTAGCCCTCTTCACAAGCATAGCATCAATTCTTAAAGAGTTTAAGAACATCAAAAGGAGAGGGAATTACCGGGGAGTTTTTGGTTTTTTAACCCCTCTGGGTGTTTTTAAAAGTTTGGGAGGATGTTTGTATGCTTAAAGAACAGTGAAAAACGTGGAGGAAGAGGAGGGACAATGCTTTGTTTGAGGAAAACCAAGGAAGAACTCAAGCATGCAAGGATGAACTTGAAAGACAAAACTAAAGTACTCCCTTGATTAGAAGATGGATGGACGTGGGAAGCAGCTCCTCCTGGATGAAGATGGCTCCTGAGTTCGGCAGCACTTCGTCGCGAATTCAAATCTCCTCCTTTGGCCATGAAGTCAAGGGTTCTATTTATAGACCCTCAAACTCTTAGGTCGAGCAGAGGATAATTCAGCAGGAAAGAGGGATAAATCTTAGCAAATCCTCGAAGATAATATCACCAAGAGTCCATAGAAACAAACGGGGGGTCCTGAGGATCAGATTTGAAAGAGATAACGTCAATCCAAGTTCTTATCTCGACCACGGAGTAGCAGAGAAAAGGCCTGAACTGCCAGGACTCTCGGAAGGAAGTAACGGCTGCACGACAGACCGCCACTTGGAAGTAACGCATCAAGGAACGACCGCCATTTTCAACCCTATCCCAAAGAGATAAGATCAACGGGAAGAAGATCCAAACAATAGGACTCTTCAAGGAAGCGACGGCCAAGGCATAGGGCGTCAGAATGAAACGACGGCTGCACGACAGACCGTCATCATCAACGTGGAAATTAAGGGATAAGCACTGAAAACGAGGCCTCAAGCCTTAAGACTCTTCAAAAAGTAACGGCCCAGGTTCTATCCGTCAGAAGGAAGCAACGCGCCTGACTGAGACCGTTATTATCATTGAGGTTCCAAAAATAGAGTGAAGGGTTTTGCTGAGCTTCATCCAACGAAATGCCACCGGGAGCCACATCTTAATCCAGGAATTAAGACCCAAGAAACAGGCTTCAACTGATCAAGAGACTAATCAAAGAATGAACAACTCGGAGCATCATATAGAATGAAATAAGGAGATGACCCGACTTATTGGGTATAAAACGGGTGTCAACAGATGCCCCTCCTTAACGTCCTCTTTGCAGGGGAGCGAGCGGAGGTGACGCGGAAGTGAAATGGAACATGGAGATGAAGCGGAAATGAAGCGGAGTGTATCAAAAAGAGGGCGTTAAGGTAAACGACACCCGTTCTGTACCAACAAGCAATAGGAATTTTCTGGAAAACCTCAAATTGATCACAAGGACATAGCCAGCCAAAGGACGCGAGTCTGGAGGAACTAATTAACTAAGGAAAGGAAACACGGCTAGCCGCCGGAGGCAACGGAAAGGAAAGAGACTAAACTCCAGACAGGAATCTTCAGCAAACCAGATCACGCGAGCAGATCGAAGGAAACCTTCTAATTCAGAGTGGAATAATTCTCCTTATTCAAGATTAAGAACACAGCTATTCACCATCACTGAGATACCTTGAACAAATGAAACTCATGGATGCTCAAAGAATGCGCATGATGCATGCTGGGCTAAAGGAAAAGAAATCATCAAAACGAATGCAAAGAAAGATAAAATAGAAAAATACTCGAGAATAGTATTGCTAGTTTGGAGAAATCGGAGTCAGGACACTATCTGCAACCACGGCGTGCAAGACAGAACCATCGTCCCCAAATTTTCCAATCTAACGGCCTATCCAACGATTAATCATGTGAACTTAGATCATCATCATTTTTGTTTAAGGGGAACATCAGATCCCAGGACACATGAATGACCAGCCGGTTCTCGAGGTAATATATCATAGGTAACGTATAGTAATGCATTAAGAGAGTGAGGGAACAAGATACAATACCTGACTTACCTGCCTGACGGACGATAAAGCACGACTTCACTCATAATTCCTTCATGAAAGATAGGTTAGCCAACAATAAAAATGATCATGTACCAAGTCGTAACCATTTGTACATGCGAGAGGCATCAATAAGGAACAACATGGAAGAAAATGGAACCATTTTGACATTAATTAGACCATTTAATTCATCAAGAAACTTGCAAGTTTGTAACGGTCTCATGTACGTGCGTTACATAAAGTAACGGACCATCCCTAGTCCGTCATAAACCAGGCGGTTCACATTCTTCAATAAAACAGTGCCAACACATGTAACGGTCAAATCCAGACGCGTCAGAATGATGTGACGGTCGGTCGATAGACCGTCACATTTCCTGAGTGTTCAAAAAAACAACCGAACGGTCACGGCCCGTTCATTCCAACACTCAACGCCCAAAAAACCTCAAAACCGAGAGCTCCGGTGATTCCACCCCCACCGCTCCAATGGCCGGCGACGAGGCACCCCAGCCGCCACCAAAGAAGAGAGAGAGAGGGAAGAGGATGGCAATACGGCGGTTCCACCGCCGTCTTGAACGGGAGGCGATCCCGCCGGTGGAAGAAGAACGGCCGGCGAGAAGAAACCCAACAGAAGAAGAAGCAGTCCCCACGGCTGAGGAGGACCAAGGGGAAACCTCACTGGGTGCAGAGGAGCCCAAAAAACCAGAGAAAAAGAGGAGGAGAGACATGGACCGTGAGGTAGGCCCCCGCCCTAATTTTCCAATTTTTGATTTTTTTGTGTTTATTTATGGATGCATGTGAGGGAAAGGGGTAGAAATGGGTCTACGAACCCACTAGGATCAATTGTAGGCCATTTGGCCATAGTGGGAGACCACGGGGATGCAAGGGAAAAAATTCCCAAATGCAGATAATGTGACGGTCCTGCCAGCGACCGTCACACACCCGACGCATCAGGCTGCGTCCGTCAGAGTCAAACGACGCCCCACCCCAGGGCCGTCACTTTAGCCAGGGAATTAAACTATTTTTTAGGGTTTTCAATTTTCAAATTTTTGTTTTGTTTTCAATTATGAATGATTATGCAATGATTATATGATGCAATTGGACTAATGAATGATCTAATATGTAATGCAGGGGAAGAGACGGTCGCGGATCTCCTGGCTACAGATCCGGGCAGTGTACCAGGCATTGCCCGACTACCAGAGAGAGAGATTAGCCGGCATGGGATTCGCCGAGGTGCTCAGCATCGAGGTGATCCGGATGGACACGCCGCTGCTGTATGCCTTGCACGAGAGATGGGACCCGATCAGCAGGGCGTTCATCTTCCCGTGGGGCCACATGATCCCCACGCTAGAAGACATAGCAAGGATTACCGGATTGAGAGTCCACGGAGCCGCGGTGACAGGGTGGACATACGGCGACTACCGAGAGATGGCGCAGCAGCTGCTCGGGCTGGATTTGATCAGGCCGGGACAGTCCTCCTCTCAGCTTTCGAGGTCAGTGCTGCAGGAGAGCTTAGGCTTGAGAGGAGCGGCGATCACCGTGGGAGAGCTACCCGAGGAGCATCTGGGCAGAGTGATAGACCAGGTGCGCCCTCGCGTGGCGGCGGAGGCTGGACCAGAGGGAGACAGGGTGCTCAGACGCTTCCTGATGCTGCTATTCGGGAAGCTCCTCTTCGCGACCCGGGCGGATGTCATCAGCTGCAGACTGCTGCCGATGATAGAGGATTTGGGCAGAGTCAGGAGATACGCCTGGGGAGCAGCAGTACTCGCATTCTTGTTCGAGTCCCTCAGCACTACGGACCGGCAGACGATGCTGGGCGGCTTCTCGCCTTTCCTACAGGTAAATGTACTTCATATGTGTTCTATTATACCATGAATATTGATGCCATGATTTATGCAAATGATTTATGCAATGATTTATGCAATGATGCGACTGACTCGACTTCTAAATGCAGATCTGGAGCTATATGTACCTCCCAGGCATCGGGAGAGGCGCACTACTCCATCCCGGCCTCATACCAATCGCGAGGCGTTGGTCGGTGGCGAGGGACACAGGGTCGATCATTAGACTGACCCGGACGATCCAGGACGACCTGGACTCCTTCCCGCATACATCGGTAAGTCCAGAACTCAAAAATGATTTCTATATGCTTTTAAAATGCTTCTAAATGTTTTCTAAATGCTTTCTACATATCTCTAATATCTTTAATGCTTTTATATGCTAATGAATGAACTAAATGCTCTCAGGTGAGATGGACCCCATACCGCGACGAGGGTTACACGGGACAGCCGTGGGTAGAGGCGGCCTTATCGTACCGGGGGCGAGACATATGGTTGCATTGCATCCATATCATCGAGCCTCTGCACTACAGGCTGATCCTGCGGACCCGGGGACTACACCAGCCCGAGGTGACCTTTCCACGCCACAGCGATGACCACCCCGGCAAATCAGCAAGGGGCATCAGCGGCAATGTGGATTGGTGCGCCCGGAAGGTGAAGTACGTCCACGATTGGAATAGGCGGGGTCGAGCGGTGAAGGAGCGAGACGAGAGCGACGAGGCATATCTGAAGGCCTTCGCTCGACTCTACGGCGACCGGGTGTACCGAGGTACCCGACGACCGGTATGCAATTCTAAAACTCTAAACTTTTATTATGCAATGTGCAATATGATATATGCTGACTCATGCTTTCTAAAATGCAGCTAGACCCCGAGGGACGGATAGCCGAGCTGGAAGGGCTACTCCACTCCACCATCCAGCAGCGGGACGGGTACCGGTCTGCCCTGGAGCTCCTGGTGAGACTAAAAACTTAAATGCTCATGATTTATGCAATGATGTTCATGATGCAAATGCCAATGTCAACTAACCATGACTTCTAAATGCAGCGGGCCGAGGGAGCCCAACGCGCTGGGCCGGATGCCCCATCGTCTTCCTCGCAGCCTGCGGGAGGCAGGGCTGAGCAGGAGGCCGACTTTGCTCGGGCGGTTGCCCGGGCCGAGGAGGCGGAGGCCACCCTCGCGGAGCGGGTAAGAGACTAAAAAATGCTTATGACTATGCCTAATTAAATGCTTCATGACTAATGATATAAAATGCAATCTACAGGCGAGGGATCTAGCAGCAGCAGTGGCCGAGGCCAGCCAGGCGAGAGCAGAGGTAGAGAGAAGCCGGGCCGAGACCGATCGAGCCCGAGCAGAGACGGAGCTGGTACGGGCAGAGATGGCCCGACTGAGAGCGGAGACCCTGCGACGCCCAGATGATGCAGAGATGGAACAACTCCGGAAGGAGTTAGCGCGGGCACGAGCTGAGGTGGAGGAGCTTCGGATCGGGACGGCCGACTTGGATCGCTACCGGACCGAGGCACGGGAGACGCGGCGTCAGATCTTTACACTGAAGATCGAGCTGCGGACACTGGAGCGGACGGTCCGGATGATGGGCCGGGGACCGGAGCGGAGTGCCTCCCAGAGTGGGGTACATAGGAGTGCCGCCCCGAGCGGCTCAGTAGGAAATTTCCTTGTCAGCTCCTCCGCCCAGCGGAGGAATGAGAGGGCAGAGAGAGGACAGCAGGAGGAGAGTGCTTCCATAGCACCGCCACCCGTGAGGAGACCCGAGGATAGAGAGGATGAGGGCGGTCCGGCGGATAAGCCGACCGAATGATGTATTTTTATGTTTTTTTCTTATCTTTTGTATAGAACTTTTGGCAAAATGGAATGAGATCCCTTCTTTTTAGTTTTCTGTTTTGTTTTAATTTTATGCGAGCGTGAATGAATGAATGTGAAAAAAGCAGGATGGACGAAATGTGAATGAATGAATGAGATGTATGTAGGAATGTGTGAAAATGGGAAGAGGACGAGGTGTACAATGTGAAAGACCGCCAGGTCTAGGCAAGGGCAGAAGGAATAGCCCGAACTCAGCAGCAGAGAAAGTGACGGTCTAAGATCTGACCGTCATAATCAAACGACGCTCTGGTGAGAGACCGTTAATCATCAGAGGCCCACTCTGGCAGTGGGGCATCAGGATAAACGACGGCCAACCGAGGGTGCGTCAAAGACAAGTAACGGCCAAGGGTCAGACCGTTGATCATGGCAGAACGATAGTTGGTCAGGGCAACTAGCAGGAAATGCGACGGTCTGAAGGAGACGCGTCAGACTTAAGAGACGGTCATAAGTAAGACCGTCAGGAAGCGTTTAGCCCAGAA
Source organism: Amorphophallus konjac (assembly GCA_022559845.1). NCBI lineage: Eukaryota > Viridiplantae > Streptophyta > Magnoliopsida > Alismatales > Araceae > Amorphophallus > Amorphophallus konjac. The sequence goes on along the minus strand of CM040122.1, from coordinate 191,829,391 downwards.
GAGAAGGAACTGAGTGCTGGGAATACGACGGCTCAGGGTTTGCGCGTTACAGAAAGCGACGGTAGACCCGTAGACCGTCATTCTCCACAGAACATGATTCGGGGAATTGAAACCCACAGAAAATGCGACGGCCAAGGGCTGGCGCGTCGAATGAAGTAACGGCCGCACGATGGACCGTTAGAATCTGGGTTGTAATCCGAAACGGATTGAGCCGAGATAACTAAAACCCGAGGTTTAGCCACTTAGTCCATCATTAGAACTTATCCTGATTGAAGATAAAGCCTTCTAGTCTGAATCTTATCCTTCCAAAGTTAAATATAAGCCTTAGCAACTTGGAACCTTAATCAAAATCGCAGTTTTGCTGAAACCTCTGTTCTAGGGTTTGAAGAGCTCTTCCAAAGAGCAGAAAGCAAGATGAAGAGGAGCTTCGAGATGATGGCTATGGAGGAGAAGGTTTACACCGGCCCTAAGGCTGCTAGGAGGGAACATGGAGAGCTTCAACGGCTAACCTCAATTCCCAAACACCTAAGCTCCAACGTCCAAAGAGTGGTAAGTTCTCACAACTCATCCAAAGTTCAGAATTTTACTGCACTTATTCTTTTCATGACTTCCTTCTTTCTTCCTTTCCTTCTTCAAGCCCCTCCCTGGCCCAAGGTGTTATTCCAATCTGAAGTGGGTGGCTCCCATGGTAAAGGCACTCCCATAGAGGTCACATCAATCCTTAAAGCATGGCACCTCCAACCTCTCTTGGTTTTAGGCAAGAATTTCAGAAATTATCCTTTGATTGGCCAAGCCTTTCAGCACTTGTGGAATTATGGCATCCACAAACTCATACCTTCATCTTCCTTCCTTCGAAGCAACCGTCCTATTGGAGGAGGTAGAAACCTACCTAACCCTTCCTAAGACTAAGGTGGGGGATGAAGACCGGGTTTGCTACACAATCGAGCCTATCGACCCGTCCTTGATCTTGAGTGATTTCATTCACAATCCAAAGGACGTGAGGACCATGATCAGCCCACACCACATTCACTTGATACCCTTGGCGCAATGGATAGTGTCTCATTGTAAAAATAAGTGGGAGAGACATGAAGCAATAGCCAAGGCGGTGGCGGTTTGCTTGTGTGGAGTCTTTCTTTTTACTACTACCGACCACCTCTTAGACATCCAAAATCTTGGCATTATTAGCGGGCTGTGGCGGGGAATGTCTATCTCTCAAGCGGTCCTCTCATACCTTTACGAAGGACTAAGCTCGGCTTGCATAGGGGGCCCCTTGTTTGGTTCCATGATACTCCTTGAGTGCTGGATGGGAATAAGAATCAAATTCCTTCCTAAGGAAGACATAATTTCAGCAAGCCGGATCTTCGGGAGCCACCCTCTCTTCTTTATTGGAGGGGCATTTGGATATTCTCCTCAGGTTGAATGCAAGACGGCGGATAAGAAAACTCGGGACGAATGGCGCCTCTTCCTTAACATTCTTCCAATGGACAAGTTCATCATGCGACCAAGAGTCCTCCGAAGCACTCTTCTCAAAATACCGCGGCGTCAAGGCCTGGACCTCCAGCTAGTAGGGAACACTACCATGGCGATCTACAACCCGCATCGATGCCATCTTCAGATCGGACTACCTCGAATCAGCGTTTCTGCACTATCACACTACCCTCCCCTTCTACCTAGGAAGATGGGGACCGAGGAAGATGAACGAGCAGTCCGGAACGCGCTGACCATGTGGGAGATCAGCAAGGTGCGTCCGTGGCAAGCAGAAGTTGAAGAGAACGACGAAGCACGCCGAGATTACATGAAAGAGTTGAGAAGAATCCGCCCTCTTGCGGATAAGAAATTGAATGTATCTTGATTTTTCTTTTTGTTCATGAGAGATATCACGTAATTGACAATCGAAGTTGAATTTATCAAGAATTATATTTCATTAATCTTTGCTTGAATGAGATGAGATTGCCATATTTGAATGATCTTGAGTTCCATAGTTTGAAAAGGCTAGAATGAGGTGAGCAGACAGGGCTTCTGGAGTAAGAGACGGATATGCACTGGGCCGCCATAAAGAAATAACGGTCCTACGGCAGGCCGTCATAATGAGAATAACAAGAGCCCTGTCTCTGAAGGATATGACGGATGGGTCTTGAGCCGTTATATTCAAGTAACGGTAGATCCCAGACCGTTATAGTGATGGTTCAATGAAAAGGAAGAAGGCCCATGCCTGAAGGGAAATAACGGTCAAAGATGGGCCCGTTATATGACTGTAACGGTCTGATGCGGGCGCGTTACACACTTTGAACATGCATAGTTGTGAGCTTTTGTTTTTGGACTTGTCCCTGTATTCTGCACATACTCAAACATGAAACAAGTTAGATCTATTCTTAGACTCAACCCCTTGCCTTAAAGCAAGTTAGATAATGACCATTTCTTGATGTTTGGTCAAGGGGTGGAGCCTTAATAAATAGGCGAAAATATAATAAAAATGCGATGCATGCTATGCATATGATGGTATTTTTGGGAGTTTTGGAAAATATTTAATGTTTTTGGATTTTTTGAAAATATTTGTTTTGTTTTGGATTTTTGAAAATATTTGTTGTTTTTGGATTTTGAAAATATTTGATGTTTTTGGATTTTGAAAATATTTGATGTTTTTGGATTTTGAAAATATTTGATGTTTTTGGATTTTGAAAATTTTTTGATGTTTTTGGATTTTAAAAAACCAGTGCCTCTCTAGCAACGCGAGACCTTCCTCGTTCTAGGTTGAGTCTTGAGACCGGCGTGCGATAGTGTGACAACCCCTGGCCGAGACCTGATCATTGTGACGGTGTTTTTACCAATGCCATACCTAGGGTACTCATCTCAATCCTAAAAGGAAAAATGAACATGGAGGTAAGCTTAGGCCAGATATGGGAGTTTTAGAACTTGATTCCCTCACCGTACAACCCTATTAGAGATTTGGTCTGTTGTGCCGGGGCTTTTATTTCCGTCATCGAACCCTTATCCACTTAGGCATGCATGCGACCGGGCTCATAACGTCCCACGGGGAACTGTACTGCCACTTTTGTCATGCCTAGTTTTCTTTTTGCTTTGGAGCTTTTGAAATTTCATTCACAGACTTTGAGATGATGCTTTTGATTTTGTTGGTAAAGAGTACTCCTTTTCTTTTCTTTTCCTTTCTTCCTTGTGGCGTCAGGTCATAACGGACTTGCCCCTATTTGAGACCTCTTCTCGTTAGGGAGCTTGGATTGGTGGTCTCCTCCTTATTTACTCCTTGCCCCTGGATTCAGCCGAAGAATGAAGCGGACAGGGACTTCGACTTTCCCCTAAAGCATGGCCGAGGAAAACGGTGTCTTATAAGCAAGGAACCCGACCAGGGATGCCGTGTAGTGTGTGATTGCCTTACTCGGGACCCTCTTTTCGAAGATAGGGAGGAAGTTCTTATTACGGAGAAGCACATGGTTTAGATTTTTAAGGAAAGAAACGCTTAAGATACAACCCATTCCACGGGTGAGAGAGCTCCTCACCTTCCGCGTTTACTAAACGATAAGCATTCCCTGGATAAGCCTCCTTTACTACAAACGGCCCTTCCCAGTTATGTTGCAACTTGGACCGAGGACCTGCAGACCGAATGAATTTGCGTTTCAAAACCATTTCACCCTTGCAAAATTTTCGTTCGATTACCTTCTTTTGAAAATAACGCGAAACCCTCTTTTGATAAACGGAAACGTGATCAGCCGCATTCATCCTCTTCTCATCCAAGAGTTCCAACTGGACCAGCAACGCCTCCCGACGTTCATCGAGATTAAGTTCCTTATCGAGCTGCACTCTAAGGGAAGGGATTAAGATCTCGTATGGGAGCACCGCCTCCATCCCGTAAGTTAAAGAGTAGGGAGTTTGCTCCGTAGGGGTACGGACGGAGGTGCAGTAAGCCCACAGAGCTTCCACCAATCTTTCAGGCCAATCAGAAAATTTATGTGCTTCGCATGTTTTCTTAATGATTTTAAGAAGGGTTTTATTAGTGGCCTCGGCTTGACCGTTACCTTGAGGGTAATATGGAGACGAATGATGCAGTGTAATATTGAACTTCTTACATAGGTCCTTAAGCTCTTGGGAGACGAACTGGGGTCCGTTGTCGGTGATGATGCTGCTTAGCACTCCGAACCGCGAGATGATATTCTTCATGATAAAGCGGCACACCGTTGTAGCTTTGATCTCCGCGTACGCCTCGGCTTCGGCCCATTTGGTGAAGTACTCAGTAGCGGTGAGGATGAAGGATTTTTGCTTGATCTGAGAATTAGGATCACCGAGCGGGCCGACAACGTCGAAAGCCCACATAGAGAATGGCCAAGGAGCAGTCATAGGATGGAGGGACGAAGCTGGAGAGTGAATTTTATCAGCATGGAGTTGGCATTTAAGACACCTCAGGACATAGAGAGAGCAATCTTCCTCTAGAGTGGGCCAATAGTAGCCCTACCTAAGGATCTTCTTCGCTAGAGCCTGGCCATTGACATGACCTCCACACTCGCTAGAATGGGCCGCTTCAGCCACTTTTCAAGCTTCTACATCATCTAAGCATCTCATGAGCATTCCATTAGTGGCACGCCTATACAGCTCTCCTGCGATGATAGTGTACCTTGCGGCGGCTCTTCTTATTGCTTTACGCTGCTCGGCCTTTGCCCCTTCTGGGAATGACCCTTCTTTGCAAAACAATTCGATTTCATAATACCAAGGTAATTCTTCTTCGTCCAGAATCTCCTCTAGTTTTGTTAATGAAACTTCCTTGAGATCTTCCTTCTCAACTCTCGCCTCTGCAGATTTCCTGAGGTTGACGAACCAGGGATCTTGAATAGAGGGTGCGTCCAATCTCTGGACGACGATGGTCTCAGTACTACGACTGAGAGGGAAAGATAAGGAGGAAGCAAGGGATGCCAAAGCATCAGCTAGAATGTTCAGAGAACGAGGAGTATGAATATAGATCAGCTTACGGAATCGCTTAGCAATGAGCGTGACCAAATCTTGATAAGGCTTGAGCTTAGGATCACGAGTACGGTAAGTTGACAGAACTTGCCGTAGGATGAGCTGAGAGTCTCCTATGATGTTCAAATAGCGCGCGCCTAGGAGATAGGCGTGCTTCAAGCCGGCCAGGAGTGCCTCATACTCAGCGATGTTGTTGGTAGCAGGAAATCAAAGTTGATAAGCGAAGGGGATGGTTACTCCCTCTGGAGTAAGCAAGACAGCCCCGATCCCTTGGCCTTGGGAGTTGAGTGCACCGTCGAAGTGCAGAGACCAGAAGGGATGATGAGAAAGGACAGAGAGATGCTCATCAGGGAAATCATCCTGAATGGAATCGGTATGAGGAATGGGAAGATGTGCAAGATGCTCAGCAATGGCATATCCTTTGACTGCCTTCTGAACGACAAAGGTGATGTCAAACTGAGAGAGGAAGCTCTGCCAGCGAGCTAACCTACTAGAAAGGATGGGTTTTTCTAAGAGATAACGGACCGGGTCCATTCTAGAGATCAACCTGACTGGGTGGGCGAGAAAGTAATGTTTAAGCTTCTAAGCCATCCATACTAAGACGGCACAAGTTTTCTCCATAGCGGTGTACTTGGACTCAGCTGGATTAAACAGTCGAGAAAGGTAGTACGCAGCCCGCTCTTCCCCTTCATCATCTACTTGTGCTAAGACTGCCCCTCGGGAGTCCTCAATAACCGAGATGTATAGGATTAGGGGTTTCCCAGGGACAGGAGGTTACAAAATCGGGGGATTGGACAGATACTCTTTGAGGTCCTCGTAGACCTTTTGACAATCTTGATTCCATTCGAACTTGACCCCCGCCTTAAGCAATTCATAAAACAGACAACACCTCTGAGAATGCTGAGATATAAATCTTCTAATGAATTGCAGTCTACCAATCAATCCTCGAAGTTCCGTAATGTTCTTTGGCGGAGGCATGTCCATGACGGCCTGTGCTTTATTAGGATCAATCTGGATCCCCCGTTTGCTTACTATGAACCCTAACAACTTCCCTGAGGAGACTCCGAATACACACCTCTTCAGATTCATCTTAAGCTTGTACTCCCTGGCTCTCTGCAGCACCTTAGCCAGGATAGAGGGGTGTTCTTCTTTTATTCTTGACTTCACCAAGATGTCATCCACGTAAGCTTCCATATATATGTGCATCATGTCGTGGAAAATGGCCATCATCGCCCTTTGATAGGTGGCACCTGCGTTCTTCAACCCAAATGGCATAACCACATAACAATACGTGCCCCAGGGCGTGGTGAAGGAAGTTTTCTCTTGATCTTCCGGAGCGAGACGGATTTGATTGTAGCCCGAGTACCCGTCCATAAATGACACAGCTTCGTACCCGGCAGTGTTATCCACTAGGACGTCTATATGAGGTAGCGGGAAATCATGTTTGGGACATGCTTTGTTTAGGTCCCTGAAATCAATGCATATGCGCACTTTTCCATCCTTCTTGAGAACAGGGACTATGTTCGCCACCCACTGGGGATATAAGACTACTCCAAGAAACTTGGCCTTATATAGCTTGTCGACCTCTTCTTTGATCCTTAAGGCCATGTGGGGGTGAAATCTTCTTGACCGTTGTTTCACAGGTGTTGCCCCTGGTTTAAGCACGAGCCGATGTTCCACTAAGGAGGGGTCAAGACCTGGCATGTCCTCATAAGACCAGGCGAAAGAATCGCCATACTCCATTAATACCTTAATTAGATCTTCTTCTACCTGTGAAGGGAGATTAGCAGAAATAATGACGGGCCTTGGGTCTTCTTCTGTTCCCAACTTGATTTCCTTTGTAGGTTCATCCACTGCCGTTGACGGCTGGTCGAATCTTTTTAGTCCTTGTGCATATAAGTCGGCAGTGTCATCTACATTGTTGTCTTCATCCATTGGGTCCTTCTCATCAAAAACCTCATAGATGCCTAATCCGTCGTCGCTCCATTCCCCTTCTATTTCCTCTTCATCCTCAATCACGATTGTTGTAGCGACGAATTCCAGACACTTCAAAAGAGCATGACACCGCTGAGCTATATCTTGCAAGAACCTATCAGGAACAGATCGGGACGGATGCGCAAGCGAGCACGGTTCAGAATGGGAAGGGTTGGACGACCCAGAATAAGACCCTACTTCTCTAGACCTAACTGACTCTACTTCTCTAGACTCGACGGACCCTAATCCTAACCTAGGGGACAGAAGACCTAGTGGAAGGGGAGGAGCAGGGGACTCGTGCCCTTGGGAGGATGGAGACAAGATAGCGTAATCTTCCACTGAAATCTCCGTTTCAAGTTTGACATTTTTTTTTGGAGATCAGCAGAGACTACACAGCAAGATGGAGGAGGTGGGAGCTGTATAGGGAACAGCTCGGGGAAGATGCAATCAAAGAAGGGATCAGAAGAAGAGAACCACATCTCGTGGAGCTGAGCGTTGGGAGGAGGGGGAGTAAACAGAGTGGATAGATCAATGCGCGGACACTTCCTGCCAGTACAAGGAATGAATAGAATCTCCGGTGGATCAATGAAAGATGAATTTACCATGACAGGAGGAAGGCGGGGTACGAATTCCTTTTGTTGAAAGATAGATTGGAAGCGTGAGGGAGACCAAGAACAGACAACTGGAGAGCTCTTCTCCTTCTGTAGATTAACAATAAGCTGCTTCTTCGGCCTCCACTCCATAAGCCGAACTTCTTGTCGCTTCCTCTGAGATTCTTCCTCATAAAAGAGCCCCTGCAAGGCCTGACTGTAGTCGAGCATGTCATCATCTGACCCTCTTGGCAAGGGAGGCGGACTGGCAATTGGACAAACTGTATTCCTCTCTTGTTGAACCAGCTTTGGAGCTAATGTGCCAGGCTGGAGAGGCCCTTTGATAAAATGCTGACGATAATCCCAGGTGAGCGGCCCGGAATCACTTATCATAGATAATGCTGTCTCCTTGTAGCCGAGACCTCTCCTACCCATTTTCTTTCCCTTAGGTATATGCTTAGTCATCCCTTGCAGTTGCGCACCGAGGCCTCTCCCCGGTTGATAGCCCAGTTTCAATATAATGTTCCACCCCTTTGAATCCCGAATCTGTGGCTTCACTTTGACATTAACTAGAGTGGCGACAGGCTTAGGGGATGTATAAGCCCAAGGAAAGTTCAAATCCAGCACTGACAGAACGGGCCGGCCGCTTGGCCAAAGTGTGGGAAGAACTTGCTCTGAAATAGCCTTTACTGACTGTACTGTGGATAAGCTCTTAACTTTGACGACCCTCCCTTGAAAGGGGAACTTAATGCACTGGTGTGCGGTGGAGGGCACGGCGCCGAGTGTGTTAATCCAGGGACGACCCAAGATAGCCTTGAACATAGGGTCGATATCAAGAACATAGAATTCCACGGCCATAGTAAGGGGCCCGAGCTCTGCCTGAATGGAGACTACCCCGTGACATGCCCGTCTTGAGTTGTCATATGCCGCTATAGTGGTGGGGGTAGGCCGCAGTAACTCTTCAGATATGTTGCATGCCCGGAGGGTGCTGAGTGGGCAAACATTAATTGAGGCCCCTGTGTCAACTAGTGCTGCCTCAATGTCGACTTTGTTCAGAGTAATTGTTATGCAAAGCGGCATTTGCCGAGCCCCCGGAGGTGCAAGCTCGGTTTCAGAGAACGTGATTGTCGGCCCTTTGGAGATGGTTGCCAGTGCCGTCGGTAGGCTATCAACTGCCATATCTTCGCTAACCATTACCTTCTGTAGAAAATCCCTCAGTGCATCTTGATGAAGGGTAGACCTTTTGATCAGCTCCAGCACAGATATTTTGGCGGGCACTCGATCCAGATGATGCAGCAAGTCATATTGAGTACCCGACAAAGGTCCAGTTTCTTCTTGCTCGGCCACCGGCTGAGAGGACTGGGGATTAGAAGTAACGTAATTCCGATGGAACATCTTCCCGCTCCTCAAAGCACAGCTTGCTGCGGCATCTGAAGATAGTATGATGGGCCCTACGGGATGGGTGAATGGAACTGGCGGTGTGGGGGAGGCGGTTTGGTGGAGCGTAGGGTTGGTGAGTTTAATGGGCGGTGCGCGGATGATGGATGAAGGATTGGTGGAAGGCAGGGTGGTGATGGATGTAGATGCGGGTGGAGGGAAGGCTAGCGGATGTTTGAGAGTGGGCAAAGGATTAGGTGGTGGTGTGATGATGGCGAGGGGAGTAAGTGTTGGAGGGTATGATGGGATGGAGAGCGGTAGAGGGTTTGTTGGAGCGGGTGTGGATGGCAGGATGAGCGGAGGGGGTGTTGGTTGTGTAGGGAGGATGAAGGAAGGGTTGCGGGGGTTGTGGTGGAAGGCCATTACTTGCGGTGTGGCGCCATCATCGTCAAAAGACCACCCGGCGTTAGGGGCCGGTGGTTGAACCACGTTTACTTGCGCTGGTGCCGGCGGTTGCTGCGGAGGAGCGGGTGGATGATTCGGCATCGGGTTCTGGTGGATGCCGAGGTCTTGTACTTGCTGTGGTTGCTACTGTTGTGGCGGCTGCTACGGCTGTGGTGCTTGATGCTGCTGCACTTGCTGCCCCTGCGGCTGCCTTCTCTTTTCTTTAATCTCCATAATGGCCCTATGCATTTCGGCCCAGTCGATTCTCTGCCCTTCATGAAGGTCATATACCAGATCTCGGAACTGAAAACATCCTTCTATGGTATGGCCTGGCTGCCTATGGAATATACAATATTTAGTCTGATCAACCGTCGGGTTCCAAACAGGCCGTTCCGGAGGAAGTTGGATTGCATTTACTGACATAAGTGCCGAGAAAATATCTGTAAGTGTGATGGGGGCATCTCTCGCCCCATCTATTTTCAAAGCCCCGATTGCCCGCCAGCATGATTCCATTACATCCGTCACATTTTTCTAAGTCAATTCATGTAACTTTCATATTTTCTTTGAGTCATAATTATGTAATTTTCCTTTTATTTGAGTCTTGTACCTAGGTTAATGAGTCATTTACCTAGGTTAAGTGTCATTATGTTGATAGATTAGTTTATGGGCCCAATTCATTGGGCTTGGCCCAAGGGCACCCCCCTTCCCTTGGTTATTTGTCATTGTGTTAAGAGTCAAGGTCTTTTTGTAAAATGTGGGTTGCCTATATATAGGACCCCATTTCCCCCCATTTGAACTAATGAATCAATGAATGAAAAACTTGCCATTTTGAGAGTTTACACTTCTTATATAGTGGAGAGATTCATTTTTTGGGTGAGAGACCCTAGGAGAGAGATTCCCCACCCTTCCCTCTTTTAATCTCTCTTTTTCACTCCACTTTCTCTCTCCTCCACACCCAATTTCGAAAATTTTCTCTCTCCTCCCTTCCCAACCACCACTCTCCCACCTACCCCCATTAAAGGCCACTCCCCTTCCCCACACACCCCATTACTCCACCCCCTAGTCCCAAGAGAGCTTCCACCAATCCTAGCTCCACCTCCCAACCCCCAACTATCCCACCCACTTCCCCAAGCACCCTTCCCACTACCCCAAGCACCCCTTCCCTTCCCCAACACAACTCTTCCCATCCCCAAAGCCCCATTAACCACATTAGTCCATTTTCAAATTTTGGAGAAAGATCTCTCCTTCTCTCTTCCCCACCCATCCCAAATTCGTAACTCCCCTCTCACCCACTGCAAACACCACCTTCTAGACCTCATTCTCCCTCATCCACACCTTGGAACACCCCCTCCTAGACCCCCTCACAGCCAGGGCTCTCCCCACACTCATCCACCTCCATTTCCCCTCCCATATACCCCATTTCCCCCCCACCATCTTCAACCTCCAGTTTTCAGTTCACTGGTAGTAGAAGAGTAGCAGTTTGCAGAGGCAACCCTGACCACATCCCAGAGAATCTGAAGGCCCAACAGGTATCCACGGAAGCGTCTACCTGTCTTCTTCGCAACGGCGGTGGTCTCGTCCCCTTCCGAGCTCCGAGCTGACCGGGCGATCCGTTCTCCCACAACTGCGCAGAGCTACCCCTGCTGAGCACCTGAGCCGTAGTAGAAGCTCTGCCACAATGAACTTTGGAAGATTCAGGCCACAAGCTCTTCTACAAAGTTCTTCATCGCCCTGTCTACTTTCAGAATCAAGAAGCGGAACTCCGTTTGACATCCAGTAGCTGGAGTTATCAATTTTCTCCCTCTGCTGCATGGATCTGCTTCCCCACAGTCTACATTGAGTAGTCGTCAGTGTTCAGAGTCTCCTGATCTCCTCTGGCATCATTTAGCTTTCCCGACAGTTTTTCTGTGAAGAAGACTTGTCCACGGTTCCAAAAACTCCAGCGGTTCTTGATTCGGAGTCCAGGAGCTATCGGAGCATTCTCTGCAACCTGCTGTTGAAAACCTGCAGCTGCCAGTCCCAGATTCTATCACTCTGTTCGAACCTCCACCCCGGCCAGCAGCGGTACCAGGTGAAATTAACAAAATTCTGAGGTGTTCCAGTACTAGATACGAAGAGTTTCCCCCTGGTCCCGCTATCATAAAAATTCCGGATCAATCTAGGCGACCTCAACTTCATCCGTCTATCCTCCCCCACAGAAAGCAGGCAGATTCGGCATCTGCTTATTCTTTGTGTTTTCATCGCCTATTCCCCTCCCCGCTTGGCCGGCTGAAGGCCCCTCCCTGCGCGGAGGTAGTTTTGGTTGTAATTCCTACTAACCCCCACCCCAAGATCCCCCCTCCTACGAGAGGTGTAGTGTTGTAATTTGTTTGGGCAGGTCAAGCTACACCGCCGCGACGTGTGGGGATCCACTCGCCTCCCCGCTCGCCCTCGTCTCCGAGCGGGACCGGTTTCTTCAAACCGGTCGAGTAAGTGCTCCAAATTTTGCTCTAATTTGTGCTTGTTCTTTCAATATTAGTTCATAAACTCCGCTGGCCGTGAATGAGAGCCCGATCCTTAAGCTCATTTGCTATAAGTGATCGCCCTGGGAAAAGAGTGGAACCCGTGCCCTCGGCACGACGTCGGCTCCCTTGAATTGGGCTTCCATTACCCTTGGGAATCAACTTAGGCCTTGCTGGCCCTCTACCAGCAAGGGCCTAGGCCACACAACCTTCACTTGGCATTGCCAAGTTACCCCGGGTCTTGGTGAGCATCGGGTGAGCGGTCGCCGACATCGGTCCATTTGATTGCGGTTGTGCTTGTTTGTTTAAGTCTTAGGTTGTGTCACATCAATTGGTATCAGAGCAAGTTCACAACGTATCTCTCCACAAGTTGGTCCTAGGGCATGTTTATGCATTTAGAGTCCTCGGTTGCATCTCCCATGTCCATTAGAATGGCCACTTCATACCCGTCATATCCATCCCCATCAACTTTCCCAAGAAGCCCAAATCCTCATGGAAGCTCCATTGCCAACAAAGTGGGTAGCAACACCTCTATCATAGAAGCCCTACCTAATGTCCTTAATCGGCTTGAAGATATCATGTTTCGACTCGACCGACTTGAAGGAAATAGCCATGTACCAAGAGTGAATGAGAGTGACCTTTGGGGAAATCTAGAAACCATATTTTTAGAACACTTGAAAATCAAAACCCCCGCCTTTGAGGGATCCAACAGCCCAAGCCTCTACCTAGATTGGGAGATTTCCCTAGACCAATTCTTTAAAGGTTGCCCCTTGAACGAAGGAAGGAGAATGAGGCTAGCCAAGGCACACCTCTCCAAACAAGCTAAAACTCATTGGTTAGTTGTGGAAGGTTTGAGAAAGATCCGTAGGGAGGCCCCAATTAGCACTTGGGATGAGATGAAGACCGAGCTTAGAAAAATCTACACCCTCCAACCCTCTCCCTCCTACTCAAATCACCAAAGTCCAAGGAGCACTTCAACTCCATCATCCCCACCCGGTCAATCCAAGACCCCAATCACCCATTCCCTACCACTTCCCATCTCTCTTACCCCAACCACTACATTTACACCCTACCTCCAAGTCCACACCACAACCATAGGTCCCCATACCCAATTGGGCCCCATGGCCAACTCTCCACCTAGGCCCATGGTAACCCCCACCACTACCTCTCCATCACCCCCAAAAGGGGACACTCCTCCCAAAACCAATCAACCCAAACCCCTTCAACCCACCCATCTTCCTCTCCCTACCCCAATCCAACTCCCACCAAAGCCTCCACTACTACCCTTACCTATCCTAACCCAAGTTTCCCACTACCTACCACCCCGGATACACTATGCCCCAATCATCACCACACCCTCAAAAGCCCCTCTCACCTCCTTGGAAGAAGAACCCATACCCCACCCCATAGTGGTGAACACTCCAAACCCACTCTCCACCTTGGAGGAAACCCAAGTCCAAGTTGAAGAAGAAACAACATACGAGAGTCTTCACCTTACATCATCATCTTTAGTTGGAGTCAATCTCATCTTAGGGGAACCCCTTGTTAGTTGGCTAAAGAAGAGCCCAATAAGAGAGATCATGGCCCACAATTTCCCACCCATGAAGGAAAGCCTTCCCATAATGCCCTTCTTCTCCTATCACACCACAATCCAAGCATCCTATCAAGTGGAGACCTTAGAGGACCTTCTCAAGGGCATAGCATGGCAAATAGAGATGACTAGCATGTTGACCCCTATGGTCGAACAACCTAGAAGCCTTAGCCTCCTACACCTATGCATAGGGTCTATCACCTCGGTTTGCACCATTGGTTGCTACACTAGCGACCTCCTTCTATTCCTCCCTACACCCGATGAGCCCAACCTTCTCCTCGATTTAGAGCTTCTTATCTCGGGTAGAAAGCCAAACCCTACACTCATGGCCGACCCACTTGCCAAGAACATTGGCCCAACTATCATGGGGAAGGATGACTTAGCACCTTTTGAGGATCTTGAAGACATGGAGTTCCTCCCCCTAGGTAACCCCTTTTATGATCCATATGATCCATTCCAATGGGAGTCAAGAGACTCGTGTGACCCAAACACTTTATCCACCACCCACCTTTCCCTATACCAACTCACCATGTTTGACCCAATCCACTCCATCTTAGACCCGGGTTACACCTTGGAAGCCATGACCTTGGGCCACATATCCCTAGGTAATAAGGTTGTGCCCCACCCCATGATGACCACCTTCTTAGATCCATTCGATCCGTTCCAATGGGAGTTCAAAGGTTGTCCCACACCTATACACATGGAAGTCACTTTTGGGAAACGTATGCATGTGTCTAAGCTTTCCAAACCCTTTGGCATGAACACTATGTTGGGTCCATTCATTCATATCACCCACATGTCAAGTAGAAAGCATGAGTGGTCCAAATTTGGATGTAGTGGTCCACCTTCACTCATCATGAGTCGTAAGCATGATAGGAGTATTCATGGATGTCCGGGTCCCCCAGCATTTGTCACCCCCATGCATGACCGGATCACCTATGGATGCCCCGATCCTCCCCATTCCATCAAAGTCTTCTTGGCGTCAAAGCATGATTGGTTTACTTTTGGTTGCGCAGGTCCACCCATCACCCCTAGAATGTCAGCATTCACAAAATTACATGAAAACTTTAGCAAGCACATAAGCAAAAAGAATGAGACTCATAAAAGGTAAGCCAACTCTCATCGACGGCACCAAGAATTTCATGTGGGTAACTTTGTGATGGTGAGGACGAGGAGGCTCCCCCCGAGAGCCATCTCTAAGTTGAGGCATCATGGGGCTGGTCCCTTCCGGGTTTTGAGACGCCTTGGCACGAATGCCTATGAGTTAGATGTTCCCGAGGAGTATGGAGTAAGTCCCACATTCAATGTAGCCGACCTAGTGCCATATAAGGGGCCCCCGGTGGTACCCAGTGAGAATATTGAGCATATTCCTCTTGTTGAGAGCGCACCCACCCGAGAGGAGAGAGCACCCACCCGAGAGGAGCCCAGCGTTAGCACATTGAACGAATATTGGGTGAACAGGTCACTGCCACCAGGAGCAAGGTATACGAGCGCTATCTCGGCAGGTGGATGGATCGGTCTCGTTCGGAAGACTTGTGGGCGATACCACTTCTACACCCTCCGAGGAGGGAAGGACTCTTACTCGACAGAGTCGAGTTCTCCGCACCCCGGGAGTATGATGGGGGCATCTCTCGCCCCATCTATTTTCAAAGCCCCGGTTGCCCGCCAGCATGATTGCATTACATCCGTCACATTTTTCTAAGTCAATTCATGTAACTTTCATATTTTCTTTGAGTCATAATTATGTAATTTTCCTTTTATTTGAGTCTTGTACCTAGGTTAATGAGTCATTTACCTAGGTTAAGTGTCATTATGTTGATAGATTAGTTTATGGGCCCAATTCATTGGGCGTGGCCCAAGGGCACCCCCCCTTCCCTTGGTTATTTGTCATTGTGTTAAGAGTCAAGGTCTTTTTGTAAAATGTAAGTTGCCTATATATAAGACCCCATTTCCCCCCATTTGAACTAATGAATCAATGAATGAAAAACTTGCCTTTTTGAGAGTTTACACTTCTTATCTAGTGGAGAGATTCCATTTTTTGGGTGAGAGACCCTAGGGGAGAGATTCCCCACCCTTCCCTCTTTTAATCTCTCTTTTTCACTCCACTTTCTCTCTCCTCCACACCCAATTTCAAAAATTTTCTCTCTCCTCCGTTCCCAACCACCACTCTCCCACCTACCCCCATTAAAGGCCACTCCCCTTCCCCACACACCCCATTACTCCACCCCCTAGTCCCAAGAGAGCTTCCACCAATCCTAGCTCCACCTCCCAACCCCCAACTATCCCACCCACTTCCCCAAGCACCCTTCCCACTACCCCAAGCACCCCTTCCCTTCCCCAACACAACTCTTCCCATCCCCAAAGCCCCATTAACCACATTAGTCCATTTTCAAATTTTGGAGAAAGATCTCTCCTTCTCTCTTCCCCACCCATCCCAAATTCGTAGCTCCCCTCTCACCCACTGCAAACACCACCTTCTAGACCTCATTCTCCCTCATCCACATCTTGGAACACCCCCTCCTAGACCCCCTCACAGCCAGGGCTCTCCCCACACTCATCCACCTCCATTTCCCCTCCCATATACCTCATTTCCCCCCCACCATCTTCAACCTCCAGTTTTTAGTTCACTGGTAGCAGAAGAGTAGCAGTTTGCAGAGGCGACCCTGACCACATCCCAGAGAATCTGAAGGCCTAACAAGTATCCACGGAAGGGTCTACCTGTCTTCTTCGCAACGGCGGTGGTCTCGTCCCATTCCGAGCTCCGAGCTGACCGGGCGATCCGTTCTCCCACAACTGCGCAGAGCTACCCCTGCTGAGCACCTAAGCCGTAGTAGAAGCTCTACCACAACGAACTTTGGAAGATTCAGGCCACAAGCTCTTCTACAAAGTTCTTCATCGCCCTGTCTACTTTCAGAATCAAGAAGCGGAACTCCGTTCGACATCTAGTAGCTGGAGTTATCAATTTTCTCCCTCTGCTGCATGGATCTGCTTCCCCACAGTCTACATTGAGCAGTCGTCAGTGTTCAGAGTCTCCTGATCTCCTCCGGCATCATTTAGCTTCCCCGTCAGTTTTTCTGTGAAGAAGACTCGTCCACGGTTCCAAAAACTCCAGCGGTTCTTGATTTGGAGTCCGGGAGCTATCGGAGCATTCTCTGCAACCTGCTGTTGAAAACCTGCAGCTGCCAGTCCCAGATTCTGTCACTCTGTTCGAACCTCTACCCTGGCCAGCAGCGGTACCAGGTGAAATTAACAAAATTCTGAGGTGTTCCAGTACCAGTTACGAAGAGTTTCCCCCTGGTCCCGCTATCAGCAAAATTCCAGATCAATCTAGGTTACCTCAACTTCGTCTGTCTATCCTCCCCCACAGAAAGCAGGCAGATTCGGCATCTGCTTATTCTTTGTGTTTTCATCGCCTATTCCCCTCCCCGCTTGGCCGGCTGAAGGCCCCTCCCTGCGCGGAGGTAGTTTTGGTTGTAATTCTTACTAACCCCCTCCCCAAGATCCCCCCTCCTACGAGAGGTGTAGTGTTGTAATTTGTTTGGGCAGGTCAAGCTACACCGCCGCGACGTGTGGGGATCCACTCGCCTCCCCGCTCGCCCTCGTCTCCGAGCGGAATCGGTTTCTTCAAACCGATCGAGTAAGTGCTCCAAACTTTGCTCTAATTTGTACTTGTTCTTTCAATATTAGTTCATAAACTCCGCTGGCCGTGAATGAGAGCCCGATCCTTAAGCTCATTTGCTATAAGTGATCACCGTGGGAAAAGAGTGGAACCCATGCCCTCGGCACGACGTCAGCTCTCTTGAATTGGGCTGCCATTACCCTTGGGAATCATCTTAGGCCTTGCTGGCCCTCTACCAGCAAGGGCCTAGCCCACACAACCTCTACTTGGCATTGCCAAGTTACCCCGGGTCTTGGTGAGCATCGGGTGAGCGGTCGCCGACATCGGTCCGTTTGATTGCGGTTGTGCTTGTTTGTTTAAGTCCTAGGTTGTGTCACATCAAAGTGTCTCTGGCAATGGAGGATACTGGGCTCTCCTGGGAGCCGGGCGCTTGCTATTAGGGTTGTTGTTGTTGTAGCCATTGGGTGGAGGGACATTATGATATTACGATGGTGGCGGTGATTGTTGTGGTGCGGCGAAGGTGTTTTGTGGAATGGTGAAGGCGGGGGGAGGGTTTTTTGGAGTGGCTTGGAAGTTTTGTGGAGAGGGGTTTTGTGGATTGCGGGGGTTTTGGTTGTAGCGGAAGGGTGCGGCTTGAAAGGGAAAAGCAACGGCCTGTACTTGCTCGTTTGTTTGAACTCCTTCGGTAACCGGCCCTTGCAGTTTCTTATGGTACTTGGGCTTTTGGTTTTCGAAAAGAGAATGGATAGGGGAGTCCTTGAATTGAGTCTGTATGAAGCGCGCCCGGCTGTAGAGTTGATGCATATTAGCTATATCATTCATTGCCAGGATGTTGCGGAAGGTCGGGGTGGCATTAGAAATTAGCAGTTTGACCTTTTCTTCCTCTGGAATATGGCCGGGCACTCTAGCGGCCATTTGTCTCCACCTGTCTGCATAGGTGGCGAAGTCTTCCTCTGGCTTCATCTTCTCTGCTACTAGATCTATAAATGAATATTCTGGCCTGACCCTGTCCTGAAACCGCTGAATGAATTTGTCCTTAACTACCTTGAAACTCTCGGCCTCTTCCAGCGGCAGAGAATAGAACCATTCCAGAGCAACTCCATCTAAGGATCGGCGGAATAAATACGCCATGAGGGGATCATCATACTGGAACTGCGCCGATTCATATAGAAAATCCCTCACATGGATAAAGGGATTGCTGTTCCCATCATACTTGCGATAGTTGGGGAGCTCTGATTGCAGAGGGAACCGAATGTTCTGGAAGCTCGGAATAGGAATATCGGCCAAGGATTGTGGGCCAACCCTTTTCTGGAGGAAGTCGAGTTGTTGCTGCATGGCGGCCCACTTGTTAAGCAAGTCCTGCTCTTGGGAGGGAGCAGGGGTAGTGAAGGACGCCGATTATATTTGAGGAGCGGATGGAATGACTGTAGCAGAAGGGGGAGGCCCATAGGCAGTGGAGGTAGGGGGCCCGTAGGAAGGATATTGGGCCTGAGATATGCCCGGATGGGAGTGAGTTTGGGCCACCCCTTGCTGAGGGTGTAAGAAATCAGAAGGGTTCATGAGAAGCTGTGAAGCCACCGAACCAGAATTGTGATGATCCACCGGGACAAAAGCAGGGATAGGCGATTTCCCTTTATCAAAAGACTGATGGGCTGAATTGGAAGATTGGCCCATCTCCATGCCGGTGAAAGTGATGGTCCGGGGTTGGAGGAGTGAGGTCAATCGGAGTGGGCTGAACGGACGGCCCGATAATGGAAGGATTAGATTGACCTTGAACAGCGACGGAGGGAGAAGCGTTGGACCCTTGCATAGCTTGATATAGGACTTGAAGTTGGGTCGGGTCCAATTGGGCCATCATGTGAAGGACGGAGCCCGCGGAAGGAGTAGAAAGAGAAGGGGTACCTTGACTACCTCCCACAGATGTGGAGGACGGGAGAGGGGCAGTCCCTTCTCCGGAGGGAAAGGTGGCAACCCTAGGGGGGTTCTCAAGGAGCCCTTGAGGAAGAGAGTCCTCTTGGGAGCGCGGAGGATTGAAGGATGCCATGGTAGATTCGAAGAGGGGATTGGAATAGAACGTGAAGGAGGGAGTGACTCGAGGAGACGATTCAGACGGACGAAAACAACTCCACATGCAACGGACAACCTTGACAAAACGTAAAAACAACCAACACAAAACACACAATAAGTAATCAAACTTAGGTGATTCTGACAAGATGCAAGTGATAAAAGATGAAGACACTCAAAAATCAAGCAAGTTGTTTAAAATGATGCGACAAGATTCTTATGATTTCTCCTTCGAAACTTTAGTGAATTGATCGATATGTGCTCTCAACAATGGGTTCCTAATAGGAGATGGATATGGGACTTGGTTCGACTCTAAGTGTAACCACTCAATCACTTATGCAACCCTAGACACGGGGTGGGAAAGGTACAACCAGCCCGGCGTCCGCGTGGGAATCCACGGCTCGCGGGGACTTATGGAGGTCCCTACTATGATTTCCTAGTCGGCCCCAAGGAATATGGAGACGAGAGGTCCTCACAACAAGGTAGGAAAATGCAAGCTAAGATATGACAAGATGAATGACCCTATGTGCACCGGAGTGCATGCAAAGTCTAACCTAACAATCTAACAATCAATAGTGCACACCATGATATGCAGATATGAGCAAAGCAAGAGGAGGGTCAAGTGTCACCCAAGCAATAAATCACAGCAAAAACTGCGGAAATAAATGCACCTCGGATGCGTACCTGCCAGGAGAGTAACGGTCGAAGGCCCCTACGTCAGAGAACAATAACGGTCGAATGCCAGACCGCCGGATAATATATAACGCGGGGGGATGAGACCGTCAGATGAGCCAGGGAACCAAAAACTAACCAAAGCAACCGGAAAGCCCGTGAAAGCTCACACAGCAGAACCAAAGCGGCGGCCTAATGCCCCTGCGTCAGACGACTGTGACGCGGGGACACAGGACCGTCATAGGACTCAGAAAACCAGAATGAGCAATGAATACGAAGGAAACAAAAGACAATTGAACAAACAGATGATGGCAGGTTTAAACAAGAATCAGAAGCACGATTGGCACAAGCTGTCCCACTGTGATCGCCAAAAAATTATCTGTTGATATTTATTTGCCTATCTTTTATCTTACTTTTGAGGTTTGCAAAGTAATATGGCAAGATGACAAACAAGCAATCAAAGATCTACTCAAACCTATGAACATGTGAACATGAACCTAGGCAATCATATCTAGCTCTAGCATGGGCATGCTATCTCAATCAAATTACGCTAAGGAAAAGGAAAAAACACACGCCGGGGCGTGGAGCAAGGAATAAATAAAAACACACCGCTAGGGGTGGAACAAGCAAGGGAAATAAAGATGTGATGAAGAAGACAGCTAATGCCCAATACCAAGGAAAGATGTGATCGCCACCAAAGTAAACATAAGTCAAAGACTCGAATGTACCTTGGAAATAGATGGATGAAACACCCGCCCACGGGAGAGAAAATCAAGGAAAGCCTGCAGATCAACTTGGAAGTAACGGCCAGAACCCCGTGCGTCGCTTAGAAGCGACGGCCGCACGATAGACCGCCGGAAGATAGTGACGCGCCTGCACCAGACCGTCAGGTAACCTGCAGTAGTAAAGCTTGAATTCTTTTAACTCCAACTCTTCCAGCCGGCTAGAAGACTTGGACCTCGTGCTAATGAACCTGTAAACCTGCCAAAGATGTAGAAAGACAAGACAAGACAACCTCAATTAGCCCTTTTCACAAGCATAGCATCAATTCCTGAAGAGTTTAAGAACATCAAAAGGAGAGGGAATTATCAGGGAGTTTTTGATTTTTTAACCCCTCTGGGTGTTTTTAAAAGTTTGGGAGGATGTTTGTATGCTTAAAGAACAGTGAAAAACGTGGAGGAAGAGGAGGGACAATGCTTTGTTTGAGGAAAATCAAGGAAGAACTCAAGCATGCAAGGATGAACTTGAAAGACAAAACTAAAGTACTCCCTTGATTAGAAGATGGATGGACGTGGAAAGCAGCTCCTCCTGGATGAAGATGGCTCCTGAGTTCGGCAGCACTTCGTCGCGAATTCAAATCTCCTCCCTCTTGGCAATGAAGTCAAGGGTTCTATTTATAGACCCTCAAACTCTTAGGTCGAGCAGAGGATAATTCAGCAGGAAAGAGGGATAAATCTTAGCAAATCCTCGAAGATAATATCACCAAGAGTCCATAGAAACAAACGGGGGGTCCTGAGGATCAGATTTGAAAGAGATAACGTCAATCCAAATCCTTATCTCGACCACGAAGTAGCAGAGAAAAGGCCTGAACTGCCAGGACTCTCGGAAAGAAGTAACGGATGCACGACAGACCGCCACTTGGAAGTAACGCATCAAGGAACGACCGCCATTTTCAACCCTATCCCAAAGAGATAAGATCAACGGGAAGAAGATCCAAACAATAGGACTCTTCAAGGAAGCGACGGCCAAGGCATAGGGCGTCATAATGAAACAACGGCTGCACGACAGGCCGTTATTATCAACGTGTAATCAAAAAGGATAAGCTCTGAAAACGAGGCCTCAAGCCTTAGGCTCTTCAAAAAGTAACGGCCCAGGTTCTATCCGTCAGAAGGAAGCAACGCGCCTGACTGAGACCGTTATTATCATTGAGGTTCCAAAAAATAGAGTGAAGGGTTTTGCTGAGCTTCATCCAACGAAATGTCACCGGGAGCCACATCTTAATCCAAGAATTAAGACCCAAGAAACAGGCTTCAACTGATCAAGAGACTAATCAAAGAATGAACAACTCGGAGCATCATATAGAATGAAATAAGGAGATGACCCGACTTATTGGGTATAAAACGGGTGTCAACAATAAGACAATACATCAGGGGCGCTTCCATTGTCAACTAGAATCCTATCTACGTTACAATGGTTTATCGTAGCCGATACAACTAGGGTGTCGTCATGCGGGGTGGTCAGCCCTTCCAGGTCTTGGTCGGAGAAGACTACGACCTATGGCTAACTTGGCAGGGCCTTGGGAGGCTCGATGGATCGGCTCGCCCGCTCAACATAACGCTTCCTTCCTCGGCTACTATCTCCTCCTGATGCAGCTCCTCCAACGATGACATTGATGTGGACCCCACGAGGGGCATTATCGATCTCCTCTGGGGCGCTTCGGTCTTCCTTATGCCCGGCCACAAATCGGGATAGGTGTCCCTGGCGGACGAGGCGCTCGATCTCATCCTAGATCTGGCGGCAATCGCCGGTATGATGCCTGTGGTCACTGTGGAACAGGCAGTGCTTACTGCGATCGCGGTTCTTTGACCTCATTAGCTCAGGTTGGCGGAGGAGGCCCGAGCCTTTGATGTCTTCAGAGATCTCGTACATCGGAGTGGTTAAGGAAGTGTACCGCTCGTACTTACGGGATGATTCTTTGTGCTCCCCGTCTCGGTTCTGCCTTTTTCCTTGGCCCGAGCTTGGCTCGGGTGCTCGCTTCTTGTCCCCCTCCCCACCCGAACCGGTTGCGCCTCGGCATATGCTGAGAAGGCCACCGAGTGGTCTTGAGCTCCAAAAAAAAGGACAAAACCAGAGAGGTAAGGTTCCCCCCCCCCCCGAGCGGGACTTGCCGCGGGGGCTACGTCCTCAGCGTGGGATCTTTACGTCCTTGACGTGGGCTCTTTACGTCCTCATCATGGGCTCTTTATAGCCTTGAGGATTCATGGGCACCCTTATCCTTGTAAACTCCTACTCATAAAGGGTTCTCAATGGCAGCGTAGATAAGCAACCGTCGATCGACCCAAGCGTGAAGAGTGTTAGCCCTGTCCCGGGCGATAGGCATAGCTTGGGTGAGGTTCAACCTGGAGTAGCTTGGGTGAGGTTCGCCCCTTCGTTTCAAATCCGTCATGATTATCATTATTACGGGCCTAGGTGACCATGGCACGTGGCTTCTTAACACCGCCAGATCTCCACCCACCCGAGCCACGCTGGTCAGAAACCCCAACGGCTACTCTTCCGAGCCTGCTAAGGATTGGGAGTAGGAGGGGGACAAGTAGAGAGGGGGATTTCTGTAGCCCATCTAAGAGCGGCCGAGCTAGGTCCAGCAAGACCAAATGAGGCCCAGCTCATCTAAGTGACCGCCCCGTAGGGCCCACTTAGCATAAAAACCCAATAAGTTCACTCGAGATCAAGCACTTCCTAGGTGGCCATTAGGCTCGGAAGGCCAAGTGTCGGTCCGGTCGGAGGAAGACCCTCGCCCGACCTATCCCCCTCGCCGGGATAAGGGCTGGCGCCCAACGCCCACTCCGGCCGAACCTCACCCAAGCTATGCCTATCGCCCGAGACAAGGCTGTCACTCTTCACGCTTGGGTCGACCGATGGTTGCTTATCCTTGTTTCCATTGAGAACCCTTTTTGAGCAGGAGTTTACGAGGATAAGGGGGCCCACGAATCCTCAAGGCTATAAAGAGCCCACGATGAGGATGTAAAGAGCCCATGTCGAGGACGTAAAGAGCCTACGTCGAGGACGTAACCCCCGCCTGAAACTCCTCAACTTATGGGACTCAGAATGCTGGCACACTATTTAAACTTGGGACTCCCTCCAGCGAAAGGTAAAACCAACACACGTCTAAAACTCCCTGAGTAGGAACCACTTCACCACCTTGGTGGAGTGGGATCTCGTGCATCTCCTTCTTCCTCCCTCCATAGCTTCCACCACTGCTCTACTGACTTAGGCATCGGAGGATTTTCCCCAGGGAACCATCCCTGGGCCCCCTGATCCATTTCCCTTCCTTGCAGTTCACTATTTGGTGATCATCTCTTCCAGCTCAAGACCAGCGCGAGATCACCCCTCTTCATCTAACTTTATGAAGAGGGGCGATCTCGCGTTGGTCCTGAGCTGGAGGAGATGATCCCCAAATAGTGAACTGCAAGGAAGGGAAATAGATCAGGGGGCCCGGGGATGGTTCCCTGGGGAAAACCCTCCGATGCCTAAGTCAATAGAGCAGTGGTGGAAGCTATGATGGGAGGAAGAAGGAGACGCACGAGATCCCTCTCCACCAAGGTGGTGAAGTGGTTCCTGCTCAGGGAGTTTTAGGCGTATGTTGGCCTTACCTTTCGCTGGAGGGAGTCCTAGGTTTAAATAGTCCACCAGCCTTATGCGTCCCGTAAGCTGAGGAGTTTCAGGCGGGGGTTACGTCCTCGGCGTGGGCTCTTTACGTCCTCGGCGTGGGCTCTTTACGTCTTCATCATGGGCTCTTTATAGCCTTGAGGATCCGTGGGCCCTCTTATCCTCGTAAACTCCTGCTCAAAAAGGGTTCTCAAGGGCACCGTGGATAAACAACCGTCGGTCGACCTAAGCGTGAAGAGTGCAGCCCTGTCCCGGGCGATAGGCATAGCTTGAGTGAGGTTCGGCCGGAGTGGGCGCTGGGCGCTAGCCCTTATCCCAGTGAGGGGGATAGGTCGGGCGAGGGTCTTCCTCCGATCGGACCGACGCTCGGCCTTCCGAGCCTAATGGCCGCCTAGGAAGTGCTTGATCCCGAGTGAACTTATTGGGCTTTTATGCTAAGTGGGCCATGCGGAGCAGTCACTTAGATGAGCTGGGCCTCATTTGGTCTCGTTGGATCTAGTTCGGCCGCTCTTCGAAGGGCTACAGAAATCTCCCTCTCCACTTGTACCCCTCCTACTCCCGAGCCTTGGCAGGCTCGGAAGAGTAGCGGTTGGGGTTTCAGACTACCGTGGCTTGGGTGGGTGGAGATCTGGTGGTGTTAAGAAGCCACATGTCGTGCTCCCCTAGGCCCGTAATAATGATAATCCTGACGGATTTGAAAAGAAGGGGCCCCCCTTTCTCGGAGGTCGGAACGACGCGTCACCTTCTACGAGGGGATATAAGCGTTGTGCGCTTGCTGTCATTCCATACTCCCTCCGCTTTAGGGTTTTGCCCTCCTTTGTACTTACTTTTGGGGCTCCCTGATACGCTGTAGGGATACGGCGGAAGAGGAGGGACTCGCAGTGGCGTTTGCAGAGTTGGCGGAGATAACCGCGGAGGTGGTCCGACAGCTTCCCCTTCCTCCAGAGTCTTCGGAGTCTTGGGAGCCTTCCTCTTCAAGTTCCTCTTCAGATTTCATGGCGGACCAGCGTCTGGAGGTCAAGGAGTTGGAGGGTGAGCCTGAGGCGAGGGTGGTGGTGATACCGCCGGCTCCGAACTGCTGCGAGCTGGGGGAGGCAGAGGTGAAGCGACTGGAGCACCAGTTTCACTTGTGATGGGGGCATCTCTCGCCCTTCACATTTTTCCACAGCTCCGATTGCTCACCGGCATGGTTCTATTGTCTCCGTCACATTTTTCTTAGTCGAGTCATGTAATTTTCATATTTTTTTGAGTCATATCATTATAATTTCCCTTTTATTTGAGTCATGTACCTTGGTTAATGAGTCATTTACCTAAGTTATGTGTCATTAGGTTGATTAAAGTTATTTAATGGTCCCAATTCATTGGGCTAGGCCCAAGGGCGCCGTCCTTCCCCTTGGTTATTTGTCATTAGTACTAAAGTCAGGGACTTATTGTAAATTGTGGGATCCCTATAAATAGGACCCCCATCTCCCCATTTGGAGTTAATGAATGAATGAATATTTAAATTTTCTAGTGTCCAACTTAAATTTTCTTCTTTTGGTGAGAAGCCAATTGAATGGGTGAGAAGCCCCTATCCCCCCTCTCTCTTTACCTCTCTCTCTAGGAAGCCATTTTCTTTCTCCTCCACTTTCTCTCTCTAAAACCTGTGCCCCTTTCTCTCTCCTCACCCCTCCACATCATCCTCCACCTCATCCATCACCCTCCACCTCATCTAGAGACCCTTCACTTCCCGAGGAGCATTAATTTCCCCCTCTCCCAACTACCACCAAATCTCCTGCCTCCCTTGGAGAATCTTGGCTCTCCCATCACAATCTCCCTCTGCCCAACACAATCCACCATATTCCCTACACAATCATGTAGCTCCCAAGGGACATTTGAATATTTTACCTCCACTCTCTCCTCCCCCATGCCCTAGACTCCCCAAGGGAGCGAGATCTCCCTCTCCCTTTCCCTCCCAACACCAAATTCGTAGCTCTCCCTTCCACCACCTGCTAGACCCCCTTCCAGCCCCCATTCTCCCCCTTCCTCACCTTAGTTTGCCCCCTCCCAGACCCCCTCATAGCCTGGGGTCACCCCCACACCCATCCACCCCATTTCCATTCTCATCTACCTCACTTCCCACCTATCATCTTCAACCAGCCTGTTCCAGCTCGCAGGCCGTAGTGTTCCATCAACTTGAAGAGGCTCCCACGATGTCACCGTGAAACTCATTGAGGCGTATCATATACCGTTGGATTCGTCTTCATATCAGCTTTGCAACGGTGGTGGTCTCGTCCCCGTCTGAGTTTGTGACTGCCAGGGAGAGCCGTTCTTCTCCGACTGCACAGGATAGGTCCGGTTAGCAACCTGAAGCAACTTCCAGAAGCTCCCATGGCCACATTCCTGTGCTTCTTGAGGCGCCACCTGGCTGAGAGCTTCTACGACAAGTCTTCTTCCATTACCAAGAAGCGGCACCCCGTTCGGCATTCGGAGCATTGATTTCTCAATTTTATCCCTTGGGTGCGCTGTTCTATCCACTCTGGGATTGAACAGACACCCGATCACTGTTCGGGCTGTCCCTATCTACTCTGACCTCCTCCGGTGTCCCCGTAGGTCTCATTTCGAAGAGAGCCTGACAATGAATCCAGAGACTCCAGCCACGCCCGAATCATAGTCCAGGAGCACCCGTGGAGGCCTCATCTTCCTGTGGCAGTGGTGCTGAAGCAGACAGAACCAGAGAACAGAGACCCTACTCACGTCCCTGTCCCGACCAACATCGGCAACCAGAAGTCCTTCCAAAAATCTGACGTCTTCCTAAGCCAACCCAAGAGGTTTTGCCGCTAGTTTTGTAGCAAACGGAGTTCGGGAGTGGCCGCAGTGGCGCCGACATCGACTGCATGTCCCCTGTTCCAGAGAGCAGACAGAATCGGCAACCACCTTCCAATTAGTTCCTAGCTCGGCTTTTCCCCTCCCTGCCTGGCCGGCTGAGCGCCCCTCCCTGCGTGGAGGTACATTTTGGTTGTAATTCTACCCCCCACCCCTAGTCCAACCCCCTTGCAAGGGGCGTAGTGCATGTATTAGCAGGTCGCCATCCGAAGCTACACCGACGCAGCGTGCGGGTGCATGCCCACGCCTCCCCGCTCGTCATCGTCTCCGGCCGGGATTGGCGTATTCACACTGATCAGGTTGTAGATATATTTCTCCTCCCGTCCGTTCTTTAATGCCCTCCCATGCCTATCTTACCACATCCAACAAGGGAAATGAACGAAGATAGAGGGAAAGGGAGGAACAAGAAACCTGTGATCGCCACCAAGGCGCCGAACGTGATGGACACGCCGTACCTTAGAAAGAGGGAGAGGTACTCACCTGGGGTGTAGCGCTAGAACGATATACGGCTCAGGAGGAACCGCCTATAAGGATGCATGGTCTCACGACAAACCGTCTAAGAACGCTACAGAGGACGCGGGATGAAGCACTCTTGGATGTTGAACGGTTCTATCATGACTGCAGGAAGAAGAAGGACAGTCCAGTTCGCACCGCACGTCTCTTTGAACGGAGGGTAGAGAACTGCACAAGACCACCACGCCAAAAGTTGCAAAAGGGTCCAACCTCCACCCTTTCCGGTCGGTCAGAAAGGATGGGCCTCGCGTTTGTGTACTACTGACCTGCAAAACAAAGTGTAGAACACATGGAAAAACCCAAGTTAGAAACGTGGAGTGTAGCAAATGTTCGAATGAATGGAAATGAACATAAGTATTTGAATGGGGGATACTTGGGGGATTTTTAAACCCCTAGGGCGTCAGAAAACATGGGAGGGTGTGTGCATGACAGTGCAAACAATGAAAACGTGGGAGAATGGATGTGTAGAAGCAAACATGCAATGAGAAGAGACGGGACTATCAAATGCAAAAAAGACTCAAGACTGGGACTACTCCCTGAACCGGAGGCCTATATAGATGTAGAAGACCTCCTTCCTTGGTGCTAGGTTGCTCAAGAATTCAGCAGGGCTTCGCCATCGACCAAAATCTCCCCCCCTTTCAAAGGTAGCCTTTAGGGTCTATTTATAGAACACATAAAGTCCTAGCTCGAAATTAGGGTTTTAGAAGCATTTTCAGGTCGAGATTATCAAATAAAAGACGAAGATAATTCAATTATCTTTCATCTGGATGAAACGGCACTCGAAATGGTTAAGGATTCGCGGAGAAATCATGGGAAGAAGTTTGGGATAAATCCACGAGGAGAGAGAGAAAATCTATTGAATCTTCAGCAATCAAGCAGATGAACGGTCTAACGATAGACCACACATCCATATGGGTGGCCCATTCTGGGCCGTACAACCTCGTTGGTGGAAATTCAACAATTCATAAATTAATCCAAATTATCCATTGAACCGGCCGAAGAGTTCACCGTTGGACTCTCATAAATGAACGGCTAGGATTAGACCGTTCAAAAGTGGAGCGGCCAATCGTTCTAGCTTTGTCGGTGAAAAATAGATTAATTGGATAATTATCTAAGAAAACCATCAAACGTAGGACTATGGGAGAAGAACGGCTACTAGTAGTTCGTCCATTATTTTGAACAGCTAACAGGAGACCCCATGAATGATTGTCGGTGGAAATTCAGAAAATTAACCAAAATTTCCATGAATGTATGGATGACCTACAGGCAACCGCACAATAATTGAGCGGCTAGGGATGAACCGTACATGTATATGGGCGCTTGAACTTATAAAAAAACCCAATCAACCAAAACCAAGGCCCATTAAACCTAGAATTGAAACAAGTCCAGCCAGGGAGGGAGGCTACCCACAAAACTGGCCCAAAATGTGCCCGAAAATAGCCCCAATGAGTGATGGACAACTCGAGGCATCAACAAATAGGAGTAAGAGGAACGACTCAACTTATCGGCAAAAAACGGGTGTCAAGACAGGTGAGCTCCTGCCCCCCTCTTTTAGCTGATTTATCTTGCTTAATTAGTATTTCCTCTTAGCTCCGTCAGATGGTGAGAGAGTGCCCGGTCCTAAATCTACATCAATTGAGTGCTACCGCGGGTGAGTTGTGAGAGACATACTATACCCCACGCCCTTGGCATGCTAGCCGTCCCCGAGAGTGGGCATCCCAGGGCCCTTAGGGGTTCAATCTTAGGCTAGCCAACCCTCGGAGCAGCGAGGTCCCATCCCAGACCCTCACCACCATCACAGGGTTGCCTACGGGCCCTAGTGTGCGCCAAGCGGGTGAGTCTGCTCGAGTGAGTCCGTCGTCAAAATTGCATGCTTGCGGGTTGTAGATCCAAGGGCATCGATCGACTGGCTGCCACCCCCAAGGTGGTGTCACATCAATTGGTATCAGAGCAAGTTCTTGACTTGTCTCTACTAAGTCTTGTCCTAGGGCCATTGCATTTATCCCCCCGTTCATCATGGCCATTTCCTACTTAGCCTACTCGCCACCCATGGGCTTCATTCTAGATAGGGATATTATCTTTGATGGATCATGTTCTAGTGATTACCTTAGGTGGGAGGCTACCATAGAAAGGTACTTTGAAGAGACTTGGGTATATGGACCCGCGAGAGTCCTCAAGGCCAAGGGACGACTTCGGGGTCAAGCCAAGGAAAAGTGGCGGAGCATAGAGGGCTTAAGGACGGTTGAAAGATAAGAACCTATTCACTCATGGGAAGAGTTGAAGGTAGGACTTAAGAATATCTACATCCCCAATAATTCCCACTTCTCCTACTCAAACACCCCTAGCCCAAGGAGCACTACCACTCCTCCATCCCCAACCGGCCAACTTGAGACCACCCATAGGCCTCCACCCCCACCACTCCCAACAAATTCCCTCTCAACCATCATCACTAGACTTCACCACCAAATCCTCTCCCTTAAGACCCAAATAATCCAAGCATCCACCTCTCCACCTAACCCCACGAGGGCCCCCACACCCCAACCAAAACCCCCTTCCACAGTCCTCAATATCCAAACCAAATTGGCCCCCACTCCCACCCCTCCACAATCAGCCGATCCCAAGGGGAAGAGACCCCTAATCGACCTGATTTTTTCAATGAGGACCACCACTCACCCAACCCTCACCATTCAAACCCAAGTGGACCCCATGTCCATCCCTCCACCTAGGCCCATGATGGCCACCACCTCCCAACCCACGATCCCTCACCAAACCCATACCCCACAAGCCCCCTTGGTTCCCACCACTACCCCTCCATCATCCCCTAAAAGGAACGCCCCCGCCAAATCCAATCAACCCAAACCCCCTCACCCAACCCACCTTCCACTCCCAACCCCAATCCTACCCCAACCTAGGCCTCCACTACTTCCTCTACCAATCCCAATCCAAGTTTCCCTTTACCCTCCACCTCGGGAGCACCACACACCAACCCTCATCACCATAAAAGACCCTCCCACCTCCTTGGTAGAGGAACTCATACCCGACCCCATAGTGGTGAACACTCCAAAACCACTCCCCACCTTAGAGGAAATCCATGTCCAAGTTGAAGAAGAAACCTCACACGATGGTCTTCACCTTACAACACCCTCTCTAGTTGGGGCCGAGCTCATCTTAGGAGAACCCCTTGTTAGTTGGCTAAAGGAGAGCCCAATTAGAGAGATCACGGCCTATGTTTTCCCTCGCATAGAATAAAACCTTCCCATAGTGCCCTTCTTCTCCTATCACACCACAATCCAAGCATCTTATCAAGTGGAGACCTTAGAGGATCTTCTTAAGGACTTAGCATAACAAATTGAGTTCACTAGCATGTTGACCCCTATGGCCGAACAACCTAGGAGCCTTGGACTCCTACACCTATGCATCGGGTCTATCACCTCGGTTTGCACCATTGGTTGCTACACTAGCGACCTCCTTCTATTCCTCCCCACACCTGATGAGCCCGACCTTCTCCTTAATTTGGAGATTATTATATTGTCATGTCCTGAGCCTTTATTACAGCAGAAGACTAGCTCAAGGAACGTGAACAGCCGTCATGGTAAGTCTCTTGCAAGCAAGAACGATCAGAGCGCAAGACAATCACACACATAAATGTAATTGCACAATATTTACTCAAACTTCAACTTTCAATTTATTATCCATCAAATATCAAATACAATCACTAATTCAACTTTCTTCATCATACTAGACTCAAGAAATAAGAAAATTACATAAACTCAATCTAAACAATGTAGACTTCCTAAGTCTTCACTCATTCTTCATTCACTCTCGGACCTGCTACTTGAATATTCTAAATCCGAACCCGACTCACTTCCATCTCCTGAAAAATATTAGAAATAGATAATGAGCACACTTTTCCAGTAGGTTTCTTCACATCAACGTGAAGGCACTATTAAAGTAATTAACATTTTAGCTCTAAAGAAAATAAGGTAAAATCATGCGAATACGATCAATCATGCGATTAAACCAAAATAACAAGATGATCATGTAAGATAAAATGAACGAGTATGAACTAGCAAGAATGTAACAAGAATGTAGCATGGCCTTTCATGAACAAGAATGTAACGAGAATGCACTTTCACTTTTCACTTTCATAACCATAAAGGTTACGCACTAGAACGTCAATCATGTAGCAATTCACTACATTTTCACGAGTGCTCATAGATTTCACTTATTTATAAAGAAAGTACTCCCAGCGCAATTGATGGGGACATCGAAGCAAGACCGCTTATATTTTATTTGTATTTATGTCCTTTTATATTTGTATGTATACCCCTTGTGTTATATGGGTACACAATTATAACTCTTAGTGGATTTTTGTACAAAATGTCAGTAGGACCAGCAAGGGGGCCCTCACTCCTTCCTCATTGGTCCAAGTGGCACCATTTGGGTCCATGTGGGGCTGATCAAAGTCCTAGGTGGCATCTATAAGGTCAATTGACACATGGGGAGACAAGTGGTTTGAAATTTCAAAGGAGGCCACCTACCTTACCTAACCATGTCCCCTTGGTCAAGGGGGCGCCCCCCCATTTTTATTTTTGAAAAATATGCTATTAGAACTAATTAGTTCTATACCTTGTATACCCCTCCCAACCTTAGATCTGAGGGCATTAGTGGTTATTTTCCATTTATTATATAAGGCATGTAATTTCCATTTGTGTGAATTAATGAGAAGAAAAAATTGTTGAATGCTTGGAGCAGATTTGTGCCCCCCTCTCTCTCCCTCTGGTTCCTTCCTCCTCCTTCAAGATTTTAGGGTGGAAACCCCATCTATCTCAGCCCCTCTATCTCCAGATTCATCTCTGGTGCCGCCGCCGCCGTTCGTGCCGCCATCGAGTCGCCGTGAAGCCACTTCCGAAGTGCTGTCCAAGGTTGTGTTCTGCTGGATAGAGGTTTAGTCTGGGATTTTTAACTCCCAACTCTAACATCATTTGGAGTTAATATTTTCAGGGTTGGTTCCCAACTTGATCCCCACCCTCCAGTAAAATTATCCTGTCATTTCACGTTCTTTTTATATTTTTCCATTTTCATGTCTTTCTATCTTCCTGATCTGTCCCTTTTCAAATCTGTGTAGCAGAAGCTTAGTTCTTCCCCCTTTTGACCCAATTCTTGATTTTTGTTTGAATCCCCAAGTTTATTGGAGGTTCTGTCCCCCATCCCCATCCTCCACAAAGTTTTTTTGAATTTCAATAGCCCTCTACCTATTTTTAGAAATTGTGTCTTTCCCCCAAATTCAGATCTGTTTCTGCTGTCCAGATCCGACCCCAAGTCAGTATAAAATCCACATAAAATCGAAACTTCCACCAAACCTTTCATAAAGCATATCCCCATTTTCCTCTCTTCGGCCTCTACAACTTTCATGAAAATCTTATCTTCTGATTCGGAGGTCTTCATCGCGGTCAATGCCAACTCTCAGAAAAACTTAGTCCTGTCCTGAGTTTTCAGATCCTGCCAACTAGCAACTTGAAAATTCGACAAACGCCATCAGCGGGAAGTTAATGTTTCTTCCTCCAGCCATAGATCGAAGTATTTGAAGTCAGCTTTCCAACGATACCTCTTGTGTGTCGATCCAACACCGGGAGTGATCGCAGCATCCATTCTCGCCGGGTCGCGCGCTGTAAAACAACAGCGTCAGATCCGTGGGTAGCAACTCTGGCGAGTGGAGATCGGAGCCGCCCGCCCTTCGACCGGCGAACTAGCATACCGCCATCCCAGGGAGCACCCCTCCAGGCATCTCCACCACAGTGGTGCCACCCTGGTTGTCACGCCCCGAGCCTTTAATTACAGCGGAAGACTCGCTCGGGGAGCGCGAACAGCCGGCATGGTAAGCCTCTTGCAAGCAAGAATCAATCAGGGTGCAAGACAATCACACAAGTAAATGCAATTGCACAAGATTTAATCAAACTTTAACTTTATTTCATAATGCTCAATATTCAAGATACAATCACTAATTTGATTTCCATTCTACTAGACTCAAGAAATAGGAAAATTACATTGACTCAATCTAGACACTTTAACTTCCTAAGTCTTCACTCCCATCTTTATAACACTTTCACTCGCTTCCAGACCCGCTACTAGTATAGCCCGAATCCGAATCCGAACTATTTCCATCTCCTGAAAAATATTAGAAAATAGGTCATGAGCACACTTGCCCAGTAGGTATCTTCGCATCAACATGAAGGCACTATTTAAGTAATTATCATTTTAGCTCTAAAGAAATAAGATAAGACCATGCGAATGCGAATCAATCATGCGATCAAATCAATAGAAACAAGATAACCACGTAAGATAGAATGATCAAGAATGAACTAGCAAGAATATAACAAGAACATGATATTGGCCTTCCATGAACAAGAATGTAACGAGATTGTACTAGCAAGCCACATATTCCTCACTTTAGCATCTTATGCTTAAGAGCAAGTGCTTCGTGAATTTCTGTGGAATATCAAGCAAGAATGTCATGTTGTGCCGTGGATCTTCACTTATCTATAGAAATAGTACTCCCAGCGCAATGCGACGCCAGTAGCATCATACCCCATGGTTTATAAAATAGTATGTTTCCGGCAATCAGCCGAGGGGACTAGCATAGAGCCCTTGAACACAATCAGTGCTCGATCGCATCTTCAGTTATAAATTAAGCTACTTCCACGCAGTATAACAGTAAAGTATGGCCAAGAATATAGCACTTCCAATAATTCCATGATAACTAAAATCAATGAATGAATGCTTCAATTTTGAATATATGAGATCAAGAATGATATTTAAACTAAGTTATGCTTATTGAATAAATTGACAGCATAACGGTATTTTCCTTAACTTCCATTTCTTTTAGATCAATTTAAGCAATATGACAAGTTCTAGATCATCAAGGTTTGTCTAGAATCATTGGAATATCAACCCTTGGTCAAACCTTGGGTTAACATAAACAAGCTATGTAAGGGTCATATGCTGGGCCGTTACATTATGTAACGCACCAGTAATGGGCCGTTACAGTGATCCGAGTCCAGAAAGATAAAAATAGACTCAGAGGAATGTGACGGTCTGGCATTGGGCCGTTACGTGAGCCTGACGGTCCAGTTCAAGGCCGTTACATTTCAAGAATCAAAAACCACGATAGAGTGTTCTAATTAATGGGCTTTCATTGGTACAACCAACTCGGTGTCCTAGTGGAAATCCCAGGCTTGCGGAGAATTACGGAGGCCTTGAAACAATGATTTCCTAGTCCATTGGAAGGATTATCCAATAGAGAGGTCCTCATGTCCAAGATTGTGTTCCTATAGTGTAAAGTGTGAACTAATGACAACATACCGGAATATGTGCCATGTACTTATAGAATTGACTCTATTGACTGGTAGTGACATGTAGAATAAATGTGAAAACCATGATGAAAACTCCGTCAATACAATGCTAACTAGTCATGCTTTTATAATCATGCTTTAATAGTACAAAACTATAGGTTTTAGCTTCATGAAATTAGCATAGCTTAAAAATAAAAGTGATACCAAAACATGCAATACCTGTTATGAACGATCAAATAACCTTAAAACATGAGATCAGGTTATAACTTAGATAACTAGGCTTCAACAATGGTAATATTGGCAAGTTATAATCTGTCAAAGGTTGACAGTACACATGATATAACGGTCTGGAGATGGGGCGTCACAGTGAAAGTGACGGTCAGGACCCAGCCGTTACATGATTGTAACGCATCTGTCCAAGCGCGTTAGAAACAACAGTGCAATTCAAATATCACAGAGTGTGTAACGGTCTGTCATAGGGCCGTTACTTGGAAGCGACGGTCCTATGCTAATGCGTTACAGTATCTGTTAAGAGAAAACAATCATAGAAACTAAGAGATCAACTCACATCATGTCTTTTATCAAAACATGATGAATTTCTAGTCATGTTAACGAAGTAAGGCCATCCACATGCATAGGTAATCATGAATAGATGAATAGTCATGTTTTAATTTCTTAATTTGGCTAAGAGGTGCATGATGTGCATAGAACAAATAAAACATGAAATCAATACTCTACAATGCATGGAATTCAATCAAACCAGAGGGCTTTTAGTCCTATCATACTGTTTTTACCGTTCATGAGATAACCTACCTCTTACTTAGACTGTAGTTTCTGAATTTGGTTGAGAACCCTGCCCTAGATCCCTTCCTTCTCTTGTGACTTTTTCAGCAACTTCTTTAGGCTCTAACTCCACGCCCTCTTGACCTAAAGATGTGAAATTCGGAGGGGAGTTAGTCTAAAGTATTGTAAATAAATTATTCTAAAGAACTTACCTGCGATAATGACTCCTTACCTTGCTTCCTTATGCCGAAAAAGTAAGGGTCGCACAGTTCAGAACTATGCCCTATTTATAGAGTTTAGGCTAGGTTTTGAAGATTAGATCGAGTTTAGAGTCCTTATTTCATCAAATCCTAATCTCTAAGAGTCCTTAGAGTTTTTACAATCCTTCCCAAGTCGATCCATAGTGGATAAGAACATCAAGTTCCAATCTTTTCATGAGTCCCTTCACTTACGGAACTAACAGGAATGTAACGGTCGAGTGACCATGCGTTACATGGCTGCGGCGGACTTACGATAGACCGTTACAGTCATCGTAGCTTAGAGTTTCAATTTATGAAAACTCTCTTGTTAATTATCCAAATCATTATCTTATAGTATTAGTATTTATCCTTAATATCCATGGATAGACTTAATTACCTTCTAGAATGTGGGCCTAACTTAATGGGCCTGAGTTAAAAACCTTTTGGACTTTAATTAAGTGGTTTGGGTTAATTGATTAACATCACTTGGCTTCATAATAAACATTTATAAATTTATTTAGGCCTTTATAATTTCTTGAAAATTATTTAAAATTTATGGGGCACTACACTGGTCCCACACGGCCCCTCAGACCAGCACGTGGATCCCATGGTCGTGAGTATGTGTGCCGCCGAAGCAACACAAGAAGCAGCCCGTCAACCCGAAACCGCTACTCCCGGATCCCATGTGTCACCCTTTACCTCCCTGCGTGGAGTGGGCATTCATATTCATTGCTGTAATATTTGTGTAATAATTGTTCCGGGAGTATCAGTTCGGCCGGGGTCGTCTTCCCCACGCCGAGAGCGTGGAGGTATCATGTTCGCTCCTTACTCGGCACTTTGCTTAGTTCGTATATGCTTTATATGCTGCTGCTAGAGAGCATGATAGGGTAACTTAGCTCGCTATTTATTGTTATTCACTGCTGCAAGAGAGAGCGAGACCGTCCCGTGACCCGATCCGGGCACGGATTTGTGAGTTGACCACCCTAGCTCACTGTCAGTTTCTAAACCGTGCACGTCTGTACGCTTCCCTCGTTAGGAGCGATCGCGAGCTTGCTTAGAGTCCAAGGATCGCATTTCAATTGGAGTCAAGTCTGTGGTCCATCCTGCATCAGTTTGGTATCAGAGCACCAGTTGAGTCTAGGGTAGTCATTTGTAAAACTCCAAAAAAAAAGTGTGTCATTTACATCTAGTCATCGTCTAAGTCGGTCTAAGGTTGCATCCGCATACCATTGTTCGGTATATAAAAAGGTGTTGTCCGAACGTTAGGCTACGCCTATCGGGAAGGCCGCACACTTGCGCGAGGGATCTTCGGATCGATTAACTCCGCCATGTACTGAGTCTTGGTTTAAGTCTAGGGTCCTTAGTGTGCATTAGTTAGTGCATTCCAACCTTGCATAGTCGGTCTAGTGTCTTGTCCAAATGGCCTTGCATGTCCACTCCTAGGGATCCATTCCCATCTTTTCGGAACCTATGGCCAACCCATGCCGACCCGTCCAAGGCGATAGGTCCGTGTCCGAGTACATTCGGGACTATGATAAGTACCGATTGGAATATGGAGTTGGAGAGGAGAACACCACGACTACTTTTAAGTTTCGGAGAGGTTTGTGGCTTTACTTAAAAATCCAATGTATTATCCGCAACGCAATCTCTCTAGCGTAGTCCTATAAGGTCGCTCTAGAGGTCGAGCCATTTGCGTCACGATTTAATGATGACCTACAACGAGCCGATGCTGCCCTGGCTACCCTTCGGCAAACATCTACCTCCCAACCCGAGTCCCGAGCCGATCGGACTGCCTACCCCATTGCCTTCACCACCCGTGAGTGCTCCATTACCACTCTCTACTTCCGAACTTTATTCGGAACCATCTTATTGGGAGCCACCTCAGCCCGAGCCACCCGTGTTTCTAACGGGTACGCTATACATAGCCGAGTCACTTCTTAGTTAACTCAAGGATGGCTTGGTCCCACCCCCTTACCCCTCCATGGACCCCACCTTACCCCTAGTGCCCGTCAACTCCTACCACACTACATTCCGCTCTAGTCACCATGTTGACACGTTGGGTGACCTTATTTTGGGTTTATGTTGGCAATGGAAGTTGACGCATATATTAGCCCGAGGCTTCGACCAACCCGCTAGTCGTAGCTTCACCCATCCGGCCATAGGATCCATTACCTCCATGTGCACCGTGGGTTGTGTCACCACGGAGATTCTTCTATTCCTCCCGATGCCGGTCGAGTCCGACTTCGTTCCCTTTTGCCCAAGGGCGGAATCCTATTTTCTAGGCATGACCGTCGTCCCACTGATCATAATGTATGATGGTGATTATGAATTCTTAACTTAGGGCCGAGTCATGGGAGAACCCACTTCATGGGGCCATACCTTCTTCTACCCTTTTGACCCCTTCACTAGTGAACCTCCCGAGCTTTCTTATTCACTCCACTTCTTCCGCGGAGTTCACTATCACACCTTTTCCACTCGGGCCAAGCAACCTCCACATAGCAATAGGTCCGAACCATCATTTGGGGGTAGTGAAGACTTTGGTTCCCCCGGCCCACCTCAGCCCATCCTCGATACACCCACACCCGGCTCTTCCACACCCAGCTCTCCTAGCCCTCTCAAGTCTCCCAAATCTAAAGGGCCGTCCATGCATGATTGGGTCATACTTGGACGTTTAGGTGTTCCCCATGTCACCCATCTCCAGTTACATAACATGCATGCATGGCACACATTCGGGTGTCCTGGTCCACCGTCACCCATGTACGGGTCGGACTAACAATAGCTTTGTCTCGAGTCATGCATGAGTCAGTTTCTTGTTTGTGTGATTTGCATACGTGTGTTAGTACATGGTGAGTCTGCATGTGTCTTGTGCGAGCTCGTTGTCGGTCTCTTATGACTGAGAGGCGAGTGGACTCGCTCGATGAGTGTGGGATCAGTTCTACATCTATGCCCCGGATCTAGTCACCTACAGGGACCCAGCGGTGATTCCTAGTGAGTCTTCGAGCCACCTCCTTCCCCTTGAGTGTGACCCCACCCCGGAGTGTTCCACCACTAGCCTCTTCCCATAGCAGCATGCGCATATCGAGTATATACGGAATGAGCAGGTGACGATCACTTGGAGTGGAGTGTACCCGTGCTACTTGGTGCGGTGACGGATCCGCTGGAGCTACTCGAGCAGTCACCCCCTTTACTCGACGGGGTCGAGTTCTTCCCACCCGGGGAGAATTGATGGGGACATCGAAGTAAGAGTGCTCATATTTTATTTGCGTGTATGTCCTTTTATATTTTTATGTATACCCCTTGTGTTATATGGGTACACAATTGTAAGTCTTAGAGGGTTTTTGTACAAAATGTCATAGGTCCAGCAAGGGAGCCCTCACTCCTACCTCATTGGTCCAAGTGGCACCATTTGGGTCCATGTGGGGCTGGTCAAAGTCCTAGGTGGCATCTAGAAGGTCAATTGACACATGGGGAGATAAGTGGTTTAAAATTTCAAAGGAGGCCACCTACCTTACCTAACCATGTCCCCTTGGTCAAGGGGGCGCCCCCCCATTTTTATTTTTGAAAAATATGCTATTAGAACTAATTAGTTCTATACCTTCTATACCCCTCCCAACCCTAGATCTGAGGGCATTAGTGGTCATTTTCCATTTATTATATAAGGCATGTAATTTCTATTTGTGTGAATTAATGAGAAGAAAAAATTGTTGAATGCTTGGAGCAGATTTGCGCCCCCCTCTCTCTCCCTCTGATTCCTTCCTCTTCCTTTAAGATTTCGGGGTGGAAACACCTTCTATCTCAGCCCCTCTATCTCTAGATTCATCTCTAGTGCCACCGCCGCCGTTCGTGCCGCCATCGAGTCGCCGCGAAGCCGCTTCCGAAGTGCTGTCCAAGGTTCTATTCTACTGGATAGAGGTTCACTCCAGGATTTTTAACTCCCAACTCCGACATCCTCTGCAGTTGATATTTTCAGGGTTGGTTCCCCACTTGATCCCCACCCTCCAGTAAAATTATCCTGTCATTTAACATTTTTTTATATTTTTCCATTTTCGTGTCTTTCTGTCTTCCTGATCTGTCCCTTTTCAGATCTGTGTAGCAGAAGCTTAGTTCTTCCCCCTTTTGACCCACTTCTTGATTTTTTTTTGAATCCCCAAATTTATTGGAGGTTTTGTCCACCATCCGTATCCTCCAAAAATTTTCGTTGAATTTCAATAGCCCTCTACCTATTTTTAGAAATTGTGTCTTTCCCCAAAATTCAGATCTATTTCTGCTGTCCAGATCCGACCCTGAGTCAGTATAAAATCCACATACAATCTAAACTTCCACCAAACCTTTCATAAAGCATATCCCCGTTTTCCTCTCTTCGGCCTCTACAACTTTCATGAAGAGCTCATCTTCTGATCCGGAGGTCTTCATCGCGGTCAATGCCAACACTTAGGAAAACTTAGTTCTGTCCTGAGTTTTCAGATCCTGCCAACCAGCAACTTGAAAATTCAACAAAGGCCATCAACAGGAAGTTCAAGTTTCTTCCTCTGGCCATTGATCGAAGGATTTGAAGTCAGCTTTCCAACGATACCTCTTGTGTGTCGATCCGACACTGGGAGTGATCGCAGCATCCATTCTTGCCGGGTCGCGCGCTGTAAAACAGCAGCTTCAGATCCGTGGGCAGCAACTCCGACGAGTGGAGATCGGAGCCGCACGGCCTCCGACCGGAGAACTAGCATACCGCCATCCCAGGGAGTGCCCCTCCAGGCGTCTCCACCACAGTGGTGCCACCCCGGTCCCACACGACCCCTCGGACCAGCACGTGGGTCCCACGGTCGTGAGTACGTGTGCCGCCGAAGCAACACAAGAAGCCGCCCGTCAACTCAAAACTGCTACTCCTGGGTCCCATGTGTCACCCTTTACGTCTCTGCGTGGAGTGGGCATTCATATTCATTGCTGTAATATTTGTATAATAATTGTTCCGGGAGTATCAGTTCAGACGGGGTCATCTTCCCCACGCCGAGAGCATGGAGGTATCATGTTCGCTCCTTACTCGGCACTTTTCTTAGTTTGTATATGCTTTATATGCCACTGCTAGAGAGCATGATTGGGTAACTTAGCTCGCTACTTATTGTTATTCACTACTGCAAGAGAGAGCGAGACCGTCCCATGACCCAATCCGGGCACGAATTTGTTAGTTGACCACCCTAGCTCACTACCGGTTTCTCAACCGTGCACGTCCGTACGCTTCCCTCGTTAGGGGCGATCGCGAGTTTGCTTAGAGTCCAAGGATCGCATTTCAATTGGAGTCACGTTCGTGGTCCGTCCCGCATCAGTTTGGTATCAGAGCGCCAGTTGAGTCTAGGGTAGTCATTTGTAAAACTTCAAAAAAAAGTGTGTCATTTACGTCTAGTCATCATCTAAGTCGGTCTAAGGTTGCATCTGCATACCATTGTTTGGTATATAAAAAGGTGTTGTCCGAACGTTAGGCTATGCCTATCGGGAAGGCCGCACACTTACGCGAGTGATCTTCTGATCGATTAACTCCACCACGTACCGAGTCTTGGTTTAAGTCTAGGGTCCTTAGTGTGCATTAGTTAGTGCATTCCAACCTTGCATAGTCGGTCTAGTGTCTTGTCCAAATGGCCTTGCATATCCACTCCTAGGGGTCCATTCCCATCTTTTCGGCACCTATGGCCAACCCATGCCGACCCGTCCAAGGTGATAGGTTCATGTCCGAGTACATTCGGGACTATGATAAGTACTGATTGGAATATGGAGTTGGAGAGGAGAGCACCACGACTGCTTTTAAGTTCCGGATAGGTTTGTGGCTTTAATTAAAAATCCAATGTCTTATCCGCGACGCATTCTCTGTGGTGAAGTCCTATAAGGTCGCTCTAGAGGTCGAGCCATTTGAGTCTTGATTTAATGATGACCTACAATGAGCCGATGCTGCCCTGGCTACCCTTCGGCAAACATCTACCTCCCAACCGAGTCCCGAGCCGATCGGACTGCCTACCCCATTGCCTTCACCACCCGTGAGTGCTCCATTACCACTCTCTACTTCCGAACTTTATTCGGAACCATCTTATTGGGAGCCACCTCAGCCCGAGCCGCCCATGTTTCTAACGGGTATGCTATACATAGCCGAGCCACTTCTTAGTTGGCTCAAGGATGGCTTGGTCCCACCCCCTTACCCCTCCATGGACCCCACCTTACCCCTAGTGCCCGTCAACTCCTACCACACTACATTCCGCTCTAGTCACCATGTTGACACATTGGGTGACCTTATTTTGGGTTTAGGTTGGCAATGGAAGTTGATGCATATATTGGCCCGAGGCTTCGACCAACCCGCTAGTCGTAGCTTCACCCATCCGGCCATATGGTCCTTTACCTCCGTGTGCACCGTGGGTTGTGTCACCACGGAGATTCTTCTATTCCTCCCGATGCCGGCCGAGTCTAACTTCGTTCCCTTTTTCCCAAGGGAGGAATCCTATTTTCTAGGCATGACCGTCATCCCACTGATCACAATGTATGACAGTGATTATGAATTCTTAACTTGGGACCGAGTCATGGGAGAACCCACTTCATGGGGCCATACCTTCTTCGACCCTTTTGACCCCTTCACTAGTGAACCTCCCGAGCTTTCATATTCACTCCACTTCTTCCGAGGAGCTCACTATCACACCTTTTCCACTCGGGCCAAGCAACCTCCACATAGCAATAGGTCCGAACCATCATTTGGGGGTAGTGAAGACTTTGGTTCCCCCGGCCCACCTCAGCACATCCTCGATACACCCACACCCGGCTCTTCCACACCCAGCTCTCCTAGCCCTCTCAAGCCTCCCAAATCCAAAGGGCCGTTCATGCATGACTGGGTCATACTTGGACGTTTAGGTGTTCCCCATGTCACCCATCTCCGGTTACATAACTGCATGCATGGCACACATTCGGGTGTCTTGGTCCACCGTCACCCATGTACGGGTCGAACTAACAATAGGTTTGTCTCGAGTCATGCATGAGTCAGTTTCTTGTTTGTGTGGTTTGCATACGTGTGTTAGTACATGGTGAGTCTGCATGTGTCTTGTGCGAGCTCGTTGTCGGTCTCTTATGAGTGAGAGGCGAGTGGACTCGCTCGATGAGTATGGGATCAGCTCTACATCTATACCCAGATCTAGTCACCTATAGGGACCCAGTAGTGATTCCTAGTGAGTCTTCGAAGCCGCCCCCTTCCCTTTTGAGAGTGACCCCACCCCGGAGTGTCCACCACCGGCCTTGTTCCCACAGCAGCTTGTGCATATCGAGTATATACGGAATGAGCAGGTGACGGTCACGTGGAGTGGGACGTACCCGCATTACTTGGCATGGTGAAGGATCCGCCGGAGCGACTCGAGCAGCCGTACCCCTACTCGACGGGGTCGAGTTCTTCCCACCCAGAGAGAATTGATGGGAATCAACTCCGAGCATGTACATTTTATTTTTATATTTGTGTCCTTTTATTTATTTTTATATCCTGGGGGAAGTAGATTCGCAATTGTAAGGCCTTATGAGCCTATTTGTTCTTCCTTAGGATTGCGTGGGTTTATGTGCAAAATGCCAGTAGGACCTGTAAGGGGGCCCCCAATCCTATCCCATTGGTCCACCTCATCCATGTGGGGCTGGTCAAAGACCAAGGTGGCATCTAGAAGGTCAATTGACACATGGGGAGACAAGTGGTTTAAAATTTCAAAGGAGGCCACCTACCTTACCTAACCATGTCCCCTTGGTCAAGGGGGCGCCCACCCATTTTTATTTTTGAAAAATATGCTATTAGAACTAATTAGTTCTATACCTTGTATACCCCTCCCAACCCTAGATCTGAGGGCATTAGTGGTCATTTTCCATTTATTATATAAGGCATGTAATTTCCATGTGTGTGAATTAATGAGAAGAAAAAATTGTTGAATGTTTGGAGCAGATTTGCGCCCCCCTCTCTCTCCCTCTGGTTCCTTCCTCTACCTTCAAGATTTCAGGGTGAAAACCCCTTCTATCTCAACCCCTCTATCTCTAGATTCATCTCTGGTGCCGCCGCCGCCGTTCGTGCCGCCATCGAGTCGCCGCGAAGCCGCTTCCGAAGTGCTGTCCATGGTTCTATTCTGTTAGATAGAGGTTCACTCTGGGATTTTTAACTCCCAACTCTGACATCATCTAGAGTTGATATCCTCGAGGTTGGTTCCCCACTTGATCCCCACCCTCCAGTAAAATTATCTCGTCATTTCACGTTCTATTTATATTTTTCCATTTTCGTGTCTTTCTGTCTTCCTGATCTGTCCCTT
This sequence comes from Amorphophallus konjac, assembly GCA_022559845.1. Taxonomy (NCBI): domain Eukaryota; kingdom Viridiplantae; phylum Streptophyta; class Magnoliopsida; order Alismatales; family Araceae; genus Amorphophallus; species Amorphophallus konjac. The sequence goes on along the minus strand of CM040122.1, from coordinate 191,785,156 downwards.
TTCAGATCTGTGTAGCAGAAGCTTAGTTCTTCCCCCTTTCGACCCACTTCTTGATTTTTTTTGAATCCCCAAATTTATTGGAGGTTCTGTAGTCCATATCTATTTTTAGTTGAATTTCAATAGCTCTCTACCTATTTTTAGAAATTGTGTCTTTCCCCAAAATTCAGATTTGTTTCTGCTGTCCAGATCCTACCCCGAGTCAGTATAAAATCAACATAAAATCGAAACTTCCACTAAACCTTTCATAAAGCATATCCCCATTTTCCTCTCTTCGGCCTCTACTACTTTCATGCAGAGTTTATATTCTGATTCGGAGGTTTTCATCACGGTCAATGCCAACTCTCAGGAAAACTTAGTTCTGTCCTGAGTTTTCAGATCCTGCCATCCAGCAACTTGAAAATTCATCAAATGCCATCAACGGGAAGTTAAAGTTTCTTCCTCTAGCCATAGATCGAAGGATTTGAAGTCAGCTTTCCAACGATACCTCTTGTGTGTCGACCCGACACCGGGAGTGATCGCATCATCCATTCTCGCCGGGTCGCGCGCTGTAAAACAGCATCTTCAAATCCGTGGGTAGCAACTCCGGCGAGTGGAGATCGAAGCCGCCCGGCCTCCGACCGGAGAACTAGTGTACCGCCATCCCAGGGAGCGCCCCTCCAGGCGTCTCCACCACAGTGGTGCCACCCAGATCCCACACGGCCCCTCGGACTAGCACGTGGGTCCCACGGTCGTGAGTACGTGTGCCGCCGAAGCAACACAAGAAGCCGCCCGTCAACCCGAAACCACTACTCCCGTGTCCCATGTGTCGCCCTTTACCTCCCTGCGTGGAGTGGGAATTCATATTCATTGCTATAATATTTGTGTAATAATTGTTCCGGGAGTATCAGTTCGGCCGGGGTCGTCTTCCCCATGCCGAGATCGTGGAGGTATCGTGTTCGCTCCTTACTCGGCACTTTGCTTAGTTTGTATATGCTTTATATGACGCTGCTAGAGAGCATGATAGGGTAACTTAGATCGCTATTTTTTGTTATTCACTGCTGCGAGAGAGAGCGATACCGTCCCGTGACCCAATCCAGGCACGAATTTATGAGTTGACCACCCTAGCTCACTGCCAGTTTCTCAACCGTGCACGTCCGTACGCTTCCCTCGTTAGGGGCGATCGTGAGCTTGCTTAGAGTCCAAGGATCACATTTCAATTGGGGTCGAGTCTGTGGTCTGTCCCGCATCAGCAATGCGACGCCAGTTGCATCATACCCCATGGTTTATAATAGTATGTTTCCGACAATCAGTCGAGGGGACTAGCATAGAGCCCTTAGACACAATCAGTGCCCGAACTGCATCTTCATGTATAAATCAAGCTACTTCCATGTGTGTAACAATAAAGCGTGGCCAGAAATATAACAAATTCAATCAATAAGTTCATGACAACAATCATCAATGAATGAATGCTTCAATTAAGAATATGAGAGATCAAGAATGATTTAAGATGATATTATGCTCATGGGAATAATTTGGTAGCATAACGGTACATTCGTTATCTTTCATAATTTAAATTAAGTTTCTTTGGACAATATGACAAGTCTTAGACCACCAACAATCCATCTAGAAACTTTAGAATATCAACCCTTTGTTCAAACCTTGGGTTAATGTACTCAAGAACTGTGACGGTCTACTACTGGGCCGTTACATGGACATAACGGTCGAGTGTTGGGCCGTTAGAAAGGTTGAATCTAGAAGAAAATAGATATGGACTCAAACAATGTGGCGGTCGTACACCGGTCCGTTAAGTAAGGCTGACGGTCTAGTGTAAGTCCGTTACATTAACAAGACTTAAAACTTTGGTTTGTGCTTTTCTAGACAAATGGGTTTTAATGGTACAACCAACTCGGCGTCCTAGTGGGAATCCCAGACTCGTAGAGAATTATGGAGGCCTTGAAATAAGATTTCCTAGTCCATTGGAAGGAATATCCAATAGAGATGTCCTCAAATTCAAGAATATGTTCCTATAGTGCAAAGTGTTAACTAATGGCCATATACCGGAATATATGCCATGTACTTAAAGAAAATGACTCTATAGATAGAAAAAGACTGTGTAGCGATGTGAAACTATGATAAAAACTCCGTCATTACATCATTTAAAATCATACTATAAATACAAAACTATAGAGTTTAGCTAATGAAATTAACATAACTTAAAATAACTCAAGATACTTAAAACATGCAATTCCTATCATAAATTGATCAATAAACTCAAAGTCATGAAAATAGTTCAAAACTTATATAACTAAGCTTATTTATAAGCAAACTTGATTGTTCTTCAATTCTATCTTGAATTGCCTGAACAAAGTACTCCGGCGGTCTAAGATGGGGGCATCACAGTGCTGTGATGACTTATCGTGGGGCCGTCAGAGTGTTGTAACGCACTACTTCTGGGCCGTCAGAGATAACAGAGAAATTTAAATACAACAGAGGGTGTGACGGTTTATCGTAAGGCCGTTATATCATGTGACGGTCTTACCTTAATCCGTAAGAGGTTCTGCTGACAGTAAATAGAATAGAAAACTATGAAAATATGTCATGCTTGGAAATCAAAATACTTAAACTATACCAGTCATGAATAAATGAAGTATAGGCCAGCTACATGCATAGGTTGAAATGAATTAACAGGGAAATATCTTTTTATCTTTGATTAAGGCTAAGGATATGCATGTACGCACAACCCTACTAAAATATGAAATTATGATCTATAGTGCATATAATCAAGCAAAACCATGGGGCTTTTATCCCTAACATGATGTTCTTGTCGTTCATGAGATGACCTACCTCTTTACTGGGTTTTAGACTTCCAATTTGGTCTTCAAGACACGCCCTAGTTCTTCCCTTCCTGAGATTTTTCAGCAACTTAACGTCGCTCTAACTCTTCAGTCTCTTGACCTAAGGACGTGAAATTTGGAAGGTAAGAAGAAGAAACTATTGGGAAAAAAAAGTTCTAAAGCATCTAACTCTAATTACCTCGTTTATCATATCTAATTTACTGATCTTCAACACCCTGTTGCACAGTTTCCTGGGTTTGCGTGATGAAACCAGCAACTTTGGAAGATCCTAAGTCCTTGGATACTCGACCTCCTGACATGAAATTTTGAGAGCTAATAGTCTAAAGTGTTATAAACGAAATCTTCTAAAGAACTTACCAAAAATTATGACTCCTTACCTTGATTCCACGCGAGCCAAAGTAGGGGTCGCGCAGGTCAAATTAGGTCCTATTTATATGGTTTTGGCTAGGGTTTGAGGATTAGATCGATTCTAGAGTCCTTAGTTGGCCAGAACCTGATCCCTAAGAGTCCCTAGTATCCTTACACATTCTCCTAATCAGGTCTCTTGCAGATAGGATCCCAAAGATCCAATCTTTTTGCTCTTTCTTCTATTCACGGAACTGTCAAAGTATAACGGTCTAAGCTGGGCGCGTTACATGACTGTGACGGTCGCACGATAGACCGCTACATCCACTGTGCGTAGAATTCAAATTATTTCAAACTATTTTATTGTTTATCCATATAATTATCTATATAGATGGTATTTATCCTTAAAATTCGTGAATAGACTAAATAACTGTCAAGAATATGGGCCAAACTTAATGGGCTTGGTCCTTAAACCTATTGGGCTTTATTTATTAAGGCTACATTAATTGTTTACCATATTTGGGCCTTAATAATGATTTATTTAACCTAATATTCATTAATTAATTTATTTATACCCATAATAATTCCAGAAAATTCTTAACTATATCAGAAATATTTTATAAAAATTCTGGGGCACTACACCCTCCCCCACTTAAGAAAATTTGGTCCCCAAATTTATAATATGAATTTTTTACGGAGAGTGTACGTACTTTAATGTATTAAAAATTAACGTAAGGCGAATGGGTTAAGATGATACCTTTAATCATTTCACCTTCCTTGTCTAGGATGGCATTTAATCGACCTCATTTCCCACGTCTGTTGTTATCCCTTGAAGATTGTACCTTTATGAGAGGACATACGGGCAAGCGATGTTCCTAGGTTCCACACTTGAGGCAAGCGCCGAGACGCTTCCAACATTCTTCTGCCGAGTGCCCAAATTTTTCACAAAGTGAGCAAGTCATGGAGACTTGCATTCTTTCTTCTTCTTTAACTTTCTTATTCTTTCCGTTTCCATTTCCGTTTCTTTTTCCGTTACCGTTCCCATTACGGGACTTCTTAACATGACGGTTTTCATCCTCATCCACTTCTTTCTCTCCTTGCCTATCATGTTTTCGGCTTGACCTTTCTCCTCGGAGCCTTTCCACCTTCTCCATGGTTCTTTCACATAGATGCGCTCTTTGAACCATCTCGGTATAGGTGCGGATATTCTGAGTCCTAAGTTGTTGGATAAATCCGGGTCTTAAATCATCCATAAATCGGTTGGCTTTCAATACTTCTATGCTTACCAAGTGAGAAGCATAAGATGCTAGTAGAGAGAATTATAAATCATACTCTGCCACGGACATCGTGCCTTGTTTTAAGGAGGCAAATTCCATAGCCTTCATCTCCTTTATATGCTCGGAGAAGTACTTGGCTCGGAAAAGTGTAACAAAATCTTCCCATGTATGAGGTGCATCTGCAGGTGTTGTCGGAATGGATTTCCACCATGTACGAGCATCCTTATTGAGTGGAAACGTGGCAAGTCAAACTTTCTCCTGGTCGGTGCATTGCATGGCATCGAATATTCGATTCATCTCGTCGATCCAATTTTCTGCTTCATCTGGGTTAGAAGATCCAGAGAATCGTGGAGGATTTAAACATCGAAAATTACCATGTAGGTTACCCACGCCAGCCCTTCCACCAGCTTAGGCCACTGTCTGTAGGGCTTGAGTAAGTCCCGCAACAGTTTGCTGCATCTCGTCCCAGTTCACACGATGAGCCATTGAGAATCAAGGTACCTGAGAATCATGGATATTTTAGTTATTTAGAGTCGAGAAGATTTACCCTAAGATAATTTCTATATAACTATCTTATCTCGGGTTCTACCCAATTCTCACATAGGTGAGGAAATATCTTCCTTAGTTCATAGGTAGAGGTCCTTAAACCTTGGACTTATCCTATGACATGATTCTTCCCCCTAAGTCCTGAGACTTAGGCTCTGATACCAACTTAACGGTCACGCCTCGAGCCTTTATTACAGTGGAAGACTAGCTCGAGGAGAGTGAACAGCCGGCATAGTAAGCCTCTTGCAAGCAAGAACGATCAGAGCGTAAGACAATCACACACATAAATGTAATTGCACAATATTTACTCAAACTTCAACTTTCAATTTATTATAAATCAAATATAAAATACAATCACTAATTCAACTTTCTTCATCATACTAGACTCAAGAAATAAGAAAATTACATAGACTAAATCTAAACAATATAGACTTCCTAAGTCTTCACTCATTCTTCATTCACTCTCGGACCCGCTACTTGAATATTCCGAATCCGAACCCGACTCACTTCCATCTCCTGAAAAAGATTGGAAATAGGTAATAAGCACACTTGTCTAGTAGGTTTCTTCGCATCAACATGAAGGCACTATTAAAGTAATTAACATTTTAGCTCTAAAGAATATAAGGTAAAATCATGCGAATGCGATCAATCATGCGATTAAACCAAAGTAACAAGATGATCATGTAAGATAAAATGAACGAGTATGAACTAGCAAGAATGTAACAAGAATGTAGCATGGCCTTTCATGAACAAGAATGTAACGAGAATGCACTTTCACTTTTCACTTTCATAACCATAAATGTTACGCACTAGAACATCAATCATGTAGCAATTCACTATATTTTCACGAGTGCTCTTGGATTTCACTCATTTATAAAGAAAGTACTCCCAGCGCAATGCGACACCAAGTAGCATCATATCCCATGGTTTATAATAGTATGTTTCTGACAATCAGCCGGGGGGACTAGCATAGAGCCCTTGGACACAATCAGCGCCCGAACTGCATCTTCACATATAAATCAAGCTACTTCCATGAGTGTAACAATAAAGCGTGGCCAGTAATATAACAAATTCAATCAATAATCTCATGACAACAATCATCAAAGAATGAATGCTTCAATTAAGAATATGAGAGATCAAGAATGATTTAAGACAATATTATGCTCATGGGAATAATTCGGCAGTATAATGGTACATTCGTTATCTTTCATAATTTAAATTAAGTTTCTTTGGAGAATATGACAAGTCCTAGACCATCAATAATCCATCTAGGAACTTTAGAATATCAACCCTTTGGTCAAACCTCGGGTTAATGTACTCAAGAACTGTGACGGTCCACTACAGGGCCGTTACATGGACATAACGGTCGAGTGTTGGGCCGTTAGAAAGGTTGAATCCAGAAGAAAATAGATATGGACTCAAACAATGTGACAGTCGTACACCGGTCCGTTAAGTAAGCCTGACGGTCTAGTGTAAGTCCGTTACATTAACAAGACTTAAAACTTTGGTTTGTGCTTTTCTAGACAAATGGGCTGTAATGGTACAACCAACTCGGCGTCATAGTGGGAATCCCAGGCTCGCAGAGAATTATGGAGGCCTTGAAACAAGATTTCCTAGTCCATTGGAAGGAATATCCAATAGAGAGGTCCTCAAGTTTAAGAATATGTTCCTATAGTGCAAAGTGTGAACTAATGGCCATATACCAGAATATATGTCATGTACTTAAAGAAAATGACTCTATAGATAGAAAAAGACTGTGTAGCGATATGAAACCATGATAAAAACTCCGTCATTACATCATTTAAAATCATACTGTAAATACAAAACTATAGAGTTTAGCTAATGAAATTAATATAACTTAAAATAACTCAAGATACTTAAAACATGCAATTCCTATCATAAATTGATCAATAAACTCAAGGTCATGAAAATAGTTCAAAACTTAGATAACTAAGCTTATTCGTAAGTAAACTTGATTGTTCTTCAATTCTATCTTGAATTGCCAGAACAAAGTACTCTGGCGGTCTAAGATGGGGGCGTCACAGTGCTGTGACGACTTATCGTGGGGCCGTGAGAGTGTTGTAACGCACTGCTTCTGGGCCGTCAGAGATAATAGAGAAATTTAAATACAATAGAGGGTGTGACGGCTTATCATAAGGCCGTTATTTCATGTGACTGTCTTACCTTAATCCGTTAGAGGTTCTGCTGACAGTAAATAGAATAGAAAACTATGAAAATATGTCATGCTTGGAAATCAAAATACTTAAACTATTCCAGTCAAAAAAAAATGAAGTATAGGCCAGCTACATGTATAGGTTGAAATGATCTAACAGGGAAATATCTTTTTATCTTTGATTAAGGCTAAGGATATGCATGTATGCACAACCCTACTAAAATATGAAATTCATGATCTATAGTGCATATAATCAAGCAAAACCAGAGGGCTTTTATCCCTAACATGGTGTTCTTGCCGTTCATGAGATGACCTACCTCTTTACTGGGCTTTAGACTTCCAATTTGGTCTTCAAGACGCGCCCTAGTTCTTCCCTTCCTGAGATTTTTCAGCAACTTCACGTCGCTCTAACTCCTCAGTCTCTTGACCTAAGGACGTGAAATTTGGAAGGTAAGAAGATGAAACTATTGGGAACAAAAAGTTATAAAGTATCTAACTCTAATTACCTCGTTTAGCTTCTCTAATTTCCTGATCTTCAACACCCTGTTGCACAGTTTCTTGGGTTTACGTGATGAAACCAGCAACTTTGGAAGATCCTAACTCATTGGATACTCGGCCTCCTGACATGAAATTTTGAGAGCTATTAGTCTAAAGTATTATAAACGAAAACTTCTAAAGAACTTACCCACAATTATGACTCCTTACCTTGATTCCACGCGAGCCAAAGTAGGGGTCGCGCAGGTCAAATTAGGTCCTATTTATATGGTTTTGGTTAGGGTTTGAGGATTAGATCGATTCTAGAGTCCTTAGTTGGCCAGAACCTGATCCCTAAGAGTCCCTAGTATCCTTACACATTCTCCTAATTAGGTCTCTTGCAGATAGGATCCCAAAGATCCAATCTTTTTGCTCTTTCTTCTATTCACGGAACTGTCAGAGTGTAACGGTCCAAGCTGGGCGCGTTACATGACTATGGCGGTCCCACGATAGACCGCTACATTCACTGTGCAAAGAATTCAAATTATTTCAAACTCTTTTATTGTTTATCCATATAATTATCTATATAGATGGTATTTATACTTCAAATTCATGAATAGGCTAAATAACCTTCAAGAATATGGGCCAAACTTAATGGGCTTGGTCCTTAAACCTATTGGGCTTTATTTATTATGGTTGGATTAATTGTTTACCATATTTGGGCCTTAATAATAATTTATTTAACCCAATATTCTCTAATTAATTCATTTAGACCCTTAATAATTCCAGAAATTTTTTAACTATATCAGAAATATTTTATAAAATTTCTAGGGCACTACATATATCGGGTAGAAAGCCAAGCCCTCCCCTCATGGCCAACCCACCCACTAAGAACTTTGGCACAATTATTTTATTAGAGGAGGATGACCCACCACCATTTGAGGATCTTGAGAACATAGGGCCCCTCCCCCTTGATAACCCTTTTTATGATCCCTTTGATCCCTTCCAATGGGGGTCAAGGAACCCATGGGACCTAACCGCCTTGCCCACCACCCACCTTTTCCTACCCCAACACACCATGTTTGGTCCAATCCACCAAGTCCTTGACTCGGGTCACATCTTGGGAGCCATGACCTTGGGCCACATATCCCTAGGTAATAAGGTTGTGCCTCACCCCATGATATCTACCTTCTTAGATCCCTTCGATCCTTTCCAATGGAAGTTCAAAGGTCATCCCACAACCCCTCACAAAGAAATCATTTTTGGAGTAGGAATGCATGTGTCTTGGCACCTCACACAAGTTGGCATGATTAGTAAGTCAGGTCCTTTCATTCATCACACCCACATGTCAAGTCGGAAGTATGAGTGGTCCGTATTTGGGTGTGCTGGCCCTCCCCCATCCTTCGGCATCAACAAGTTGGGTCTAGAGCATGATAGGTTCATACATGGCTGTCCTGGTCCCCCGGCATTTGCTTCACCCATGCATGATAGATTCACCTACGGGTGACCCGGCGCTCCTAGGTCCATCAAGGTTTACATAGCCGCATTGCATGATAGGTCCACTTAAGGTTGCCCCGGTCCCCCTTTGCATACCACACACTTCTCACCCACACGGCACCGTAGCTCATGGCATACTCATTCAAGCATGCATCTAGCAACGGGCGGTGAGGTTCATAATGAACGGGCAAAAACTCGCGAGTGCCACTTTGGATTCCAAGTAGGCAACCTTACGATGGTGGCTTTGGAATGGCTCTACCTTAAGGCCACCTCCAAATCGAGGGCACGAGGACTTGGACCTTCCATGTTCCGAGTGGCTTTGGCAACCTGGCTTACGGGTTGGATTTACCGATGGGATTTTGGGATATATCCCACTTTTCACGTAGAGGATCTAGCATCCTCTAAGGGCACCGCGGTGTATCCCAGTGAGCGCTTTGAGCCTACCCCCACCTTTATGAGTGACACCCTCGGAGAGCCTCCACATATCAGCTTGAGAGTCTGACGTGTGCACACGGAGGCAATACTAGGCAAGCAGGGTACCATCGCCAGCAAGAGGGTGTGCCCGAGCCACCTTGAGAGGATGAAGAGCCGACCCCCGGCTAAGGACACGAGGTTGAGTTTGGAGGTTGTGGCTCGCCAGGAACTGCATTCGAGGACCTCTTCCCCGGCGGACCCATACTCGATGGAGTCGAGTTCCTCGCACCCCGGGGGTATGATGGGGGCATCTCTCACCCTTCACATTTTTCCACAGCTCCGATTGCTCACCGACATAGTTCCATTGTGTCCGTCACATTTTTCTGAGTCGAGTCATGTAATTTTCATATTTTTTTGAGTCATATCATTGTAATTTCCCTTTTATTTAAGTCATGGACCTTGGTTAATGAGTCATTTACCTAAGTTATGTGTCATTAGGTTGATTAAAGTTAGTTAATGGGCCCAATTCATTGGGCTAGGCCCAAGGGCGCCCCTCTCCCCTTGGTTATTTGTCATTAGTGCTAAAGTTAGGGACTTATTGTAAATTATGGGATCCCTATAAATGGGACCCCCATCTCCCCATTGGAAGTTAATGAATGAATGAATATTTGAATTTTCTAGTGTCCAACTTAAATCTTCTTCTTTTGGTGAGAAGCCAATTGAGTGGGTGAGAAGCCCCTATCCCCTCCCCTCTCTCTACCTCTCTCTCTTAGAAGCCATTTTCTCTCTCCTCCACTTTCTCTCTCTAAAACCTGCGCCCCTTTCTCCCTCCTCACCCCTCCACATCATCATCCACCTCATCCATCACCCTCCACCTCATCTAGAGACCCTTCACTTCCCTAGGTGCATTAATTACCCCCTCTCCCAACTACCACCAAATCTCATCCCTCCCTAGGAGAATCTTGGCTCTCCCAACACAATCTCCCTCTCCCCAACACAATCCACCCTATTCCCCACACAATCCTGCAGCTCCCAAGGGACATTTGAATATTTTCCCTCCACTCTCTCCTCCCCCATGCCCTAGACTCCCCAAGGGAGAGAGATCTCCCTCTCCCTTTCCCTCCCAACACCAAATTCATAGCTCTCCCTTCCCCCACCTGCTAGACCCCCTTCCAACCCCCATTCTCCCCCTTCCTCACCTTGGTTTTCCCCCTCCCAGACCCCCTCACTGCCTGGGGTCACCCCCACACCCATCCAGCCCATTTCCCATCTCATCTACCCCACTTCCCGCCTATCATCTTCAACCAGCCTGTTCCAGCTCGCAGGCCGCATTGTTCCATCGACTTACAGAGACTCCCATGATATCACCATGAAGCTCCTTGAGGCGTATCATATACCGTTGGATTTGTCTTCCTGTCAGCTTTGCAACGGTGGTGGTCTCATCCCCGTCTGAGTTCGTGACTGCTAGAGAGAGCCGTTGTTCTCTGATTGCAAAGGATAGGTCCGGTCAGCAACCTGAAGCAACGTCCAGAAGCTCCCACGACCATAGTCCTATACTTATTGAGGTTCCACTTGGCTGAGAGCTTCTACAACAAGTCTTCTTCCATTACCAAGAAGCGGCACCCCGTTCGACATCCGGAGCAATGATTTCTCACCTTTCTCCCTCGAGTGCGTTGTTCTGTCCACTCTGGGATAGAACAGACACTCGATTACTGTTCGGGCTGTCCCTGTCTACTCTGACCTCCTCCGGTGTCCCCGTGGTCTCATTTCAAAGAGGGATTGACAACGAATCCAGCGACTCCATCCACTCCCGAATCAGAGCCCAGTAGCACCCGTGGCGACCTCATCTTCTTGCGGTAGTGGTGATGAAGCAGATAGAACCAAAGAATAGAGACACTACTCACGGCCTTGTCCCAACCAACGTTGGCAACCAGAAGTCCTCCCAAAAATCTGACATCCTCCTGGGCCAACCCAAGAGGTTTTACCGCTGGTTTTGTAGCAAACGGAGTCCGGGAGTGGCCGCAGCGGCGCCGACATCGACTGCATGTCCCCTGTTCCAGAGAGCGGACATAACCAGCAACCGCCTTCCAATTAGTTCCTAGCTCGACTTTTCCCCTCACCGCTTGGCCGGCTGAGTGCCCCTCCCTGCGTGGAGGTACATTTTGGTTGTAATTTTACTCCCCCACCCCTAGTCCACCTCCCTTGCAAGGGGCGTAGTGCATGTATTAGCAGGTCGTCATCTGATGCTACACCGACGCGGCGTGCAGGTGCATTCCCACACCTCCCCGCTCGTCATCGTCTCCGGTCGGGATCGGCAAATTCACACTGATCAGGTGAGCTCCTGCCTCCCTCTCTTTGCTTATTTATCTTGCTTAATTAGTATTTCCTCTTAGCTCCGTTGGACGAATCATGCGAATGCAAAAAATCATGTGAATAAACCAAAGTAACAAGACAAGATCAAGTTAAGATATGATTGAGCAAGCATGATCAAGCAAGAATGTAATTATGGCCTTTCATGAACAAGAATGTAACGAGAATGTACTAGCAAGTCAAGCAAGAATGTACTCTTCACTTAGTAACAAGTACTTCGTGAATTTCTATGGATATTTTCACTTCCCGAGCCGTGGATAATTTCACTTATTAATAAAGAAAGTACTCCCAGCGTAATGCGACGCTAGTAGCATCATACCCCATGGTTTATAATAGTATGTTTCTGACAATCTGCCGAGGGGACTAGCATAGAGCCCTTGAACACAATCAGTGTTCAAATCACATCTTCATGTATAAATCAAACTACTTCCACGTATATAGCAATAAAGTTGGCCACGTATGTAATAAGTTCAATAAGTGTTCAAGACTCTTGTTGGGTTCGTGTCTCTCCCTCTTTGTCTTTGATAATGGTTTTGATGATCATAATATATTGTGTGAAGATATTCATATTGTGTGTTTGATTAGTGGAAAACATCTTCATGATAAACGAACTCACATGTTGCTATTTTATCTTGCAGGTTGCTCTACTAAGTTGGTTGATGTTGAATCATGCATGCTGCTCATTAGTCTTTGGAGGTTTCATGTGAAGACTATGCTAGTGGACGAACTCACATGTTGCTATCTTATCTTGCAGGTTGCATGCTGCTCATTAGTCTTCGGAGGTTTCATGTGAAGACTATGCTTCTCAGTGGAATGGTTGAGTCCTTATGGATATGAAGATTGCATGGCCTTATGTTGTGTAAATGCATAGCCATTTCATTACAAGCTCTGTTGAAGATTTCCTATGGTTCTTGTATATCATGAATGCATAAATGATAGTTCCTTGTCATTCTGATCATATGGCTTAAATGCCTTGAAATGGTTTGTGGGAGAATTGGGTTGAAGTTGGGATCTTCATATTCGTTGGTTTAATATTAACTTGCTTCTAAATTCCCAGAAAGTGCATGTTAATATTGCCCACAATGTGATGGATTCAAGGTAAGAATTTATATTGGAATCCATGGTGATACTCTTCTAATCTTGAGTTAGAAAAGTGGGTTCTCAAGTGCTTTCATATATATCTTTCATGGGGATTCTTATGTGCCTCACGCTAATGCTTTCATAATCATATTTCATGTCATTTGGGTCTTGGTCTCAAAACTAGCTCCATATGTTGATGCTTGATCTAAATATTTTAATTTCAATCAACCTCCTATTTTATCATGTGTTTCAGGGATAATATTCATAGTTGATCATCATGAGATTATGGTAATATTTAATCATTTATTTTCCCTTGAATTCATGGAGGTTTGATGGGTTTTTATAACCCAAACTCCATGGGTCGACCCTTGGGGTCGACCCTTAGTGTTTCTGGCAGGACTGCCTGCATGGGTCGACCCCTGGGGTCGACCCCCCCTGTATGGGTCGACCCGAAGGGTCGAGCCCTGGTAGTTTTTATTTTTTCACCCAACAGGTTCTTTCTACACACCTGCAAGGGTCGACCCCAGGGGTCGACCCACTCACGCGAGGGTCAACCCCAAGGGTCGACCCCTGAGAGTCTTATCTTTTACCCGCACGGGAGGGTCACGAGGGTCGACCCCAAGGGTCGACCCATTGAAATTGGTTCTTTAAAAACCCCACGAGGGTCGACCCTTCCCCGATCCGGGGCGGCACAGTCAAAAATGACCTTCGTGTAAGCACTCCGAAAGTCTTCTAACTCCGGTCCAACTACCCTAAATCACTCCATGATTTGTGGATCTTGTCCTAGGGTTGTCCCTTGACCATCCTAGAAGCATAAATACATCTTATTGGGTTGTAAACCCTAAGGAACTAAGCTAGATCTGGAATTTCAAGCTGTTCTTAACCCTTGTATGTGCAGGACGCAGGACGAACCCAACAACTCTGTTGTGCCCCGGTCTGTTTTGACGAAGATCTAGATTGAACATGTCTTGAATTCAGGTTTTATGATTTGCATTGATACAGATTTGATGAATGATGGCTTTGAATGAAAACATGTTTGTTTGATCAAATAGTGTGTTGAATGAATGGCATGTGAATTTGGTTTGATATACCCTGATGAATTTCAGGTTCAGAATGATTGATTGGGCATAACTTGCAAAATGCTCAATCTTGATTAAGTTTGGTTTTGTCTAACATGTTAAATTTTGATTGAATGATCGTAGTTTGGACTTACATTGTTTGAATGAAGTCAGTGAATGAAAAGGTCACTTTACTTGTAAGAAAATGAATGGATGCATTGATTGTGTAATTTGATATGAGGTGATTTTAAGAATTTCAATTGATTAGCTTGAGATTAATATTGATGAGCATTCTGTGATGTGCAGGTCCTATATGGAATTCTTTCTCAAGTCTTGGAAAAGGAAGTAGGAACAGATGCGTTGCTTGACCTTGAGTGGATAGAATGATTATGACTCAAAAATGGTTTGTATGTTAAAATCTGGAAAATTGAGTTCAATGTGAAACTAACATTCAAGCTTGAAGGCCAAATGGTAAGAATAGTTGTTAAAATGGATTTCAATGTGGATGGACTGATCTGGGTAAAAATCATGTTTTGCCATGTATATCTGAGTCTTATGTACTCAATTGTTCAATCTTGATACTCGGTTTTTGAAATGTGGTGTTTCAAGTGCTTTATCTGAAGTTTTTCTGCTGTCAGGAAAAGTGTCGACCTAATGGGTCGACACTTATTTTCATAGCTTCTGCCTTGCGTTATATGTTAAGAACGCTAGCAGAAAGTGTCCACCCATGAAGTCGACACTTTCACCAGGGTTCTGTTATTTTGCTTAGGCAGAACTCTCGTGAAAAAGTGTCGACCTCAGAAGTTGACACTTTCAGGTAAGTTCGTTACAAAATGTGAAATTAGAACCTCCGTGAAAAAGTGTCGACCTCAGAAGTCGACACTTTTCACCACGAACGTTGTGATTTTCACAAGCCAGAACATTTGGTAAAATGTGTCGACCCCATGGGTCGACACTTCTTTCACGAGTTTAGTTTTTATGTGTTCTGGCAGAACATTCATGAAAAAGAGTCGACTCCATGAGTCGACACTTTTTCTGAACGTTCCGATTGAGTTTTCCGGATCTGTTTCGATCACATTATTATAAGTTCCATTTGGCTTGCTTGTTTACCAGAATAGCCTTAGGGCATCCATCATCATTTGTTCTTGATATGAAAGGGGGCTTGGAGAGGGCTTTTGTGTCCATTTGTCTTGCTTTCATTTGGTATATATCGCCGCCCCTTGTTCCGATCGAACACAACCCTTGAGCTTTTAACGTGTTCATCTTGTGCTTGCAGGAGTAGAAGGAGCTTCCCATTCTGCTAGAGGTGAAGGAAAGCTACGTCGAGGTCGTCCCCTCTCGAGCCCAAGTCAAGATCTGGAGGCCGCGATCGGCGTCCTCTTCATCCGGTGCTTCGGGCGTCCATATTTTCTACACCGGCTGCTTCCAACCCTCGGTTCCATCGTTTATTGCTACCTTCGTTACTCTCCTAGCTTGTTTAAGGATTTATGGGGAAGATCATGTTTGTTCTTATTATATCTTGTGCTTAGATTCATATTCTCAGACTGGGCATTGTATTTTCCATTCTATCTTTCTTTTGACGATTTCGGAGCTTGCTCCGAGTGTGTGTGTGGGGCTTCTCGTCGTCGTGCGAGAACCCACATGTGTGGGCCGTCGAGCCCGTGTGTGGTGGTTGCTGCCATCGTGCAGCATTGTTTGTGAAATCCTCTCGAGGTGAGAGGGGTGGACGTAGGATGGCACTTGGTGGGTCCGAACCACCTAAAAAATCACTGTACCGTGGTTTGCTTCTCTTGTGGTTGTTGATATTTGCTTTCCGTTCACAGTACGAGTGTGAGTTGGTGAAACTAGAGTTTGTTCAATTGTCCGTTCATATATTGCTCTCCGAGTGAGTATATTTCCATGCTGGAAAGTTGTGAGGGCTTGCTTGCTTTACTTTCGTACGTTCTAATCAAGCCTTATCTAAGGTTTATTTTCCATATCTGTAGTTTGATTTAATTTAGTCAAAAATTGTGAAAAAGGGTGGGCAATCAATTCACCCCCCTCTCAATTGCCTTCTAACCGGGCCAACAGACTCAATGTCAATAATAAGAATGCACCAAATATAGATTTATGAGTTCAAGAAATGCATTAATAACTAAGTTATTCCTTGGAGAAAATTCGACAGCATAATGGTACATTCTTTATCTTTCATACTTTATCTTAGATGTCTTTGAATAAGGTTACAAGTCCCGGACTATCATTAGTCAGTCTAGGATTATAGGACTATTAACCCTTGGGTCAAACCATGGGTCAACTATTCAGAAAACTTAGCGGTCTATAACTGGCCCGCTATATTGATATGGCGGTCTGCTATTGGGCCGCAAGAGTGGGATGAATCCAGAAAGAAATTAATTGGACTCAAAGAATGTGGCGGTCAGATACTGGACCGTTAATGGGACTTAGCGGTCGAGTATTGAACCGTTATAGGATAGAATTCAGAAAACATCGGTAGTGCTTTCTAGACAATTTGGGCTTTAATGGTACAACCAACTCGGCGTCCTAGTGGGAATCCCAGGCTCGCGGAGAATTACAGAGGTCTTGAAACAAGATTTCCTAATCCATTGGAAGGAATATCCAAAGGAGAGGTCATCAAGTCCAATATTATGTTCCTATAGTGCAAAATTTTAACTAATGGTCATATACTGGAATATATGCCATGTACTTATAGAAATGACTCTAAGATAAGAAGAGAATTTGTAATAGTGATAAACCAATCAGTGAACCACGTTTATTATCACCCTTGAAAGATGTATTTAATACAAAGTATAAGTTTTGGCATGAAATTAGCATAAGCTTTAAAATAATCCCAAGTAAAATGAAATCACTGTTATGAATCAGTAAATAAAAATTCAGAGTAGTAAATAACATTAAAACAGGTTAGAACATAGTTAACTAGGCTTACTTATAAGTTAATGGGCTATTCTTAAATCTATCTTGGGTTGACAGAAAATAGAACATGGGCGGTCTAATATAGAGCCGTTACAGACAGCTTGGCGGTTTATCGTCAGGCCGCCAGAGGGATTTTAACGGTCAATGTCTGATCCGCCAAAAATTTCATAAAAATCACGTTTACAGAGTGTCTAGCGGTTTATCGTACGGCCGCTACACAAGGTTTTGCGCTGAAAGACTAGGCCACTAGAGAACGTCTGACAGTAAAACTAAAATAAGAAGAACTATGTCTAAAACACATCATGTTTGGAAATCAACATGTATAAACTTCCCTATCATGATAGAACAAAGGTTAAGCCAACAATATGCATGGGATGCATGTATTATGACAAAGAGAATTATCTTAGTTCATTAGGGCTAAGAAAGATGCATGGATGTATAGATCCTATTAAAACATGAAATTATTCGTACACAATTCATGAAATCAAGTGTAATAAGAGGGATTTTAATCCTAACATGACAATTTAGCCGTTCATGAGATGACCTACCTCTGCTAAGGCTTTTAGGCTTGGAATTTGATGTTGGAAGTTGACCCTTAAGATTGCACTTCCTGTTGTAAATTAGTAACTTCACGTCCTAATATCTCTTGATCCACACGACCTAATGACGTGAAACTTGGAGGGTAAGAAGTAGATACTAAGAAGAAAAAAAAGTACTAAAGGTACTAATGCTAATTACCTCGATTTGGTTTCCTAATTCCTTGATCTTCACCGGACTTTCGCACAGTTTCTTGGGTCACAAATGGGGAACCAGCAACGTTGCAGGCTTCTATCTCCTTGTGTGCTTCATCTCCTAGCACAAAATTTTGAGGGATGTTAGTCCTATGTATTGGGAATAAAAACTTCTAAATAACTTATCCAAAATAATACCTTCTTACCTTGATTCCACGCGAGCCAAATGTAAGAGTCGTGCAGGTCAAAACTAGGTCCTATTTATAGGGTTTGGCTAGGGTTTGAGGATTAGAACGATCCTAGAATCCTTATTAAACCTTAGATCGATTTCTGAGAGTCCTTAGCATGTTTACTAGCCTTCCCTTCTCGATCCCTAAGTGATAGAGCCTTAAAAATCCAATCTTCTTGCTCTTTCTTCAATTCACGGAACTGACAGAATGTAGCGGTCGAATAATGGGCCGTTTTCTTGGATGTAGCGGTTGCACGATAGACCGCCACAGATCCTAGGCACCGAATTTGAATTGCTTCAAACTCATTTATTCTATTATCCACCCCATTATCCAATTAATGGGTATTTATCTTTATATTCCGTGAATAATTTAATTAACCTTATAGAATATGGGCCAAACTTCATGGGCTTGGTCCTTAAATCCTTTGGGCTTTATTTAAATAGGCTAGGTTAATTGTTCATCATACTTGGGCCTTAATAATGACTTATTTAACCCAATATTCATTTATTAATCCATTTTGATCTTCAAAAATTCTTAGAGAATATTTAATAATTCAAAAATATTTTATAAAATTTCTGGGTCATTACAGAGTGTGACTTGGTAATACTGAACTATCATGATACATACGCTTTGTGTTTCATGGCTACAGTAAGAGTGGGTCTTTTTCGTCCTGAGTTACTATCCACTAGTCATAGCTTTCTATACGACATACGGTGTCGACCCACCTTGGAGTGGTGGCAAGGCCGTCCCAGAGAGGCGGTTTTTAGGGTAGTTTCTGTAGGGTCCCTTGTCTTTGTAGTCTGAGTCTGACTAGAGGGAAAACCAACTAGAGGACCTGACTTAGAGCAGTAAGTCTATGTGTGCATATGTGGTCGGGGGCAATGGACACGCGCTGACTAGCATGACCCTGTCTACTCCTTGTTCCTTGGTTCTTGTTACAGTGTCTCAATTTCCACGTTTAAGGTGAGTGGGAGACACCCGAGGCGTAGTGTAAGATATTAGGGGATGTGTCTGGCCTTGCTTCTAGTGGAGTCTTTCTCCTGTCACTGGATAGGTATTGACTCCTCCCTATTGGTTTATATGGTTACCCCATGCTTACACTTGTGGTTTGGCTTAGAGATAGGTTGTATGATAATTGTGGTTAGCTGTGTTACTTAGTTGTTTATTCATTTGATATTCTTGTACAGCTCCTGATCTTACAACTTTTGCTTATTGCCATTGTGGATATCCATTGTGGTTATTTATTTATTATTATCATGATTTCTCGTTGTGAGGTAGGGCTCCACTGGACCCCTACTGAGCCAATGAGACGAGGCTCACCCCTTGTTTCTCAGGTGAGGCGTGACCGACATCTGAGGTACCACGTGGCGTTGGTGAGCAACTATAGCAGCCAGTGTTGTGAGAGGTGGGGTATGCCCACTACAAGAAAATAGACTTTTAGAGACATTTTAGAAATACCCCAAAAAATGGAGATAAATGCCCTAAAAACCTGTAGAGGCAATTTGATTAGTTTTAGGGGCAATTTAAAATGTGCCCCTATTGCCTCAGTCCCTAAAAGTTTTTGGGGCACTTTTTGAAAATTGCCCCAAATGTTGTCATTAGAGGCACTAAAAAATGCCCCTAAATATTTTAATATGGGTAATTTTGTTGACCAAATGCCTCTAATGAACATGTTTTAGGGGAAATTCCTCCTTTAAACTGTCCTAAATACCTTATTTTAAGAATAGTCATCTAAAAGTCACCCTAGAATAATCACTTGAAAGAATATATTTTAGGGGCATTTTTCTTCCACAATTTACCCAAACAACCAATATGTAGCAGCTCCAGTTTTTAATTATTACACCAAAAAATCATCCTAAAATACAAAAATTAGAATCAACATTCCTAACATATAATTAATATAGAGATCCTATTCTTCGTAAGTCATTGACATACACAAACACTGACCATTATACAACACAAGCATATAAATTGTCCACCTTTTAACATAAACATAAATCAGACATGGTACTCATTGACAAACCTAATAAAGTTGTATTATAATTACACGTATAACATCCATGACTTATAAATACAACTTGGACCATGGAACTTCAAAATTTCACTCTGCAACTAAAATATACAAACTCAACAACTCTTTAAAATATATAAAATAGTTTTCCCTTGGTGCTCTTTAAGAACAAACATTTTCTTCATAATGGACAAGTAATAAGGATTGATATGAAGTGATGCATGCATGCCTACAACAAAACCCTGTTCGATCGCATGGATGGCTTCCCTTGTAGAGTTGCTTCTAGTGTTTCCAATTACTTTGATTGATGAGCCAAAGCAATTTACTATGTGCCCCAATAAGCATGATGTGTTCATCCCAGCTCATAAGGTGACCCTCACCAGTTGTGCCTCCAACTATCACACCCTCGGCACCATTTACAATCTGCATGTGCATCATCCAGTCAGAAGCTTCAAGGTCAAATCTACCATCTGGCATATATGGGGTCTTAATGGCTGTGATCAATCTGAGCTTTTTATGTCATCCACACATGTTCTAGAATAACAAACAATTGGATAATCACCAATAAATTGAATTACAGCCATAGAAAAGGATAATAAGAATGTCACTAACAAAAGATGTATATTTTGAAGACATGGGGACAACAATGAGGGTGAGAATGGTAAGGACAATAAAGCATATGTTGCTTTAGAAATTTCAAATGAGTGAACATCAAGAAAGATAAAAGCAAGCTAATAATTGAAATTGCCTATACATAATGTCGGATATAATACAACACTGGTGGAAGTTCCATATAGTGACCATTATATAAAGATAGATCACTAATGAAAAATTGAGATTGTCTATACCTAATAATGAAAATGTAAAGCACTTGGTAAACTGAAAGCTCAAGTAATACACTTGTATATTGTGCAAACAAACTGATGCATATATGCAATTTTGAAAATTCATGTTATCTTCTACTACGCCATCCACATCCCACACCCTGTGAAGTTAATGAGCTAGGTAGACTAAGCAAAAATGCACAAGCAATTTTCATAAAATGCCATGACAGTAGATGTCAAGTTAATTGAAACATTTAACTCACAGTATGCATCTTGAACATGACGTCAGAACTATTTTTAGAGAAAATTACATGTTAGTCTATCAAAATTTCAACATCCCCATTTGAGTACAAAATATCCAAAATATTCAATAAGGTCATTATCTCAAAAACTCATATCCAAGAATGACAGAAACTGATTTATGCAATTATTCTCTATATTACCTTTTCTTCTTTGGAAGTGGCTAGTACTAAAAAAATATTAAATATGAAAAGAAGAGAATATACAAGCATAATTTCTATTTGCATCTGAACTTTATTGCTATCATATATTGTGTCTACCTCATTATCTTCACAATTTAGCCTACTAGATAATTGAGCAAAAGATGTTGTACCCGAGGAAGATTGTGGATTACTTTTTTTTGTCCTTCAAAGACCTCATCACATATAATCTACCCAGATATTTTAAGAAATAAAAAAGTTACAAAATAAGGTGCTAAATTGGTGGGGATAAGCATCGTAAGGAACAATAGATGCAGAAAAAACATCCTACATGCCATGATCCCAAGAATGCAGAGACAGAAGACATCATGTTTGCATAAGCTTCAGATAATCAAACTTGCATCTAACTTTCTTTTGATGCACTCTCGTATCATACTATAGTAAATTTAGTGTCATGTTTAGGACTGCAAACAACAATGGACATCATCCATACTAAGTATGAACAAAAAACTCCTTCCCCATGCATCATCTCATATTCTTTCTGCCATTATAAAGAAATTTTTACAAAGTGAAATAAAAAAGGGTAAGCAAAATTGAGAAGTAAATCCTCCACAATATTTCAATTTTTTTGTAGTGTGAGATGATGGGGAATGGTGGTTGTGCGGATGGGGAGTAGATCAAACACAATTATTTAACATGGATTCATAAATTTTCATTTCTCCAATGAATCTGCAGAAAAAAAATCAAGATCATTACTACAAACTTCGAATGGAAGATAATTTCAAAAAAAAAGAATCCAAGGGAATTTCTCATGTCTTCTTCTTCTAACAACTGCACATGAAAACCTTACTTTTTGTCATCTTCTCCACCCCAGGGAAACAATGGAAATTTGTAAAAGATGCTGCAATAGTTGGTCATCCAACAGCTCCATGGATTGCATATTTGTGAGACAAATAGAATAGCAGATAAAAGCAATCTATGATTATTGTTTATTCTCCAGACTCAGTCGAGTCAATGCAAGTTGGGCTGACTCATAATAGATTAGGCCAATTCCGAGTCAATGTGCATCACCAAGTTGACAACTTAAAAAATAAAAGATAATTGCAGAATACTTTTGAAACAGTCATACATTCTTTATTAGGCTATCTTGATAAAATACCTTGAGAGATAAATTTTTAATAGATGCACTTTTACGATACAGAACTAGCATGCTATAAATAATTATACAAACAATTCAACGAAATTGGGAAGTTAAGAAATGTGGTTACGCAAAATAGTGCGTTACCTGCTATGGCCTTCCACAACTTTGGCCATATTACCATCATACATATGTGGGTACAGATATGTCACTTTCAACTGAGACTAAGTAATCGAGCGCTGCCATCTATGATGAGTGATTCTGAAAAAACCGAAGCATCGATGGCTCCAATAGTGTCTTTTTTCTCATTTGTTCAACAAAATCAATTCAACTAAGTAAAAAGAGGTAACTTGTCAAGTAAATAAATGGAAGGGAATATGATGAGCAAAAAAAAAAATCCAAGAGTACCACCCTAAAGATACTGACCATATTTGGGTAACCCGTTTAGTGTGAAAAATACACCTCGTTATATTTAGCAAGGCGCTCAGACCTGCATGGAGCTCCAGTCTTGATCTGGCCCTGTTTCAATAAAAGCAGGTATAAGGTGGATGAGAGACCGTTGCTTTGTGCTCTAGAATGAAGACTAAAAGATGTGTAACAGGTTCAGATTTGTTGTTGTCAGTATTTGGTGAGGCAGTTAAAAAATGAAGAATAAGGAGGAACTAGGAACTCACCGTTGCTAGACCCACTAAAAGGTCAGCAATGAAAGTATCCTCTGTTTCACCACTGCATTCCATGGAAAAAGAGGATTAAGCTGAGTATTCCAATGGAGAGTTAGAAGAACAACGATGCAAATTTTATCAAACTTGGCATCCTACCTCCAGGGGCTGGCCATGACACCCCATCCAGCATGTTTTGACATTTTGACAGCTTCAATACTCTCGGTGATAGTCCCTAGCTATTTGATTCACTTGATCCAAAGGAATAGTCATGTCAGAGCTAATAATCAGAAGAAATAAAATACCATCTTCCAGCTCCCAAAAGGAAGGGTTGGAAGAAGGCAAATCTGCACTGAATCTTCATTTAATCTTTATTTTAACAGGATCACAAATCTTAAATTAGTACCTTCAATAGAAGGGAATTGCAAGCCTTTTCCTTGATAGCCTTCGCAACACGCTGTAGATGAAAAGACAAAAGATCATATGATGCGCCCATGCAACAACCTAAATTTTGGATATAACATCGCATGCTCTGCAGATACAAGCAGTAGGGTTGGTGACAAGGAGATCATCCCCAACAATCTAGAACTCCTCACAACATCAAAGGTGTCCTTTGGTATTATCATGGTTATGGCCAGTTCAGCTAATAGGTAAGAAACCTCATGGGATTCCATAAAAAAGGAAAACAACTTTGTTTCACATCACAGACAGTGCTAGTTACCAACTATTAACAGATAACTAGTCAATAATTCATGGATGTTATTGCGAGACATAGCAAGGTTTGGCCATTACAAACTCACAAACAATAGCAAACATCAGGTCCTCTTGTTTATGCTCAGAAAGCCTGTATTTTCTTTTTCTTTTTTTTTGGGGGGGGGGGGGACTCCACTAAAGGCAAAACCAACATGGATGAAAATTAGGTGTGTGAAATAGGACCATGGGAAAATAGGATGATTTGTCGTATTAATTTCATGTGGATCCAGAATGTATAAAATAGTCACAAAGCCTTAAAAGAGATCTGTTTATTATCATAAAGGCTGGATTATATGTTCCATTATTGGATGATTCTTACATAAGTTGGTATCCTCCTTTACTATCATAGAAGTTGGGATTTGTACTCCAACCCAGCAGGGTACGTCATAAGTAGAATGTTTAGATAACAATAAAATAGGACTTCAATCAAAAAATTTGAGATATATGATTACCCTTCGTTTTGTCCAAAGCCTGAACCTAGAACTGTGGAAATGCCAGTCACTTCCAAAAGCTTGAGATAGTAGAAGACATCAGGAACCTTTCCACCTGTTTTGGTAGCTTGAATTGCTCTGAGTGGTAGCTTAATTTGTGGGAACAAATACAATTGCACTTGAGCCAATTTAACTAGTAATAAGAATGGTAGACCACCCAAATAGAAAACCAAAGATGAGAGACATTTATTGAGTTACTTTCTGTAAAGTTGCAGACCACATTTTTGTAACTATTAAATCCATCAGTCATGATATGGGCCCTCCTCCTCAGAGATTCAAGGATTGCCTTGTTGCCAGAGTGCAAAACATGCTACCTATTTCTTGGAAAGTATTGTCATAATTGGTGCAGCTACAATGTCTAAATCATGATTTATGAATGACCAGAGATGAAAGTGTTAATGTCACCGGGACAACATGTGAATGTATAACATGCTCTTCACTATTTCAATTAGTTTAATGGCTCACATCCCTACCAAATACCAAGTCTTTTAACAACTAGATCTGGCTCCTGGTAGTTTTCATAGGGAAAGGACATGAATATGTTCTTATACCTGACATAAAGGTCACGTCATGCTCACAAGTTTTCTATACCTTATTTTCTACATATATAATAATGGAAGAATTCATAAAGATGCTTGAGCAGAGTTGATTACTATCAAATCACACCCAATCAGTCCTAAACATGGGCTAATAGAGTATTGCATTATTGAATAGATGTAGGTAGTGTGGCTACTGCAAGGCTAGATGTAGACACTATAATCTTCTTAGACATAGATGCAGTCCATCGAGAGAAATAGCATTGCTGTGAAATAAATGGAAGCATGGCAAACACTAAGATATTTGTCTCTCTTTTAATAGATACCCCAAGTATTATTACTACTGTGGAAGGAGAAAAGAAGATAATGACTCATGATTTTCACTAATAGATGAAAATCATGCAACAATAAAACAATCAACATTAGTTGACATAAACTAGATAGAAATTGACATCAATTTGTGACACAAAATACCCATTGCCAGATCTATTTAATAGCTACGATTTGGTGGATACTTTTACTTGCATGAGATTTTTATGACAAGGTATGTGCTCTACATGAATGGAATAAGGCTAGTTCAAAAGCTAAAGAGTTAGTGATTTAGGTTTGATGACAAGATTTTGCTTGTTAAAAGAAAAATATGCATTGGAGCATTAGACAAGATGAAGCAAGCCAGAGAAAGAAAAAGTTCAGTATAACACATTACTTGGAGCTCTTTGGAAAGGATCAACTTACAATGCTTCCTCAAAAGAATAATCTATTTTGAGACTGGATGTAGTGAACACTATTAAAATTGTTGAAAATTGAATTGAGACTCAGAATCTAATTCTTGTATGGCTTAGATTGAAATCACTCTGGTTGCTTTGAAAATGATAATGTGAATAACTTAAAATTACTAGATCTGCAAACAATTAATTTCTAAGATAATTGCTTCCAAGAGACCCTAACAAAGAAATAGAGCTAATTTACTAGAACCAAGATCCTATTCTTACCTCTCTATCACGAACTTCAACTATGATATATCTTCTAGTTTTGAGGGTTGACCATCAGTCCCAACTAAAACAAAGAGAAGAACTGTAATGGTCATGTAAATGAAATAAGTAATAGAAAAGCCAATATAATAGCTTTAAAAATGTATATATAAGAAACAATAATGACAAAGATCAACATTTTCTGCCACAAGTCTTAGATCTACTTACAAATATTTGTGCAGGGACATTAGGACTGAGTGAAATGGATGTGACTTTGTATATCTCATCCACTATCTACATAAAATTATTTTGTAACAAGCGATGTGATTGAGCAACATGATTTTCTTCACTACAGTTAACTGCAGGATCTATGACACTTTTCTAAGTCAGAAATAGGTGCACATGGCCTGATTCAACAAAGGTCATGCAATGGAGGAGAAAAAAGGTTTAGGCAGCAGAATGTTCTAATGCATTTTTAGATTTAGGACGCATGAGGTGGAGCAAAATATTCCCATAGAATACAAAATATGTGTCACAAAGGAAATGCCTTAAATGTTAAACAAGCAACATTATGCATAGTTATTTGCCACTAGAAGCTTGACTGTGTAAACAAAGCCAAGCACGCATAGGGTGCAATGGCTACTTTTATGGCACTCTAGAAATAGTAGAAAGCACACCAGAAGGATCATATACTCAATTTAGATTGATGATTTTTTTCCCAACATTGCACAACAGTTCAAGCTCCATGCCACTAGTTGCTTTGACCACTCTGACATAGAGAAGCATACCATAGAGAATCTCTTATTGATTTTCAATGTTGGATGTAGAGGTTACCTCCTAACTCTGAAGAAACATGCTCTGTGAGTCAAAAGACCCTGTGGATTACTCCCCCACAAGGTTTCTAAATATAAATTTTGATGGTTCCACATCAAATGATTTTGGTGTGGGAGCATTTATAATTAAAGACCACCAAGGCAATTTGATCAAAGCCTTTGCATTCCTTTGTCGGCAAAGCCACCCAGCTGCAGTTGAAGCTCTCACCCTTTTGGAGATGATTAAAATGGCTAAAAATTTATCCCAACCGTTTATCATGGAAGGAGATGCACTGAATGTTATCAAGGCTGTCAAGGGGGAAATAACTGTTCATTGGAGAAATCAAGCCATTGTGGGAAGCTGTAAGAATCTTCTTGGTAATATGTGTGTCTTTGTCAATTATGTAAACATGAGCACTAATAGTTCAGCTCATGCACATGCCAGGAAGGCTATCCACTTTTGGAACAAGGTACTAGGCACCCTGGTGACCTCTCCGGTGTATGAAAAGTTTACTAGTCTTTTATCAATATAATATTTACCTCTCTTGATCAAAAAAAATTAAAAAATAGGATACAAAGACAAATAAAATATGTAAACATATACATATGTATTTGTATGTATATATGCACATAATAAATTTTGATTAGTGAAACTTGTTTAAAACATAAATGATATAATTCATGCTTTGAAGTAGATTATGTATGCTAGTATTAAACATGAGTTCAATTATAAACATGAGTTCAATTAAGTATCCACTTACAGAATCCCAACAGAGTGTTGGGCATGGGTGTCCAAGTGTTCGATATACAAAAAGAAGCGTCATCAATATAAATTGTCAACAACTCTCTAATATAACTTTTTACCTCCGCCAGTGGGTAGATTGCCCGATTTGTATTGGGACCCAAGACTAACAAGTCTGGCCATTAAATAATCTAATTTATATCCAGGTTGAAATAAAAGAAAACACACCTAACAACATTAGAAAAATGGGACGGATGATAACAATGTATTATTAAGCTTTCAAAGTAAACATAAATGAGATAAATGGATGACTGCTAAGAGGTACACTATAAATTATAAACTGGGTTTATCATTTGAACTTGGGTGGAGGGTTCATATCAATCGCCTTCCAGTCAAGCATAGCAATGTGAAGGAATTACTAGGTCGAGAAGAAAACACCACCAAAAATGGAATCATGGGCTATGCCTGAGCACAGGCCTCTCCATATTCAGGAAGATATAATAAAATTAATCTGGAATAGTATCTTGCTGAATATGAAGTGTACTAGGACAAATTTAACTCACCGTTGGTTAGGAGTCGGTGCTGGTGTGGGGGTGATGACGAGCAACGTGGTGGCATAGTAGTAGAGCAAGAGCAACACAATGGTGGTTGGGGACCATCGACCAGTGCTGGCTGTTGCTGGGCCCTGCGGAGGTGGGCAACTACAATGGAGCTGAGGAAGAACCCTATGGCTACTGCGGCTAGGTCATGCGGCTATGTCCGGTCGGCTGCTATAGTTGTTGAGGAAGAGTGAGGGGGGAGAAACGGGGTCGGGGAGGCAAGGAGGCAGAAGGGCAGAGGGGAGACAGAGGATTAGGCTATACGATTGGGAGGTACGAGAAGAGTCCTGATGGGAAAGAAACTACCACGGAAGAATCTCCAAAATGGGGGAAAAAACCAATTTGCAAAGCTGAGGAAGAGTGCGGGAGGAGAAGGGGCCAGGGAGGGAGGAGGCGAAGGGGTGGAGGAGATCAATATGGGAAGAGTCCGCAAGAGGCAGAGGGGTGGAGGAGATGGAGGAAGAGTCCTTCCGCAGCGGGAAGGAATTGGCACGGGAAAGGTAGTTACGCGCACGGGAGCTCGTGGCGTCGGGAGAAATTTGGGGGGCATCTTCAATAAACTTTCCTTGAGGCAATTTCAAAATGCCCCTATACACAGTTTTAAATAAAAAATTTTTAAGTATTTTAGGGGCAATATTAAATACAAAACATAAGGTTCCAATCCAAACGTAGTGCCTCCATGGTGTCCAAAATTTGATGCACACAACTTAGCTTCTCAATAATCAGATGCCAAACGTCCTGCAAATGAGAGCAACCAACAAACAGGTGGTCCAGGGATTCCTCTTCCTTGCCACACGGACAACAAAGTGCATTAATCTCCTCCTCCAAAGTTAGCAAGAGATTATTTCACTTTATCTATTAAAATTTTAGTTATTGCAGGTTCAAAACTGGTAGCTAACAATATTATAATTTCCTTGTAGAATATATAATCAAAAGGGAAAAGGCAAATGAGACTCTGAACATAATCCTACATTAGCTATTTTGGATGATGAAAGATATGAGCTTCTGCTTTTGCCATGGAAGATAAGTTTGGAAGTTGTAAGGTTGTTACCAACAAGATTTAATTGTTACCAAAAAAGTTTAATAATGAGAGAGCTGACAGTAACTCCTAATTGGAGGAAAAGAACTAAGAACTACAGCAGGAAGGGAGCATCTCAAAAATTACAACGAACAAAAATATTAGCTCAGCATCATATGATAATCATCATACCTAGTAGGTAGCAGTTCATCCAAAATCAGCCCCTGTCGAAATGTATCAACAGCTTGCAGCTCCTCAACATCCCTAACATCTTCAATTGACACAGAAATAACTCAATTGTCTCTCTTCCTTCTACGCTTTTTTCTTCAAAGAATGTCTGAATTTAGTGGATGCATCTGTAGCCTTTTTCTTTAAAAATCTAATTCTTGTTCTCCTTTATTCCTCTCAATTCTCAAAATCAGATTTCCTTTCCTTTGTCTCATCATGACTGGAGAATCCTTCAAAGCCTGCAAGATATCAAATGGTCAGCCATGGACAACCTTAAAATAGACAGCTTGTATATCAAAGATGATATGCAATGAAATGATAAACATCACATCTCATAATATATAGAACTTCAGATTGGAATGTGATTGAAAAAAACTATCTCAGACTCTCTCTGGGTTAAGTGTTAATGAGAATATATTTTAATGTTATTGAAAAAATTATCACTGTAGATGAAATATTAACCTGACTGAAAGTTGAAGCACATTGAACTATGAAGTTTAAACACAGGGGCAAAAACAAAAGAGTACATGCACTGAGATTGACAGAACGTTCCAGCTTAAACATGGACAAAATGGAAAAACAAAAAGATAAAGACATGTTTCCTTGCAGCTTAAACCTAAACAAAAAGATCTATATATTTAACATATCCCTTTCAACATTTCCTCGATGTATGCACATATCTACCATGTAGGGAATTTGACTGCAGCACACTGGCCTCACAATGAAAATTCTCACATGAGTATCCACCTAACTGGCATGCACACCAACAATAATCCAAATATCAAAAGCAAAGGCTTGAAAATTTTTCTCACGGCTCAACAAAGAATATGTTTATCACCAAAAAAAATGTTCATGTAATCGAAAAAATGATGAACACTTCTATGGTATTTTCCTTGTAATGTTAATGTTCAATCTCTTAAAAATTTGAGCTAAGGTAAGCATAAGCAATAACATGTTTTAGGGGATGAGATAAAACTAAATAGGTAATACATGTACCATCAGAAGAATCCAAACAGCTCAACAAAATAAAGTAAGACAATTTTGCATGACACATTTCTCCACCTAAGTAATAAAAAGAAGGAAGAAATTATGGTTAGAAAGGTTTTGCAAGCTAAACTAAAACAACACATATTTAAGCACTGCAAGGCCACTTGTTAATGACCTAAAAATGTGGAATGTACTTCCCAGTCAATTTTTGAGGCCAACCCAGAAAGACGCTTTCAGAAGAGGTCTTAGAAATGCACATATGTTCAGAGTTTATATGCACTCCAGCTGCATGAAACTGATCCAAATGATCGCCAGAAGGGAAAATTGTAGAATTTTCATAAAAACGTAAGGAAGCCAAGCATCAAAAACTCGGAGGACAAATATATCAAAAATTTAGAACAAAGAGCTACTAAGATTAGAAATTTTGCTAAAACCCCCACAGCCACTTGATCCAACCACTACTCGACACTGCGAACGCATCCCGTGAAACATCAAAAAATAGCATCAAAAAGTAGGAATAAAAAATTGATCTTTTGGGGATGGGCACTCACAAGGCCTGACGAACCGATCGAGCGGCCCTGACATCTCCGGTGGCGACAGTCCACCACCCCCAAAGAAGGAAACTTTCAGATCAGCCCCAATCAGGAGCTAATCCACCGTAGGTGAAAAGCCTTATAAAGAACCGCGTACCCGATTACAGAACAGAAGGAATCGGGGAGAGGGAGAGATGTGTCGCGGATCCCCGCTATGTCAGCCCCTCCCGATTGTCCACCGGGGAGGAGAGAGGAACCTGCTGGGACCCCTGGCGTGGGTTTCCTTCCACCTCCCCAGGGGCCGCCACGACACGTTGCGGGGTGCTACAGGCTGCCATATGGCAGCCGCGTCGTGAATGGAGCATAGAAAGAGAAATCACCGATTCGGGTGGTGGGGAGGAGGTTAGGAAAAACCTGAGAAGGGCAATGCAATGTGAGTGACTTTTCAAAAGGTGAAGGATTAGGCAATAGTATCGGGAGGTACAGGAAGTGTAATATCCCGGACCCTTCGGATCCTTCTTCTCGGGTCTCGGATCTATTTTCTTGGAGAATCTACTTTTGTTATGCCCGGAATTATTTTTCGGAAATCTTTCGGGTTCGGATCCGTGCGTTTCGGATCAGTTTCGGAGGTCCCGAAACGTGTTCCGTGGTCTCCGCGTGTTTTTCTCCCGCAAACCTACGGAACCCCGTAGCGGGCGAATCGAGTCATTCACCTACTCCGGGATGGTATCACGGGGATATATTTTTCTATTTTTCCACATTTTTCAAAAAATCCAGATTTTCTATATAATCCCAATTTCTTTTTTTTTTATATTCTTATTTTCTTCTTCTTCTTCCTCCTTCCTTCTCTCCCGTGAGCGCCCACGGCCGGCTCTCTTTCCCCCTCTCTCGTGGACGCGGTGGCGTGCTCCGCTCTGGCTGTAGACGGCGGTGGGCGACGGCGTGGCGGCAAGGGTGACGGGGTGACGATGCCGGTGGCGTTCGGTGCTCGGTGAGATCGTGGCAGCTCGTGAAGGTTCAAATGGGTTTTTGACGATCGATGGTGATCCGCCACGTTTCGGGCGACCCCGAGGTAGGGTGACGATCCTTATCTCGGCATTTATCTTCCCCGTGATTTCTAGGTCGAGGCGAGGTCGAGAGTGGGCTATCTCGTGCCAGGAAGGGAAATCCATGTTTTGGGGTTTGAGTGGCCGATCTAGCATTTTAATTTGCCATTTTGTAGTTTGTTGCCATCAAAAGATGCATTGGGGGCTCGGGAAAAAGTTTCCCTTTTGTTCCCCCTTCACCCGGGGGTGAATGGGGCGTGGAATGGCATTTGGGGGCCATTTCCGCCATTCTCGGGTTTCTGGAGGGCCAGCGGTCCTTCCAGGAACCGCCTCTGACGAGTAGCGATTGCAAGAAGACCGCTAACGGGTTTTGTTTTTCGGTTTGGGCCTGGCGATCACCCAGGTGGCGGGCCTTTGGCCGACCGCTAGTGCCACGGGCCGGCGTGGCCCTCGAGGCGTTGACCATTGATTTATGATCATTGATTTTCGACCGTTGGAGGTTTTGGGGGACTAGCGGTCGTGGGGATGACCGCTAATGCGCATTAGCGGTCCTACAATAGATCGCTTTTTAATGCCTCAACAAGGCTTTTGTTTTAGCGGGCTAGCAGGAGACCGCTAGCCAACGGTGGCGGTCCAATGGAGAACTGCTAGCCACTGGTGGCGGTCCAATGGAGGACCGCTAACAGTCTTATTCTACCGGAGTTTGTGTTTGGCCGATTCGAGTCTCGGGTGAGTGAACCTCAATCCACGTGTTGACCCGTGGTCTGACTGATGCTGGGCATCATATAGGGGCCACATGTTAGGGTGCCATGAGATCCCGGGAAGTGATTCTCGGCTGTGTCACTGTGAGTCAGTTTCGGTACGAGGGGCAGTCCTTGTACTTTATCCGGTTCAGACGTTGCTTTTCGTTGACTAGAGAGTCTACTCCTTTAGTGACCCTCCACTAGTGGTAGCCTTCCGACACGCGAGTAGTCCCACTAGGGAGTGGTGGCGTGGTTACCCAGAGAAATGGTTTTTAGACTAGTTTCTGTAGTGCCCCACGTCTTGTAGCCAGAGTCCGGCTGAGGGGAAAACTAGTCAGAGGGCTAGACCCGGACACATGGTCTATGTGTGCACACGTGGTTAGGGGCAGTTGGACCAGCATTGACGAGCGCGACCCCAGCTAGTCACTTATTTTGTGGTTACTAGTACGGTGTCCCTGTTCCACCACGGGTCGAGGGAAACACCCGAGGCGCGGTCTAAGCTGTCAATGGATGCATCCGACTTTGCTTCTAGTGGTTGGTACTCCTGTCTTTGCTTGGTAGCGACTCTTTGAGAGTTTTGACGAGTTATCTCAGTTTTCATGCCGTGTGTTCGATACTAGACGTAGCAGAGCTTTTCCGTTTATTTATTCTCATTCTACGTCTTGCTAGTAGTAGCTTGTAGCTGCTTTCTACGTGGTTTCTCGATTTGTGAGGTGGGGACCGGATGATCCCTACTGAGCCTTTTGTTCTGAGGCTCATTGCCTGTGTGTTTTCACCGTGTTTCAGGTGAGACGAGGCTTCAGGGGAGCGCTTCCGAGGCTCCACGTGGTTGATGTGCCTAGGGTTAGTTGCCAGGCCGGGGTATGTCCCGTATAGTTGTACCTTCTTTTCTATGATGTACTAGTTGTGGACTACTGTTATATTTTAGACTATTGTTATCTTGTAGAGCATGTAATTTCTTTAATGTTAATTATTAATTTCTTGTTTATTCATGTAAAATGCGTAGTTCTGCAATTATTTTAGATTCTTGTGTATTTTCACACCATCCCTTTTAACCCTTCCGAGTCTTCGGGCTCGTGGGTGGCGGTTTGAGATTCGGGTTATCGGGCCGCTCCTGGTATTCAGATCTCGGGACGTTACAGCTGGTATCAGAGCAGTGGTTGTGGATATATATAAGAATTATAAATAATTACAATGGTCCACTAGTCCACAATGATGATGTACTGTCGGCACTGGCATAGGGCATCGTGTGTTTTATTGACTTCACTATTTTCCGTGTCTTCTATCTTTTTGCAGTAGGTGAGTATGGCGCCGAGGCGGAGGACTCGCTCTCAGCAGGGACAGTCGACTGAGGAGCAGGAGGAGCAGAGCAGAGTGCCACCACATGCCACTGAGGCAGGGGATGCATCGAGAGTTCCGGGAGCAGAGGATTTCTTTCCGGGCATGTTTCAATACATGACCCAACAGTTCGGCGGAGATGTCGACGAGGGCTCGTCGTCCAGGGGTGGACCCAATCGTGCAGTGTGGGACTTCTTATAGTTCCATCCACCCTACTATGGCATCCAGCCAAATCCGGATGCAGCTAGAGGTTGGCTTGATTAGATGGAGAGAGTGTTCAGTTCCATGCGCTGTGCTGAGGAGGACATGGTGATGTTGGCTTGCAACTAGTTGCAGGGTACGGCTCGATATTGGTGGTCTTCGGAGTGGAAGACATCCTTTCAGTCATGTTCCCTCCAACTGATCATGTGGAAGGACTTTGTTACAATCTTTGAGCATACTTACTGCCCATCCTATGTTGGTACGCAGAAGATGCATCAGTTTCTGGAGTTGGTGCAGGGTGACATGTCAGTGTTGCAGTATAGGGCTCGGCTCGTTGAGTTAGGTCGTTATGCCCCCCATATCATGGAGCATGAGGGGTTGAAGACCGAGCATTAGGGTTTGAGGCAGGACCTGAGGCACCTCTTGATGGTGAACGCTGCTACTGATTTGGAGACAGCATCTCGTGTGGCGGCATCGTTGGAGCTGGATATGTAGAAGGTCCGAGGACAGGGAGGCCAGAGGCAGTCCTAGTCAGGCCGCAGTCAGCAGACGGCTACCCAACAGTAGAGTACTTTCCAGCACACTATGGGTAGTTCGGGAGCGTCGGCACTGATGGCGTTAGTGACAGGATCTGCATCTTTTAGCTCTAAGGTCAAGAAGTTTCTCAAGAAAGGTTTCCGTAAGAAGCATAAGGATCAGAGGTAGGCATCTTCAGGCAGTGTACATCAGCCGATTCCTTATCAGCGTCAGGGATCAGTGGGTGGATCGCGGGGATCATGTACTCGAGGTGGCGAGTCCCATCGAGGACATGATTCGCCACTACCTAGGTCAGCGAGTGTGAGGGGCAGGCAGAGGTCCCGAGGTCAGATTACACACATGACCAGTGTAGCAACCCTGGAAAAATAAAGATTTTTAAATAAATCAAATTAGAATAAACAAATTCTTAATTAGTCAAAATAGGCTAAAAGATTTAAGTAAGTACAAGAAAAATCAAGAGGAACAAATATATAGAACCAAAAATGTGAATAATGCCTTGATTCAAGGCGCTAATTAAAATTAAACGCCTCTGGCTAAGGCGTGAATTGAAAAAGGGACGCCCACTGGACAAGGCGTCAATTCTCAAACGACCAAAATAAATAAAAGGGCAATTAAACGTAACACCCTTTTTGCTTAGGCGCGTTTTCGCAAGAAACGACATTGTCAAAGGCGTCAATTTAAATTCAACGCCCTCACTTAAGACATTAATTCAGTTCGAGTTTCGTTCGACTCTATCCAGGGAAAGTTTATGGATTTGTACGAGTTAGTAGAATATAGAAAGGACTCTATCAAGGCAATACTACCCTTAATCAAACTCTAACTCTATTAGGGTTCCCCAAAACCCTATAAATAATCCATGTCCATCAAACCCTAAAATCTATTTGGTCGAAGCTCTGCTGCTGCGTACGTGAAGAACAGGTGATGTTCTTCTTCCCTTGCCTTCAGTTAAGTATTATGAAGAAAAAACTAATGATTCTTCATCTTATTTCTCTGTAGGAAAGCCTTCTTGACCTACTGAAGAACGAGATTCTTCATCCAAAGCAAGCTACGCGTAGGAATCACATTCTCTCAACCTCTCTATCTCGGTACCTGCTGATCGGATAAATCCCAGAATACTCTATATATAACAGAGTGACGTTGTTCTTCAACTTTCTCCACGAATCATCACCCAGATCTTAATCAGGTAGGTTTTCTCAAGATCGTAGCCCAAACTAGCTTAAGATCTTAATAATATCATCGGTCGTGCATGCATATAGTTTTATTGTGGTTTCAGATGTTTTCTATGTAATTTCAAAAAGAAACACCCTTGACAAGGGCGCTAATTTAAAGAAGCGACCCACGCTAGGGTGCTAATTATTGTTTTGACGCCCTGCCCAGAAGTCGTCAATTGCATGTAATTAATAAATACCCACGTTTAAAATTTAATATCTATGAATCTAATATATTGCATGAGTATACCTGTGAAATCCTGCTTTTTTTTCCTGTCATGATCATGTACCCTTTTTCTTGAAATATTATTACCTGAAAATTGGTAAATTCTTGAATTCACGACCTTGTCTAGGTCGTCTCCTACTGAACTGACGCCCCAGACCAGGGCGCTAATTAAAACGTAACGCCCCTGTCCAGGGCACGTTTTTGTTAAAATTCCAGAATATTGATTTTCTGCAGAATAGAAATATTGAAGGGACGACTGATGTACAAGTCGTCAAATTTGTAAATAAACGCCCCTATAGAAGGCGTTAATTTGATAAGTAATGACTTATATTAAGTCGCTATTTTCCTGTGACACTATTTTACACTGTTACTGTTAACCGAGGGTTTCATATGTATATATATATATATATCTATATACATATGTATATATATCGGCACTATATTTTAGTCCGTGAATATAGTCCCACGTTTCATGATATTTTAACGTTACCCCCTTAACTCTCATTGACATACAAGCTCTCCATTGGACACTCCGTTCCTTTGGACTAGCGAGTTAGTCATAGAGACCTCCGTAAGACTCCTCGAGCCTTGGATTCCCTCAAGGCCGACTGAGCTGGTTGTACCATAAAAACCCATTACACAATCTTTGCCATGTCACTCTATAGAAACATGGTATACCGGCCCTCATGTCATGCCATGTGTATGATATGAGAATTATCTGAATGAACGGGGTAAAGCATGACGTTGTTATGATGTTCTTATAAACCCCAATTCTATAACAACATTGTTATGATGTTCTTGTAAACCCCAATTCTATAACAACATTGTTATGATGTTCTTGTAGACCCCAATGTTGGGTTCGATACAGTATTCAGAGGGGGGGGTTAATGAATATAGCCCTTTTAAATAAAACTTTCGCCCAATTAAAATATGATGCTCACTAGAATTACTAGTTCGCAAACTAGACAAGCTTAAAAGCTAATAATCAGTTGCAGAGCAAAACAAGCACACAGTGAGATCACTAGAATGCTAACTAGGCTGATTTAGACAAAGAATCGCTCAACTAGAATTTCGCTCTCTTGACAAATTAAAACATTCTAAGAAGACTAATTAACTCTTCTTCTCAACCAAAAGCCAAACACATGGAGCGCCCCTATGCATTCATCTAGCGGAAGCACAATAGAACAAAACAAACCACAATGCACAAGGGGTTTTTAGGTGGTTCGGTCCAGCAGACCTACATCCACCCCACACTCAACCCGAGTGTGGATTACTGCTGCGCAACACAGCTTGCGTCGACTGGGCAATACAGCTTAGCCTACAACCGTTGGGCCTCACAGCTTGTCGTCCAGTGGAATCCACCACTGCAACCGCTAGGGATTACAGCTTACCTGTCCAGCGGAAACCTCCACTGCCCGCTGAGCAACACAGCTTGCTGTCCAGAGGAGTCCTCCTCTACAAACCACTGACTAACAGCTTGAAAGAAAATGTAAAATAGAAAACAAAGGACAAGATAACAGCATCGGAAAGCTGTAAACGTAAAGCATAATGTGGCTCTTAAAGAGCTGGATGGCTTGGATTTGATCCACGGTCCATCAAGAACAGATCTCCCTCGATCTCACTCTCTTTCTTCACTCTCTCTCTTTCTCTTTCTTCTCTGCTGCACTTCTCTTCTTCTCTCGATCTCTGTTCTCCTTTTCTCTCTTTCTCTTTTTCTTTTCTTCTGCTGGATCGTGGAAGCTCTCTCTTCTTTTTCCCTTTCTTCTCTCAGCTTCTGCTCTCTGGCTTCGATCACGATCAACCTCCATCTGAAGACGAAGGCTTTATTATATACCAGCAGCAGCAGCAGCAGTCAGGGCGCGTGTGGCTTTCACAGTTCCCGCCCTATGAATTCGGACCACGTGGCAGCATCCAACAGGCTGTCAGTACACGTGTCCTCATCTGGACACTGTTCTTATCCTCGGATCACGTGCCCAGCACCAGTACGCTCAGCAACTGGAGTTAGATGGCGTCAACCCACTTGCTCCAAAGAGTTGACGCAGCCTTCAGAGATCTTCAACCTATGAACCTCAAGTCTGCTGTGTTGACTCCATCAGCTTGCTGCGTTGACGCATCGGCATCGACAGTCCAGTGATCAATGTATTTGGTGGCGGATAGACATGCTGCGTTGACGCTGCTAGGCTAAAGCGTTGACGCAGTGGTGTGTTTCTGCAACTAATAGTTCGGCTTGTTTGCATGCTACGTGGACGCTAAGAACTCAAGCATTAACCTTCTAAACTGTCTCCGAACTAGATGCCTATCAGGCTCAATGGCTGCGTCGACGTTGTCTAGTAATGGCGTTGACGCATGGATACGTTCCAGTGAACAAATAGCCTAGCATCGACGCTTCCAACCCGTGGCGTTGACGCATTGATGCGTTCCAGTGAGCAGGTCTTCAGCAGATAGACGTGCTGCGTTGACGCTCTCAGCATGCTGCGTTGACGCATGGAGCTGCAGCGTCGATGCAGAGTAATCCACAAGCTTCTTTCTTGATTGTTTGAACTACTGCGTTCACGCCACTTGATCAAGGCGTTGACGCATTGGTGTGTTCCAGCAGCAGAAATTTGATGGCTTCAGCCCTCTTGCTTTAAGGGGTTCATTAGCCTCTTCAGTCCCTGTCAGACAGATAAAACGAAGTCATCAGTTCTAAGTTTATGCATTGCATTGTATAGACTTCATGAAAATCAGATGAACACATGCGGTGTATAGACTTGATGTGTTCACTGGTGGATGTACACACTTCCCCACTGTACAGACTTTGAACTATAGGGACTTGTGAACAACCAATGTGTAGACTCTTCACTCGACAGGCTGACAATGCATGTACTTGCTCAGTGTATAGACTTTATGCGTGAAGCAGCACAAGGAATAAGTGTGTAGACTTGGATACGTGAAAGCTACAGTGAAGGAATGTACACACTTGACCGAATCAAAGGCAAATCGAGTGTACAGACTTCATGCCATGAGACGCTGAATGAGACAGTCTAATGTACAGACTTATGAAGACTGATGCATGAACAGTAATGCATAGACTTTAACATAAGACGCTACATGAGACGGACTTTAGCCAATGTAATGTATAGGCTTGAATGAGAGTCCAATGTATAGACTTGCATGATGCACAATGACACAGTCCAGTGTATAGACTCTTAGCCATGAATAAATGCATTCAAATCAACATGCCATCATCATATCATCAAAACACAATAACATTGCTGTCATCAAAGTAACATAGCACATACTTGTGCCTAAGAGACACAACATTCTCCCCCTTTTTGATGATGGCAACACAATGTGACAGTGAGTCACACACAAGATTTTCTCCCCCTTTGACATGATCAAAAAGAGAAAAATAGTAAAAACAAGAGTGCAAAGTGCATTATGCATGTAAATTCCTCTAGAACATTCTCCCCCTGAAAGTAAGACTCCCCTGAATTATTTCTCTCCCTAAATAATAGCTCCCCCTTTAAGAAGGAATATGAATAGATATACAAGGAAGAGAAGGTAGGAGGGTCACTTGACAACAGCTGAATCATAGGTTCAGAAGGAAGCATGATTATAAACAACTGTTAAAGTATAAGAATCAGCAACATACAATTTTGACAAAAATTCAGGTTTAACAGTGATAAATCTTGAGTAAGATATTTGACCCCTGAACAAGAGTTTATAGATTCCATTTATAGCAATGAATCTAGGGCACATGGTATTAATAGATAAGTCAGAATTAATACCCTTCTGTGATTAAAAAAGGAAATTCAAGAGAGGTAACTTGAACATGTATTGATAAAAATAATTTTCACTCATTGACTTTTGATTTTTCGAAAGGTTACAGCAGTTTGATTTTCACTTTTGAATTTTCCAGAGCCTGAACTAAGTAAATAGATCAGTGGCATTTATGCTGTTGACATTAGGTGTACACCTTGATCAGAGGCAGGTACCCCCAGTTACTAGGCATAAACTACTAGACCTATTTCAGATCAAAACCCACAAAGAATAGTCTTCACTTTTGACATTAAGGGTATACCTTGATTAGAGGCCAGTACCCCCAGTTACTTGGTGAGAATTCCCCCTATAGATTTGACCCTTGAACAGAGATATTCTGAAGCACTTCATGACTATGAGTTCTCCTGCTTCATTGGAGGAGATCACAATTTCTCAGTGCAATTCAGCCATTGCTTTGTCACTATGTTCAGTTCATAGCATTTGTGATCTTATTTACTGCTGCCCTTAATTCTCTTAGAGTGATTGTTTGAAAAACAGTACACACTCTTATTCACCTTTTCTAGAAATTTCCAGATCAACACATTAGGCATTACAAAAACTTTTTCTAATCTTACCATGAGACAAAGATTAAGAGCTATAAAAGTTTTTCTTTTATCTCAGATTCTAAAGTGCAGACACTTAACTCTCCAATTTATAAAGGCTAAACCTTTAGTTCCTTTCAATTTGTAAGTGTGATTCTTATAAGTGAATAATTGTAATAATCACCATTCAATGTACTAAACCAGATGTAAAGCTGTTGTTTAGTGAAAATGATGGGGAAAGGATGGCAATTGGCAATATGAATCATTTGAATGAGAACACTGAGAAGTGAATATGATTCAATGAATTGATTAGAACTCTCAGCTCCCCCTGACATCATGATGCAAGAGATATGCTATGCAACATACTGTCCTACATACAGATTATGCACCAAGGATACATGACACAAGTATGCAATCAACTCAGATTTATGCATCCAAGTTATACGCATTTTCATCCTTTTTCAGATTTTTCAACATATGATGCAGTGCAAATCAGCCCTATTATGCATTGAAAAACATGCAGTCTACG
Organism: Amorphophallus konjac; assembly: GCA_022559845.1. Lineage (NCBI taxonomy): Eukaryota > Viridiplantae > Streptophyta > Magnoliopsida > Alismatales > Araceae > Amorphophallus > Amorphophallus konjac. The sequence goes on along the minus strand of CM040122.1, from coordinate 191,744,286 downwards.
ACAATAGGCAAATGACAATCATGCAAATCAGTTCTATATGCATTGAACAACTTCATTGTCAGTCATGCAAATAATGTATGCAGACATTAGACACATGCAATGACTGTGGGCACTAAGTGATCCATACAAGTTCAGTGCAAGTTATGCATTTAACAACAAGTTTGTTGTGCAGAGCATCAAACATCCTATATATGTAGTGCAATAAGTGCAAGAGAAGATCATCATATATGCAAAATTAAAACTCAGTAGTTGAGTCTGGAATACAGACCGATCAGCTAAACAAGAAGAGACATTAGAATTCAAACAGACAGTTCAACAATTTCAGATAATGAAATTTAAACACAGAGTTTTGGAACTAACCTGAAAAGTTCAATCATGGGGTTTTCATTCTTGAGTGCCTTGCACTACCAGAAAAAGCGGGATTACAGACGGAAATTTCCGTCTGAAATGTGTGACGGATTATTTTTCGTTGGAAATCCCGTCTGAAATATGAAAGTACACACCGAATTTCAGACGGAAATTTGTGACGGAAAATATTCCGTCACAAATTTCAGACGGAATTTATGACGGAATTATTAAACTGTCAGAAATTTGTAACCAAGAATTTGTGACGGCCACATTTGTGACGGAATCTGTCTGACAATCCGTCACAAATGTGACTTCTCACGGATTTTAAGACGGAAATTAATCCGTCACAAAATTTTTGTGCCCCAAATCCATCGCAAATGTGCCTTTGCGACGGATTTGGGGCGCAATAAATTTTGTGACGGACTAATTTTCGTCTGAAAATCCGTGAGAAGACACATTTGTGACGGATTGTCAGACGGATTCCGTCACAAATGTGGCCGTCACAAATTCTTGGTTACAAATTTCTGACAGTTTAATAATTCTGTCACAAATTCTGTCTGAAATTTGTGACGGAATATTTTCCGTCACAAATTTCCGTCTGAAATGCGGTGTGTACTTGCATATTTCAGACGGGATTTTCGACGGAAAATAATTCGTCACAAATTTCAGACGGAAATTTCCGTCTGAAAATTCCGTCTGTAATCCCGTTTTTTCTGGTAGTGTTGGTTAACCCCTCTTATTCATTTCCAAGGCACACCTGCAACAACTGGATTATATTGATCCTGCAGGAACCCAAGAAGTCTTGGGTCCTGAATTAACAGTGACATTCCTAGCAGGTATGGTAGCCAACTTCTGTGCATGAAGGTCATCAATTCTCATCACATGACAATCATTCATTTAATGACCTATCTGACCACAATAGTGGCATGATGCAGCAGTTCTGAAATTTATTTTGTGCACATTCCTATGAGCAGGAGTTCTAAATGCATATGCATGGAAATTTTTGTTAACAGAATTGAAATTCTGTTTACCAAAACTAGTCTGGCTTTGGTATCCTGCCAGCCAACAGGTTGCAGCCCTGTGACCTGGCTTTCCACAGTTAAAGCATGCAATATGCTGAACTTTTGAAACAAGAATATTTCCATGAGAAGGATTGTTTACAAGGAATTTATTGTAACCAAAACTATTTCTGTTTACAGGGAATTTAATAAATTCAGAGTTAGATTTCTTTCCCTGAGCATGCCAATAATTTTAACCATGTGGCCCAATTTGCCACAATGAAAACATTGAATGTTCTTTTTATGAGATGCATGATTTTTAGCATGGAACAGTTTATCATGTATTTTTCTAACAGAAAGGTCATCATGTTTCATTAACCTGCATTCATGCATGATATGACCTTCTCTGTGACAGTAAAAACATTTTATTCTTCTCTTTTGATCATGAGAAGGTTTCTTCGATTTAGAATTCCTAGCATGAATTCTATCTGATTTCAATTCATCCTTTCTCATGACAAAGCAAACATCCATCTCATGGCCAGATTTACCACAGTAGAAACATTTCACATTCTTTCTTTTAACATGAGACAGTTTGGCCTGAGAATTTTCAGCATACAAATTTTTATTCTGTTTTGTTTTCTTTTATTTTTCTATCTGATTAGCATGCAGACATGAAGGAGAAGCTGAAGTGCTAGCTAACTCAGAGCTATGCACAAAGGTTGTATACATTCTTTTTCTCTCTTCCTGTTTACTGCCTCCATCAGAGACTTTCTTCTTAGAAGCATCCTTTGAATTTTCTTTGTTTTTAAATGACTCAGACAAAGAATTGTTCAATTAGTGATTTCATTTTTGAGAGAGGAAATGAGAATTTCAGAATCTGTGATCTTTTCATTAAGTAAGACATTAATGGCTTTGTAGCTATCAATCTCTTCTATTAATGTAGTCACTCTCTCACATTCATTTTCAATTGAACTTTTCCCTCTTTCAAGCATTAAGAGTCTCTCAGACATAGCAAAATTAAGCAGCTTCAGTTCTTCATTCTCCTTTCTAGTTTGTTCATTCTGAACTAGTTCATTTGTTAAGATTTGATCATTTCCTAATGAATTCAGCTTATCTTCAAGTTCAGAAATCTTGGCAGTGAGTTCATGATTTTTGTTTTCCAAAACAGAACTTTGTTCCTTACTCACATTCAGATTAGCTAAGCACATTTCATGAGATTTTCTCAGATCTTGACATTTTTCACAATGAGCATTCGAATTAATCTGATCACATTTCTTTTTCAGCTTTCTATTCTCAGATTTTAGTTTCTTGGATACTTTGAACAAATCTTCATATATCACTATCAATTCATCAAAGGAGTATCCATCTGATTCAGAGCTTACCTGAGATGAGATCTCATCTTCATCATCCCGGTTGGCCATCAAGCAGCTATCACCTTGCTGATTATGCGCAGAAACGACTCTGTCATATATTTCCTTTCAGATGTGCACCTGAGAGCAAAAGGGTACATATCAGTATTGATTGCAGCTCTTAAGATGTTAAGGATTATGACATTGTCACGGTTCTTTATACAGTCCTCTTTAGACCACTTGGTCTCATCATGAGGCAGTTTGTGTGGGCCTTTAGATAGTAGCCTCCACAGTTTGGGATCTATGGAGTCTACGTACACACATAGGCCTCCTAGCCAACTATCAAAGTTAGAACCGTCATAAACCGGAGGTCGACCCATTTGAGTAAGAGGCAACTAGATTCAACACAGTAGACCAGATGACAGGGAATGCAGCAGAACCAGATGAGCAAAGCAATGCACAAGTCGATGAAACAAAATACCGAGCACTGAAAACACACTCTGAAATGCACCAAGGACTAGCAGGATCCTCTGCAAATTGTTAGATCTGTTTACTCAGAGACCCGCTCTGATACCAATTGTTGGGTTCGATGTAGTATTCAGAGGGGGGGGTGAATGAATATAGCCCTTTTAAATAAAACTTTCACCCAATTAAAATATGATGCTCACTAGAATTACTAGTTCACAAACTAGACAAGCTTAAAAGCTAATAATCAGTTGCAGAGCAAAACAAGCACACAGTGAGATCACTAGAATGCTAACTAGACTGATTTAGACAAAGAATCGCTCAACTAGAATTTCGCTCTCTTGACAAATTAAAACAATCTAAGAAGACTAATTAACTCTTCTTCTCAACCAAAAGCTAAACACATGGAGCGCCCCTATGCATTCATCTAGCGGAAGCACAATAGAACAAAACAAACCACAATGCACAAGGGGTTTTTAGGTGGTTCGGTCCAGCAGACCTACATCCACCCCACACTCAACCCGAGTGTGGATTACTGCTGCGCAACACAGCTTGCGTCCGCTGGGCAAAACAGCTTAGCCTACAGCCGCTGGGCCTCACAGCTTGTCGTCCAGTGGAATCCACCACTACAACCGCTGGGGATTACAGCTTACCCGTCCAGCGGAAACCTCCACTGCCTGCTGAGCAAAATAGCTTGCTGTCCAGAGGAGTCCTCCTCTGCAAACCGCTGACTAACAGCTTGAAAGAAAATGTAAAATAGAAAACAAAAGACAAGATAACAGCATCGGAAAGCTGTAAACGTAAAGCACAATGTGGCTCTTAAAGAGCTGGATGGCTTGGATTTGATCCACGGTCCATCAAGAACAGATCTCCCTCGATCTCACTCTCTTTCTTCACTCTCTCTCTTTCTCTTTCTTCTCTGCTGCACTTCTCTTCTTCTCTCGATCTCTGTTCTCCTTTTCTCTCTTTCTCTTTTTCTTTTTCTTCTGCTGGATCATGGAAGCTCTCTCTTCTTTTTCCCTTTCTTCTCTCAGCTTCTGCTCTCTGGCTTCAATCACGATCAACCTCCATCTGAAGACGAAGGCTTCATTATATACCAGCAGCAGCAGCAGCAGCCAGGGCGCGTGTGGCTTCCACAGTTCCCGCCGTAAGAATTCAGACCACGTGGCAACATCCAGCAGGCTGTCAGTACACGTGTCCTCATCTGGACACTATTCTTATCCTCGGATCACGTGCCCAGCACCAGTACGCTCTGTAGCTGGAGTTAGATGGCATCAACCCACTTGCTCCAAAGAGTTCACACAGCCTTCAAAGATCTTCAACCTATGAACCTCAAGTCTGCTGCGTTGACTTCATCAGCTTGCTACGTTGACGCATCGGCATCGACAGTCCAGTGATCAATGTATTTGGTGGTGGATAGACATGCTGCGTTGACGCTGCTAGGCTAAAGCGTTGACGCAGTGGTGTGTTTCTACAACTAATAGTTCAGCTTGTTTGCATGCTGCGTGGACGCTAAGAACTCAAGCGTTAACCTTCTAAACTATCTCCGAACTAGATGCCTATCAGGCTCAATGGCTGCGTCGACGCTGTCTAGCAATGGCGTTGACGCATGGATACGTTCCAGTGAACAAACAGCCTAGCGTCGATGCTTCCAACCCGTGGCATTGACGCATTGATGCGTTCCAGTGAGCAGGTCTTCAGCAGATAGACGTGCTACATTGACGCTCTCAGCATGCTGCGTTGACGCATGGAGCTGCAGCGTCGATGCAGAGTAATCCACAAGCTTCTTTCTTGATTGTTTGAACTACTGCGTTCACGCCACTTGATCAAGGCGTTGACGCATTGGTGTGTTCCAACAGCAGAAATTTGATGGCTTCAGCCCTCTTGCTTTAAGGGGTTCATTAGCCTCTTCAGTCCCTGTCAGAGAGATGAAACGAAGTCATCAGTTCTAAGTTTATGCATTGCATTGTATAGACTTCATGAAAATCAGATGAACACATGCGGTGTATAGACTTGATGTCTTCACTGGTGGATGTACACACTTCCCCACTGTACAGACTTTGAACTATAGGGACTTGTGAACAACCAATATGTAGACTCTTCACTCGACAGGCTGACAATGCATGTACTTGCTCAATGTATAGACTTTATGCGTGAAGCAGCACAAGGAATAAGTGTGTAGACTTGGATACGTGAAAGCTACAGTGAAGGAATGTACACACTTGACCGAATCAAAGGCAAATCGAGTGTACAGACTTCATGCCATGAGACGCTAATGAGACAGTCCAATGTACAGACTTATGAAGACTGATGCATGAACAGTAATGCATAGACTTTAACATAAGACGCTACATGAGACGGACTTTAGCCAATGCAATGTATAGGCTTGAATGAGAGTCCAATGTATAGACTTGCATGATGCACAATGACACAGTCCAGTGTATAGACTCTTAGCCATGAAAAAATGCAATGTAGTGTGATGTGTAGACTTGGCAACCGACAGCCAATGTATAGACTTGGCCAATGCTGTCTAGCCTATGCACGAAGTGAGACATGCATAAACATGACATCTGACAGAATGCAATGCATCTATATAAACAACAAATGCCACTGATGCAGAGTATGCTAAACGCAAAGACTATAGCAATGAATAGATCAGACAGGGCACACTCATGCATTCTCCACAGAACATAAGAAATCATATGCATTCAAATCAACATGCCATCATCATATCAAAACACATTTCATGATGCTGTCTAAACAATACCCAAAGCACTCATTGTGTTGCTATCATCAAAACAAAATAGCATTGCTATCATCAAAACACAATAACATTGTTGTCATCAAAGCAACATAGCACATGCTTGTGCCTAAGAGACACAACACCCAATTCTATATTAAACTTGATGTTCTTGTGGACCTCAATTCTATATAAAGAATGTCCATACTTGTTTGTCATGGTACCCAAGTTAGGGAACCAAATCCCCCTAGTTTTATCGATAATCGTGATTGTACCGTTATTATCGCCTAACTATGTCAAGTGTCATATTTTTGGACTCTATTCTATCAAAGTCTATCCTACGTGTCTACAAGCTTTATCCTTGAAATTCCATATTGGCTATATACAAAAGTGGATGTTAAAATACATAATTAATGCCTGCACATATAGGGCCCTGATCTGGTCCTGGGAGGAGCACCCGAAAGTACTTGTGCCCAGAGGAGTTGATTGATCACGGTATTGGCATTATACCGAAGTGCATGACTAGCTTGATTGAACATTCCACAAATCTTGTACTTGTACTTGACTTGATATTACATGACTTGCGTGACCCGAAAAAAAGGGTAATTGCATACTTGCGTGCTTGAACCATGATAGCCAAATTCCAACATAACATGATGAGTCTACTTGCTTGAATATCTTGATATCTTTTGATATAAGTTCTTGAAAGTTCATCGCTATCTTATTGTTATACACTCTCTCTATCTTGTCGTTTTGCGAGCATGCATAGCTATAGTGCATTCATGAAAGATGTAATTACTTAAACCCATTGCTAGTTCTTGAGATATAATTTCCTACTGAGCGTTCGCTCACTCAGTGCTTCCATACTTTTCAAGTAAGTCCGACGATGAGGGAACTCAATCTGAAGGGGGTGGTCAAGAGTGAAAGAGTTAGAGCTACTCAAGCGTCAATTAGTCCTGTCTTTTCACTATTTTTCTTGAGTCAAGCGTTGTATTTTTATTTTTTGAGTCTAGTATTTTTAAGGGTTTGTAATAGACATATTCTTATTAAAGGAATTAATGGATTGGGTTATCTTTATATTTGCGCACTCTGTCTTTGTGTCGAATACACTACTACTCTGATTGACATGATTGATATAAACTTGTCGCGCATCTCCGGGTACCTTCCGCGCTCGGGGCGTGACAGTTTTTGTGGTATCAAAGCCTAGGGTATTCAATTCCTAGGAAAACCCAAGTCCAAGGATAGGTTTAAACCATTAACCAGTGAGATTGGGTAGAACCAAGGGTGGAGTTAACATGGAAAATTTAAGAGCCCTTAACAAAATTGCACACTGATATAGCTATTGTAATTGTAGGATAATGGCTGCCGAACGTGCTCAGTGGCGCAACATGCAGCGTACACTCCAAGGCATGACCCAAGTGCTGCAACAAGTAGCATAGGGAGGTGCACAATGAGCCGAAAGTCTCCACCAAGTCTTCAAGAACATGAACCCTCCCAAATTCATGGGTTCTACTGATCCGGATGACGCAGAGCACTGGATCAGGGAGATGGAGCGTATATTCCGTGTTATGCAGTGCACGGATCAAGATAAAGTCTTATTAGCTACTTTCCAACTAGAAAGGGATGCTCGATGCTGGTGGGAGTCAGTCGAAGCTACTATAAATCAAGACCAAATTACTTGGGAAGAATTTGTTGAACATTTCAACAACAAATATTTTTCAGACCAAGTCCAAGAAAAGAAAGCTACCGAATTTGCCGCACTCAAGCAACGGTCATTATCGGTGGCGGAGTACGAGGCACAATTCTCTAGATTATCTCGGTATGCTAAGCACTTAGTTAGCGCCGAGAAGATGAAAGCTAGGAGGTTCCTTAATGGGCTCAGGCCCCAATATATTACCCAGCTGGCGCCAATGGATATTCAGGTCTACTCAGAGATAGTACGCCGAGCTCAATTGTTAGAAGATGCCACGGAGCTATCAGATAGAATCCGTGGGAAGGATAAGAAAGAACAAGTTACAAGTTCGGGTTCCTTTAAACCCAACTTCAAGAAGAGGCCTAGCACTGGAGGTACTTCTTCTCAAGACCAAAAATTTAAGAAGACCAAGCCCTTCTCTATCACTACTACACCTTCGAATATAATATGCAAGCATTGTGATAAGGCTGGTCATAAAGCCGAAGAGTGCTGGAGGAAACTTGGAGCATGTCTCCGTTGCGGGAGCCGTGAGCATCGGATTCCCGATTGCCCATTACTTAATGATCAAGCAGGTGACGGAAAGCGCCCAGTAACCAAGAACGCTCGTCTTCACGCAATTAAGGAGACCGAAGAAGAAGAAGGCGGACTAGTAGAAGGTACACTAAAAGTTTGTTCCAAGTATGCACATGTCTTATTTGATACGGGTGCATCACATTCTTTTATTTCCAAGAAGTTTGCTAACCCACTACCTATGGAACCGGAATGGATGAAAATAATTTTATCTACTCCTCTCGGAAACGAAACCGATATTACTCACCATTATCAAAACTATGAAGTCTTGGTAAAAGGAAGAAATCTTCCTATCGATCTCATATGTTTAGATCTAAAGGAGTATGATGTCATACTTGGAGCAGATTGGTTATCCAAATACTAGGCAACAGTCGATTGCCGTAATAGCAAGGTTACTTTCAAGGACTTTCCAGAACTAGTCTATTCTAGCCCTAAGAGTCGGAGCGAGTCAACTTTTATTTCGGTTCTCCGAGCAAGCAAGCTAATCAGGAAAGGATGTGTATCTTTCCTTACATTTGTCACGATTAAGGAGGCTAAGGAAACTAAGATAGAAGATATTCCCGTTGTGCAAGAATTTTCGGACGTGTTTCCAGAAGATTTGCCTGGATTACCCCCACAAAGAGAAGTGGCCTTCACCATCGACTTAGTCCCTGGTGCTGGTCCAGTTTCTAAGACACCTTATAGAATGTCCCCTGCTGAACTCAAGGAGTTAAAGGAGCAATTAATGGAACTTCTTAAGAAAGGATTCATTAGACCGAGTACTTCCCCGTGGGGAGCGCCTGTACTATTTGTGAAGAAGAAGGATGGATCCATGAGACTATGCATCGACTATCGACAGTAGAATCATCTCACTATCAAGAACAAGTATCCACTGCCAAGGATCGATGAATTATTTGATCAAATATCTGGATCCAAGTATTTTTCAAAGATTGATCTCAGGTCAGGATATCACCAACTAAGAATCAAGGACGATGATATTCCTAAGACCGCATTCAGAAGCAGGTATGGCCATTATGAATTTGTTATTATGCCTTTCGGACTAACAAATGCCCCTGCTGCCTTTATGCAGTTAATGAATACTATATTCATGCCTTATTTGGATCAATTCGTGGTGATTTTTATTGATGATATATTAATATATTTCAAGACTAAGGAAGAGCACGAGGAGCATTTAAGGATTTCATTACAAACATTGAGGACAAACCAATTATATGCAAAGCTCAGTAAGTGTGAGTTTTGGCTCGAAGAAGTGACTTTTCTCGGACATGTTATATCAAAAGATGGCTTGTCTGTACATCCATCAAAAGTGGAAGCTGTAAGAAATTGGGAAAGACCAACCAATGCTAGCGAGATCCGAAGTTTCTTAGGTCTTGCCGGCTATTACAGGCGATTCATCAAGGATTTCTCTAAGATCGACGTGCCGCTTACAAGGTTAACTCGCAGGGAGATCCGTTATGAATGGAGTGAGGAATGTGAAAGAAGCTTCCAAAATCTCAAGAATCATCTAACTACAGCTCCGGTCTTAGCGTTACCAATGGAAGGAGAGAAATTCGAGGTATACACTGATGCTTCTAGCATTGGCCTCGGATGTGTTCTAATGCAACAAGGAAAGGTTATAGCTTATTCTTCTCGCCAATTGAAGAAGCATGAAGAGAACTACCCCGTCCATGACTTAGAATTGGCCACGGTGGTATTTGCACTCAAACTATGGAGACATTATCTTTATGGAGTACAGTTTACTGTATACTCTGATCACAAGAGTCTCAAGTATCTCTTTTCACAAAAAGAATTAAATATGAGGCAAAGACGTTGGCTAGAATATCTCAAGGACTTCGACTTCACCATACAATATCATCCCGGAAAGGGTAACCATGTAGCAGATGCCCTTAGTCGAAAGCCGAGAGCACTGTTAGCCAATTGTATCATTCAAGAATGGAAATTGCTGGAGCAATTCTCTAAACTCAATATAAGCATGGACACAGACTTTCAATGTGTCACATTATCTCATATAAGCATTCATCCAGCCCTATTATCTGAAATACGAGCGCTTCAAGATAATGACCCAATATTAGTAGAGATCAAAGGCAAACTGGAAGGACAATCTGATTTCCAAATAACTTGTGAAGGAAGATTAATGTTCAGGAATAGAACTTGCATACCGGATTGTCCCGAGTTAAAGAAGAAGATCTTAGATGAAGCTCATAGATCAAGATACACGATTCATCCAGGATCAACCAAAATGTACCAAGATGTGAAGAGGAATTTTTGGTGGCCCAACATGAAAAGGGAAATAGCAGACTATGTATCACGCTGTCTCACTTGCCAACAGGTCAAGACGGAACACCAAAAGCCTGCTGGAAAATTACATCCTCTAGATATTCTCAAATGGAAGTGGGAGAATATTAGTATGGATTTCATCATGGGTTTATCTAAATCAAAAGGAGGACATGATGGAATATGGGTTATTATTGACCGATTGACTAAATCGGTGCATTTCTTGCCAATAAAGAGCTGATGGTCAGTTGATGTTTTGGCTGCATTATACATCAAGGAAATAGTCAGATTACATGGTATTCCTGTTTCAATCGTGTCTGACAGAGATCCCCGTTTTACTTCTCATTTTTGGAAGGGACTACAACATTCGTTGGGAACAAGGCTTAACTTTAGTACAGCTTTTCATCCTCAAACGGATGGTCAGACCGAGAGAACTAATCAGGTGGTTGAAGATATGCTCAGAGCTTGCATCATTGATTTCGATGGAAGCTGGCATGATCACTTGCCGTTGGTGGAATTTGCATACAATAATAGCTACCAGGCAAGTATACAAATGGCACCTTTCGAAGCTTTATACGGAAGGAGTTGCCGATCACCCTTATGCTGGGACGAAGTTGGAGAGAAACAACTGCTAGGTCCAGACATGGTAAGGGTTACCACTGAAAGAATACAATTGATTCGAGAAAGACTGCAAGTTGCTCAGTCTAGGCAAAAGGCTTATGCCGACACGAGAAGGAGAGATCTTGAGTTCCAAATCGGAGATCATGTATTTCTCAAGATATCGCCGGGACGTGGCATATGGAGATTTGGTGTTAAGGGCAAGCTTACACCAAGGTTCATCGGACCTTTTGAGATATTGGAAAGAGTTGGCGAGGTTGCTTATCACATCGCATTGCCTCCTCAATTGTCTAAAGTGCATAATGTATTCCACATATCTATGTTGAAGAAGTATGTGCACGATCCATCGCACATTATTGATCATGGAGACTTAGTGATCCAAAAGGATCTCACATATGAGCAGAAGCCCATGAAGATACTAGATCGTGAAGTACGTACCCTAAAGAATAATGTTATTCCCATGCTAAAGGTACAGTGGAGTAAGAGTTCCGATCATGAAGCCACATGGGAGACCGAGGAATCCATGAGGAAACGATTCCCAGAATTATTTTAAGGTAATAGGCTCTACACTCTCCACATATATATGCGATTGAATTTGGGGACCAAATTCTTTTAAGTGGGGGAGGGTGTAGCAACCCTGGAAAAATAAAAATTTTTAAATAAATCAAATTAGAATAAACAAATTCTTAATTAGTCAAAATAGGCTAAAAGATTTAGGTAAGTAAAAGAAAAATCAAGAGGAACAAATAAATAGAACCAAAAATGTGAATAACGCCTTGATTCAAGGCGCTAATTAAAATTAAACGCCTCTGGCTAAGGCGTGAATTGAAAAAGGGACGCCCACTGGACAAGGCGTCAATTCTCAAATGACCAAAATAAATAAAAGGGCAATTAAACGTAACACCCTTTTTGCTTAGGCGCGTTTTCGCAAGAAACGACATTGTCAAAGGCGTCAATTTAAATTCAACGCCCTCACTTAAGACGTTAATTCAGTTCGAGTTTCGTTCGACTCTATCCAGGGAAAGTTTATGGATTAGTACGAGTTAGTAGAATATAGAAAGGACTCTATCAAGGCAATACTACCCTTAATCAAACTCTAACTCTATTAGGGTTCCCCAAAACCCTATAAATAATCCATGTCCATCAAACCCTAAAATCTATTTGGTCGAAGCTCTGCTGCTGCGTACGAGAAGAACAGGTGATGTTCTTCTTCCCTTGCCTTCAGTTAAGTATTATGAAGAAAAAACTAATGATTCTTCATCTTATTTCTCTGTAGGAAAGCCTTCTTGACCTACTGAAGAACGATATTCTTCATCCAAAGCAAGCTACGCGTAGGAATCACATTCTCTCAACCTCTCTATCTCGGTACCTGCTGATCGGATAAATCCCAGAATACTCTGTATATAACAGAGTGACGTTGTTCTTCAACGTTCTCCACGAATCATCACCCAGATCTTAATCAGGTAGGTTTTCTCAAGATCGTAGCCCAAACTAGCTTAAGATCTTAATAATATCATCGGTCGTGCATGCATATAGTTTTATTGTGGTTTCAGATGTTTTCTATGTAATTTAAAAAAGAAACGCCCTTGACAAGGGCGCTAATTTAAAGAAGCGACCTACGCTAGGGCGCTAATTATTATTTTGACGCCCTGCCCAGAAGTCGTCAATTGCATGTAATTAATAAATACCCACGTTTAAAATTTAATATCTATAAATCTAATATATTGCATGAGTATACCTGTGAAATCCTGCTATTTTTCCTGTCATGATCATGTACCCTTTTTCCTGAAATATTATTGACTGAAAATTGGTAAATTCTTGAATTCACGACCTTGTCTTGGTCGTCTCCTACTGAATTGACGCCCCACACTAGGGCGCTAATTAAAACGTAACGCCCCTGTCCAGGGCGCGTTTTTGTTAAAATTCCAGAATATTAATTTTCTGCAGAATAGAAATATTGAAGGGACGACTGATACAAGTCGTCAAATTTGTAAATAAACGCCCCTATAGAAGGCGTTAATTTGATAAGTAATGACTTAGATTAAGTTGCTATTTTCCTGTGACACTATTTTACACTGTTACTGTTAACCGAGGGTTTCATATGTATATATATATATATATATATCTATATACATATCTATATATATCGGCACTATATTCCAGTCCGTGAATATAGTCCCACGTTTCATGATATTTTAACGTTACCCCCTTAACTCTCATTGACATACAAGCTCTCCATTGGACACTCCGTTCCTTTGGACTAGCGAGTTAGTCATAGAGACCTCCGTAAGACTCCTCGAGCCTTGGATTCCCTCAAGGCCGACTGAGCTGGTTGTACCATAAAAACCCATTACACAATCTTTGCCATGTCACTCTATAGAAACATGGTATACCGACCCTCATGTCATGCCATGTGTATGATATGAGAATTATCTTAATGAACGGGGTAAAGCATGACGTTGTTATGATCTTATAAACCCCAATTCTATAACAATGTTGTTATGTTGTTCTTGTAAACCCCAATTCTATAATAACATTGTTATGATGTTCTTGTAGACCCCAATTCTATATTAAACTTGATGTTCTTGTGGACCTCAATTCTATAAAAAGAATGTCCATACTTGTTTGTCATGGTACCCAAGTTAGGGAACCAATTCCCCCTAGTTTTATCGATAATCGTGATTGTACCGTTATTATCGCCTAACTATGTCAAGTGTCATATTTTTGGACTTTATTCTATCAAAGTCTATCCTACGTGTCTACAAGCTTTATCCTTGAAATTCCATATTGGCTATATACAAAAGTGGATGTTAAAATACATGGTTAATGCCTGCGCATATAGGGCCCGATCTGGTCACCCGAAAGTACTTGTGCCCATGGGAGTTGATTGATCACGGTATTGGCATTATACCGAAGTGCATGACTAGCTTGATTGAACATTCCACAAATCTTGTACTTGTACTTGACTTGATATTACATGACTTGCGTGACCCGAAAAAAAGGGTAATTGCATACTTGCGTGCTTGAACCATGATAGCCAAATTCCAACATAACATGATGAGTCTACTTGCTTGAATATCTTGATATCTTTTGATATAAGTTCTTGAAAGTTCATCGCTATCTTATTGTTATACACTCTCTCTATCTTGTCGTTTTGCGAGCATGCATAGCTATAGTGCATTCATGAAAGATGTAATTACTTAAACCCATTGCTAGTTCTTGAGATATAATTTCCTACTGAGCGTTCGCTCACTCAGTGTTTCCATACTTTTCAGGTAAGTCCGACGATGAGGGAACTCAATCTGAAGGGGATGGTCAAGAGTGAAAGAGTTAGAGCTACTCAAGTGTCATCCTGTCTTTTCTATATTTTTCTTGAGTCAAGCGTTGTATTTTTATTTTATTGAGTCTAGTATTTGCAAGGGTTTGTAATAGACATATTCTTATTAAAGGAATTAATGGATTGGGTTATCTTTATATTTGCGCACTCTGTCTTTGTGTCGAATACACTACTACTCTGATTGACATGATTGATATAAACTTATCGCGCATCTCCGGGTACCTTCCGCGCTCGGGGCGTGACAACCAGGGCAGAGGCGGAGGCGTCGCATCTCGTGAAAGGTACCGTTGTGATTTTGGGTTGTGCGGCTCGAGTTTTGTTTGATTCTGGCGCATTGCATTTATTTATTTCGGAGGATTTCGTGCTGAGTATTGAGGAGCGGTGACCCAGTTGTCCTGTGATTTGGCAGTGGAGTTGCCTACAGGTGATTTTATGGTCACTCCATATTGTTTCGAGGAGGTTCCTATGTGGGTGGAAGGGTGGAGTTTGCCGGCCAGGCTTTATGCATTGCCACTTCAGGACTTTGATGTGATTTTGGGCATGGACTGGCTCGAGGCCCATCATGCCTTTGTGGATTGTGGCTCGAAGAAGGTTTATTTTCGACGGCTTCGTGGACCTACCTTCTATTTTCAAGGTATCAAGTCTTCTTCTTCCTGCTTTCTTATTTCAGTTCTTAGGGCTCGTCAATTGCTTGATGCCAGTTGTCAGGGTTTCCTCTCTTCTGTGGTCGCGATAGGCCAGTCGGAACCGGATGTGGATGACATCCCGGTGGTGTGCGAGTTTCTCTATATTTTTTCTGAGGATTTGCCTGGATTACCTCCGCAGCGGGAGATCAATTTTGTTATCGAGATCATGCCTGGTACGGGGCCTTTGTCGAAAGCTCCATATCCCATGGCTCCCGCTGAAATGAGGGCGCAGTTGCAGGAGTTACTCGCCAAGGGGTACATTCGTCCTAGCTTTTCCCCTTGGGGTGCACCAGTATTGTTTGTGAAGAAGAAGGATGGTAGTCTGAGATTGTCCATTGACTATCGGCAGCTGAACGAGGTGACCGTTAAGAACAAGTATTCGTTGCCACGGATCGATGATTTGTTTGACCAGCTTCAGTTTGCTCGCGGATTGATTTGCGGTCTGGTTATTATCAGTTACGAATTCGAGAGTCTGATGTGGAGAAGACTGCGTTCAACTTGAGATATGGGCATTATGAGTTTCTGGTGATGCCGTTTGGGCTCACCAATGCCCCTGTAGCGTTCATGGATTTGATGCAGAGGGTGTTTCATCCTTACCTAGACCAGTTTATGGTCGTGTTTGTGGATGACATCCTTGTTTATTCGCAGTCTATAGAGCAGGATGTGTATCATCTGAGGGTTGTGTTGCAGACTTTGCGAGATTACCAGTTGTATGCTAAGCTCAGCAAGTGTGAGTTTTGGTTTCATGAGGTGCACTTTTTGGGGCACGTCATTTCTGGTGATGGTATTTCCGTGGATCCAGCCAAGGTCGAGGCAGTGATGTAGTGGCCGAGGCCAAGGTCCGTGACGGAGATTCGGAGTTTATTGGGGCTTACAGGTTATTACAGGAGATTCATTCAGGATTTCGCTCGTATTGTGGCCCCGATGACCAGGCTTATGCGGAATGATGTGTCATTTGTCGGGACTGGTGAGTGTGACCAGAGCTTTATGGAGCTAAAGAGGTTGCTCACATCGGCACCGGTATTGGTGTTGCCTTCAGGATCAGGAGGTTTCGTATTATGTATAGATGCTTCCGGGGTCGGGTTGGGCACTGTGCTGATGCAGCACGGTAGAGTGGTGGCTTATGTATCTCGGCAGTTGAAGCCACATGAGGAGAACTACCCTACCCATGACCTTGAGTTGGCGGTTGTGATCGTTGCGTTGAAGATCTGGAGGCATTATCTGTACAACGAGAAGTTTGAGGTGTTTACTGACCATCAGAGTTTGAGGTATGTGTTCACTCAGAAGGGCCTCAACCTCAGGCAGAGACGATCGATGGAGTATATGAATGATTATGACTTCACCCTGTCTTATCAGCCGGGCAGGATGAATGTCATTGTCGATGCCCTGAGCAGGAAGGTTGTGGTCAGCGCCATGATGATGAGGAAGTGGAGGGTCTTGGAACAGGTTCCATATAACATCTTAGATCCTTATTGGATCTTGTCGGATCTTTATTAGGTCTTTTGGATCCTTTTTGGAGAGTTTCGGATCACTTTTGTAGCTCCCGAGTTGAGTTTTACGATCCGTGTGGGTTTTTCTCTCGTACTAGTTATGGAACCCTACGGTGAGTTTATTTCTCAATTCATCGACTCGTGGACGTTACAGCTGCGATGCACTCTTCGTGAGGATCGTTTCGGCTATTTTTGCATATTTTTCTAAATTAGTGGATTTTCGGCTCAAATATTGGATTTTCAGAAATTAGGAAAATTTACTAATTTCTTTCTATAAATTCAACTCCACTATCTCTCCTGCTCATTTTCAACCTCACGTTCTCTCACTCCGTTCTCTCCCGTCTCTCGACCGTTCGACGCGGGGCGCGCGACCATGGAGAGCTGGCCGAGGCGTGGACGTGCTGAGGTGATCGGTTTGCGGGTTAGAGCAGCGGTGTGAGCGTGGCGGGCGTGATCCCTCGGTGGATTCTGAGAAGGCATCTTTCGTGTTCCTGGCAGTTTTTGACGTGGTTTAGTCACCTCGGCGCATGGTTTCTTCGGTGGAGGTAGGAAGACGGATCACCACTTCCTCCTGCACGTTTTCCCTGTCATTGCACGTCGTTTGGTGCGGAAACGGCCGAGTTTAGGCTCGTTTAGCCTAAACAGTGGTTTCGTGGGTTTCGTAGGGTTCATCGAAAAACGGCGATGGTTTTTAGATCAGTTACTGTCAATGCACTCCCTGGCACGTTAGCGTTCCATAGTCACTGATTTTGTCTAGATTGGTGGTACCGTTTGACCGGTAGGGCTCTGGGAAGTATGGAAACCCTTTTTAGGTGATTTCGTTAGAATCACACGTTTCTTACGATTCGTGCCTCGTTTTGACTCTGGTCGGAGTCTATGTGATTGTCAGTGGGTCCATGGCTGTATCCCCTTCGTCTCGGAACGAACGCGGTGTGGAAAGGCCTCCGTCGGGCCGATCCCACGATTTGCTCGTCGTGACGCTTGAACGGTCGAACCAGAGACCGTTCATGGTATGAGCGGCTAGCTTTGGACCTTTCATCCTGTCCCGGGTTGAGGTTGAGTGGTCGTTTGATAGACCCGGATTATGCGTTCAGTTTCCCGAACCCAATGCTCGGCATCGTCCGGATCGGTCGATCCCATAAACTTCGGGGGATTCATGTTCTTAAAGGCTTGGTGTAAGCTTCCAGCTCGTGGAGTACCACCTTGTGCTACCTGTTGTAGCACTTGAGTCATCCCTTGGAGGGTACGCTGCATGTTGCGCCATTGAGCACATTCGGCAGCCATTATCCTACAATTATAATAGCTACATTAGTATTATATCACTGTGATCTTATTAAAAGACTCATTGACTCTTACCCCTTGGTTCTACCCAATCTCACTTGGTTAAACGTTCAACTTATCCTTGGACTTGGGTTTTTTTCCTAGGAATTGAATACCTTAGGCTCTGATACCACAAACACTGTCACGCCCCGAGCGCGGAAGATACCCGGAGACGCGTGACGAGTTTATATCAATCATGTCAATCAGAGTGGTCGTGTATTCGACACAAAGACAGAGATGCGCAAAATAACAAGACAACCCAATCCTTTATTTCATAATGGATAGACTATTACAAATCCAATACTCTATTTAATAAAAAGGAAAAGAATACATATTTGACTCAAGAAACTATAGAAAAGATTAGATGACACTTGAGCAGCTCTATCACTTTCACTCTTGACCATTCCCATCCGATTGACTTCCATCGTCGTCAGACTTACCTGAAAAGTAAAAAGGGACAAACGGAATGAGCGAACGCTCAGTAGGAAATTATATCTCAAGTACTGGCAAGGGGTGTAAGTAATTACATCTTTCATGAATGCAATAAAGCTATGCATGCTCGCATAAAACGACAAGATAGAGAGAATGTAATATCAAGGAAATAAGATCAACTTAATCATGAACTTTCAACAAGATAACAAGTTTATTCAAGATATTTAAGCAAGTACGTTTAACAAGTCATGTCAAGAACTTTGGCTATCATGTATCAAGCAAGTAAATTACCCTTTTTCGGGCCACGCAATTCATGTCAAGTCAAGTACGATTCAAGTACAAGATGTGTGTGGAATGTCCAATCAAGCAAGTCAAGTACTCGGTATAATGCCAGATACCTTATCATTTTAACTCCCATGGGCACAAGTACTTTCGGGTGCTCCTCCCAGGACCAGATCGGGCCCTATATGCGCAGACATTTATCATGTGTTTTGACATCCACTCTTGTTTATAGCCAACGTAGAATTTCAATAATCAAGCTTGTAGACACGTATGACAACTTTGATAGAATAGAGTCCAAAATATGACATAGGACATAGAATGGCGATAATAACGGTATAATCACTATATCGATAAAAATCTAGGTAGAATATGGTTCCCTTAACTTGGGTACCATGACAAATCAGTATGGACATTCTTTATATAGAATTGAGGTCCACATGAACAGTATATCAAAGGTAAGATACCCTCATTCCTATCATAGAATTGAGGTTTTTACAAGAACGACATGATATGGCATGATATCATCATCCCATTAAGAATTTCTTATGATATACTCTTTGTATAATCCTAAGGGCCGGTATCCCATGTTTCTTTAGAGTGACATGGCATCAATGGTGTAATGGGTTTTTAGGGTACAACCAGCTCAGTCGACCTTGAGGGAATCCAAGGTACGAGGAGTCTTACAGAGGTCTCTATGACTAACTCGCTAGTCCAAAGGAACGGAATGTCCAATGGAGAGCTTGTACGTCAATGAGAGTTGAGTGTGATCGATAAAACAACGTGAAAAGTGGGACTATACTCACGGAGTGGAGAATTGTAGCAACCCTAATAAATGAATAATTGAAATGAATTAAAACATATATATTACAGAAGTAATATATATAAAAGGAATAGGGTTAATTGGATGAAATAAAATAAATTAAAAATAACGCCTCTTATTAAGGCGCTAATTTATAAAGAAACGCCTCTATCCATGGCGTGAATAAAGAAAGGACGCCCACACCTACGGTCGTCAGTTCTCACGCGACCAAATGGGTAAGTAAAAGAAACGCCCCTATCTTGGGCGTGTTTTAAAACACGAAACGCCCTTTTTCAAGGCACTTTTTAAGAAACGCCCTTATGTAAGGCGTTAATTAAAGAATACACGCCCTGACCAAAGTCGTTAATTCCATTCGGAACCGTTCGAACCCAGAACTTATCTAGGGTAAGTGATAACTATGAGGAAGAGTTCGAATGTGGTAATAACTCAATCTTGGAAATATTACTTCCAATCAAACACTACTTTTGTTAGAACTCCAAAATCCTATAAATAGTCTTGATCGACCAAACCCTAAACCTATTTGATCGTTCTGCTGCTGCAAGGTAAGTGAAGAACGTATGTTCTTCTTATTTTCTTTTGCCCTCTGTTTCGACTGCATGAAGAACTGATAATTCTTCATTGTCTTTTCTTTGTAGGAGGCTCCACAGCCACTGCCGAAGAACAAGGTAATGTTCTTCAAACCGTTTTCCTAAACTTCGGTTATATCTTCATACTCCCTCCTTTCTTCCCCTACAGGTTGATTGAAGATCATCGTCGCCATCATCTTCATCAACTGAATTTTTCTTCTTCCTGTCCGATCTGCATACGGCTGCTATTAGAAGCTTCAGTGTGTTCTTATCAAGTCATTCACGTGTTCCATCTCCAGATATCAATTAAGGTAGGATTTTCTCAAGTTATTGTAGCCCAAATAAGAATTAATGCAAGATATCTATACATAAGCATGGCATGCATACTGTTTATAAGGTTTTTATTACGTTCTCTGCAATATTTTGAAAGAAACGCCCTTGATCAGGGCGCTAATTTAAAATACACGACCATGCAGTGGTCGTCAATTTAATATTTGACGCCATGTACGCAGGCGTTAATTTCATAAGACTCACCTGAAAATTGATAATTGATCCTGTTTAAAATTCAATAAATTATGAAATATAGATTCTAATATCTTGCATACCCCTACCTGTGAATTCCTGTTATACTGCAACGACATGTCTCATGTCCCTTGAAATTTTATTTCCTGTAATATTGTAAAATTCTTGAAATTCACGACTTGGACAAAGTCGTTTTCCATATTTTAACGCCCCAGAACAAGGCGTGAATCTGAAAAGTAACGCCCCTTCCTAGGGCGTGTATCTGTTAAAATCCTGAAATTTACATATTCTGTAAAATGGAATTAGAAAGTAACGCCCCTTCCAAGGGCGCGTTTTTGATCTCAACTTTGAATAAACGCCCCCAGGCAAGGCGTGTTTTTGATAAATTAATGAAATAATGAAAATTCTGTAAATTGGCAATATATGTAAACGCCCTCATGTTAGGCGTTAATTATTCAATACACGACTTTACTCAAGTCGTTATTTTACTGTAACCTGATTTCGTCTTGATTCTATTACCGATGGTTTCATATTATACATATATATATATATATATATATATATATATATATATATATATATATATATATATATATATATATATATATCGGCACTATTCTCCATTCCGTGAGTATAGTCCCACTTTTTACGTTGATTTATCGATCACACTCAACTCTCATTGACATACAAGCTCTCCATTGGACATTCCGTTCCTTTGGACTAGCGAGTTAGTCATAGAGACCTCCGTAAGACTCCTCGTAGCCTTGGATTCCCTCAAGGCCGACTGAGCTGGTTGTACCCTAAAAACCCATTACACGATCCTTGCCATGTCAATCTAAAGAAACATGGTATACCGGCCCTTATGATTATACAAAGAGTATATCATAAGAAATTCTTAATGGGATGATGATATCATGCCATATCATGTCGTTCTTGTAAACCCCAATTCTATGATAAGAATGAGGGTATCTTGCTTGATCTTATGTTCATGTGGACCTCAATTCTATATAAAGAATGTCCATATCGATTTATCATGGTACCTAAGTTAAGGGAACCATATTCTACCTAGTTTTATCGAACTCGTGATTATACCGTTATTATCGCCATTCTACGGCCTTTGTCATATTTTTGGACTCTATTCTATCAATGTTGTCATACGTATCTACAAGCTTGATTATTGAAATTCTATATTGGCTATATAAACAAGAGTGGATGTCAAAACACATGATAAATGCCTGCGCATATAGGGCCCGATCTGGTCCTGGGAGGAGCACCCGAAAGTACTTGTGCCCATGGGAGTTAAAATGATAAGGTATCTGGCATTATACCGAGTACTTGACTTGCTTGATTGGACATTCCACACACATCTTGTACTTGACTCGTACTTGACATGAAATGAAATGCGTGGCCCGAAAAAGGGTAATTTACTTGCTTGCTTGATACATGATAGCCAAAGTTCTTGACATGATTTGTTAAATGTACTTGCTTGAATATCTCGAATAAACTTGTTATCTTGTTGAAAGTTCATGATAAGTTCATCTTATTTCCTTGATACTACATTCTATCTATCCTGTCGTGTTATGCGAGCATGCATAGCTTTATTGCATTCATAAAAATGTAATTACTTAAACCCCTCGCTAGTACTTGAGATATAATTTCCTACTGAGCGTTCGCTCATTCCGTTTGTCCCTTTGTACTTTTCAGGTAAGTCCGACGACGATGGAAGTCAATCGGATGGGAATGGTCAAGAGTGAAAGTGATAGAGCTTCTACAAGTGTCGTCTAGTTGGTTCTATAGTTTTCTCGAGTCAACTATGTACTTTTCTTTTTGTTAAACAGAGTATTGGATTTGTAATAGTCTATCCATTATGAAATAAGGATTGGGTTATCTTGCTATTTTGCGCATCTCTGTCTTCGTGTCGAATACACGACCACTCTGATTGACATGATTGATATAGACACGTCACGCATCTCCGGGTATCTTCCGCGCTCGGGGCGTGACAGTCTTTGTGGTATCAGAGCCTAAGGTATTCAATTCCTAGGAAACCCAAGTCCAAGGATAGGTTTCAAAACCTTTAACCAAGTGAGAGTGGGTAGAACCAAGGGTTAAATGATCAATGAGTCCTTTATAAGATCATAGTGATATAATACTAACATAGCTATTGTAATTGTAGGATAATGGCTGCCGAACGTGCTCAATGGCGCAACATGCAGCGTACCCTTCAAGGGATGACCCAAGTGCTACAACAGGTAGCACAAGGTGGTGCTCCACGAGCTGGAAGCTTACACCAAGCATTCAAGAATATGAATCCCCCGAAGTTCATGGGATCGACCGATCCAGACGATGCCGAGCATTGGGTTCGGGAGATTGAACGTATATTCCGTGTTATGCAATGCACGGATCAGGACAAAGTCTTATTAGCTACTTTCCAGTTAGAAAAGGATGCTAGATGCTGGTGGGAGTCGATTGAAGCTACTATTGACCCAACTCAAGTTACATGGGGTGAATTCGTTGAATATTTCAACGCCAAATATTTCTCTGATAGGGTCCAGGAAAAGAAGGCCGCCGAATTTGCCGCATTAAAGCAAAGATCTTTATCGGTGGCTGATTATGAAGCACAGTTCTCTAGACTGTCTAGATATGCTAAGCATTTAATTAGCACGGAAAAGATGAAAGCCCGTAGATTTCTTAATGGGCTTAGGCCCCACTACATTACTCAACTGGCGCCTATGGATATTCAAGTTTATACTGAAATAGTGCGCCGAGCTCAGTTGCTTGAAGATGCCACGGAACTATCTGATAGGATCCGTGGGAAAGACAAAAAGGAGCAAGTCACAAGTTCGGGTTCTTTTAAACCCAACTTTAAGAAGAGGCCCAATAATGGAGGTTCTTCCTCTCAAGATCAGAAGTTCAAGAAATCCAAGCCTTTCTCTATCACCACTACACCTTCAAACGTAGTATGCAAGCATTGTGACAAGGCTGGTCACAAAACAGAAGAATGCTGGAGGAAATTAGGAGCATGTCTCCGTTGTGGGAGTCGTGAACATCGGATTCCCGATTGTCCATTAATGAATGACCAAGACGGTGAGGGTAAACGCCCAGTGACAAGGAACGCGCGTCTTCATGCAATCCAAGAGACCGAACCAGAAGAAGAAGGCGGATTGGTGGAAGGTACATTAAAAATTTGTTCCAAATATGCACATGTCTTATTTGATACGGGTGCATCGCATTCCATTATTTCCAAGAAGTTTGCTGACCCATTACCTCTAGAACCAGAATGGATGAAGTTAGTATTGTCTACTCCTCTCGGAAACGAGACGGATATCACACATCATTACCAAAACTGTGAGGTATTGGTTCGAGGAAAGAATTTTCCTATTGATCTTATCTGCTTAGATCTAAAAGAGTATGATGTTATACTAGGAGCAGATTGGTTATCCAAATACCAGGCAACGGTTGATTGCCGTGATAGCAAGATTGTTTTCAAGGAATTTCCGGAACTGACTTATACTAGTCCTAAGAGTCGAAGCAAATCCCCTCTTATTTCGGCTCTTCGAGCAAGCAAGCTCGTCAAGAAAGGATGTGTATCCTTCCTTGCTTTTGTCACTATTAAAGAAGCTAAAGAAACCAAGATAGAGGACATTCAGGTAGTGCGAGAATTTCCAGACGTATTTCCGGAAGAATTGCCGGGATTACCCCCGCAAAGAGATGTGGCCTTTACCATCGACTTAGCCCCTGGTGCTGGTCCTGTTTCAAAGGCACCCTATAGAATGTCCCCTGCAGAACTAAAAGAATTGAAGAAGCAATTGATGGAATTGATTCAAAAAGGGTTCATTAGACCAAGTACTTCCCCGTGGGGAGCCCCAGTCCTATTTGTAAGGAAGAAGGATGGATCCATGAGATTGTGTATCGACTATCGACAGTTGAATCATCTTACTATCAAGAACAAGTATCCACTGCCGAGAATCGATGAATTATTTGATCAGATTTCTGGATCCAAACATTTCTCCAAGATTGATCTCAGGTCTGGTTATCATCAATTGAGGATTAAAGACGAAGATATTCATAAAACTGCGTTCAGAAGCAGGTATGGCCACTATGAATTTGTTGTTATGCCTTTTGGACTAACAAATGCCCCTGCTGCCTTTATGCAGTTGATGAATAGCATATTCAGGCCTTATCTAGATCAATTTGTGGTGGTTTTCATTGATGATATATTGATATATTCCAAGACTAAGGAAGAACATGAAGAGCATTTGAGGATTTCATTACAAATCTTGAGGACAAATCAATTATATGCTAAGCTCAGCAAATGCGAATTCTGGCTTGAAGAAGTGGCTTTTCTCGGACATGTGATATCCAAGGATGGATTATCTGTAGATCCGTCAAAGGTTGAAGCAGTTAGGAAATGGGAAAGACCAACCAATGCTAGCGAGATCAGAAGTTTCTTAGGCCTTGCAGGCTATTACAGGCGATTCATCAAAGACTTCTCAAAAATCGCCGTGCCACTTACAAGGTTAACTCGTAAGGAGATCCGATATGAATGGAGTAAGGAATGTGAAAGAAGTTTCCAAACTCTCAAAGATCATCTCACTACAGCTCCAGTGTTAGCTCTACCAACAGAAGGAGAGAAATTCGAGGTCTACACTGATGCTTCTGGCATTGGCCTCGGATGTGTCCTAATGCAACAAGGAAAGGTCATAGCATACTCTTCACGTCAGCTGAAGAAGCATGAGGAGAATTACCCCGTCCATGACTTAGAACTGGCCGCGGTAGTATTTGCCCTAAAGATATGGAGACACTACTTATATGGAGCACAGTTTACTGTATACTCCGATCACAAAAGTCTCAAATATCTATTTTCACAAAAGGAGCTAAACATGAGACAAAGACGCTGGCTAGAATATCTCAAGGACTTCGACTTCAATATACAATACCATCCCGGAAAGGGTAATTATGTTGCTGACGCCCTTAGTCGAAAGCCGAGAGCAATGATAGCAAATTGTATGATGCAAGAATGGAGGTTACTTGAACAATTCTCCGAGCTCAATATAAGCTTGGACACGGAATCCAAATTTGTCACACTATCTCATGTAAGCATACAGTCAGATTTGTTATCTGAGATACAAACACTTCAGGATGATGATCCTATATTAGTAGAAATCAAAGGCAGATTAGAAGGACAATCTGATTTTCAACTAACTTCTGATGGAAGATTATCGTTCAAAGATAGAACTTGTATACCCGATTGTCCGGAATTAAAGAAGAAGATCTTAGATGAAGCTCACAGATCAAGATACACTATTCATCCTGGATCAACTAAAATGTACCAAGATGTAAAGAGGAACTTTTGGTGGCCCAATATGAAAAGAGAAATAGCGGACTATGTATCACGCTGTCTCACATGCCAACAGGTCAAGGCGGAACACCAAAAGCCTGCGGGAAAACTACATCCTCTAGATATTCCTAAGTGGAAATGGGAGGATATTGGTATGGACTTCATCATGGGTTTGTCTAAATCTAAAGGAGGACATGATGGAATCTGGGTTATCATTGACCGATTAACTAAATCGGCACATTTCTTGCCAATAAAGAGCCGATGGTCAATTGATGTGCTAGCTGCACTGTACATCAAGGAAATAGTCAGGATACATGGAATTCCTGTCTCAATCGTGTCTGACAGAGATCCCCGTTTTACTTCTCATTTTTGGAAGGGATTACAACATTCGTTGGGAACAAGGCTCAACTTTAGTACTGCTTTTCACCCACAAACGGATGGTCAGACCGAGCGAACTAATCAAGTTGTTGAAGATATGCTGAGAGCATGCATTATTGACTTTGGAGGAAGCTGGCATGACCACTTACCTTTAGTTGAATTTGCATATAATAATAGCTACCAAGCTAGTATCCAAATGGCACCTTTCGAAGCCTTATACGGAAGGAGTTGCCGATCTCCCATATGTTGGAACGAAGTTGGAGAGAAACAACTATTAGGTCCAGACATGGTAAGGGATACAACTGAGAAGATACAGGTAATCAGAGAAAGATTACAAGTTGCTCAGACAAGGCAAAAGGCTTATGCTGATACCAGGAGAAGAGATCTTGAATTCCAGGTTGGAGATCATGTATTTCTTAAAATATCCCCTGGACGTGGCATACGAAGATTTGGTGTTAAGGGCAAGCTTACGCCAAGATTCATCGGACCATTTGAGGTACTCGAAAGAGTTGGCGAGGTTGCTTATCGCATCGCGTTGCCTCCTCAGTTGTCCGAGGTACACAATGTATTTCACATATCTATGTTGAAGAAGTATGTGCACGATCCGTCACATATTATTGAGCATGGAGATCTGGTGATCCAGAAAGATCTCACATATGAACAGAGCCTTTAAGATATTAGATCGAGAAATACGAGCTCTAAGGAATAAGGTTATTCCCATGCTTAAGGTGCAATGGAATAAGAATCCTGAACACGAAGCGACATGGGAGACCGAGGAATCTATGAAGAAACGATTTCCCGAGTTATTCTAAGAGGTATATGTCCTACACTCTCCACGTGTATAATTATATATATATTGAATTTGGGGACCAAATTCTTTTTAAGTGGGGGAGGGTGTAGCAACCCTAATAAATGAATAATTGAAATGAATTAAAACATATATATTACAGAAGTAATATATATAAAAGGAATAGGGTTAATTGGACGAAATAAAACAAATTAAAAATAACGCCTCTTATTAAGGCGTTAATTTATAAAGAAACGCCTCTATCCATGGCGTGAATAAAGAAAGGACGCCCACACCTACGGTCGTCAGTTCTCACGCGACCAAATGGGTAAGTAAAAGAAACGCCCCTATCTTGGGCGTGTTTTAAAACACGAAACGCCCTTTTTCAAGGCGTTTTTTAAGAAACGCCCTTATGCAAGGCGTTAATTAAAGAATACACGTCCTGACCAAAGTCGTTAATTCCATTCGGAACCGTTCGAACTAGAACTTATCCAGGGTAAGTGATAACTATGAGGAAGAGTTCGAATGTGGTAATAACTCAATCTTGGAAATATTACTTCCAATCAAACACTACTTTTGTTAGAACTCCAAAATCCTATAAATAGTCTTGATCGACCAAACCCTAAACCTATTTGATCGTTCTGCTGCTGCAAGGTAAGTGAAGAACGTATGTTCTTCTTATTTTCTTTTGCCCTCTGTTTCGACTGCATGAAGAACTGATAATTCTTCATTGTCTTTTCTTTGTAGGAGGCTCCACAGCCACTGCCGAAGAACAAGGTAATGTTCTTCAAACCGTTTTCCTAAACTTCGGTTATATCTTCATACTCCCTCCTTTCTTCCCCTACAGGTTGATTGAAGATCATCGTCGCCATCATCTTCATCAACTGAATTTTTCTTCTTCCTGTCCGATCTGCATACGGCTGCTATTAGAAGCTTCAGTGTGTTCTTATCAAGTCATTCACGTGTTCCATCTCCAGATATCAATTAAGGTAGGATTTTCTCAAGTTATTGTAGCCCAAATAAGAATTAATGCAAGATATCTATACATAAGCATGGCATGCATACTGTTTATAAGGTTTTTATTACGTTCTCTGCAATATTTTGAAAGAAACGCCCTTGATCAGGGCGCTAATTTAAAATACACGACCATGCAGTGGTCGTCAATTTAATATTTGACGCCATGTACGCAGGCGTTAATTTCATAAGACTCACCTGAAAATTGATAATTGATCCTGTTTAAAATTCAATAAATTATGAAATATAGATTCTAATATCTTGCATACCCCTACCTGTGAATTCCTGTTATACTGCAACGACATGTCTCATGTCCCTTGAAATTTTATTTCCTGTAATATTGTAAAATTCTTGAAATTCACGACTTGGACAAAGTCGTTTTCCATATTTTAACGCCCCAGAACAAGGCGTGAATCTGAAAAGTAACGCCCCTTCCTAGGGCGTGTATCTGTTAAAATCCTGAAATTTACATATTCTGTAAAATGGAATTAGAAAGTAACGCCCCTTCCAAGGGCGCGTTTTTGATCTCAACTTTGAATAAACGCCCCCAGGCAAGGCGTGTTTTTGATAAATTAATGAAATAATGAAAATTCTGCAAATTGGCAATATATGTAAACGCCCTCATGTTAGGCGTTAATTATTCAATACACGACTTTACTCAAGTCGTTATTTTACTGTAACCTGATTTCGTCTTGATTCTATTACCGATGGTTTCATATTATACATACATATATATATATATATATATATATATATATATATATATATATATATATATATATATATCGGCACTATTCTCCATTCCGTGAGTATAGTCCCACTTTTTACGTTGATTTATCGATCACACTCAACTCTCATTGACATACAAGCTCTCCATTGGACATTCCGTTCCTTTGGACTAGCGAGTTAGTCATAGAGACCTCCGTAAGACTCCTCGTAGCCTTGGATTCCCTCAAGGCCGACTGAGCTGGTTGTACCCTAAAAACCCATTACACGATCCTTGCCATGTCAATCTAAAGAAACATGGTATACCGGCCCTTATGATTATACAAAGAGTATATCATAAGAAATTCTTAATGGGATGATGATATCATGCCATATCATGTCGTTCTTGTAAACCCCAATTCTATGATAAGAATGAGGGTATCTTGCTTGATCTTATGTTCATGTGGACCTCAATTCTATATAAAGAATGTCCATATCGATTTATCATGGTACCTAAGTTAAGGGAACCATATTCTACCTAGTTTTATCGAACTCGTGATTATACCGTTATTATCGCCATTCTACGGCCTTTGTCATATTTTTGGACTCTATTCTATCAATGTTGTCATACGTATCTACAAGCTTGATTATTGAAATTCTATATTGGCTATATAAACAAGAGTGGATGTCAAAACACATGATAAATGCCTGCGCATATAGGGCCCGATCTGGTCCTGGGAGGAGCACCCGAAAGTACTTGTGCCCATGGGAGTTAAAATGATAAGGTATCTGGCATTATACCGAGTACTTGACTTGCTTGATTGGACATTCCACACACATCTTGTACTTGACTCGTACTTGACATGAAATGAAATGCGTGGCCCGAAAAAGGGTAATTTACTTGCTTGCTTGATACATGATAGCCAAAGTTCTTGACATGATTTGTTAAATGTACTTGCTTGAATATCTCGAATAAACTTGTTATCTTGTTGAAAGTTCATGATAAGTTCATCTTATTTCCTTGATACTACATTCTATCTATCCTGTCGTGTTATGCGAGCATGCATAGCTTTATTGCATTCATAAAAATGTAATTACTTAAACCCCTCGCTAGTACTTGAGATATAATTTCCTACTGAGCGTTCGCTCATTCCGTTTGTCCCTTTGTACTTTTCAGGTAAGTCCGACGACGATGGAAGTCAATCGGATGGGAATGGTCAAGAGTGAAAGTGATAGAGCTTCTACAAGTGTCGTCTAGTTGGTTCTATAGTTTTCTCGAGTCAACTATGTACTTTTCTTTTTGTTAAACAGAGTATTGGATTTGTAATAGTCTATCCATTATGAAATAAGGATTGGGTTATCTTGCTATTTTGCGCATCTCTGTCTTCGTGTCGAATACACGACCACTCTGATTGACATGATTGATATAGACACGTCATGCATCTCCGGGTATCTTCCGCGCTCGGGGCGTGACAAGAATAGTGCCGATATATACGTATATGTATAATATGAAACCATCGGTTAACAGAATCAGGATAAAAATCAGTTTACATAAAATAATGACTTAGGTCAAGTAGTTTCTCAAGTAATTAACGCCTAACATAAGGGCGTTTACACGTGTTTCCATTTTGCAGAATTTTCATTAATTCAGTAATTTATCTAAAACGCGCCTTGGTCAGGGTCGTTTCTTCAAGATCTGACGACTACACCAGAAGGCGTCTTATTGTTTACATATTTGACAGAATATAATTAATTTTCAAGAATTATCAAAACGCGCCCTGGGCAGGGGCGTTACTATTTAATTCTATTTTTTAGAATATATAAATTTCAGGATTTTAACCGATACACGCCCTAGGAAGGGGCGTTATCTTTCAGATTCACACCCTATGAGGGGGCGCTAATATGTGGAAAATAACTTTGTCCAAGTCGTTAATTCAAGTTCCTTCAGAAACTTTAAGGACAGTAATAATTTCAGGATAACAGAGGAACGAATGTAATATCATGACAGTAAAGTTAGCAGGTTGAAGACATAGGATCATGCATATATTTATAATCATGATTTCTTAGATAATCAGTTCTTAAGATGGGTGATTAACGGTTTAAAGAAATTAACGCCTGAGTACGGGGCGTTAAACATGAAATTTACGACCTGGGAAGGGTCGTTTCATGTGAATTAGCGCCCTTGACAGGGGCGTCTCTTTCAAAATATTGCAGAAAACACATGGAAACTATAATAACCGTATGCATGACATGCTTGTATATATATATCTTGCATTAATTTCATTTGGGCTACAGTAACTTGAGAAAACCTACCTGAAGACTTGAAGATTGATATGAAAAGGGGGACGTTGTTGCTTCACAGCAACAATAACCACAGTAGGAGGAAGAGAAGGCTTTGGTGAAGAACCTTTGTTCTTCGGTTCTGTAACTCCTACAAGAACAGAAGAAGAAACATTAGTATTTCTTCATACTACCTGTCCGAAAGTAAAAAGGGAAAAAGAACAATACCTTTGTTCTTCGCGTACGCCGCCTTCTTAACCTATAATAGAAGAAGATGAAGAACTGTTAGTTCTTCATGTAACAGACGTAGAGAAAATCAGAGGAACTATTCCTCTCTCACGTACCTTGCAGATTCCGAACGCCAAATAGCGTTGAAGGGTTCGAGCAGTAAATTATTTATAGGGATTTAGGGGGTCCTATTAGGGTTAGAGTCCTAGTGGAAGTAATGCTTCCAATATAGAGTCCTTGCCCTATTTAAATACTTACTAGATTAACATAATCCTTCCCGGGATAAGCTCCCGTGTCGAACGGAACTCGAATGGAATTAACGACTTTGGTCAGGGCGTCGATTCTTGAATTGACGACCTGGTTCAGGTCGTTTCTAAAGAAGCGCCTTTCGTTAGGGCGTTTCTTTGTTTAAAACACGCCCAAGATAGGGGCGTTTCTTGGCCTTACCGTTTTTGGCGTTTAGAATTTCACGCCGTGTTGTCAGGGCGTCCCTTCTTGAATCACGCCTTTGCTAGAGGCGTTTATAATTTAAATAGCGCCTTTATCCGAGGCGTTATTTTATATTGTTTTATTTATCTATTTATTTGATTTATTTTAAAATCTTTATTGTTATTAATATTTTATCAGGGTTGCTACACCCTCCCCCACTTAAAAAGAATTTGGTCCCCAAATTCAATTGCATATCATGTATACACGCGGAGAGTGTAGAGTATATACCTCTTAGAACAACTCGGGAAATCGTTTCTTCATAGATTCCTCGGTCTCCCATGTCGCTTCGTGTTCAGGATTCTTATTCCATTGCACATTGAGCATGGGAATAATCTTATTCCTTAGAGCTCGTATTTCTCGATCTAAGATCTTCATAGGCTTCTGTTCATAGGTGAGATATTTCTGGATCACCAGATCTCCATGTTCAATAATATGAGATGGATCGTGCACATACTTCTTCAACATAGATATGTGAAACACATTATGCACGTCAGACAATTGAGGAGGCAACGCGATGTGATAAGCAACCTCGCCAACTCTTTCGAGTACCTCAAATGGTCCGATGAATCTTGGCGTAAGCTTGCCCTTAACACCAAATCTTCGTATGCCACGTCCAGGCGATATTTTAAGAAATACATGATCTCCAACCTGGAATTCAAGATCTCTTCTTCTTGTGTCAGCATAAGCCTTTTGCCTGGTCTGAGCAACTTGCAATCATTCTCTGATTACTTGTATCTTCTCAGTTGTATCCCTTACCATGTCTGGACCTAATAGTTATTTCTCTCCAACTTCGTTCCAGCATAAGGGTGATCGGCAACTCCTTCCATATAAAGCTTCGAAAGGTGCCATTTGGATACTAGCTTGGTAGCTATTATTATATGCAAATTCCACTAGTGGCAAGTGATCGTGCCAGCTTCCTCCAAAGTCAATGATGCATGCTCTAAGCATATCTTCAACAACTTGGTTAGTTCTCTCGGTCTGACCATCCGTTTGAGGATGAAAAGCAGTACTAAAGTTGAGCCTTGTTCCCAACGAATGTTGTAATCCCTTCCAAAAATGAGAAGTGAAACGGGGATCTCTGTCAGACACGATTGAGACAGGAATTCCATGTAACCTGACTATTTCCTTGATGTATAGTGCAGCTAGTACATCAATTGACCATCGGCTCTTTATTGGCAAGAAATGCGCCGATTTAGTTAAACGGTCAATAATAACCCATATTCCATCATGTCCTCCTTTTGATTTGGATAAACCCATGATGAAATCCATACCAATGTCCTCCCACTTCCACTTAGGAATATCTAGACGATGTAGTTTTCCAGCAGGCTTTTGGTGTTCTGCCTTGACCTGTTGGCATGTGAGACAGCGAGATACATAGTCTGCTATTTCTCTTTTCATATTAGGCCACCAAAAGTTCTTCTTTACATCTTGATACATTTTGGTTGATCCTGGATGAATAGTGTACCTTGATCGGTGAGCTTCATCTAAGATCTTCTTCTTTAATTCCGGACAGTCGGGTATACAAGTTCTACCTTTGAATAATAATCTTCCATCAGAAGTTAGTTGAAAATCAGATTGTCCTTCTAATCTGCCTTTGATTTCCACTAATATAGGATCATCATCTTGAAGTGCTTGTATCTCAGATAATAAATCTGACTGTATGCTTACATGAGATAATGTGACAAATTTGGCTTCCTTGTCCAAGCTTATATTGAGCTCGGAGAATTGTTCTAGCAACCTCCATTCTTGTATCATACAATTGGCTATCATTGCTCTCGGCTTTCGACTAAGGGCATCAGCAACATAATTACCCTTTCCGGGATGGTATTGTATATTGAAGTCGAAGTCCTTGAGATATTCTAGCCAGCGTCTTTGTCTCATGTTTAGCTCCTTTTGTGAAAATAGATATTTGAGACTTTTGTGATCGGAGTATACAGTAAACTGCACTCCATATAAGTAGTGTCTCCATATCTTTAGGGCAAATACCACCGCGGCCAGTTCTAAGTCATGGACGGGGTAATTCTCCTCATGCTTCTTCAGTTAACGTGAAGAGTATGCTATGACCTTTCCATGTTGCATTAGGACACATCCGAGGCCAATGCCAGAAGCATCTGTGTAGACCTCAAATTTCTCTCCTTCTATTGGTAGAGCTAACACCGGAGCTGTAGTGAGATGATCCTTGAGAGTTTGGAAACTTCTTTCACATTCCTCACTCCATTCATATCAGATCTCCTTACGAGTTAATCTTGTAAGTGGTACGGCGATCTTAGAGAAATCTTTGATGAATCGCCGATAATAGCCTGCAAGACCTAAGAAACTTCTGATCTCGCTAGCATTGGTTAGTCTTCCCCAGTTTCTAACAGCTTCAACCTTTGATGGATCAACAGATAGACCATCCTTGGATATCACATGTCCGAGGAAAGTCACTTCTTCAAGCCAGAATTCACATTTGCTGAGCTTTGCATATAATTGATTTTCCCTCAATACTTGCAATGCGATCCTTAAATGCTCCTCATGTTCTTCCTTAGTTTTGGAATATATCAATATATCATCAATGAAAACCACCACTAATTGATCTAGATAAGGCCTGAATATGCTATTCATTAACTGCATAAAGGCAGCAGGGGTATTTGTTAGTCCAAAAGGCATAACAACAAATTCGTAATGGCCATACCTGCTTCTGAATGCAGTCTTATGAATGTCATCATCCTTGATTCTTAATTGATGATATCCCGACCTGAGATCAATCTTGGAAAAATATTTGGATCCTGAAATCTGATCAAATAACTCATCGATTCTCGGCAGTGGATACTTGTTCTTGATAGTGAGATGATTCAACTGTCGATAGTCGATGTACAATCTCATGGATCCGTCCTTCTTCTTCACAAATAAGACTGGTGCTCCCCACGGGGAAGTACTTGGTCTAATAAACCCTTTTCGAATAAGTTCCATCAACTGCTCCTTCAACTCTTTGAGTTCCGCAGGGGACATTCTATAGGGTGCCTTTGAAACTGGACCAGCACCAGGGACTAAGTCAATGGTGAAGGCCACTTCTCTTTGAGGGGGTAATCCCGGTAAATCTTCCGAAAATACGTCTGGAAATTCTTGCACTACCTAAATGTCTTCTATCTTGGTTTCCTTAGCTTCTTTAACAGTGACAAAGGCAAGGAAGGATACACATCCTTTCCTGACGAGCTTGCTTGCTCGAAGAGCCGAAATAAGAGGGGATTTGTTCCGACTCTTGGGGCGAGTAAAGACTAACTCTAGAAAATCTTTGAAAGCAATTTGGCTATTGCGGCAATCAACCGTTGCCTGGTATTTGGATAACCAGTCCGCTCCCAGTATAACATCATACTCCTTTAGATCGAGGCATATGAGATCTATAGGTAAATTCCTACCTTGAACCATTACCTCACAGTTTTGGTAGTGATGAGTAATATCATTTTCACTTCCAAGAGGAGTAGTTAGAACTATTTTTATCCATTCTGGTTCTAACGGTAACGGGTCGGCAAACTTCTTAGAAATAAAGGAATGCGATGCACCCGTATCAAATAAGACATAAGCACTTTTGGAACAAACTGTTAATGTACCGTCTACCAGTCCACCTTCTTCTTCTGGTTCGGTCTCCTGGATTGCATGAAGACGAGCATTCTTCGTCACCGGGCGTTTACCGTCACCGGCTTGGTCATTCATTAATGGACATCGGGAATCCGATGTTCGCGACTCCCACAACGGAGACAAGCTCCTAATTTCCTCCAGCATTCTTCTGTCTTGTGACCAGCCTTGTCACAATGCTTGCACACTGTATTAGAAGGGGTAGTTGTGATAGAGAAAGGCTTGGTCTTTTTGAACTTATGTTCTTGAGAGGAAGAACCTCCATTATTGGGCCTCTTCTTGAAATTGGGTTTGAAAGAACCCGAACCCGTGACTTGTTCCTTCTTATCTTTCCCATGGATCCTATCAGATAGTTCCGTGGCATCTTCAAGTAGTTGAGCTCGGCGCACTATTTCAGAATAAACTTGGATGTCCATAGGCGCCAGTTGAGTAATATAGTGGGTCCTAAGCCCATTAAGAAATCTTCGGGCTTTCATCTTCTCCGTGCTAATAAGATGCTTAGCATATCTAGACAACCTGGAGAACTGAGCTTCATAATCTGCTAATGATAAAGATCGTTGCTTTAATGCAGCGAATTCTGCAGCCTTCTTTTCTTGGACTCGGTCTGAGAAATATTTAGCATTGAAGTATTCCACAAATTCTTCCCATGTTACTTGAGTAGGATCGATGGTTCCTTCAATAGACTCCCACCAGCATCTAGCATCTTTCTCTAACTGGAATGTAGCTAATAGAACTTTGTCCTGATCCGTGCATTGCATGACACGGAATATGCGTTCGGTTTCCCGAACCCAATGCTCGGCATCGTCCGGATCGGTCGATCCCATAAACTTCGGGGGATTCATGTTCTTAAAGGCTTGGTGTAAGCTTCCAGCTCGTGGAGTACCACCTTGTGCTACCTGTTGTAGCACTTGAGTCATCCCTTGGAGGGTACGCTGCATGTTGCGCCATTGAGCACGTTCGGCAGTCATTATTTTACAATTATACTAGCTACATTAGTATTATATCACTGTGATCTTATTAAAAGACTCATTGACTCTTACCCCTTGGTTCTATCCAATCTCACTTGGTTAAACGTTCAACTTATCCTTGGACTTTGGTTTTTTTCCTAGGAATTGAATACCTTAGGCTCTGATACCACAAAAACTGTCACGCCCCGAGCGCGGAAGATACCCGGAGACGCGTGACGAGTTTATATCAATCATGTCAATCAGAGTGGTCGTGTATTCGACACAAAGACAGAGATGCGCAAAAAAACAAGATAACCCAATCCTTTATTTCATAATGGATAGACTATTACAAATCCAATACTCTGTTTAATAAAAAGGAAAAGAATACATATTTGACTCAAGAAACTATAGAAAAGACTTGATGACACTTGAGCAGCTCTATCACTTTCACTCTTGACCATTCCCATCCGATTGACTTCCATCGTCGTCGGACTTACCTGAAAAGTAAAAAGGGACAAACGGAATGAGCGAACGCTCAGTAGGAAATTATATCTCAAGTACTTGCAAGGGGTGTAAGTAATTACATCTTTCATGAATGCAATAAAGCTATGCATGCTCGCATAAAACGACAAGATAGAGAGAATGTAATATCAAGGAAATAAGATGAACTTAATCATGAACTTTCAACAAGATAACAAGTTTATTCAAGATATTCAAGCAAGTACGTTTAACAAGTCATGTCAAGAACTTTGGCTATCATGTATCAAGCAAGTAAATTACCCTTTTTCGGGTCACGCAATTCATGCCAAGTCAAGTACGATTCAAGTACAAGATGTGTGTGGAATGTCCAATCAAGCAAGTCAAGTACTCGATATAATGCCAGATACCTTATCATTTTAACTCCCATGGGCACAAGTACTTTCGGGTGCTCCTCCCAGGACCAGATCGGGCCCTATATGCGCAGGCATTTATCATGTGTTTTGACATCCACTCTTGTTTATAGCCAACGTAGAATTTCAATAATCAAGCTTGTAGACACGTATGACAACTTTGATAGAATAGAGTCCAAAATATGACAAAGGACATAGAATGGCGATAATAACGGTATAATCACGATATCGATAAAAATCTAGGTAGAATGTGGTTCCCTTAACTTGGGTACCATGACAAATCAGTATGGACATTCTTTATATAGAATTGAGGTCCACATGAACAGTATATCAAAGGTAAGATACCCTCATTCCTATCATAGAATTGAGGTTTTTACAAGAACGACATGATATGGCATGATATCATCATCCCATTAAGAATTTCTTATGATATACTCTTTGTATAATCATAAGGGTCGGTATCCCATGTTTCTTTAGAGTGACATGGCATCAATGGTGTAATGGGTTTTTAGGGTACAACCAGCTCAGTCGACCTTGTGGGAATCCAAGGTACGAGGAGTCTTACGGAGGTCTCTATGACTAACTCGCTAGTCCAAAGGAACGGAATGTCCAATGGAGAGCTTGTATGTCAATGAGAGTTGAGTGTGATCGATAAAACAACGTGAAAAGTGGGACTATACTCACGGAGTGGAGAATAGTGCCGATATATACGTATATGTATAATATGAAACCATCGGTTAACAGAATCAGGATAAAAATCAGTTTACAGAAAATAACGACTTAGGTCAAGTCGTTTCTCAAGTAATTAACGCCTAACATAAGTGCGTTTACATGTGTTTCCATTTTGCAGAATTTTCATTAATTCAGTAATTTATCTAAAACGCGCCTTGGTCAGGGTCGTTTCTTCAAGATCTGACGACTACACCAGAAGGCATCTTATTATTTACATATTTGACAGAATATTATTAATTTTCAGGAATTATCAAAACGCGCCCTGGGCAGGGGCGTTACTATTTAATTCTATTTTTCAGAATATATAAATTTCAGGATTTTAACCGATACACGCCCTAGGAAGGGGCGTTATCTTTCAGATTCACGCCCTATGAGGGGGCGCTAATATGTGGAAAACGACTTTGTCCAAGTCGTTAATTCAAGTTCCTTCAGAAACTTTAAGGACAGTAATAATTTCAGGATAACAGAGGAACGAATGTAATATCATGACAGTAAAGTTAGCAGGTTGAAGACATAGGATCATGCATATATTTATAATCATGATTTCTTAGATAATCAGTTCTTAAGATGGGTGATTAACGGTTTAAAGAAATTAACGCCTGAGTACGGGGCGTTAAACATGAAATTTACGACCTGGGAAGGGTCGTTTCATGTGAATTAGCGCCCTTGACAGGGGCGTCTCTTTCAAAATATTGCAGAAAACACATGGAAACTATAATAACCGTATGCATGACATGCTTGTATATATATATCTTGCATTAATTTCATTTGGGCTACAGTAACTTGAGAAAACCTACCTGAAGACTTGAAGATTGATATGAAAAGGGGGACGTTGTTGCTTCACAGCAACAATAACCACAGTAGGAGGAAGAGAAGGCTTTGGTGAAGAACCTTTGTTCTTCGGTTCTGTAACTCCTACAAGAACAGAAGAAGAAACATTAGTATTTCTTCATACTACCTGTCCGAAAGTAAAAAGGGAAAAAGAACAATACCTTTGTTCTTCGCGTACGCCGCCTTCTTAACCTATAACAGAAGAAGATGAAGAACTGTTAGTTCTTCATGTAACAGACGTAGAGAAAATCAGAGGAACTATTCCTCTCTCACGTACCTTGCAGATTCCGAACGCCAAATAGCGTTGAAGGGTTCGAGCAGTAAATTATTTATAGGGATTTAGGGGGTCCTATTAGGGTTAGAGTCCTAGTGGAAGTAATGCTTCCAATATAGAGTCCTTGCCCTATTTAAATACTTACTAGATTAACATAATCCTTCCCGGGATAAGCTCCTGTGTCGAACGGAACTCGAATGGAATTAACGACTTTGGTCAGGGCGTCGATTCTTGAATTGACGACCTGGTTCAGGTCGTTTCTTAAGAAGCGCCTTTCGTTAGGGCGTTTCTTTGTTTAAAACACGCCCAAGATAGGGGCGTTTCTTGGCCTTACCGTTTTTGGCGTTTAGAATTTCACGTCGTGTTGTCAGGGCGTCCCTTCTTGAATCACGCCTTTGCTAGAGGCGTTTATAATTTAAATAGCGCCTTTATCCGAGGCGTTATTTTATATTGTTTTATTTATCTATTTATTTGATTTATTTTAAAATCTTTATTGTTATTAATATTTTATCAGGGTTGCTACACTTATCAGCCGGGCAGGATGAATGTCATTGCCGATGCCCTGAGCAGGAAGGTTGTGGTCAGCGCCATGATGATGATGAAGTGGAGGGTCTTGGAACAGGTTCCCTATAACATCTCAGATCCTTATTGGATCTTGGCGGATCTTTATTAGGTCTTTTGGATCCTTTTTGGAGAGTTTCGGATCAATTTTGTAGCTCCCGAGTTGAGTTTTACGATCCGTGTGGGTTTTTCTCTCGTACTAGTTATGGAACCCTACGGTGAGTTTATTTCTCAATTCATCGACTCGTGGACGTTACAGCTGCGATGCACTCTTCGTGAGGATCATTTCGGCTATTTTTGCATATTTTTCTAAATTAGTGGATTTTTGGCTCAAATATTAGATTTTCAGAAATTAGGAAAATTTACTAATTTCTTTCTATAAATTCAACTCCACTATCTCTCCTGCTCATTTTCAACCTTACGTTCTCTCACTCCGTTCTCTCCCGTCTCTCGACCGTTCGACGCGGGGCGCGCGACCATGGAGAGCTGGCCGAGGCGTGGACGTGCTGAGGTGATCGGTTCGCGGGTTAGAGCAGCGGTGTGAGCGTGGCGGGCGCGATCCCTCGGTGGATTCCGAGAAGGCATCTTTCGTGTTCCTGGCAGTTTTCGACGTGGTTTAGTCACCTCGGCGCATGGTTTCTTCGGTGGAGGTAGGAAGACGGATCACCACTTCCTCCTGCACATTTTCCCTGTCATTGCACGTCGTTTGGTGCGGAAACGGCCGAGTTTAGGCTCGTTTAGCCTAAACAGTGGTTTCGTGGGTTTCGTAGGGTTCATCGAAAAACGACAATGGTTTTTAGATCAGTTACTGTCAATGCACTCCCTGGCACGTTAGCGTTCCATAGTCACTGATTTTGTCTAGATTGGTGGTACCGTTTGACCGGTAGGGCTCTGGGAAGTATGGAAACCCTTTTTAGGTGATTTCGTTAGAATCACACGTTTCTTGCGATTCGTGCGTCATTTTGACTCTGGTCGGAGTCTATGTGATTGTCAGTGGGTCCATGGCTGTATCCCCTTCGTCTCGGAACGAACGGGGTGTGGAAAGGCCTCCGTCGGACCGATCCCACGATTTGCTCGTCGTGACGCTTGAACGGTCGAACCAGAGACCGTTCATGGTATGAGCGGCTAGCTTTGGACCTTTCATCCTGTCCCGGGTTGAGGTTGAGTGGTCGTTTGATAGACCACTCATCCCCTTGGGCGGCCGGTTTTAAACCGCTCATCCTGTGTCGGTTTGAGGTTGAGTGGTCATTCGATAGACCACTTATCCCCCTTGAGCGGTCCATCCTGGACCGTTCATCTTCCCGTTGGGTTGAGTGGTTAGTCCCGAACTGTTTATCCCCCTCGAGTGGTCCATTCCGAACCGCTCATCCCCCTTGGGTGGTCTATCCAGAACAGCTTATCCCCGTTGACCTCAGGTCAACAGTTTTGTGTCGATCGCGTCGAGTGGCATGGTCAAAATCGCTCTGACCGACACTGTAGTAGGTCGGTTGGCTTGAGTGGCTATCCATTAACTGCTCAACGCCATGGGCGGTCCAGCCCTAACCGCCCATCCTCCGTTAGTGTTTTGGGTCTGTTTGGTTGAGTGGTCCAGTTCGGATCGTTCATCCCTTTGAGTGGTCCCTTTGGGACCACCCATCCCTGTTTGGTTAAGTGGTCATGTCCGGACCATTCATCCCGTTGACTGGTCCCTTTGTGACCGCCCAACCAGTTGAGTCCGTCGTCTTGTTTGTTGGCCGTGATGGCTATGCCGTGTCTGTCTGTTAGGTTGTTTAGGGCGGTGTCTGGGTGTCGATGGTTCTCCAGATGAGTCGGTTCAGGGTCGACTGAGTGCGGTCTACTCTCTGACTGCCACAGTTCCCTAACGACTTCGTCTGTGATCGCCATTGTCCTTGTCTCTGTGTGCGTAGCATGTTCCTCCTTGACTGTTGGGTTTGCCTGGTGGCCGAGTGATGGATCGCGTATGCCCAGAGTGTCGTTTCCCACCGTTCCGATTTCTGTATGTCTTGGCTTGACCTTGTGGTCTGCCCGCTATCCCGTGGATGTCTCCTGGCATCATATGAGGGCTAAGACTACCTTATGAGGCTTCCAAGAATCTTCTTGCTTGTAGTAGGATTCTCCTTCCTACTGTAGAGTCATCATTGTCTGGTTCCGGTCAACCCGGGGTGACCCAGTGATTGATAGGTAACCTTGAGTGTCTCGGCGGTTTCGTCCAATCCGAGACATGGTTCTGGATGCCCTGAGGTGTCATCTCACCTCGATTTACGTGTCCAAGTGTGCTGAGGGTCTTGTTTATCTCTCAGGTCTCCGTGTGTCATTTTCTACGGTTGTTTCCTCTGGCTTAGGAATAGACCGATTGGCGGCTTATTCCTCTTCGTACGACGATCGTGACTCCGAGTCATGAGACTCAAGGATCGTTGTGTTTTCAGGTCTAGTTTCCTTGTCTTAAGTCTGTCGACAGTTGTCATGCTACCTTGGTGCTTCGTAGTACGTGTGACAGTGCTTCCTTGCCTGTTTATACTACATCACTCTTGTTTAAGAGTTCTGTGTCTAGTGAGCCTCCACTAGTCGTAGCCAGGCGACACGTTATGACGTGTCGACCCACCCGGGAGTGATGGCGTGGCAGTTCTTGATATACGATTTGTAAGCTAGTTTCTGTGGGCCCCCGCTGTACAGTGGCGTCCTGCTGGGGGGAAAAACTAGCTAGAGGCCTGGCTCTCCAGCCAGAGTCGGTGTCTGCACATGTGGTCAGGGGCTTTGGACTGACGCCGATGGGCGTTCCCCTGTCTAGTCGCTCGTTACTGTAGTCCTGTTATGGTTCCCAGCGTGTCTTACTCTTTGTCGTGTTTCAGGCGGCATAGTAGACGAGACACTTGTAGGCGCAGCATAAGACGTCAGTGGACGTAGCTGGCTGTTCTTCAAGTGAGGAGGTACTTCCATCGCGTGCCACGTGACTCTTGCATTTCTTGTGTGTCGTGACCTTTTCGAGTTAGCCCACTTGTGGTCTTGCTCGAGGTCAGTATTGTGTTTTGTGCACGACGTTCTAGTCGTGTGTGTGTGGTTGTTTCTAGAAGAGCGTGCATGGCACTTGAGTCGTGTATGCTTTAGGGCGTCTGTGTCTGTCTAGGTTCTTTATAGGCTTTTGCCAATCTTTGTGGGCTCGACAGATCGGTGACTCCTGACTTCGTCAGATCAGAGTTTACCCATTTGTTGCTGTTGTTGTTTGGAGTAGCTTAGGGGCCGAGGTTAGTTCGGCAGCCCTGTTTTATTTGGTACGACGTTTCCCTTTTCTTTTAGCTGTCCCTACTCTTTCCGTTTCGGTCTTCTTTTATAGCTTTCTAGTGGTAGTTTTTCCTGCTTTGCTACTACTACTGTTTTGTTGTTCCGTGTTACTGCATTATTTTTCAG
Organism: Amorphophallus konjac; assembly: GCA_022559845.1. NCBI lineage: Eukaryota > Viridiplantae > Streptophyta > Magnoliopsida > Alismatales > Araceae > Amorphophallus > Amorphophallus konjac. Next base: position 191,701,302 of record CM040122.1, on the reverse strand, counting down.
TGGGGAACCACGTGACCCCTACTGGGCCAGTGACACGAGGCTCACCCCTACTTTTCAAGTGGGTGGCGTTGTTCTACTTCTACTGTTTCTGGTGTGACGTGTCCGTAGCTGCCCGCAGTACCTGCGTCGGGTTTCCCCCGACCTCAGGGTATGTCTTCTTTCTGTTAGACTATACTTGCCTTTAATTTCTTGGACTGGACGCTGGTATAATTGTTAATCTAAACTGTTAAATAAAAAGTAAATTTTATTTCTGCTACTTTAACAAACCGATCTAATGAAATTTAATTGCTTACTGTTATATCTCTGTGGCTTCAATGTACTACACGATAATCCTTTTTCCCTTTGGAGCTTTACAGCTCTTGGGAGACTTCACGGGTTCCAAGTGGTATCGGGTATATCCGGTATCTGGGCTCCGAGTCGTCACAGTTGGTATCAGAGCGTTGTTGTGTGAAGTACATGGGAATCCGAGATATACAGTCACCAGAGTCTTGAAAGTCCAGTACAGTCTGTAGCTGGCGTTAGGTTTCGCGATGCTCTATCGCTTTGTTTCTCATGTGTCATCTTGTGCGTGCCATGTTGGCACTGTACGAGATGATTTCGCTCTCGTCAGGATGTGACGGGATGCTCTTTTTCACTGTGGTGTTTGTCTCGATCGTGCTGTACTTGGCAGAGTTCGTCGATAGGCTTGAATCTACAGTACATTGTTCTAGATTTTTTCGTGGTTTGTTCAGGTTTCTGTTGACTTTTAGAGTTGTTGTGATGACCGTACACGTTCTTACGTTATTTTAGTCGTCCTAACTTGAGTCTGTTCAGCTCCTGATGTGTCTCGCTTCTGTTGAAGTGCTCGATTAGATTCCTTCGATTGAGTAGATGCTCAGGCGACCTAGGATTTTCCCTTCCTGGTGAGCTTCTGTTTGTAAGCTTGATGCTTCTCATCCCTTTTGGTGGAGTCTTTTCTAGGTAAGCCTTAGAATTACTATCTTAGTGATGCATTTGTCCTATGTCTGCATAAGTGTGGACAACGTTTATTCAGAGCCTAATCTGCTCCTTGTCTTACGGTTGCTTGGCTTTGGACTCCATCATGGTGTTAAGAGCTGTCGTGTACCGTATTTGTCGTGCCATGTCTAGCGGCCGATGTATTGTGAAAGCTCATTTATCATTTTCAGGACGTGAAGGTAAGCTGAGATTAGCCTTTTCCTTGGGCCTTGTACTGAAGCTGGTACTCCTCTTCTTTGCACTTAGGCTTCTTGTGATCGGTTGTTCGCTGGATCAGTACTCGTGGCGTGTTATATTGCGATTTTTGTGAATTGCGATGCCACTGTACGTGTGCTGAGATGCAGATACCGAGATATTTTCTGATGCCTATGTGTGTTTTATGAGTGTGTAGCTGAAACGTGTGGGCTGATAACCCACATGTCAAGGATCATTATTGTAAGATTCTGGCCGATCGAGAGAATTGTATTTCTCGATGTCTTGGCTTCTTATGCCTTGATGTTGTCTTTATCGTGCTATTGCTGGAGTCATTCTGGTGTTGGCATTGGCATTTGCGAGTGTTGGGGAATCTGTCGGCATTCCTTGCTGATTGAGTACCCTCTGTTCTGCATTCCTTCTCTTGGGTGTTGTGCTCTCGAGGCGTGATCATGGTCCTTGAGATGCATTTCCCGAGATGGTCATTTTCATTATCGTGGGTCTGTTCTTGGTGAGCTGATGCATGAACCGTCCCTTGTGGTCGTGTGTTCAGCTATTCTTGTGCCTTGATGTGGCCCTGCTTGTAGTTGTGTTCCATGGTTCTGTGTTCTGTACGGAGCCAGAATCCTACAGGTGCTGCCATTGTTGTTATTTTTCTAAGCGTTGTTTCTTTATGATTTTGTGTCTCTGTCCTGGACCTTGGTCTTGTCAGTTAGCTTTGCTGTATTCTTCTTCCCTAGAGTTAGCTTGTGACTCGATCAGATGTAATATCTGAGTGAGGACTGACTTGATTGTGCTTGTGGTCCGGTGTTGTTGTCGTTGGTGTCCTGGGTGCCAGGTGTTCCCTGTTGCCTTTGGCACTAGAGCCGATGATGTTGTCGAGCTGTCAGCTGTGAGGACTATGCTTCCTTGTGTAAGCTGATGCTTCTCGTGTCTGTCATTTCGTTTCCTCAATGTCTGTTGTCGTGGCAGTCGTGTCTCCTGTCTTGTGAGACGTAAGCAACGTTGCCCTGTTTCGGAGGTGTCAGACTCGTGTTCACTTGTGTTGTGCTCGGTCTTGAGCGTGTACTTGTGATTATAGTCTAACTGTGTTCCTCTGAGCTGTGTTCTCGTGATTTCGATTATTTTCGTGTTCGTGTTGTCGGGTTGTTCTTCCCTGCTTCTTCCTTCTTGCTAGTCCTTAAATTTTGAGGATGAAGTTTCTTGAAGTAGGGGAGGATGTAACATCCTAGATCCTTATTGGGTCTTGTCGGATCTTTATTAGGTCTTTCGGATCCTTTTTGGAGAGTTTCGGATCGCTTTTGTAGCTCCCGAGTTGAGTTTTACGATCCGTGTGGGTTTTTCTCGCGTACTAGTTACGGAACCCTACGGTGAGTTTCTTTCTCAGTTCATTGACTCATGGATGTTACAGTTGCGATGTACTCTTCGCGAGGATTGTTTCGGATATTTTTGCGTATTTTTCTGAATTAGTAGATTTTCGGCTCAAATATCAGATTTTCAGAAATTAGAAAAATTTCCTAATTTCTTTCTATAAATTCAACTCCACTATCTCTCGTGCTCATTTTCAACCTCACGTTCTCTCACTCCGTTCTCTCCCGTCTCTCGACCGTTCGACGCGAGGCATGCGACCGTGGAGAGCTGGCCGAGGCATGGACATGCTGGGGTGATCGGTTCGCGGGTTGGAGCAGCGGTTTGAGCGTGGCGGGCACGATCCCTCGGTGGATTCCGAGAAGGCGTCATTCATGTTCCTGGCAGTTTTCGGCGTGGTTTAGTCGCCTCGGCGCATGGTTTCTTCGGTGAAGGTAGGGAGACGGATCACCACTTTCTCCTACACGTTTTCCCTGCATTGCACGTCATTTGGTGCAGAAACGGCTGAGTTTGGGCTCGTTTAGCCTAAACCGTAGTTTCGTGGGTTTCGTAGGGTTCGTCGAAAAATGGAATAGTCACTGATTTCATCTCGATTGGTGGTTCCATTTGACCGATAGGGCTCTGAGAAGTCCGGAAACCCTTTTTGGGTGATTTTGTTAGAATCGCCCATTTCTTGCGATTCGTGCATCGTTTTGAGTCCGTTCGGAGTCTATGTGATTGGCAGTGGGTCCATGGCTGTATCCCCTTCATCTCGGAAAGAATGGGGCATGGAAAGGCCTCCGTCGAGCCGATCCCACTATTTGCACGCCGTGACGCTTGAACGGTCGAACCAGAGACCGTTCATGGTATGAGCGGCTGGCTTTGGACCTTTCATCCTATCCCGGGTTGAGGTTGAGTGGTCGTTCGATAGACCACTCATCCCCTTGGGCGGCCGGTTTCAAACCACTCATCCTGTGTCGGTTTGAGGTTGAGTGGTCGTTCGATAGACCACTTATCCCCCTTGAACGGTCCATCCTGGACTGTTCATCTTCCCGCTGGGTTGAGTGGTCAGTCCCTAACCGTTTATCCCCCTCGAGTGGTCCATTCCGAACCGCTCATCCCCCTTTAGTGGTCTATCCAGAACCGCTTATCCCCGTTGACCTCTGGTCAACAGTTTTGTGTCGGTCGCGTCGAGCGGCATGGTCAAAACCGCTCTGACCGACACTACAGTAGGTGGGTTGGCTTGAGCGGCTATCCATTAACCGCTCAACGCCATGAGCGGTCCAACCCTAACCGCCCATCCCCCGTTAGTGTTTTGGGTCTATTTGGTTGAGTGGTCCAGTTCAAACCGTTCATCCCTTTGAGTGGTCCCTTTGTGACCGCCCATCCTTGTTTGGTTAAGTGGTCCTGTCTGCACCGTTCATCCCGTTGACTGGTCCCTGTGTGACCGCCCAACTAGTTGAGTCCGTCGTCTTGTCTGTTGGCCATGATGGCTATCCCGTGTCTATCTGTTAGGTTGTTTAGGGTGGTGCCTGGGTGTCGGTGGTTCTCCAGATGAGTAGGATCAGGGTCGACTGAGTGCGGTCTACTCTCTGACTGCCACAGTTCCCTAACAACTTCGTCTGTGACAGCCATTGTCCTTGTCTCTGTGTGCGTAGCATGTTCCTCCTTGACTGCTGGGTTTGCCTGGTGGCCATGTGATGGATCACCTATGCCCAGAGTGTTGTTTCCCACCGTTCCAGTTTCTGTATGTCTTGGCTTGACCTTGTGGTCTGCCCATTGTCCTGTGGATGTCTCCTGGCATCTTATGAGGGCTAAGACTACGTTATGAAGTAGCCAGGAATCTTCTTGCTTGTAGTAGGATTCTCCTTCCAACTGTAGAGTCGTCATTGTCTGGTTCTGGTCAACCCGGGGTGACCCAGTGGTTGACAGGTAATCTTGAGTGTCTCGGCGGTTCCGTCCAATCCGAGACATGGTTCTGGACGCCTTGAGGTGTCGTCTCACCTTGGTTTGCATGTACAGGTGTGCTGAGGGTCTTGTTAATCCCTCAGGTCTCCGTGTGTCATTTTATACGGTTGTTTCCTCTGGCTTAGGAATAGACCGATTGGCGGCTTATTCCTCTTCGTACGACGATCGTGACTCCGAGTCGTGAGACTCAATGATCGTTATGTTTTCCGGTCTAGTTTCCTTGTCCTAAGTCTGTCGACAGTTGTCATGCTGCCTTGGTGCTTCGTAGTACGTGTGACAGTGCTTCCTTACCTATCTATACTACATCATTCTTGTTTAAGAGTTCTCTGTCTAGTGAGCCTCCACTAGTCGTAGCCTGGCGACACGTTATGACGTGTCGACCCACCCGGGAGTGATGGCGTGGCAGTTCTCGATATACGATTTGTAAGCTAGTTTCCGTGGGCCCCCACTGTACAATGGCGTCCTGTTGGGGGGAAAAACTAGCTAGAGGCCTGGCTCTCCAGCAAGAGTCGGTGTCTGTACATGTGGTCAGGGGCTTTGGACTGACGCCGACGGGCGTTCCCCTGTCTAGTCACTCGTTATTGTAGTCCTGTTCTGGTTCCAAGTGTGTCTTAGTCTCTGTCGTGTTTTAGGCGGCATAGTAGACGAGACACTTGTAGGCGCGGCATTATACGTCAGTGGACGCAGCTGGCTATTCTTGTAGTGAGGAGGTACTTCCGTCACGTGGCACGTGACTCTTACGTTTCTCGTGCGTCGTGACCTTTCCTAGTTAGCCATCTTGTGGTCTTACCCGAGGTCAGTATTGTGTTTTGTGCACGACGTTCTAGTCATGTGTGTGTGGTCATTTCTAGAAGAGCATGCATGGCACTCGAGTCGTGTATGCTTTAGGGCGTCTGTGTCTGTCAAGGTTCTTTCTAGGCTTTTACCTATCTTTGTGGGCTCGACAGATCGGTGACTCCTGACTTAGTCAGATCAGAGTTTACCCATCTGTTGCTGTTGTTGTTTGGAGTAGCTTAGGGGCCGAGGTTAGTTCGGCAGCCGTGTTTTGTTCGGTCTGGCTTTTCCCTTTTCTTTTAGCTATCCCTACTCCTTCCGTTCCGGTCTTCTTTTACAGCTTTCTAGTGGTAGTTTTTCCTGCTTTGCTACTACTGTTGTTTTGTTGTTCCGTGTTACTACGTTGTTTTTCAGTGGGGATCCGCGTGACCCCTACTGGGCCAGTGACATGAGGCTCACCCCTAATTTTCAGGTGGGTGGCATTGTTCTGCTTCTACGATTCCTGGTGTGACGTGTCCATAGCTGCCAGCAGTACTTGCGTCGGGTTTTCCCCGACCTCAGGGTACGTCTTCTTTCTGTTAGACTGTACTTGCCTTTAATTTCATGGACTGGACTCTGGTATAATTGTTAGTCTAAACTGTTAAATAAAAAGTAATTTTATTTCTACTACTTTAGAAAACCGATCTAATGAAATTTAATTGCCTACTGTTATATCTCTGTGGCTTCAATGTACTACACGGCAATCCTTTTTCCCTTTGGAGCTTTACAGCTCTTGGGAGGCTTCACGGGTTCCAACTGGTATCGGGAATATCCGATATCCGGGATCTGGGTCGTCACATTCCCGCCATGACATTTAGGCTTAAAGTTCCCCAAGAGCCGGGGTCAGTTGTTCTTGCGAGCTTGATTGTTACACCCGCCATTCGTCGTTAGGTGACAGATGCTCAGCGTGCAGACCTTGAGTTTCCCCAGATTTTGGCTTTGGCTGATGTGGAGTTCGGTGAGGACGGAGCCGTGAGATTTCATGGCAGGTTATACGTCCCGGCAGAGGAGCAGGTGAGGTGTGCGGTGTTAATAGAGGCTCATGGGAGTAGGTACACCGTGCACCCGGGTGCGACGAAGATGTATCGGAACTTGAAGAGACAGTTCTGGTGGCCTGGCATGAAGAGAGATATTGCCGAGTTTGTGGCCAAGTGCCTGACCTCTCAGCAGGTGAAGGCGGAGCATCATCGACCATGAGGTATGCTTCAGCCTTGAAGGTTCCCGCGTGGAAATGGGACCACGTGACCACTGATTTTCTGGAGGGATTACCGAGGACTCCTAGTGGGCAGGATAGTATTTGGTTGCTGGTGGATAGACTAATGAAGACGTCTCAGTTATTATCGGTCAAAGTCAGCTGGAGTGTGCCCAAGTTGGCTCGTCTTTATGTGGAGCGGATCGTACCTTTGCATGGGATTCCCAGTTTCATTGTGTCAGATCGAGATCCGTGTTTCACTTCTGGATTCTGGAGAAGTTTCCAGCAAGCTCTTGGCACTGAGTTAGCTTTTAGCTCAGCATATCATCCTCAGTCAGATGGTCAGTCGGAGAGGACCATTCAGACGCTAGAGGATATGTTGAGATCATGTTGCCTGGAGTGACAAGTGAGTTGCTTTCACCATCTACCATTAGTGGAGTTTGCCTATAACAATAGCTATCATTCGAGCATTTGGATGCCTCCTTTTGAGGCGTTGTACGGGCGACCGTGTCGGACCCCACTTGATTGGTTTCAGGTTGGTGAGCATCTTATGACAGGACCAGAGTTGGTGCAGCAGTGTGTGAATGTGGTGCATTTGGTCCGTAAGAACATGTTGGCGGCTCAGAGTTGGTAGAAGAGCTATGTCGATCAGAGAAGGCAGCCCCTCAGTTTCGAGGTCGGTGACCGAGTATTTTTTAGGGTTTCTCCCATGAAGGGAGTGATACGTTTTGGCCGGCGTGGGAAGTTGAGTCCCCACTATGTTAGCCCTTTCCTCATTGTTGAGCACATTGGCGAGGTTGCTTATCAGTTGTAGCTTCCTCAGGAGCTATCGTCTGTGCATGATGTGTTTCATGTTTCGATGCTGAGGAAGTATATGCCCGATGATTCTCATGTGTTGGAGGATTCTGTTTGGCCTGAGATGACTCCTGATCTGTCTCTACCGGAGTTCCCCATCCGTGTTGAGGATCGGCGAGATCAGCACCTACGGAACAAGGTTATTCCCCTGGTTAAGGTGGTGTGGCAGCGGCACTCTGGCGGCGAGACGTCTTGGGAGCGTGAGGACGAGATGTGTCAGCCGTTCCCTTATCTCTTCGAGTGAGTTTCTTCCTTTCTTTTCTCCCGTGCTTTATTTTAAATTTCGAGGATGAAATTTGTTTAAGGGGGGAGGGCTGTAATATCCCGAACACTTCGGGTCCTTCTTCTCGGGTCCTGGATCTATTTTCTCCGAGAATCTACTTTTGTTATGCCCGGAATTATTTTTCGGACATCTTTCCGGTTCGGATCCATGTGTTTTCGATCAGTTTCGGAGGTCCCAGAACGTGTTCAACGGTTTTTGCATGTTTTTCTTCGGCAAACCTATGGAACCCCGTAGCTGGCGAACCGAGTCGTTCACCTACTCCGGGATGGTACCACGGCGATCAGCGTGATCCGAGGATCGTGGGGGTATAAATTTTGATTTTTTTCAAAATCCAAATTTTCTATATAATCCCATTTTCTTTTTCTTTTTCTTTTTCTTTTTCTTTTTCTATTCTTCTTCTTCCTCCTTCCTTCTCTGCCGTGAGCGCCCACGGCCGGCTCTCTTTCCTCCTCTCCCGTGGACACGGCGGCGTGCTCCCCTCAGGCTGCATACGGCGGTGGGCGACGACGTGTCGGGAAGGGTGACGGTGTAACGATCCCGACAGCGTTCGGTGCTCGGTGAGATCGTGGCAGCTCGTGAAGGTTCAAACGGGTTTTTGGCGATCGGCGGTGATCCGCCGCGTTTCGGGCGACCCCGAGGTAGGGTGATGATCCTTAGCTCAGCATTTATCTTCCCCGTGATTTCTAGGCCGAGGCGAGGTCGAGAGTGGGCTATTTCGTGCCGGGAAGGGAAATCCATGTTTTGGGGTTTGACCGTTTGAGTGGCCGATCTAGCTTTTTTATCCGCCATTTTATCATTTGTTGGCATCAAAAGATGCATTGGGGGCTTGGGAACATGTTTCCCTTTTGTTTCCCCTTCACCCGGGGGTGAATGGGGCGTGGAATGGCATTTAAGGGCCATTTCCGCCGTTCTCGGGTTTCTGGAGGGCTAGCGGTCCTTCCAGGAACCGCCTCTGACCAGTAGTGGTCGTAGGAAGACCGCTAACGGGCTTTGTTTTTTGGTTTGGGCCTGGCGATCACCCGATGGATCGCTAGCGCCCAGGTGGCGGGCCTTTGGCCGACCGACCACGGGCTGGCGTGGCCCTCGAGGCATTGACCGTTGATTAATGACCGTTGATTTTCGACCGTTAGAGGTTTTGGGGGACTAGCGGTCGTGGGGATGACCGCTAATGCCCACTAGTGGTCCTACGATAGACAGCTTATTCATGCCTCAACATGGCTTTTGTTTTAGCGGGCTAGCAGGAGACCGCTAGCCAACGATGGCGGTCCAATGGAGAACCGCTAGCCACTGGTGGCGGTCTAATGGAGGACCGCTAACAGTCTTATTCTACCGGAGTTTGTGTTTGGCCGATTCGAGTCCCGGGTGAGTGAACCTCGATCTGCGTGCTGACCCATGGTCTGACTGATGCTGGGCATCATGTGGGGGCCACATGTTAGGGTGTCGTGAGATCCCGGGAAGTGGTTCTCGACTGTGTCACCGTGAGTCGGTGTCAGTACGAGGAGCAGTCCTTGTACTTTGTCCAGTTTAGACATTGCTTTCTGTTGACTAGAGAGTCTACTCCTTTAGTGACCCTCCACTAGTCGTAGCCTTCCGACACGCGAGTGGTCCCACTAGGGAGTGGTGGCGAGGCTACCCCGAGAGATGATTTTTAGACTGGTTTCCGTAGGGCCCCACGTCTTGCAGCCAGAGTCCGACTGAGGAGAAAACCAGTCAGAGGGCCAGACCTGGGACGCATGGTCTGTGTGTGTACATGTGGTTGGGGGCATTTGGACCCGCGCTGACGAGCGCGACCTGAGCTAGTCACTTGTTTTGTGGTTACTAGTACGGTGTCCCCGTTCCACCAGGGGTCGAGGGGCACACCCGAGGCGAGGTCTAAGCCATCAGTGGATGCATCCGGCCTTGCTTCTAGCGGTCGGTACTCCTGTCTTTGCTTGGTAGCGACTCTTTGAGAGTTTTGACGAGTTGTCTCAATTTTCATGCCATGTGTTTGGTACTAGATGTAGCAGATCTTTTTCGTTTATTTATTCTCGTTCTACATCTTGCTAGTAGTAGCTTGTAGCTACTTTTCGCGCGATTTCTCGGTTTGCGAGGTGGGGACCGAATGATCCCTACTGAGCCTTTTGTTCTGAGGCTCATTCCCTGCGTGTTTTCACCATGTTTCAGGTGAGACGAGGCTTTAGGGGAGCACTTCTGAGGCTCCACGTTGTTCAGGTGCCAAGGGTTAGTTGCCAGTTGCCAGGCCGGGGTATGCTCCGTGTAGTTGTACCTTCATTTCTGTGTTGTACTAGTTATGGACTACTATTATATTTTAGACTGCTATTATCTTGTGGACCATGTAATTTCTTTAATGATAATTATTAATTTCCTATTTATTCATATAAAATGTGTAGTTCTACAATTATTTTAGATTCTTGTGTATTTCCACACCATCCCTTTTAACCCTTCCAAGTCTTCGGGCTCGTGGCTGGCCGTTCGGGATTCAGGTTATCGGGCCTCTCCCGGTATTCGGATCTCGGGGCGTTACAGGAAGAGTCCGCGGTGGGAAAGGAACTGGTACGGAAGAATATCCAAAATAAGTAAAAAAAATCCCACGAGCAGAATTGAGGAAGAGTGAGGGAGGAGAAGGGGGCTAGTGAGGGAGAAAGAGGAGGAGGAGATCACGATGGGAAGAGTCTGCAGGAGGTAGAGGGGTGGAGATGGAGGAAGAGTCCATCCATAGTGGGAAGGAATTGGCAAGGGAAAGTAGTTACGTGCGCGGGAGCTTGTGGCGCTGGGAGAAAATTTCAGGGGGCATCTTCACTTACTTGAGGCAATTTCAAAATGGCCCTATACATGGTTTTAAATAAAGAAGAAAATTTATGAACTTTAGTGACAATATTAAATATAAAATGGCACTATTTATAATGCTTTTAGGGCAATTTTAAAAAATGTCTCTAAATAAACTGTCCTTATATCTCTATTTTTTGTAGTGGCCCCGTGACTGTGTACTTTGGGTACTTGTACTATTATGTGGACTTGGACTTGTAAACTTATGGACTATGTACTTCTATGATAATGTAACATATAATCTGAATGTGTAGCTTCTTTAGCATAGTTCTTTAGTTAAATTATATTGTTTTATGTAATTTTAGATTCTTTTACAAACCCACACCAACCTATCAACCCTTCGGAGCTTCACAACTCTTGGGTGGCATCTTAGGGTCTGAATGGTATTGTGTTCTTCCTGGTATCTAGGTTCTAGGTCGTTAAAGTTGGTATCAGAGCATGGTTATAGGGATGTACAAGAACCTAAATTTATGACAATCCAGAAGAAGTCCACTAAGTACAACTGACAACTAGCATTGGATATCGTGTGTGATTTATCTTTTCTTATGTGCATCAGTGGGTATGATTACTCATGTTGCTCCTCTTTTTATGGGTTTTCTTCTTGTGTGTTCTCTATTGTGTGTTATAGAGCAATGGCGCCTAGGTGAAGTACTCGTTTTCAGGCTAAAGTGCCAGTGGAAGCTCAAGGCGAGGAGAGTGGCACATTGCCTTCTCCGACAGCTATGAGAGAACAAGGTCATGTAGAACTTTCTAAGGGGATGCACCAGCAAGGTTGATAAACTGGTGAAGGCTCATCATCTCAAGGTGATCGAGGTTGAGCTCTCAAAGAGTTTCCACAATTCCACCAACCCCAGTTTGAAGGATAGCCTAACTCAGATGCAACAAGGGCATGGCTCGATGCTATTGAACGTGCTTTCTGTTCGATGGAATGTGTTGAAGATGAGAAAGCGTTGCTGGCTAGTTATCAATTGCAAGGAGTAGCTTTAACCTAATGGACATCAAAATTGGAGGTGGCATTCCAATCTCATCCCCTTTGGAAAAAAATATGGCGGGAGTTTGTTATCTCTTTTGAACGTGCATTCAATGTGGAATAACGTCGGTGCTAGACAGAGATCTAGATGGGGGGTGAATGGATCATGGTTAAAATTTTTACGGAATTAAAACATCCAAATTACTCAACAAGATTGATGCGGGACGGACCACGGACTCGATTCCGAATGGATATGCGACCCTCGGACTCTAAACAAGCTCGTGATTGTCCCTTAACGAGGGAAGCGTCGGACGTGCGCCGTTGAGAAATCGGCAGTGAGCTAGGGTGGTCGGCTCTCTCTTGTGCCCGGATCGGGTCACTGAACGGTCACGCTCTCTCTCGCAGCAGCGGTAATATCACTAAATATATCGGGCTATGATCCTAGCATGATATCTAGCAGCGGCATAAACAAGCATATATGAAATAAAGCAAATGCCAAGTGTAGGATCGGACACGATACCTCCACGCTCTCGGCGTGGGGAAGATGGACCCGGCCGAACTCGTACTCCCGGGACAATTAGTACACGATTGTTACAGCAATGAATCACTGCCCACTCCATGCAGGGAGGTAAAGGTCTACACAAGTGGGCCCGGGAGGACCGATTTCGGGTTGACGGCCGGCTTCTCGCGTAGCTTCGGTAGCACCCGAACTCGTGACTGTGGGGCCCACGTGCTAGCTGGAGGGGACGTGTGGGACCCGCTGGCACCGCTGGCACCGCTGTAGTGGGGGACACCTGGAGGATCACTCCCTGGGCTGGCGGCACGCTGGAACATCGACCGGAAGCCGGGCGGCTCCGATCGGCTCCCGCCGGAATAACCGGCCACGGACCTGCCGGTTCTATTTTCTGGCGCGCGACCCGACGAGATCGCTTGCTGTGACCAGCACTGACGTCAGAATGTGACGAAACCAGCTCCGTTGGAAAGCTGCTTCGAAGGGCTTCGACCCTATGGGATCACAGAAAAATCACCAGCTCTGTATTTCGGGTGGGAGAATTTTGAAGGCTGCTGTTCTCCTTTTCAGATCTGCTATGGCAGAAACTTCTTTTTCTGAGAGTTGGCGTTGAATGATAGGTAGACCTCCGAATCTGAAGTTGAGTTCTTCAGAAAAGTTGTAGAGATTCAAGAGAGGAAACAAAGGATGTTTTTTGTGGAAGGTTGTGTGAATAATTGAATTTTCTGGAGATTTTATACTGGACTGTGGTCGGATCTGGACTGGGACAGACAGAACTTTAGATGGACCTGACAGGGATTTTTAGAAAATATGAGATGGCCTTTAGAAATTTCACGAGAAATTGGGGATGGAAAGGAAGGTAGAAAGAACTTCTAGTAGATTTTGGAGATCCTAGAAAATCAAAAAAAGGTCCTAAGATGGAAAACTCAGGCTGACTGTTACAGTGAACAGAAAGCTGATAGATCTGGGATGACCTGAAGACCGAAAATGGAAAAATAACAATAGAAGGAATTTGGACGTGAAATGTTTTGTGGAGATGGGAACTCAAGATAAGAACACACTCTGAAAATTCAGCTCCTGAAGATGTCGGAGTTGAGAGCAGAAATACTCGTAGTAGCCTTCTGTCTTGAAAAATAGAAGCTTGACAGCACTTTGTTAGATTGCTCGCGGCGGCTCGATGGCGGCACGAACGGCGGCGGCGGCGGCACAGAATGAAAATAGAAGTGGAGGGGCTAAGATAGAAGGGCTACAACCCTGAAACACAGAGGGGGGAGATGGAATTCCAGAGGAAGAGAGGGAGAGAGGGCACACCCTTCTTGCTTCAAGCAATTTTCACCAAATTTCATTCATTAATTCTTCTAAATGGAAAAATACAAGTATATATATGATACACATCAAATCCAATCTACACCATTGGATCTTGGGATGGGGAAGGAATGGCCTAGATTAAATATGACCAACACACAAAATAAAATAAAATATTAAGGGGAGAGGGGCGCCCCCTTGACCAAGGGGCTTGGTAGGTGAAGGTAGGTAACCTACCTTGGACTTTGTAATCCCTTTGTCTCCCATGTGGTCAAATGGCATTCCAACCTTCTAGATGGCCACCTAGGATGGTTGACCAGCCCCACATGGTCTAGGTGGACCAATGGGAAAGGGGTGAGGGCCCCCTTGTTTGGGCCTACTGGAATTTTACATATAAACCCACTAAGACTTATAATTGCGTACCCATATAACACAAGGGTATACATACAAATATAAAAGGACATAAATGCAAACAAAATGCGAACGGTCTTGCTTCGATGTCCCCATCAATTCTCCTCGGGTGGGAGGAACTCGACCCCGTCGAGTAAGAGGTGCGGCTGCTCAGGTACTCCGGCGGATCCGTCACCGTGCCAAGTAACGTGGGTATGCACCACTCCAAGTGACCATCACCTGCTCATTCCCTATATACTCGATATGCACAAGCTGCTATGGGCTAGAGGTGGACACTCCGAATGGGGCACTCTCAAAAGGGGAGGTGGCGGCTCGAAGACTCACTAGGAATCACCGCTGAGTCCCTATAGGTGACTAGATCCGGGTGTAGATATAGAACCGATCCCATACTCATCGAGCGAGTCCACTCGCCTCTTACTCATAAGAGATCGACAATGAGCTTACACAAGACACATGCAGACTCACCATGCACTAACACACATATGCAAACCACACAAATAAGAAACGAACTCATGCATGACTCTAGACAAAACTAGTGTTAGTCCGACCCGTACATGGATGACGGCGGGCCAGGACACCCGAATGTGTGCCATGCATGCATTTGACGTAACCGGAGGTTGATATCATGGGGAACTCCTAGACACCCTATGATGCACCAATCATGGACATTGGGCTTGGATGTGGGAAGTCCGGGAGGTGCGGGTGGTTTAGATGGATCGGAGAAACCAAAGTTTTCATTACCCCCAAATGAAGATTCGGACCTATGGCTATGTGGAGGTTGCTTGGCCCGAGTGAAAAAAGCGTGATAGTGAACTCCGCGGAGGAAGTGGAGTGAAGATGGAGGCTCGGGAGATTCACTAGTGAGGGGGTCAAAATGGTCGAAGAAGGTATGACCCCGTGAGATGGGTTCCAACATGACATGGTCCCAAGTTTGGAATTCATAATCACCGCCATACATTATGATCGGTGGGACGACGGACATGTGTAAAAAATAGGATTCCTCCATTGGGCAAAAGGGAACGAAGTCAGACTCGGCCGGCATCGGGAGGAGTAGAGGAATCTCCGTGGTGACACACCCTATGGTGCACACGGAGGTAATGGACCCTAAGGCTAGATGGGTGAAGCTAAGACTAGCGGGTTGGTCAAAGCCTCGAGCCAAAAGATGCGTCAACTGCCATTGTGAATCTAATCCCATGACAAGATCGTCCAACGTGTCAACATGGTGACTAGATCAAAATGTGGTATGGAAGGAGTTGACCGGCACTAAAGGGTGGATGGGGTCCATAGGTGGGGAGGAAGGTGGGACCAAGCCATCCTTGAGCCAACTAAGAAGCGGCTCGGCTATATATAGTGTACCCGTAAGAAACACGGGTGGCTCGGGCTTGGGTGGCTCCAAATAAGAGGGTTCCGAAGTAAGTTCAGAAATAAAGGGTGGTGCCATTGGGGCTCTCTCGAGTGGTGAAGGCCATGGTGTAGGCGGCTGGGAGGTAGATGCTTGTCTAAAGCCACCATACCGAGAAAAGTGACACTCAAATGGTTCGACCGATAGAGCGACCGTATAGGATTGCGCTAGAGAGAATGCATTACGGATAAGACATTCCAACTGGAAGTGAAGGCGCAAACCTCTCCGGAACTGAAATGCGGCCGTGTTGCTCTCCTCTCCCAAGCCATGTTCCAACCAATACGTATGATATGCCCGAATGTACTCGGACACGGACCTATCGCCTTGGATGGGTCGACATGGGTTGGCCATAGTTGCCAAAATATGGGAATGGATCCCTAAGAATGGATATGCAACGCCATTCGGACAAGACACTAGACCGACTATGCAAGGCTGGGATGCATGTACACTAAGGACAAGACACCAAGACTCGGTACGGGGCGGAGTTAATCGATCCGAAGATCACTCGCGCAAGTGTGCGGCCTTCCCGATAGGCATAGCCTAACGTTCGGACAACATCTTTTGATATATCGGGTTATTGGGATGCAATGCAAAAAGACACACTTTTTTTTTTGTTTTTAAACAATGATGACCCTAGACAGGACTTAGACAATGACTAATGACTAGACGTAAATGACACTCTTTTTTTTTGACACCCTAGACTCAAACTCGCTCTGATACCAAATTGATACGGGACGGACCACAGACTCGATTCCGAATGGATATGCGACCCTCGGACTCTAAACAAGCTCGTGATTGTCCCTTAACGAGGGAAGCGTCGGACGTGCGCGGTTGAGAAACCAGCAGTGAGCTAGGGTGGTCGGCTCTCTCTTGTGCCCGGATCGGGTCACGGAACGGTCACGCTCTCTCTCGCAGCAGCGGTAATATCACTAAATATATCTGGCTATGATCCTAGCATGATATCTAGCAGCGGCATAAACAAGCATATATGAAATAAAGCAAATGCCAAGTGTAGGATTGGACACGATACCTCCACGCTCTCGGCGTGGGGAAGACGGACCCGGCCGAACTCGTACTCCTGGGACAATTAGTACGTGATTGTTACAGCAATGAATCACTGCCCACTCCACGCAGGGAGGTAAAGGGCTACACAAGTGGGCCTGGGAGGACCGATTTCGGGTTGACGGGCGGCTTCTCGCGTAGCTTCGGCAGCACCCGAACTCGTGACTCTGGGGCCCACGTGTTGGCCGGAGGGGCCGTGTGGGACCCGGTGGCACCGCTGTAGTGGGGGACACCCGGAGGATCACTCCCTGGGCTGGCGGCACGCTAGAACGTCGACCGGAAGCCGGGCGGCTCCGATCGGCACCCGCCGGAATAACCGGCCACGGACCTGTAGGTTCTATTTTCTGGCGCGTGACCCGACGAGATCGCTTGCTGCGACCAGCACCGACGTCGGAATGTGATGAAACTAGCACCGTTGGAAAGATGCTTCGAAGGGCTTCGACCCTATGGGATCACAGAAAAATCACCAGCTCTGTATTTCTAGTGGGCGAAATTTGAAGGCTGTTGTTCTCCTTTTCAGATCTGCTCTGGCAGAAACTTCTTTTTCTGAGAGTTGGCGTTGACTGATAGGTAGACCTCCGAATCCGAAGTTGAGTTCTTCAGTAAAGTTGTAGAGATTCAAGAGAGGAAACCAAGGATATTTTTTGTGGAAGGTTTCGTGAAGAATTGAATTTTTTGGAGATTTTATACTGGATTGTGTTCGGATCTGGACTGGGACAGACAGAACTTTAAATGGACCTGATAGGGATTTTTAGAAAATATGAGATGGCCTTTCAAAATTTCACGACAAATTGGGGATGGAGAGGAAGGTAGAAAGAACTTCCAGTAAATTTGAGAGATCCTGGAAAAATCAAAAAGAGGTCCTAAGATGGAAAACTCAGGCTGACTATTACAGTGAACAGAATGCTGACAGATCTGGGATGACCTGAAGACCGAAAATGGAAAAATAACAAAAGAAGGAATTTGGACGTGAAATGTTTTGTGGAGATGGGAACTCAAGATAAGAACACACTCTTAAAATTTCAGCTCCTGAAGATGTCGGAGTTGAGAGCAAAAATTCTTGTAGTAGCCTTCTATCTTGAAAAATAGAAGCTTGACAGCACTTTGTTAGATTGCTCGCGGCGGCTCGATGGCGGCAGGAACGGCGGCGGCGGCGGCACAGAATGAAAATAGAAGTGGAGGGGCTAAGATAGAAGGGCTACAACCCTGAAACACAGAGGGGGGAGATGGAATTCCAGAGGAAGAGAGGGAGAGAGGGCACACCCTTCTTGCTTCAAGCAATTTTCACCAAATCTCATTCATTAATTCTTCTAAATGGAAAAATACAAGTATATATATGATACACATCAAATCCAATCTCCACCATTGGATCTTGGGATGGGAAAGGAATGGCCAAGATTAAATATAACCAACACACAAAATAAAATAAAATATTAAGGGGAGAGGGGCGCCCCCTTGACCAAGGGGCTTGGTAGGTGAAGGTAGGTAACCTACCTTGGACTTTGTAATCCCTTTGTCTCCCATGTGGTCAAATGGAATTCCAACCTTCTAGATGGCCACCTAGGATGGTTGACCAGCCCCACATGGTCTAGGTGGACCAATGGGAAAGGGGTGAGGGCCCCCTTGCTTGGGCCTACTGGAAGTTTACATATAAACCCACTAAGACTTACAATTACGTACCCATATAACACAAGGGTATACATACAAATATAAAAAGACATAAATGCAAATAAAATGCGGACGGTCTTGCTTCGATGTCCCCATCAAAGATCTTATAGAGTTGAAATTTCTATTCATATCTCAATCTGGTGAAACTAGATAGATGCAATCTTAGCGGTCCTATGCATACATCTATCAATGGACTGAAAACACAGCAATCACATGTGGTACAAGGATTTTTAGGTGGTTCGATTTTCACCTACATCCACCCCACACTCAGACCTGAGTGTGGATTCCGTTGACACACAGCTTGAAATGTTGATCCACAGCTTTGGGGATAAATCCCTACAACTGCTGAGCAACACAGTTTGCTATCTGTTGAGCATTACAGCTTGGATATCCGCTGTCAAACAGCTTGACTAACCGCTGAGCATTACAGCTTAGCTAACTGAGGAACAATTCCCCGCCGCTGAGCATCACAACTTGCTCTGCTGGCTAACAGCTTGAAACAGATGGTAAAGAAAACAAAAGAACAATTGAAAGCATGAATCAGATGCAACGATGAAAATAATGTCGCTCAGATGTGAGCATATGATTCTAGATCAGATCTAGAGATCGTAACTGGACTGCCTCTTTCTTCTTCTCCTCTCCTTGATTTTTACGGCACTCTATTTTTCACTTTCTCCTTTGCAACAGGCTCTCTCTCGATCTCCTCTCTAACTCTTCTCTACTTCTCTCCTTGGCTTCTCTGAACTCTTCTGCTCTTCTAGATTCTTTTCTTCTCAGTGCTCTCATTCTATCTGTCTCTCACTCTCAGATCTCTTTTCTGCTAGCTCTCTGGCTCTCTTTCTCTCGATGACTTCTCTTCATCATAGCTTTCTCTGAACTCTTCTGCTAGATTTCACTTTCTTATCTGCTTCTTCCACTCTGCTACTCTTCTCTATTCTTTTTTTCTCTATTTCCACACTACTTAGCTGAGCGATCATGCCTTTATTTATAGGCTCGTGAGAGACTGGGCACGTGGAGAACACGTTCCCGCCCAAGGAAATTTGAACAAATGCGCTACTAGATGTCCACATGGCAGACATTGAAGGTTTGCTATCCACGTGGCTGATTTTCCAGTTGAGACTTTCCTTGGATCACGTGTCTGTGGATAAATACCTCGATCCACGTGACCATACTCAATATAAGGCATGCTGCCTTACATATGTTTAATTCTGGGTCTTTCAATGACATAAGATCCTGTAAATTTGAACATAAGAAAGAAGGCATTTTGTCACACACTCTGTAACCCTGAGTGGATAACTAATGTGCATTGACCTATTAAGATAAAAGTCTTAGTACATAAATGAGTTTCAAACAGGTGTGAAAGATGCACAGACTAGACTAAGCATTATGCACATATGATGCATTGACATGATATGAGACCTAAACACACTAGCATTAACCTATTACTGGTATGCTCAGATCTAACAGTGTATGTGCTCAGACTTGAGTGCATATGCTTAGACATGTGTGAAACATGTGCTTCGACCATGTAATACACACTAGCATATATGCTTAGACCTTATTATGCAAGCTAGCACATGTGCTCAGACTTAATGGCACAAGCTAGCACATATGCTCAACCCGTATAATGCATATATGAATACATGCACTTACTTTATAGAGTTATATGCAAACATGCACAGACCTTGTAAGTGAAATGCAAACATGCACAGACCTTATAATGCATATATGCAAACATGTACAGACCTTATAGTGCTATATGCAAACATGCACAGACCTTATAGATCAGGCCATAAAACATGCATCGACCTTGGTTCATGCAAAATGCAATGTGCATCGACCTTAGTATGCAAGATGCAACATGTGCATCGACCTTGATATGCAACAATTCGGCACATGCATCGACCTTAAGAATAGTAATGGAGATATGCACTGACCTTGATATGTGCACGAGGCAAATGTGCACCGACCTTCTAGTGTCAGCGACAAATGTGCATCGATCATATATATGACCAAGGCAAATGTGGACCGACTTTAGAACTGAGCAAGGTGAATGTGCATTGACCTTAAAGGCTAAATAATCAATGTGCACCGACCTGATAATGCTATAATGCAAATGTGCACAGACTTTTGTATGCAACAATGACAATGTGCACCGACCTTTGCATGCAGCACTTTCTTCACGTGCATTGACCTTACATGCAACATTATGAAACATGTATCGACCTTATATACATCAAACTAAAATGTGCACCGACCTTCCAAGAAAAAAGACATGACTGTGCATTGACCTTACCTGATAAGGTAGAGGGTATATGCACTGACCTGTATGCTTCAATGCAATGGCTAGCTGACGTTGACCTTTTGTCGCCTTTTTGAATAGTCAGTAGCATTGACTTTTTGTCACCTTTTTCAATAATTATTACTTTGAGTCATTCTCAGAACCTGTTCTTACAGATTTTCATACTGCTATAAAGATGATGAGATCATTAATAAATGCATCAAGATTATACCATCAAGGATATATATATAACGAGACATAATATTTGTCATCATCAAAACTTCAAAACCACAGGGACATAACAATCTCTACTTTTTTGATGATGGCAATATTATGAGTCATTGTAATAAATTCAACATGATGATCAAGCCAGTATGAAATATGCATACTCACAGAAAGCTAGTATGAAATATGCATACTCACATAATGACAAATGACTCACAAAATTCTCCCCCTTTGACAACATCAACAAGGAAGGAATATTAACTGTTGAAAGGAAAGATATGACACAAATTCTCCCCCTTTTACGAAAGGATGTTCAAAATGATTCACTGTTAACTATACTCCCCCTGAACATATAATCTCTCCTTTGACAAAGCAGAAGGACTGGAATGAAAAGTTATCAGTAAACCACCGGGACATTCAAGTTGAATCAGACATTTAGACATTCAGGTTGGACAATCTATTCTCCCCCTTTGACTGGACATAAGGATTGGAGAGGAAATAGGTCATCAGACATTCAGATTGAAGCATTCACCAATTCAATGAAAGTATGAGCAAGGTCACATGAGCAATCAAGGTCACATGTATTCAAGATCATAATGAATTTCATCAAAAATAGTCAGCAAAAACTAGTAGATGACAAGAGCATGCTGAAGAAGAAATTTCATCAGAAAATGAAGATTGAGCACAGAGATTCCAAGTGAGCTTCACCTACAAATGGGTAATGCAAAGGGATTTTCAGTGAGATACCAATTTCATAAATCTTAGAATCACTATATTTTAGAATCTTCCATTATAAGGGCTTATGAAGGAACTTTATTGAATAACATGGTTTAAATGTGATGTATTCAAGGTTCATCAATAAAGTTCTATACTCATATCTGAAATCAAATTTTAATAAAAATGAACCAAGCCCTCATATTAGTAGTCTTGTTGAACCTTCCATTATCTTACTTACTCAAAGTTCAATGACTCCTTTAGGAGTTACAAGAAGTAGTATTGAGGTTAAAGAAACATGAAACCATTTGAATTTGTCTAGGATTGCAGCAATGTATTTCTTGCAATAATTTCAGATATTTCTTTTGTTCAAGCAAATAGTTTTATACTATCAAATCTTACGAGCAATCTAGTTCAGTACACACCTTGTAACTAAAGGATATACGTTGTTTAGACGTCAATATCACTAAGCACTTAGTGTGACTAACAGTCATGCTTTATAATGAACAGAGTTAACTTTTCACCTCATGACATACCTCAACTCATTTCGTTGATGAGTGAGATATATTTCTCCGTGTGCAAGTCATTGCTCTGTCAAAATTTTAATCATTTTTAAGCAGAGTTAACTCTGGCACCTCTTGACACAGTCCTTTGGACATGATTTCTCAGTGACCAATGTCATTGCTCTGACAGCTATTTATCCTTTAGACATATTCAGAAAAGTCATTTGTTTAAAAATAATACTTACTACATGTATCTCAACCAAGGAGAAGTCATAATTTCAAGGTTTTCAGAATTCAGAGGATTTTACAAGATATAACATGAAGTAGTTGGTTAAAGTTTATTAAAGTTGACTTAAATATTTTCAACACATTCATAACCAAACGCAATGAACACATTAAACTTAAACCAATTTGATCCTTCAGACATTCATAAATATGTATAATATAATATTCTTCAATGATTTAGTTTTTCATATTTATGATCAAGGTACATAGATTGAAATCTTTCCAAGTTATAGATAGATCATCAATTTCAGTAGCAACCAATCAATAGAAACATCAAGGAGCATGCATTGTAAGTGAAAACATTAGAATTTCATGCATGTAGCAGTTATGGTCAAGGGTACATCAGAGAAATATTCATGAGATTTCAAGAAGTTTTGTTTAGAAAGCAGCAGGATTAATGTCAAGTTTGACAAATATTTTCAAAGATATGTGCAGCGAAGGATGTAAAGTAATTAATGGATTTCAAACTCAAGAAGAGTATCAGTTCAAGTGAATTCAGAGCAGATAGAAAGAAGTGATACAAACTGATGCCAATTATTGATGTATATTGCAGAAAGAGCAGAGATTGGAGAATGAGCAAAGATATGGCTAGACAATGAAGATATCGGTTGACTGAATGAGCAATTTAGGTCGATCGAATTAGATAGTAAGGAAACAGATGAATAGCCATGCAGTTTAAAAGTTTGATTTATATGCTCCCCCTGTCTTTATGTATTGAATGAATCTTTTTTATGAGTATGCATGATATGCAATCAATACAAGTATGCATATGCAATGATTCCCCATAGTAAATGCATTGATACCAATTGTTAGCATGAAATGCTGAGCACTTATGAGCTTCCCTTATCTAAATACATCAACCATGATATATGACATGAACATCATGTTGGGGATTAATCTAACCAACTATGCATGAAGCACACGAATTATCTAGACAGACTCCTACTGACTTTATGCAACATATGAAATGAAAGCTAAGCATATAGTTTTATGATTCATGCTCATGATCATCTAGACTGTCCTATGTGCTAATTGACTCATGGTACTAGGCGGAGTACTTAAGTCCAAAGGACCACCTCACACATGATGTCGGTTTTCAGACAGAAATGATCTACCCTTCTCCCAACTTATCATTTAATATACCACTAGGTCATGCATGGCAGTTTAGAGCAAAATCAGTCCTGTATACATGACATTTTTGCTGAGCATGAATATGTGCATATGAGCCTTATATGCAGTAAGTCATCAAGCAAACATGAAATTCAGGAAATTCAGATTCAAGAGATGACATTTGTGAATTAATTATATGCAAACATAAGAATCCATGCATTTTGAATTTAACTTGTCTCCCTCTCACCATGCAACCAGTTGAAACCAATTAACTATCAAGACATAAATTCATGCAAATTAAGATATATGCAACAATACACAATCCTAGACACACAATTAACCTATGGTACTTGGTGGAGTACTTAGGTCCAAAGGACCACCTCTCACATGGTCAGAGCTTCTGGGAAGACTTTATCTATCCTTGGGCAATTACCATTTGATATACCGATGGGTCATATATCAATATGACAGTTAAGCATGATATGCAATCCAATCTCAAACTGATATATGCATAATTTATTCATCATATGTATTGAGAGACAGAATACTCATAGTATGCAAATGTATGCATGAACAGATCAAGCATAATATGCAGCTATCTAAACACAATTATGTAAAATTCAAACAACCAAACCTGTGAAAAACAGACCTGGGGTTTATCATACTCGGGTGCCTTGGCTTATTAAACCCCTTTTTATTCTTCAGTCCCATGGCACTCCTGCAAAATAGATTCTTATTTTGCAGATTTAGGTACTAAAGAATTCTTGGGTCCTGAAATGTCAGTGGCACCTTTGTAGGGTGCTCTCCATATTTTCTGAGCTAAAAGGCCATTAGATTTCATCAATTGGCAATCAAACATCGAATGCCCAAAATTTCCACAATAATGACATGAAACAATAGACTTTTTATTCTTATTTTGCACATTAGCATTAGCATGAAAATTATGTGCATGAGCATGAAATCTATGAGCATGTGCATGAAATTTTCTGTTGTTTACATAAACATTTTGTCTTTTATTATCAACCAGTCAACAATCCACAGCTTTGTGACCTGGCTTTCCACACTTAAAGCATATAATATGCTGAACATTTGAAAAAAAATTTATTTCTATGAGAAACATGGTTCACAGGAAATTTATTATAACCAGAATAAGAATGAATTTTCTCTTATGCACTGGCAAACCAGCATTGGGCTGTAATGTGGCCTACTTTGCCACAGCAGAAACGATGAACATTCTTTTTCTTATTAGTAGGAAATTTCTTGTTCTAAAAATTTTTAGTATGCAAGTCATTCCTCCTACCAGAATCATTTCTATTTGTAGGGAATTTAACAAATTCAGAATTAAGTTTCTTTCTCTGAGCATGCCAACATTATGCAGCAATATAGCCTAGTTTTCCACATCAAAAATATTGAACATCCTTTTTCTGAACAGGATGAAATTTCTTAACATGCTTTCTACCAATGCTTAGATCATCATTTTTCAGTAATAAACAATCATGCATTAGATGTCCATACTTCCCACAATAATGGCAAGAACCATTGGATTTCATTGAAACATGATATCTATGAGATGAGTTCTTAGCACACATATTATTGAATTTTTGTTTTTGATTATTATTTTGTTTCAGACTTTTTAAATTGTTTCTGGTTTATCTGAACAGTGGGTTATTTCTTCTTAGAAGTGGTGGTTGCAACAGATTTCTTTGGTGATTGATGAGAGGTTCCAGCTACTTCTGCGCTTCGAACAAAGGTTGTATATATCTGGTTCCTCATAGCATTTTTAATCTTAGAGATGTGACTTATCTTCTCTCTTTGTTCACTCACTTCATCTTCCAGAGGTATTTTCATTTTGTCTTTATCCTTAGCAGATTTAGATGAAGTCTTTTCTAGCTCTGTGATTTTTTTTTGTTAGGAGACAATAAGAATATCTGAATTTTCCTTCTCCTTTTCATAAACAACCAATTTTTCTTTCAATATTTCAATTTCTTTTTCCAGAGGTAGATTCACAGATCTTTCTTTCTCAAGTTCAAGTAATATGTCAGACATGACAGTATTAAGCTCATTTAATTTCACCATTTCATCTAGCAAGGTTTCTTCAAATTGTTCAACTTCTTTTTTCTTTTCAAGCAAACATTCATTTTCTTTTTTTAAAGACACAATCAAATTTCTCTGCATTTCATCATCAAAATTAAGATCATCAATTAATTCTTTCAGAAAGACACATTCATTACATATAGATTCATTTGAACATGAGCTTTCAGCTTCAAGGAGTTTAATTCTAAGATTATCATTATCAGATTTCAAAGTATTCAATTCATATTTCTCAATGTCAAACTCCTGTAATTTAATTTTAAGTTTATCGATTTCAGCTTTCAGTTCTTCATCTTCAACATGATCAGATTCAGCATAGTTGACATATTCCAGTTTTTTTTTCAATGATTTATTTTTCAATTTTAGTTTCTTGTGTCTGTCAGATAGTTCTTCATACATGCTTACTAATCCATCAAATGAAATATCTTCAGATCCGGAGATTACCTGAGACACTGTCTCATTGCTATGATCACTCCGGTTGACCATCAGACATTTCTCTTTTTATTCCCCATATGTAGCAGTTACTCTATCCAGGATTTCCTTTCCAGAAGTGCACCTGAGAACAAAAGGAAATATGTCAGTGTTAACTGCAGCTTTCAAAATATTGAGAACAGTTGTGCCCCTGTGGTCATTTGAGTTATTTGATATTCTTGGTTTTGATAATGCATAAACACTATAAGTCATTGTTATTTTCCACTCTCATATGACTGACATACGTGATGTTTTGCTCGTGACAGATAAGCCAGTAAATGGACAAGGAATGGAGTGGAGATGACAAAAGTGAAAGCTCAATGATTGCGCCCTCGCACGCGGATCGACCTGCGCGGTCAGGTCGCGGGGGTCAAGGGGGTAGCGCCCCTTGCAGGGGTTTCCGGGGGCTTCGCCCCCGGAACAAAATTTTGATTACAGGAGCGATATAATCAATAGAAATCTTCAAGATAGTCAAGGTTGATGTCACAGATGAGAACGGACTGCTAAAGGACTCAAGCGACGGAGCTAAAGAGGTTAACGGACCGACCCAGGAAAACCCGAGGTCTGTCCAGCTGGCGGTCAACCGCAAGCACAGGGGCGATCGACCGCCCCAGCCAGCAGCCCACCGTCTATAGCTCTCTCAGTGGCGGTCGACCGCCAGCCCAGTAGCGGTCGACCGAAAATACCAGGGACCATCCGTCTATAGCGTTTCACAGTTGCGGTCGACCGCCTGCTTCTGCAGGTTGACCGCCAGCCCCGAGCCTACATTTGTTGACTTCATTTCCACCTCGAGGCCAGCCCCTTTCCATGAATTTGTTTAATCAAAACTCACCTAATCTCCCATGATTTGTGGATCTGGTCTGGGGGGTGTCTATGGACCATTCAAAGTCTATAAAACACATACAAGAGGGTTAGAAACCCTAGTGCTTCAAGAGGAACAAAGGAGAGATCTAGAGAGGCTAGAGAGGAGGTTGGAAGAAGAGGTACTGTAGCCGTGAACAGTACTCCGTGCAGAAGTTCTACATCCACTCCAAGTGATTCAAGCTTAGATCTGAAGCAAGCAACCTCCAAGGAAGCTAGAAGCAAGCAAGCTCTCAAAGGTGACAAATCTTCATCCATAAATCTCTTCATCAACTCAAGGGGATCAAAAGGAAGATCAAAGCTACATCCATACACTTCTTCATCAACTCAATTGAATCCAAGGCATCAAGGGAGATCAAAGGAGGCTTGGAAGAAGAGATACTGTAGCCGTGAACAGTACTTCATGAAGAAGTTCTTCATCCCTTCCAAGGTGTTTCAAGCTCATATCAAAGCAAGCAATCTCCAAGGAAGTGCAGAAGCTAGCAAAGATATCAAGGTGATCCAAGGAAGCTGATTTCACAAGGTTTTCAAGGGAGATCAAATCTGCATCCTTAATCTTCTTCATCAACTCAAGGTGATCCAAGGAAGATCATTTCACAAGGAAGAAGATACCATTGAAGCATCAGATTCAAGCTCCAGCAATCTCAGACAATATCTTTTCTCTTTGAGCACATTCTATATTTTGTGAGTATTTTCATATTTGTTCTCTTTCCATTTCATTCAAACATTTGAAAATGTGAATCATCCCTACTAGTGGTTAGTAGGAAGGCAATCGAAAGTTATCCGATCTGCGGTGTTGACATCCCTACCGGTGATTAGTAGGAAGGCAATCGAAAGTTGTCCGATCTACAGTGTTGACGTCCGTACCGGTGGTTAGTAGGAATGCAATCAGAGGTTTTTTTGATCTGCGGTTCAGTGCGTTGCACTAGTGAAGCCTCACCGAGTTTGGTGAGAGGTGGACGTAGGATTGGGGATTCAGTCCGAACCACCTTAAAATCTCGTGTGCTGTGGTTTGATTGTGCGATAGCTTTGTGTTAGATGCATGCTTAGGTTTAATTTCTACATTGCTTGTTCATCTTGCTAAGCAAATCATTGTGTCCTTCGTTAAGCCTGTTATATTCCGTTGCGATTCTCGTTAACTAGCTATAAAGAGGGTTGTTTACGAAAAGAGGGGCAGATCTATTCACCCCTCCCCTCTAGATCCGTCATCCACTACTCAACAAGTGGTATCAGAGTCTAATCTCTCATTATGGGGTCCAACGACCTTGAGGGAAATGGTGGATTAGCGTCAAAAGGTTTCTTACCTGAAAGACATTCTGTGAATAGGCCTCCTTACTTTACTGGAACTAATTATCCTTATTGGAAACATCGCATGCATGTGTTCATTTGCGCCCAAGACTACGAACTTTGGCGAGTGATCAGCAAAGGTCCGTATGAGCTTACGGATAATGAGGATTTGTGGACCAAAGAACAAATAAGACAATCCACTGTCAACTGGAGTGCCAAACACATCATGCAGTGCTCACTCCATCCAGCAGAATTCTCAAGAGTGGCTACTTGCGTAACGGCAAAACAAATGTGGAACAAGTTAGAGGTAATTTACGAAGGAACCTCTCAGGTACGAGAAACAAAAGCCAACATTTTAGTTTCTGAATATGAAATGTTCCGCATGAAGCCTGATGAGTCAATTCAGAATATGTATGCTCGGTTAACTGTGCTTACTAATAGTCTGACTGATTTGAAAAAGAAATACTCAGAACAAGAAATTGTGAGAAATATTCTCAGATCATTGACTCCCGCATGGCACACAAAGGCTACCGTGGTTGAAGAATCGAGAGATCTCGTAACTACCAAGGTAGATGAACTCATTGGGTCATTGATGACGTATGAGATCAACCTTAAGAACAAAGAGGCTGAGGTGCCTAAGAAACAGCCCCTAGCTCTTAAAGTAGGACCCATCAGTCAAGGCACTTCTGATGAAGGTGAGGATTCGGCAAGTGAGCGAGATGAGGATGACGTAGCCATGCTCACACGTAAGTTCATAAAATTTCTAAGAAAGGAACGTAAGAGCTTCATGAGAGGAAGGCCAAAGGTAAGAAATGGTTTCAAATCTAATTCTGAAAATTTTAAGAAATCTGACAAAATCATTTGTTACTCTTGCAACAAACCAAGGCATTTCAAGACTGATTGTCCTGACAGATTCAAAAAGGCTGACAAATGGATGGGCAAGAAGAAGAACAAGGCCATGGTGTCCACCTGGAGTGACGGGGAAGAAAGTGATGGTGGAACTAGCTCCTCGGACAAGGAAAAAGAAGATCTTTGTCTCATGGCTAGAGGTGATGAAGAAACTGAGGTAAACTCTCCATTTGAAAATTACACACTTGATGATTGGGAGGAAGCATATATACAGCTCACGGAAAAATATGACATGTACAAAAAGGAGAATAAATCATTGAAAAAGTAAATTAACTTCTTTGTGCATGATCATGATATGAATGATAAAAATGCTCTACTTGAAACTGAAATTGAAGATCTTAAGAAAATGATTGAGAACATGGAGGAATGAAGAAAAGAAATGGCTGACTTGGAAACTGAAAATGAAGATTTGAGAAATGAGATTGATAGCATGAAGCTAAAAATACAAACCTATGAAAAGGATAGTAAATTGAGCAATGAAAAGTATGAAGCTGTCAAACAAGTCAACACTCAACTTCTTCAAAACATTGAAAACCTATAAAAAGACTTGAAGGATAAACAACAATCTCTGGAAAAATTTGTGGATGGAAGAGAAAACCTAGATGCATTGCTAGGAACCAGAATGAACTTCAACAAGGAAGGGTTGGGTTTTGAACCTACAAACAAAAGGCCAATTGGGCTAAAAATAGTCACATTTGTTTCCTCGTCTGATGCTTCTACCTCAAGAACAACATCTAAAG
Organism: Amorphophallus konjac; assembly: GCA_022559845.1. Taxonomy (NCBI): domain Eukaryota; kingdom Viridiplantae; phylum Streptophyta; class Magnoliopsida; order Alismatales; family Araceae; genus Amorphophallus; species Amorphophallus konjac. Next base: position 191,672,024 of record CM040122.1, on the reverse strand, counting down.
GAAAAGAAAAGGTTGATGAAGAAGCCACTGAAATCCCCAAAAAGATTGCTCAAAAGCCCAAGAAGAGTCAACCATCCTCACAACACAGGCCAACACCTCCTTGGCCGTCAACCGTTCAAATCGCCAAACAATTTCACATAGATCGACACTTCCATAGGTTGACACCACCCTATTTTTGGGGCAATTGTGATTTCTGTGTGCATCAATTTTCTAGGTGGCAAAATAATCATTTTCAACCCAAAACTAACCAATGGCCACAATGGGTTAAGAAGCAAACTTCCTCAAACTTTCACAAAATCTAACAAAGAGCCTCTAAACAAAAAATGAATGTCAAGGTTGAAGAGAAAAACTAAATCCGTGCTCTAAGCAAACAAAACATGAATGTTAGGAAGGTTTGAATTCCAAAAGAAATGATTCCATGTTTTGAAAATCTGAAGAGTTTGATGAGACCCAAATTTGGTTGGGTTCCAAACATAATTGCTTAATTGCTTGTGCAGGAGTGTCTTGCAGCCATGCATAACAAGTGGTACCTTGATAGTGGCTGTTCAAAACACATGACTGGAGACAAAATAAAATTTTATCTCTTGGAGGAAAAGGAAGGAGGATACGTCACATTTGGAGGAAACAACAAAGGAAGAATCATTGGAACATGTAATGTAGGTAAGAACCTCTCCAACTCCATTGGAAATGTGCTGTTAGTTGAAAGTTTAAAATATAATTTGCTCAGCATAAGTCAATTGTGTGATAAAGGTCATAAAGTGTTATTTGACTCTCATGAATGTAGAATCCCTGAACCAAAATCTGATAAGGTAAAATTTTCTAGAAAAAGAGTCAACAATGTTTACATGATTGACTTAGATGATCTTGCTCACATAAATCTTTGTCTTGCTGCAACCAAATCTGAACTTGCTTGGTTACGGCATCGTAGACTAGGACATGCTTGCTACAATGTCTTGCATAAACTTTTGAAACATTCAATGGTGAATGGGTTGCCTGAACTTTCTTTTAAACAAGAAAGCAAATTGCGTGATGCATGTGCCCTAGGTAAACAAACAAGAAAATCCTTCAAGGTTAGATCTGCAAACATGTCATCTAAACCACTTGAGTTGATTCATATGAATTTGTTTGGTCCAACCAGAACTGCTAGTTTAAGTTGTAGAAAATATGGATATGTCTTGGTGGATGATTACTCTAGATTCACATGGGTTTTCTTTCTCACACATAAAAATGATACTTTTGATGAGTTTCAGGCAGTCTATATGAAGATAAAGCAAGACAGTGAGTTTAAGATTTTCAACATTCAATCTGATCATGGTGGTGAATTTGAAAATGCTGACTTCTATAATCTTTGCAGGGCTGAAGGCATTTCACACCGATTTTCTTCACCAAGAACCCCGGAGCAAAATGGTGTTGTTGAAAGATGGAATCGAACACTTATAGAGATGGCAAGAACAATACTTGCCGAACGGCAACTCCCAAGGAAATTTTGGGCTGAAGCGGTAAACTCGGCATGTTACATTATCAACCGCTCTATGGTAAGGTCACACACCAAAAAGACTCCTTATGAGTTGCTAAAAGGTAAAAAACCTTCTCTCACACACATGAAAGTATTTGGATCTAAATGCTTCATCCACAATAATGATAAAAGGGACTTAGATAAATTCAAGCCCAAGAGTGATGAAGGTATATTCCTTGGATATTCTGATAGATCTAGGGCTTATAGAATTTGTAATGTCAAGAGTCAAACTGTGGAAGAATCACCCCATGTTTCCTTTGATAAATATCACGATGATTCTAACATTGATAACTCTTGTAGGAAAAATGATGAAGATGTGGAATTCCTAAGCATGAAGGAAAGGAATGATCCTCCACAAGAAGAAATAAGAGAAGATGGTGACCTAGCTGAATCAAGCAATGCAAGAGATCAAGCTCCAGGAGAAGGTAATGATTATACAAACATTAGAATTCTTAAGGATCATCCTTTAAAAATGTCATTGGTAGCTTGAATGACCCACCTAGAACAAGGTCACATTTTAGAATTATGGAAGAATTAGATCAACTTGCTCTTGTCTCCCAGATTGAACCCAAGAATGTTGATGAGGTATTAAAGGATGAAAACTGGATAAATTCAATGCAAGAGGAGTTAAACCAGTTTGAGAGAAACAAAGTTTGGCATCTTGTTCCTAGACCTTCATCACAATCTGTCATAGACACTAAATGGGTCTTTAGGAACAAACTCAGTGAGGATGGTAAGATTATAAGAAACAAGGCTAGATTGGTGGCTCAAGGGTATAATCAAGAGTTTGGGGTAGACTTTGAGGAATCTTATGCCCCGGTTGCTAGACTTGAGGCCATCAGAATTCTACTTGCCTTTGCATGCTCCCTTAGAATAAAGCTATATCAAATAGATGTAAATAGTGCTTTCTTAAATGGTTTGATCAAAGAAGAAGTCTATGTTGAGCAGCCCCCTGGCTTTGAGAATTCTAACCATGCAGATTTTGTATACAAGCTAGACAGGGCGCTTTATGGACTTAAGCAAGCACCAAGAGCTTGGTATGAGAGACTAAGCTCGTTCCTCATTGAGAAAGGGTACACACGAGGTAAGGTAGATCAAACACTTTTCACCAAGAAGCAAGGTAAGAACATTTTGATTGTTCAAATTTATGTTGATGATATTGTGTTTGGTTCTACTAAATCTGAAATGTGCGAGGAATTTGCTAACCTCATGACTAGCGAATTTGAGATGAGCCTAATGGGAGAACTCCAATTCTTTCTCGGTTTGCAGGTCAACCAAGGAGATGATGGGTGCTTCATAAGTCAAGCCAAATACATCAAGGAGCTGCTGAAAAGATTTGACATGACAAACAGCAAAATAATTGTAACTCCTATGAGCACCACAACATCACTCGATTCAGATGAAAGTGGTAAATTAGTGAATGCAAAGATCTATAGAGGTATGATCGGCTCTTTGCTTTACTTGACTGCATCCCGACCAGATATCCAGTTTAGTGTATGTCTTTGTGCTAGATTTCAAGCTAGTCCTAGAGAATCCCACTTGACTGCCGTCAAACGTATCCTTAGATATCTTGCCGGCACTCAAGATTTGGGATTGTGGTATCCCTCATCATGTGATTTATCTCTTATATCTTATTCTGATGCGGACTATGCTAGATGCAAGCTGGATTACAAAAGTACTAGTGACTACTACCAGTTTCTGGGCGGGTGTTTAGTTTCTTGGGCCTCCAAGAAATAACACTCGGTTGCCCTCTCAACCGCAGAGGCAGAATATGTTGCTGCGGGGAGCTGTGGCACCTAAGTGTTATAGATTAAACACCAACTCCAAGACTACTTAGTGGATCTTGGTTGTGTCCCGATTCTGTGTGATAACACTAGTGCTATCAACCTTGCAAAAAATCCAGTCCAACACTCTAGGACTAAGCATATTGCGATTAGGCATCACTTCATTAGAGATGAGGTCGTTAAGAAAAATTTTGAACTGTATTTTGTTGATACTCTAAATCAACTTGCTGATATTTTCACCAAGTCATTGTGTAATGACATGTTTTCCACACTCAGAAGGGAGCTTGGTCTTTGCCGACCTTAGGCCAATAAAAATTGAAATGGTGATCTTATTCGATTTAGTTGTGTGTTTTTACAGATTGGCGTCCATGCATTGTTTATATTTAATTGTGTCATTTTGCATATGGTGTAGCATTGCATGTAGTCATAATGCATAATAAAGTTGAATTCATGTTCATGATGCATTGCATGGTTTGTGTAGCATCATACTTGTATGGCCATGGTATATTAAATGTTGATGTATGGAAAGGCAGGTTATGCTTGTCTAGAAGCACTCAATATGCGTGAGATTTTACCTCCGCCAAGTACCATGCGTCACTGTCGCATATAGGCCATATAGTAAGGGGGAGTTGTCTCTTTGCAGCATTCATGTATTTGTTTCATCTTCATTCATTTATTTGTTGCATTTCATAAGTGTACAACCATGTGCTGGGTCATGCATTTCATGTCTGCCAACTTCATGTTTGATCAGGTCAACCCCTGCATGGTTCAAGTCCACCTCTCCTTGACAATTATCTTTTCACTTGCAAACATAACTCCTTGAGTGCATCCATTGCATATCCTTAGAGGGAGTCTTGTTGCTTTTCTTAATCTCTTGCAATCTACAGTTCACTGGCTTCCAGTTTGAAAATGAGATCATGAGACCGACAGAACTACGGCGTAAGAGCTTTCCATTATATGAACTGATGATTGTCCTTTCAATGCAAATGTTTCAGATTTAATGATTTCTTGAAGTTCTGATATATCTTTCGAAATCATCTATATTCTATGGTTTTAATAGATCTTAACTAGAGATTGCATGTTGTGCATTGAATGGCTCTCCTGAAATCTGAAAATTCAAAATTCATGACCATCTTGGTGATACACTCAGGATTAGTATTGTTCTTAAACATCTTGATGAGCTGGAATTCATGGTAATCCATTTGACAGAGCAATGATATTGTTGCACTGAGAAACATGTCATGTCATCAAATCAAGTGACAAATGAGATGTCATGATGTGCCCCTATTATCTCTATCGTCATTATATTTGGACTCTAGGCAGAGCACTGGCATAATTGCTGAGAAATATATGTTCTCATCAAAGAAATGAGTTTTGATATGTCATGACGTGACTTTGCTATCTCTGTTCATTCTGAAGCATAACCGTCAGTCTTGCCAAATGCCTAGGGATACTGGCGTCTAAACAACGTGTATTCTTACGGCTAGGAGGCATGTACTAGACTTGATTGGTCGTAAAATATGAGTCAGGTGCCTTCACATGCAAAAGATCATGAAAATATGCTACAATCATAAAATTCCATGCTTTAGTCATACTTGTTTAAATTCAATACTAGTTTATGCTATTCCCGATGAAGTAATTGAATATGAATGTATAAGACAAGGGAAGATTACACACTGCCATGACATGCACTTTTGGTTCATTTCTATTAAAACTTAGATGTAGCTACTTTTTGAACTCCATTGATGATCTCGGATCTCATTAGCTTTGAACCATATATATATATTGCTCACGGTCTGGTTCAGGTTTGCGTATAATGGCTTGCTCTTCACTTCCCTTCAGCTCTGGTCTCTCAGACTTTTGTAACCTTCTCTACCTTATCCCTCCTTTTTGCTGCTGTCAAAGGGGGAGAAAATGTCTTGTTGTGAGTCCTTTATGAGCTAATACATTTATCCGTCCTCTGTGCGCCTTTGTAACTTGTCAAAGGGGGAGAAGCAAATTATGAAAGGGGGAGAGTCAAAGGGGGAGAGAGCCTTCATCTGTAATGGGGGATTGCATAGCATTCACATGCATTGATCATCCATGCATACATATCTGCATTCACATGTTTTAATTATCATGGATCTTGAGTTGCATATCTTGAGCTGCATATGTTATAAAATTTGTCATCTTGGACATTACTGCCACATAATGACTCACAGTGTTGCCATCATCAAAAAGGGGGAGAATGTTGTGCCCCTGTGGTCATTTGAGTTATTTGATATTCTTGGTTTTGATAATGGCTAAACACTATAAGTCATTGTTGTTTTCCACTCTCATATGATTGACATACATGATGTTTTGCTCATGACAGATAAGCTAGTAAATGGACAAGGAATGGAGTGGAGATGACAAAAGTGAAAGCTCAATGATTGTGCCCTCGCACGCAGATCGACCTGCGTGGTCAGGTCGCGTGGGTCAAGGGGGCAGCGCCCCTTGCAGGGGTTTCCGGGGGCAGAGCCCCCGGAACAAAATTTTGATTATAGGAGTGATATAATCAATAAAAATCTTCAAGACGGTCAAGGTTGATGTCACAGATGAGAACGGACTGCTAAATGACTCAAGCGACGGAGCTAAAGAGGTTAACGGACCGACCCAGGAAAACCCGAGGTCTGCCCAGCTGGTGATCAACCGCCAGCACATGGGAGGTCGACCGCCCCAGCCAGCAGCCCACCGTCTGCAGCTCTCTCAGTGGCGGTCGACCGCCAGCCTAGTAGCGGTCGACCGAAAATACCAAGGACCATCCGTCTACAGCGTTTCTCAGTAGCGGTCGATCGCCCGCTTCTGCAGGTCGACCGCCAGCCCCAAGCCAACATTTGTTGACTTCGTTTTCCACCTCGAGGCCAGCCCCTTTCCATGGATTTGTTTAATTAAAACTCACCTAATCTCCTATGATTTGTGGATCTGGTCTGGGGGGTGTCTATGGACCATTCAAAGTCTATAAAACACATACAAGAGGGTTAGAAACCCTAATGCTTCAAGAGGAACAAAGGATAGATCTAGAGAGGCTAGAGAGGAGGTTGGAAAAAGAGGTACTATAGCCGTGAACAGTACTCTGTGCAGAAGTTCTACATCCACTCCAAGTGATTCAAGCTTAGATCTGAAGCAAGCAACCTCCAAGGAAGCTAGAAGCAAGCAAGCTCTCAAAGGTGATCAAATCTTCATCCATAAATCTCTTTATCAACTCAAGGGGATCAAAAGGAAGATCAAAGCTACATCCATACACTTCTTCATCAACTCAATTGAATCCAAGGCATCAAGGGAGATCAAAGGTGGCTTAGAAGAAGAGGTACTGTAGCCGTGAACAGTACTTCGTGAAGAAGTTCTTCATCCCTTCCAAGGTGTTTCAAGCTCATATCAAAGTAAGCAATCTCCAAGGATGTGCAAAAGCAAGCAAGGATATCAAGAAGATCCAAAGAAGCTGATTTCACAAGGTTTTCAAGGGAGATCAAATCTGCATCCTTAATCTTCTTCATCAACTCAAGGTGATCGAAGGAAGATCATTTCACAAGGAAGAAGATACCATTGAAGCGTCAGATTCAAGCTCCAGCAATCTCAGACAAGATCTTTTCACTTTGAGCATATTCTATATCTTGTTTGAGTATTTTCATATTTGTTCTCTTTCCATTTCATTCAAACATTTGAAACTGTGAATCGTCCCTACCAGTGGTTAGTAGGAAGGCAATCGGATGTTTTTTCGATCTGCGGTTCAGTGCGTTGCACTAGTGAAGCCTCACCGAGTTTGGTGAGGGGTGGACGTAGGATTGGGGATTCAGTCCGAACCACCTTAAAATCTCGTGTGTTATGGTTTGATTGTGCGATTGATTTATGTTAGATGCATGATTAGGTTTAATTTCTACATTGCTTGTTCATCTTGCTAAGCAAATCATTGTGTCCTTCGTTAAGCCTGTTATATTCCACTGTGATTCTTATTAACTAGCTATAAAGAGGGTTATTTGCAAAAAGTGGGACAGATCTATTCACCCCTCCCCTCTAGATCCGCCATCCACTACTCAACAAGAACCATAGTGTTTTCACTACCCTTCAATTTGTCCTCATTAGACCACTCGGTTTGGTCATCAGGCAGTTTATGTGGGCCTTTTGATAGGAAACTCCATAAGTTAGAATCAACGGAGTTCACATAAACGCATAGGCCCCCTAGCCAAGTACTCAAATTTGAACAATCCAAAACAGAAGGATAAGCCATGGGAAACACTTATCAAGCAGATTTAAAGTAATAAACTGAAAGCAACAATGCACCAAAAAAGATTAGCAGGATCCTCTACAAATCGTTGGATCTGATGAATCAGAGACACGCTCTGATACCAATTGTTAGAATAATGGTGGTGCTAGACAGAGATCCAGAGGGGGGTGAATGGATCACAGTTAAAATTTTTGCGGAATTAAAACTTCCAAATTACTCAATAAGATCTTATAGAGATGAAATCTCTATTCATATCTCAACCTGGTGAAACTAGATAGATGAAATCTTGGCAGTCCTATGCATACATCTATCAACGTACTAAAAACACAGCAATCACATGTGGCACAAGGATTTTTAGGTGGTTCGATTTTCACCTACATCCACCCCACACTTGGCCCTGGGTGTGGATTCCGCTGACACACAGCTTGAAATGTTGATCCACTGCTTTGGGGATAAATCCCTACAACTGGTGAGCAACATAGCTTGCTATCCGCTGAGCATTACAGCTTGGCTATCCACTGTCAAACAGCTTGACTAACCCCTGAGCATTATAGCTTAGCTAACCGAGGAACACTTCCCCGCCGCTGAGCATCACAACTTGCCATGTTGGCTAATAGCTTGAAACAGAAGGTAAAGAAAACAAAAGAACAACTGAAAGCAAGAATCAAATGCAATGATAAAAATAATATCGCTCAGATGTGAGCATACGATTCTAGATCTGATCTAGAGATCGTAATTGGACTGCCTCTTTCTTCTTCTCCTCTCCTTGATTTTTACGGCACTCTATTTTTCACTTTCTCCTTTGCAGCAGGCTCTCTCTCGATCTCCTCTCTAACTCTTCTCTCCTTCTCTCATTGGCTTCTCTGAACTCTTCTACTCTTCTAGATTCTTTTCTTCTAAATGCTCTCGTTCTATCTGTCTCTCACTCTTAGATCTCTTTTCTGCTAGCTCTCTGGCTCTCTTTCTCTCGATGGCTTCTCTTCCTCACAGCTTTCTCTGAACTCTTCTGTTGGATTTCTCTTTCTTTTTTGCTTCTTCCACTCTGCTAAGCTTCTCTATTCTTTGTCTTCTCTTTTTCCACACTGCTCTGTTGAGCGATCATGCCTATATTTCTAGGCTCGTGAGAGACTGGGCACGTGGAGAACACGTTCCCACCCAAGGAAATTTGAACAAATGCGCTGCTGGATGTCCACGTGGCAAACATTGAAGGTTTACTGTCCACATGGCTGATTTTCCAGTTGAGACTTTGCTTGGATCATGTGCCTGTGGATAAATACCTCGAGCCACGTGACCATACTCAATATAAGGCATGCTGCCTTACATATGTTTGATTCTTGATCTTTCAGTGACTTAAGTCTCTATAAATTTGAACATAAGACAGAAGGCATTTTGTCAAACACTCTGTAACCATGAGTGGATAACTAATGTGCATTCACCTATTAAGATAAAAGTCTCAGTACATAAATGAGTTTCAAACAGGTGTGAAAGATGCACAAACTGGACTAAGCATTATGCACATATGATGCATTGACATGATATGAGACCTAAACAAGCTAGCATTAACCAATTACTGGTATGCTCAGATCTAACAGTGCATGTGCTCAGACTTGAGTGCATATGCTTAGACATGTGTGAAACATGTGCTTCGACCATGTAATACACACTAGCATATATGCTTAGACCTCATTATGCAAGCTAGCACATGTGCTCAGACTTAATGGTACAAGCTAGCACATATGCTCAGACCGTATAATGCATATATGAATACATGCACATACTTTATAGAGTTATATGCAAACATGCACAGACCTTATAAAGTGATATGCAAACATGCACAGACCTTATCATGCATATAGGCAAACATGCACAGACCTTATAGTGCTATATGCAAACATGCACAGACCTTATAGATCAGGCCACAAAACATGCATCGACCTTGGTTCATGCAAGATGCAATGTGCATCAACCTTAGTATGCAAGATGCAACATGTGCATCGACCTTGATATGCAACCATTCTGCACATGCATCGACCTTCAGAATAGTAATGGAGATATGCACTGACCTTGATATGTGAACGAGGCAAATGTGCACCGACCTTCTACTCTCAACGACAAATGTGCATCGACCTTATGTATGACCAATGCAAATGTGCATCGACCTTATATATGACCAAGGCAAATGTGCACCGACTTTATAACTGAACAAGGCGAATGTGCATCGACCTTAAAGGCTAAATAATGAATGTGCACCGACCTGATAATGCTATAATGCAAATGCGCACAAACTTTTATATGCAACAATGACAATGTGCACCGACCTTTGCATGTAGCACTTTCTTCAAGTGCAATGACAATGTGCACTGACCTTCTAAGAAAAAAGACATGAATGTGCATTGACCTTACCTGATAAGGTAGAGGGTATATGCACTGACCTGTATGCTTCAATGCAATGGCTAGCTGACGTTGACCTTTTGTCACCTTTTTGAATAGTCAGTAGTGTTGACTTTTTGTCACCTTTTTGAACAATTAGTACTTTGAGTCATTCTCAGAACCTATTCTTACAGATTTTCACACTGCTATAAAGATGATGATATCATTAATAAATGCATCAAGATTATACCATCAAGGATATATATATATATGTATATATAATGAGACATAATATTTGTCATCATCAAAACTTCAAAACAACAGGGACATAACATTCAGTCCTACTTATATCCGAATGGACCGAATGTACCAGTTCATGGAATTGTTCCAGGGTGAGATGACAGTTATGCAATATCGATCCAAATTTGTAGAGCTAGGCTGATATATGCCGTGCATTGTGGTAGATGAGGGGTTGAAGACTCAACAATTTCTGCGAGGGTTGAGGCCAAAGTTGAGGCAGCCTTTGATTGTGACCCCTGTTACTGACATGGACGTAGCATACCAGGCCACGACATAATTAGAATTGGATTTGGCATGGACTCAAGGGACAGGCACATACTAGATAATTACTGCCAGTTGTGTAGTAGAAGCAGTCTAGTGTTTAGTAGAGTAGGCTAGGATCGACATCTTTTGTTTCTTCTGGCAGTGGTTCCACATCATTGAGGCTAAGATTTAGACAGATTTTTAGAATGTTTTGTTCAAGAAGGGGTCAGGAACGGCATGCTTTGGTAGGCAGTGTGCAACAGCCTTTGCCTTCTCAGCGACAGGGGTCAACAGGAAGTCAGCAAAGGTCATGTCCTAGGTGTGGCGACACTCATCTTGGTAGACAGTGTAAAATGCCTGTGACATGTTTTCGGTGTGATCAAGTGGGACATATGGCTCGTGATTGTCCTTTGAGACCATGACAATCCTATCAATTTCCATAGCCATAGCAGTTTAGACCTCCATGACCATCACAACAGTCGCAGCAGCAGCCAGAACAAACACAAGTTCCTGATAGGTGAGCTACGCCCGGATTCAGAGGGGGGTGAATGAATCCCTCTTATAAAAATTTCAATCAATTAAAACTACTAATTACGCCCAGTTAAAACTTGTGGAAAGGTAAAGACGCGGAAGCAATATGGGCAGGTAATTAGCATGAACTGGATGCTCTCTACGAAGGATGAGAAGATGACAGACAAATAAAATTTCAGAACTCTGCAGAATAGACTGATAATAAGAACAAACTTCACGAAACTCACACGAGACCTATATCAAACGTGCGGTGTGCAAATGGAACACTCGCTAGATTGGAAGAACAAATTAATCGGCCTAAACATACATCTAGCGAGAGCAGATGAGACAATCAAACCACACTGCACAAGGCAAGTTTAAGGTGGTTCAGTCTGCAACCCGTAGACCTACGTCCACCCCACACTCCAACTAGAGTGTGGCTTCTGCTGATACACAGCTTAACGGCTGGGGCTCACAGCTTACCTACATCCGCTGACGAACAGTTTGAACCGCTGGACATTACAGCTTCGCCAACCGCTGACTCATAGCTTGACCCGCTGGGCGTTACAGCTTAGCCGACCAGAGGATACCACACCTCTGCAACCGCTGGGCCTTACAGCTTAACCTGTCCAGAGGAATCCTCCTCTGCCCGCTGAGCATCACAGCTTGCTATGCTGACAAATAGCTTGAAAGAAAAGTAAAATGAAAACAGACGACAAGAAGCAACAGCGACTGAAAGCTGTAAACAATGAAGTGCAGATGTGGCTCTCAAGGAGCTGACTGGCCTGGATTTGATCCACGGTCCAGTAGAGCAAATCTTCAGTGAACTTCTTCTTCTCTTCAATCTCTCTCTTTATTTCTCTTTTTCTTTCTTCTTCTTCTTCGTTTCTTTTCTTCTCTGCTACTCTCTCTCTCTTTTTCTCTCTTGAACTCTCTCTTCTTCTGCTCTCCGATAATTCTTCTTGATCTTTCCCCGGGAGTGTCATCTCTGATTGACTTGCAGAAGGGTGGCTTATATACTTCCTCAGACTGAAGATGCGCGCTCATGCCCTAGGCGTGTGGAGATAACACTCCCGCCTGGAAGCTTTAGGAGACCCTTTCCACTTGTTAGAATTTGGATGAATAAGGATCCACGTGGCAGCATCTATGAATGAGGATCATCATTGGATCACGTGCCCTTCTTAAGGAACACGAGCTGTTGACCTGTTGCATAGGTGACTTTTAGTTAACTATAAAAGATGCACATACTTTATGCAATCATGCACTGACATCATTTTGCATATGTAAGATGTGCACGAACTTTGGGTATGCATGGTACAAAAAGACGCACAGACATGCCACCGAAGAATGTACCGACTTTGTGTGCATAGTACAAAAGTTGCACCGACTTGATGTGGAATATATGCAAAGTATGCACAGACTTATATGCTCGCAGCAACTAAAGTTGCATAGACCTGGTTAGTACAAGGTAAACTTGCACCGCCTATGAGATTGCATGATATGCAAGTTGCATCGTGTTTGATTTCGCACAAGCCAAATGTGCACCGGCTTTTCTCTTTACATGTGATAGAAAACATGTACTGACTTTGATCATGCAAGAAAACATGCACTGAGTATGTATGCTTATGTAAAACCTGCACCGACTATGTATGTTTGCAGCGTAGCCCAAAAACATGCACCGAGTATGGCTTGGCTTAAACAAAGTATGCACCGAGTATGGTTTGACTTAGACAAAGTATGCACCGAGTGTGTATGCCTTAGACACAAATAAGACACTAAGTGAAACGCAGACTTGCACCGACTTGGCTTGAGCGAAAGGAAGAACATGCACCGACTAATGGCCAGCATGAACCACATTTATGATATGCACAGGCCTAGACAATTAACCCTTCTCTTACTTAAGGTTCATGCCGTAAACATATGCACGGACTTAGCTTTTTCAAGATGAGAGTATGCACCAGGAAGACATGTAGTCTAAGCAAAACTCTGTACTGACCTTGTATATCACAAGGCAATACACATCATGCAACAAGACACGATTTTCACTAAGTATATGTATTCATGCTGTAGCAAGATTATGCACTGACCTATGCGGGATGAAAATGTGCACCGAGAGCATATGCAGAAAAAGCACTAGATCACTCATGCATTCTTATGTGGTGACTCATTATGTTGCTCTCATCAAAATAATGTGGTGACTCATTATGTTGCTATCATCAAAACATCACACTATCATTAGAGCACAAGGGACACAACAATCTCCCCCTTTTTGATGATAACAACACAATGAACACAATGACAAAATGAGTCACACTGACTCGTCAAACTATTCTCCCCCTTTGACATAATCAAAAAGGAGATGGTTTGCGAGAGAAAAGATAAGCAACAAGAGCATGAGTACATAGACTAGTCTCTCCCATAAATTCAGCATACAGAGAATGAAGCAATGCCTATTGTAATAAAGTTTCCCCTTTTTGGCAAGAATATAATTTTCCCCCCTTTATCAACATGCATGCAGAGCTACTCTCCCCTTAAAACATATAATAACCAGAGCTCCCCCTGAGAATATGAGGGAAAACAAAGATGCTCGCACAAGATGTATCTACATGAATTAACTCAGGTAACCACCACCACAAGAATTCTCAAGCAAGATTGGTTGTGGCACCTTACATTAGTGTGGACAGAATAATGCAGGTGGAAGGCCCACAGAACCAGAACCAGTTACATGAGTCATTCGTCAGGGTTACAGAAACAAGATGGAAGATTCCAACAGTGTGGAGAGTGAAACTGATAATGTAAATGAAGTAGATGTAGTCAAGGGCAGGGGTAAGTAATAGCAAACAAGGCACAAGATCTCCAACAGGTGAGTAAGCATAATGATTAAGTTGTCATAGGTGAACCTGATCAAAAGAAATTATGAGGCAGTTACCACAGTAATAGGCCCTCACAAGGAAAGACTCTCCTATCATAGGGGGTTATGAATTAATCTACATGACCCAGCTAGTTTAAATCTTATGTATACCAAATTTGACAAGAAAACTCAATACTCATATCTGAATCTTTGTTTTAATAAACCTGAACCAGCAAATCATGCCGAACGCAAGATCAACCACCTTCCATCTTACACAAATGAACTCAATGACCACTTTGAGAGTTACATAGTATAGTATCAAAATTAAACACACTTAGAGAAATGTGAGTTGACAGCTTTTGCAAGAAATTTTCTTTCAATAAGCACAATATTCCCTTAGCAATTTAAGTTGATTAACACCTTTTTACATGAGGCACAACACGTCTTAGGTGAAGTAACCCAGTTACTCAGTGTGATGACTGTCATTGCCTCTCAACTTTGAGAACAGAGTTAGCAATAAGAGTGTCTTTTTACATGAGGAGACACCTTGATCAGAGGCCGGACTCCCCCGTTACTCAACACAAACATGCCATTGCTCTGTCTGATTTTCAATACATTTTTACCATATATAACTATGGAACTTCATGACATAGGTTTACTCTATTTCATTGATAGAGAACCCAGTTTCTCAGTTACCAAGTCATTACTCCGAATACAATTTTTCCTTTTAGTAAACATTTTTAAAGTTAATGTTTAAAAACAATGCTATCTCTATGTATCTCTACCAAAGAAGCCTTGATGACAAATTTTCAGGTTTCAGATTAGTGAATCTAGAGCTTTCATGACACAGGTGGTTAAAATTTATTAAAACTTAACATTTAGATATTTTCAAATCATTCAAGAGCAAATCTGAGAATACAATAAACTTATATCAGTCTGAATCAATGGTCATTCTTAAACCTGTATGATAGGAATTTTTTTTACCTTTTTCAGACTAATAACATGGTACAAAACTTCAATTTCTTAGACCAGTTCAATAAAAGTAGCTAAACAACTTATTATCACTAGAGCAAAAATGGATCAGTCACACTAGCTAAAGAGAATGTGAGGGATGATGGTAAGCTGGCAGTGCAAAAAATAGCAAGGGAAGAGTATCAAAGTTGTGCTGGATTAAATTCAGTAGCTGAGTCTGGAATGCAGACAGATCAGCTTGTCTAGAGGAGAATAGTAGAAAATTCAGGTTATCCACTAGAGAGCAGTAGAGTGATTCAAATAACTAAACAAGAGGGATTCAGGAAGTGATGAACAAATAAATCTGACAAGTCTCCCCCTATCTAGATGTAGTGAAGCTAATCATGAGCATCAATAACATCAAACTTAACCAGTCAAACTCCCCCTGACTAAGTGCATGATATACAGTGAAAGTATAGCACATGGTCTTAAAATTTATGTTTAAGAGAAAATCATGCATTTCAATCGGAGGGAAAGACTACCAAAAGCATCAGGTTCATTTCAAGTTTTCAGAGGATTTCAATTAAGCATGAATCAAATCAACATGAAATCAAACCTTTCAAACTCACAAATTCAGAAGATGGAATTTAAACAGAGTGTTCAGAACTGACCTGAAGCATAGGATCCTGGGGTTTTCATTTTGAGTGCCTTGGCTTATTAACCCCCTTTCATTCATTCCAAGGCACAACTGCAGCAAAATAATCATTTCGATCTTGCAGGAACCCAAGCCGCCTTGGGTCCTGTATTGGCCCTAACAGGTGTTCTAAATAATCTTTTAGCAACATTGCCATAAAAATCCATCAAATAAAAAGTAGTCATGGAATGTCCAATTCTACCACAATATCTGCATAAGACAGTAGATTTTCTGGTCCTATGATGCATATCAACAGCAGCTTGAGACCTATGAGTGTGAGCATGAAGTTTCCTACTGTTCACATAGACATTTTGTTTCTTATTGTTTGACAACCAACATTCCGCAGACTTGTGACCTGACTTGCCATAGTTAAAACATGGAAAATTCACAGGTCTTTTAGTAGAGAATTTGACAAATTTGTCATTAACATGGCCTCTTTGGACATGCCAACAGTCCTTGACTGTATGGCCATACTTCCCACACTCGAAGCACCTTAGGTACTTGCCTCTTGAGTCATTGTTTCCCCATGAAGACCCAAGACAGCACTCAACAGCTTTATGACCACGTTTGTTACAGTTATAACAGATGATGTGTTGGTTTGAAGCACACGTGTTTCTTTTGGGGTCATGATTATGATTTGTAAATGATTTATCATGCATCATATCATCATTTTTCATTACACTGCAGTCATTCATATAATGACCATGCCTACCATAGTAATGACATGACAACTGTGATTTCCTGGCGGCATGGTTACTAACAGACTGACTAGATGCATGCGAATGAGTACATGAGGCATGAGCAGTGTGCATTGACCCTTCAATTTCAACTGAGCTAGCATATTTTAGGGCATGAACAGGAATAGTCTTTACCTTCTTCGTTTGACGCTTCTTTTTCAATTTCTGATTATTCTTAACAATTTTTGTTTGTTTTTCATTTTTCTGGGCCTTGAACTGAAATACAAATGATGAAGGTGATTTCTGATTTTTATTTTGTTTTGGAGATTGATTTGTGGTACCAGCTACATCAGAATTTTACATGAAAGTGGTGTATAGCTGGTTTCTAATAGTTTCCTTGACATCATAACTGTAACTTATCCGCTTTCTTGAATTATCATCCTCACCTTTCATGACAGCTTTCATTTTTATTTTATTTTTAGTAGACTCGGATGCTGAGTTTTCCAGATCATGAATTTTATTTTCCAAAGAAGCAATGTGAAGTTCATAACTGGCTCTCTCCTGTTCACTGCAATTAACGCATTCGCTTAGAACTTTATTTACAGTTTTATACTTCTCAATTTCTTGTTTAAGATTGCTCAAAATTTTTGATTCTTCATCACAGACAATTTTTCCCTTTTCTACGGTGAGAAGTTTTTCGGACATACCAGTGTTTAACCATTTTAATTTTTCAACTTCAGCTTTCAGTTCAATATTTTCTTTGGTCAGCTTCTTAATTTCTTCACCACTGGATACATACTCTAGTCTTTCAATTAATTCTTCTTCTCTTTCCTCCACTTTAATTTTCTCAACAAGTAGATTTATGTGATCCTCTTTAGATGAAGCAGTCAGTTTATTCAACCAGTCATTCTCACCATAAAGATCTTCATTGCATTCTTTTAGCAGAGAACAAGTGCTGCAAGCAGATTTTTCAATTGAGATATGTGAATTTTCCTTGTTAAAATCTTTTATTCTATCAGCAAGATTTTTATTGTTCTCATGTAATTCACTGTTCTCAACTCTCAATTTTTTCAGTTCAGAATTATTCTTTTCCAACTCTTCCAGTTTCATCAGATGTTCATCATTTTTTATCTTCAGCTGGTTTTCCAATTTTGAAACATCATTAGCAAATTTTTTGTTTTCATTTTTCAACAGACATATTTGTTTCATGTTGGAGTGAACTTTAGATAGACAAGCATAATATGATTGATTTATTTTTAAGCAATTTTCACATGATGAACTCAAATCATTTTTATCAATTTTCTTTTTCATCTTCTTATGCTATTTTCTTAAATGGTCATGAGACTCAAGCAACTCATGGTATGCATCAATCCAATCATCCAGGGTATAGTTCTCGAATACATTTACCTGATTATCGTCATGTTCTTCATCTTGATTGCTGCTATGTTCACTTCCTTGAGCCATCATGCATCGGTTATCATTTTTGCAGCTGCCATCCTTCAGTTTGTTCAACATTTCTCTGGCAGACCTGCAAGATGAGACACATGAGATTAGTGCTCTGTCAATTGATGCTTTTATCAAGTTCAATGCTCTAGAATTGATGGAGCTTTTCAATTTATCCTTCTCGGTCCATTTGGATTTATCTCTCGATAATTTGTGTGGACCGTGAGTCATTACCTTCCAAAGATCAAGATCGGTTGTCCTTGCATACCGATGTAACTTTTCCAGCCATAGATCAAAATCATCACCTCTGAAGATCGGTGGATGAGCCATCGAGAAATGACTTGATCAATTGAAGGAGATGAGAAAAGCACCGAAATCAACAGAGGTACAGCAAGACACCGACTCAGTGAGACTGAAGCACCGGAAACAACAAAACTAGACCCACTATGAAATGCACCACGGATGTAGCCGGATCCTCTGTAGATCGTTGGATCTGAATGCACAGAGACCCGCTCTGATACCAACTGATAGGTGAGCTAGGCCCAGATTCAAGGGGGGGTGAATGAATCCCTCTTATAAAAATTTCAATCAATTAAAACTACTAATTACGCCCAGTTGAAACTTGTGGAAAGGCAAAGACGTGGAAGCAATATGGGCAGGTAATTAGCACGAACTGGATGCTCTCTACGAAGGACGAGAAGATGACAAACAAATAAAATTTCAAAACTCTACAGAATAGACTGATAATAAGAACAAACTTCACGAAACTCACACGAGACCTATATCAAACGTGCGGTATGCAAATGGAACACTTGCTAGATTGGAAGAACAAATTAATCGGCCTAAACATACATCTAGCGAGAGCAGATGAGACAATCAAACCACAGTGCACAAGGCAATTTTAAGGTGGTTCAGTCTGGAACCCGTAGACCTACATCCACCCCACACTCCAACTAAAGTGTGGCTTCCGCTGATGCACAGCTTAACGGCTGGGCCTCACAGCTTGCCTACATCTGCTGACGAACAGCTTGAACAACTGGGCATTACAGCTTCGCCAACCGCTGACTCACAGCTTGACCCGCTGGGCGTTACAGCTTAGCCGATTAGAGGATACCACACCTCTGCAACCGCTGTGGCTTACAACTTAACCCGTCCAGAGGAATCCTCCTATGCCCGCTGAGCATCACAGCTTGCTCTGCTGACAAACAGCATGAAAGAAAAGTAAAATGAAAACAGACGACAAGAAGCAACAGTGACTGAAAGTTGTAAACAATGAAGTGCAGATGTGGCTCTCAAGGAGCTGACTGGCCGGGATTTGATCTATGGTCCAGTAGAGCAAATCTCAGTGAACTTCTTATTCTCTTCAATCTCTCTCTTTCTTTCTCTTTTTCTTTCTTCTTCTTCGTTTCTTTTCTTCTCTGCTACTCTCTCTCTCTTTTTCTCTCTTGAACTCTCTCTTCTTCTGCTCTCTGATAATTCTTCTTGATCTTTCCCCGGGAGTGTCGTCTCTGATTGACTTGCAGAAGGGTGGCTTATATACTGCCTCAGACTGAAGATGCGCGCTCATGCCCTAGGCATGTGGAGATAACACTCCCACCTGGAAGCTTCAGGAGACCCTTTCCACTTGTCAGAATCTGGATGAATAAGAATCCACGTGGCAGCATCTATGAATGAGGATCATCATTGGATCACGTGCCCTTCTTAAGGAACACGAGCTGTTGACCTGTTGCATAGGTGACTTTTAGTTAACTATAAAAGATGCACAGACTTTATGCAATCATGCACGGACATCATTTTGCATATGTAAGATGTGCACGAAGTTTGGGTATCCACGGTACAAAAAGATGCACAGACATGCCACCGAAGAATGTACCGACCTTGTGTGCATAGTACAAAAGTTGCACCGACTTGATGTGGAATATATGCAAAGTATGCACAGACTTATATGCTCGCAGCAACTAAAGTTGCACAGACCTGGTTAGTACAACGTAGACTTGCACCGACTATGAGATTGCATGATATGCAAGTTGCACCGAGTTTGATTTCGCACAAGCCAAATGTGCACCGGCTTTTCTCTTTGCATGTGACAGAAAACATGCACTGACTTTGATCATGCAATAAAACATGCACTGAGTATGTATGCTTATGTAAAACCTGCACCGACTATGTATGTTCGCAGCGCAGCCCAAAAACATGCACCGAGTATGGCTTGGCTTAAACAAAGTATGCACCGAGTATGGTTTGACTTAGACAAAGTATGCACCGAGTGTGTATGCCTTAGACACAAATAAGACACTAAGTGAAACGCAGACTTGCACCGACTTGGCATGAGCGAAAGGAAGAACATGCACCGACTAATGGCCAGCGTGAACCACATTTATGATATGCACAGGCCTAGACAATTAACCCTTCTCTTACTTAAGGTTCATGCAGTAAACATATGCACGGACTTAGCTTTTTCAAGATGAGAGTATGCACCAGGAAGACATGCAGTCTAAGCAAAACTCTGTACTGACCTTGTATATCACAAGGCAATACACATCATGCAACAAGACACAGTTTGCACTAAGTATATGTATGCATGCAGTAGCAAGATTATGCACTGACCTATGCGGGATGAAAATGTGCACCGAGAGCATATGCAGAACAAGCACTAGATCACTCATGCATTCTTATGTGGTGACTCATTATGTTGCTCTCATCAAAATAATGTGGTGACTCATTATGTTGCTATCATCAAAACATCACACCATCATTAGAGCACAAGGGACACAACAGTTCCATCTCAACAGTCCACTATAGGAGGAAAATTGAGGACTCGAGGAAGGGTAATGCATATGACTCGTGTTGAGGCCGAGACATCACATTTTGTTGAAGATACTATTATGATTCTTGGCCACGTAGCTCATGTTTTATTTGACTCTGGTGCTTCTCATTCATTTATTTTCAAAGATTTTATTGCCTGTGTTGAGGAGCCAGCTTCAGAGTTATCTAGCTTGTTAATTGATTGTAGAATTGCCAACTGGTGAGGTTATGTTTACCCCTTATTGTCTTGAGGGAGTTCTTGTGGTGATAGGGGATTATCATATGCCTGCTAGACTTTATGCCTTACAGCTGAAGGATTTTGATGTTATTTTGTGCATGGACTTGTTAGAAGCTTATGGTGTTGTGGTAGATTGTAAGACCAAGAGGATTTGTTTTCAATCACCTCAAGGAGCAGTAGTCTATTTCCAAGGTATTCGATCTTTTTCATCTTGCCTTCTTATTGCAGGTATTCGAGCCCGTAGGCTACTTGATGCTGGGTGTCAGGGATTTCTTGCTTAAGTTGTGATTACTGAATATCAACAGCAAGGGATAGAAACTACTCCTATGATATGTGAATTTCCTGATGTTTTCCCTGACGAGTTGCCAGGCTTACACCCACAACGAGAAATTGAATATGTTATTAAAGTGGTTTCAGGTACATTGCCTTTATCAAAAGCATCATACTATATGGCTCCTGTAGAGTTGAAAGAATTGAGGGCTCAACTTCAAGAATTGTTGGAGAAGGGCTATATCCGCTCTCGTTTTTCCCCTTCAGGTGCACCTATGCTATTTGTGAAAAAAGAGACTGTGTATTGATTATAGATAGCTGAATCAGGTAACTATTAAGAATAAATATCCTCTACCCTGGATTGATGACTTGTTTGATCGGCTCCAATCAGCTCGTGTCTTTTCCTATATTGATTTGAGATTTGGCTATTATCAGTTGCGAATTAGGGAATCTGATGTGGAAAAGATGGCTTTTAGCACGAGGTATGGACATTATGAGTTTTTGGTTATGTCATTTGGGTTGACTAATGCACTAGCTACCTTTATGGATTTGATGCACCGGGTATTTCACCCTTATTTAGACTAGTTTGTGGTTATATTTCTGGATGATGTTCTGCTTTATTCTGCATCAGAAGATGAGCATGCACATCATTTGTGAATTGTGTTGCAAACATTAAGAGATCATCAGTTGTATGCTAAATTCAGTAAGTGGGCATTTTGCCTTCAAGAAATTCATTTTATGGGACATGTAATGTAACACCCTGGAAAATTTTTCATTTTTCTGGATCAGGATTCGTGAGTTCGAAGCGTCGTTGTGAGTCTCAGAATGTGTTTTAGGCTTTACGTGGGTTTGTGTCTGACGTTCCTTCGGAACCCTGTGTAGGGTGAACCGACGTGTTGTCGGGCTCTGGGACATTGCAGGCACATTGTGCATTTTCTTAAGATCATGAGGAGTATTTTTCCCCATTTTTGTATTTTTTGGATCCCAGGATTTCCACGTGGGTTTTCTATTTAAAAAACCCTAACCCCCTCTCTCTCCCCATTCTCTCATTCTCTCCCTCTCTCTTCTCTTTCTCTCCCCCTCTCCTCCAGGCGACTGATGGAGGTGATGGCGGGGGAGGTAGAGACGGCGTGAGGGCGAGGAGCATAAGGATGGGTCGACGAGGATCGAGGCGTGGTGGCGTGACGAAGCTCGGTTGCGCGTTCGTGGGGGGGGGGGGGGGGTTTGCGGACGTTTTCACATAGAATGGCATCCACGGTGCGTGCAATCTTTGATGGAGGTAGGGGGATGGATTCTTAACCACTGTACTTCCTTTCCCGTGATTTTGGTATGCCGTGGTGAGCCGAGAGGGTTTATTTCACGCCGGTTGTTTAGAATCATAATTTTAGGGCATGCGATGGATTCGTCGGATCGAACGAGGTTTTACCGTTTATTTCCTTCCCTTTTTATGTTTTGGGACCCGGGGAATGATCCCTGTTGTTTTCCCACTCGATTGGGATCGAGTGGGCATGGAAACCGAGCCCCTAGTGTGGGTTCGGACAGGGTGGTCACCGTATTCGGTCGACCGACCGGTTGAGGCCAGTCGATCGAACGGCCCTGCTGTAAAAAGGGCACGCTGTGGATTTCGATCGACTGACCCTTGGGTGCGGCTCGACCGACTTCAGCAGGTGGAGTCGACGCAGTCCGTGCTGCATCGAAGCCGCCGATCGCACTGGTCAACCGACCGGATCGGTCCGGTCGACCGACCGGCATAGGGTGCACAGGTCGACGACCCAACTGGGCAGGTCGACCGAACTGCACCAGTCTCGCCTATTTTGGCTCCCGGTCGGTCCGGTTGAGACCTAATGACCGACCTATGACCCCGTGGTTGTCCAGGACACCCCGTGGGTACCGTGACAGTATTTTTGTGTGTCTAGAGATACTATTTTACCTTGATTAGCATGCCCATGGGTTTTAGGGGTCTTGGTGACCCTTTCATGTTTCGGGCTTTCGTGTTACGCTTGATCGAGTCGCCGTATATTGACATGAGTGCGGAGGGCTATTCCTGCATGTCGGGAACTTCTCCGGAAAGCAATTTTCATGTGGGCCATGCGTATGGCTTGTGGACAGCGAGTCTAATTACCCAACCTGGGGCTGGAGGGTTTCTTAGTTTTCCTTTGGAAGGGATTAAGCTCGGTGGTCGTGGGTTGCCTTGAGGATTATTTTACCGTGGCTTCTGACCTAGGGGTAGGCTAGATTGACGGCCTAGTGCTGTCCTGTGCAACGACCTTGACCCGAGTCTTGTGACTCGAGGGCCGTTGGATTTCATCGGTTTAGTAGATTGTCCAGAGTCCGGTGATATCATGTGTAACACCTGAGAATTGTTTAGGAATTTTTTGGGATTAAATATAATTATTAGGCATTTTTAAAGGTTTAATGGATAATTAAGGATTTAATTAATTCATTTAAATACCCTATATCAACTAGAGGGCTAAGCCCAACTTAAATGCGCCCAAAGACTCAATTCCAAGACTTTTAGACCCAAGCCCATCAATAGAAACATAAATTAGGTAATTTATAGATTTAAATGTGATATATACATCAATTTAGGGGATAAATGAGGAATAATACGAAAATCTGAAAGTTTCATATTTTATGAAGCATGGCGGTCTATCGCGTGATCGCCAGACTCAGCTAGCGATCTATCTATGACCGCTAAGCAACCCAGTTCCGTGAATGGAAGAAAGCTTGAAAAGCTTAGATTTTTGGCACCTAATCACCTTGGATCGAAGCTACCTAGCATAGATGACTCTCTAGAACTCTCTAGGGATTAACACTACTCCAATTTAGGACTCTAGGTTCATTCAAATCCTCAAAACCCTAGCTAACCCTATAAATAGATCCCAAGATTCACATATGTGACCCTTACTTTTGGCTCACATGGAACTAAGGTATCGAAGCATTATTTGAGGTAATTTCTTTAGAAGATTTCGTTATTATAGTAAGGTCTAACTTCTCTTAAATTTTTTTTCTAGGAGATCAAGCCTACAAGAAGTTAGAGGCCTACAAAGACACTGGTTCGGTGCAAGTAAACCAGGAACTTGTGCGAACGACCCAGGAAGATCAGCAGATTAGAAGTTGTAAACGAGGTAATTAGAAGATGGTTATTTAGACTTATTTGTTCACCTTAGTACCCTCTTTCTACCCTCCAATTTTCGTTATCATATGTGATGGGAATCAGGAGTTAGAAAGGCAAGAAGTTGTTGGTTCGATTTTGAACGAGCAGAAACTAGGGTTGACTTCCAGCCCTAAATTCGAAGTCTAAAGCCCCGACCAGAGATAGGTTATCTCATGAAAATGCTAAATTCTTATGTTAGGAATAAAAGCCCTCTCTTTCCTCCTGTTTTCATTGATTGTACATGATGAATTTAATGTTTTACTATGACTGCGCATATAGGGTTAACTTAGCATGCATGAACCTTGCCCTTAATAATAAAATGTCAATTCTAGTTTATCTCACTCAAACCTATGCATCTCCATGTTTTAATATGGTTTTATTAGGTGATATTAACTTATTGGTATGTTTTACCATGCATCTAGCTACCTTAGACCAACATATATTTCTATTTTATTGATGTTTACAGTAAATAGGAAGAAAATAGTCTTCCTGAGACAGTGAGAGTCTCCCTAGCGGCCCTACGATAGACCGCTAAGAGCTCATAAAATGGTCTTCCTACGACCGTTTTCGTTTATTGAGTTTCTGTATTTATGTTAACCCGAAACATAATGCAGAATAGCCTTATTTATCATATGGTAAGCCTAGATAATTAGGTTTTATCCTTGTGTTAAGTTTTATATCTATAAACTTGGACTTATGGATGATTTATTTTTAGTAGATTTCATGTGTCACAAATACTTACAAATTATTTTAACTTAAGTTAGTTTCATGCCAAGCACTATACTCTTGTATTAAATCCATATTTCAAATGATAGATGAACTTGTTTTACTGGTGGATTTGATCGTTGTTTTACATGATCTTTTCTTATCTATGAGTCATTTTCTTAAGTACATGACACGTATTACGGTATGATGTCATTAGATGCACTTTGCACATTAAGCACACAATCATGGACTTGTGATCCTCTCCGTTGGATATTTCTTCCACCGGATTTGGTGATCTTGTTTCAAGGCCTCCGTAAGTCTCCGCGAGCCTGGATTCCCACTAGGACGCCGAGCTGGTTGTACCCTAAAAACCCAAATTATTTAGAAAGCACTTGCACTATCGGTGTTTTTCTGAGTTCTGGTTAAAAAAGGTCCCCAGACGACCGCTAAGCTATATCTAGCGGTTGGCATGAGACCGCTTTTATCCACAAACGGTCTAGTAAACGACCGCTTTATCCTTGACCATGTCTAACCCGAAGTTTGACCTTTGGGTTGGGTTTTTATGAGTTCCTAGATGGTCTAATGATTGCTTGGAACTTAACAATTGTCAAACAAGGTATTAATAACTTATGAAAAATAAAGAATATGTTGTTATGCTGTCGAATTTTCTCCATAGCATAACCTAGTTCTAACTCAAATCTTTAAACTTGTATATTCTTAATTGAAGCATTCTTACCTTGATATTTGCTATCATGGAACCATAGTTTAAACTTGTTACATTATTGGCCATATTTATATTTTCGTGGAAGTCGCTTGATTTATAACTTGAAGATGCAAGAGCGGGCACGGACAGTGTCCAAGGGCTCCACTCTAGTCCCCTCGACAGATAGCCGGAAACATACTATAAACCATGGGGTATGATGAACACTGGCGTCGCATTATGCTGGGAGTACTTTTTTTATAAACTGGTGAAATCCACGAATACTCACGAGATAATCTAGTGAAAAGTACATGATTGTTAGTACATTCTTGTTACATGACTTTCTAGTGCATAGCCTTTATGGTTATGAAAAAGTTGATTCTTGTTCATGAAATGTCAAACTTACATTCTTGCTATATACTTGTTCAATCATGTTCTCGATTCACATTCTTGATCGTATCATGTTACTTGTGTTACTTTGGTTGTACACCGCATGTTTTACCATATTTCTTGTATCTTTACTACAGAGCTAAAATGTTAAATATTTAAACATTGCCTTCATGTTGATACGAAGATACCTACTGGACATGTGTGCTCATTCCCTACTTTCTTCAATCTTTTTCAGGAAATTCTAGCGGGTCGGATTCAGACTATTCAAGTGATGGATCTGGGTGTGATTAAAGATCGAGAGAAGACTTAGCAGAGTCATAAGTCGAGTCTATGTATTTTTCCTTTATTTGAGTCTAGTGAATTGAGTCAAATACATTTGTAATTTGAGTATCATTATCAATAAAAGTTAGATTTTTGACTAATCCTTATGTGCATTCAATTCTTATGTATGAATGTGTTAGCGCTCTGATTATATTTCTCGCTTGAGGCGTACTAGCCGACTATTCACGTTCCTGATTGTTTTTCGCTACATAATCTTGGGGTGTGACAGTTAAAGTGGTATCCGAGCATAGGTCTTAGGACTTACGTATTTCCAGAAAAATGTCACGTCATAGGCTCAGTCCAAGGTTTAAGGACCCATACCTATGAAACAAGGAAAAAAATTTCTCCACCCAGGAGAGAAATCGGGTAGAACCCTAGATGAGATAGTAATTAGAAATTATCTCTAGGAGTAACTCTACCAATTCCATTGGAGTTGACGAATTTATTACCTTTCTCAGGTACCTTATTTTTACAATGGCACACCATGTTGACTGGGATGGGATGCAACAGACTGTTGCAGGTCTTACCCATGCACTTCAGAATATGGCCCAAGCTGGCGCGAGGGCTGGTGCCATCGACTTACATCAGAATTTTTGAAGTTTATATCCTCCACAGTTTTCTGGCTCTTCCAATCTACATGAAGCAGAGAACTGGATAGATGAGATGGAAAGAATTTTCAATGTTATGCAGTGCGCGGATCAAGAGAAGGTCCGTCTCGCCACTTTTCAACTTAATAAGGATGCACGTACTTGGTGAAAGTCTATTCCAGCACTGCCTGCTAATGCACCACACACTTGGGAGGGATTTCTCACCCTCTTCCGAGCAAAGTACTTCTCCGAACATGTAAAAGAGAGGAAGGCGGCAGAGTTCACATCGCTATGCCAAGGCATGATGTTGGTGGCGGAATATGAACTCCAATTCTCTCGTTTGGCCCCTTATGCTAAACATTTGGTCAGTACAAATCTTTTGAAGCCAACCGTTTTCTGGATGGGTTAACGCTCGTCTTCATTCAACAACTTGGCTCGCAAAAAAATCGGACCTACGCGGAGATGGTCTAATGAGCTCATCTTTATGAAGGGACCTTGGAGAAGGTCGAGAAACTCAAAAGCAAAGGAGAGGAGTCTAGCCGAAAGATGGATCAGCATGGAAAGACGGAGAAGTTCAGCTCACGGAACCCTACAAATCTCGTGATAGTAAGAAGATATCCCGAAATGGGAGTGGTAGTGGCTACCACAAGAACAAGAAGGCTAAGGAGGAAGATAAGTAAGTCATGGCGGCTTACACGTTCTGCGGGAAATTTTGCCATGCGGCCGAGGAACGCTGGAAGTGTCTCGGTGCTTGTTTACGATGTGGTAGGTGGGAGCACCGCATGCCGGATTGCCCCCTCAAGAAGGATCAATCTTCCAACGGTGGATGCAAGCGATAGGCGCATCTTAACGCTGTTATAGATGATGATGAAGTGCCCAAGGATGATGGGCTGATGGAAGGTACCATTCACATCTTTTCCCATCCTGCATTTGTGTTACTTGATACTGGTGCTTCTCATTCCTTTATATCTACTGCTTTTGTAAAAACTATGTCAGTTTCATCAGTTCCTTTACCTTCGGACCTAGCTATCCCTATACCCTTAGGTCTTGGAACTAAACTTACAACTTACTACCCTGATAGTGAGGTAATGGTAGAAGGTCATAATCTTCCCGCAAATTCGTATGTCTTGACGTGGAAGGCTACGATGCTATCCTAGGTGTAGATTGACCTGTCGACCACGACGCCTATATAAATTGCTGCAATAGGATAATCTCTTTTTGGAAATTTGGTCTTCTAAGATTTTTCTTTCTTGGCATCAAATATAGGAAGCATCCTACCATTATTTCATCTCTCCATGCTTGCAAACTCATTTCGCAAGGATGTGAAGCTTTTCTTGCCTCCGTAGTCATTACCGCGTCTAAGGAGATCACCCTAGAGGATATTCCCATTGTGAATGAGTTCCCTGAAGTCTACCCATCGGACTTACCCGATTTACCACCCGAAAGGGAAGTAAACTTCTCAATTGAACTTGTTCCTGGAGCAGCACCTGTTTCAGTAACACCCTACAGGATGTCCCCTACAGAACTCAAAGAATTAAAGAAGCAAGTTCAGGAGTTATTATACAAGGGCTTCATTCGACCTAGCACATCCCCTTACGGTGCGCCAGTTTTATTTGTCAAGAAGAAGGATGGATATCTCAAGCTATGTATCAATTACCGGCGACTAAATCAACTCACTATCAAGAACAAATATCCGTTGACGTGTATCGATGAGCTCTTTGATCAAATTTCGGGAGCTGAATATTTCTCCAAAATAGACCTCAGGTCAGGTTATCATCAGCTCAAAATCAAAGATGAAGACATATACAAGACTACTTTTTGGAGCAGATATGGGCACTATGAATTAGTGGTAATGCTATTCGGGTTAACCCATGCCCTGACAACATTTATGCAGCTTCTGAATAATATCTTCAGGCCTTATCTCGACCGATTTGTGGTCATCTTCATTGATGATATTCTGATATACTCTAAGACTAAGGAGGAACATGAACAACACTTAAGAATAGCCTTGCAAACGCTAAGAGAGCATTAACTCTATGCAAAGCTTAGCAAGTGCGAGTTCTGGCTAAAGGAGATCTCTTTCCTTGGCCATATTATTTCAAAGGAAGGTATCGCTGTCGATCCTTCTAAGGTAGAAGCAGTTAAGAATTGGAGTCGGCCGACGACCGTGTCAGAAGTTAGAAGTTTTCTTGGTCTGGCTGGTTATTATAGGTGATTCATCAAGGATTTCTCAAAAATCGTTGTTCTTTTGACTAGACTCACAAGAAAGGAGAACCATTTTACATGGTCGAAGGATTGCGAAGAAAGTTTTCTAACTTTTAAAGATCATCTTACTACGGCCCCTATTTTGGCACTACCTGTTGAGGGCGGTGACTTTGATGTCTATACCGATGCATCTGGCATTGTCCTGGTATGCGTTCTTATGTAAAATGGAAAGGTGATTTGCTATTCATCATGGCAGTTGAAGCATCATGAAGAAAACTACCCTGAGCCTGATCTGGAACTAGATGCAGTTATATTCGCCTTGAAAATTTCATGACACTACCTTTATGAGGAGAAATTCACTATATTTTCAGATCACATAAGTCTGAAATACACTTCACCCAAAAGGAATGGAACATGAGGCAACATAGATGGTTGGAGTATCTCAAAGACTTCGACTTTACTATTCAATACCATCTAGGAAAAGTAAATGCTGTAGCTGACGCTCTTAGCAGAAGACATATGGCAACTCTAGCTAGCCTCAGGAAAGGTACGACTTTTCTTATCGAGGATTTTGCTCATCTGAATCTCGATGTTTATAAAGAAGAGGAAGGATGTATGCTTGCTAATATAAGGTCACAACCTACATTAATTGAAGACCTAGTCAAATTGTAAGAAAATGACCCCACATTGATGGAGATCAAGGCTAATATTGATCAAAGGCCGGAATTCACTATTTCAAACGATGGAAGACTATTGTTCAAAGATCAAATCTGTGTGCCGGATGATGCCAACACTAAGAAATTGATCATGGAAGAAGCTCATAAATCAATGTACGCTATTCACCCTTGTGCTACCAAGATGTACCAAGACTTAAAAAGAAACTTCTGGTGGCCCAACATGAAAAGAGAAGTAGCGGACTTTGTATCTCGCTGCCTCACTTGTCAGCAAGTAAAGGCAGAACATTTAAAGCCTGTCGGAAAACTACATCCCTTGGATATTCCCATGTGAAAATGGGAAAGTATAGGGATGGATTTCATCATGGGTTTACCTAAGACAAGAGGTGGACACGATAGTATATGGGTGATTATAGAATGATTGCCTAAATCTACACATTTTCTGCCAATCAAAAGTCGATGGTCTGTGGATGTATTAGCAACACTATACATGAAGGAAATTATCAAACTACATGGTGTCCCTGTCACCATTATATCTGATCGAGACCCTCGGTTCACATCACAATTCTAGAAGGGTCTACAACATTCATTAGGGACCCGACTCAACTTTAGCACTGCATTCCATCCACAAACTGACGGTCAACCAAAAAGGACAAATCAGGTGATGGAGAATATGCTCAGGGCATGTGTTATTGATTTTGGAGGGAGTTGGCACGACCACTTACCTCTAGTGAAATTCTCATACAACAATATCTACCAAGCTAGCATACAAGTGGCTCCGTTCGAGGCTTTGTATGGAAGAAGCTGTCGCTCACCAATATGCTGGAATGAAGTAGGAGAAAGTCAATTTCTCGGACCCGACATCATCAGGGACCGATACTATCGAGAAGATAAAGCTTATTCGGGAGAGACTCCAGATGGCCCAAGATAGGCATAAATCATATGCCGATAACAGAAGGTGTGACCCAGAATGTAAGAACCCAAATTCTTTAGAAATTTATTTAGTAAGTCATTTGTAATTATTCGGAATTTATTTGAAGTTATTCGAATTAATGAGAATTATCCAAATTAATTAGATTAATTAAGTAATTAATAGAATAAGTCATTTTCAACTATTTTCTAAAAATCCCCAAAAATCACATCTTGTAGAATTAATTTTTTTTAGCAACTTTGTCTTCTACATTTAAGCCTAAGAAAATCATTTATTATGCCGAATTAGTGAACTTAGTTTTCCGAACTTAACATTTAACTATTTATGGAATAGTATAAGTAATAATCCGACTACCTTAGAAAAATCTGTAAAAATAGTAAATAGATTTAGGTCGATGTAGATAACAACTTTTCCTTCTGGCATTGGGCCATTGTAAATCCGTGGTAAGATCTATTTAGAGTTTAAACCCAAAAGTGCACACTTTTGACCCATACCTAACCCTTAGTTTAAAACACGAAATTCGACCTCAATACTCGACCAAATGATCTGAAATCAAGGGCAAATGGAAGGCCACAATGTAAGGAACATTTACCCTCAATCAATTTGAGGTAAACCTAGCCCCAAAACGTGCTGCCGACATAGTTTGGTCAAGTCAAGGATTTCGGCGCCGTTTCTAAGCACGTAGCTTGCAGCAGCGAATACTCCCAATTCCGAAGGCTCCAGAAGCTCTATGAGCTATCAAAATGAAGCCCTACGAGTCTTCTTTCATTTGGCTACTGTGGGGTTCGCTGAAGTTTCAGATCTGGAGAGATCTAGCTCGATTTGTGGAGGTGGGTCAGCAGGCCGTTGGCTTTCCTTCATCCTTCTTTGATCCATCGATTGAGGTAGGAATTCTCAACCAAATCTTAATCATGAGTATAAAAAATTGTTCCTCTCATCGAGCTCTATCCATTGGTGGCAAAAGCCGCAATTTTCATTAGGTGTCCGTGGAGAAATCGAGCTTTTTGTGAGGTGCTGTCCAAGTGTTCTTCATCCTAGGGTTTGAGTTTTCTCTCTCCGATTTGAGGTAGGATCTAACAACCAAACTCTAATTAACTTACATGAAGTAATCAGCATGTTATTATCTTTCATTTAACATAGAAAGCCCCAAATTCCATTGATCATGCATCGTGAATTTCGATTTTTGTAGAAGCATGTCTAGAACATGATTCATATAGTGTTCCTTAAGTCAGAGCTTGATTACGGGCTCATTTTGAGTCATGTAACTTGATCTTCATGTAGCATATTATATATGATTGGATTCATGATCGTGTTAGCTTTCTTTTGACACCAAAATCCCCAAATTTGGTTTTGTATATCGAGAGAATTCGACGATTTAGTGGAAGTATGTCTTGAACTAGGTCTCCTTGTGTTCTTCATAGAATAGGTTGTGATTCTTGTGAATTCTGATGAAATTCGTGTTTCCAAACTGTAGTTTTATGACCCTAATATGTCTAGCAAGATTCCTATGGCATGTGGCTTTGATTTCAACTCAATTGGACCTCAATTGGGTGAGATTTCTCATTTTCCGGAAGCCCCAGCCGCTGCTGTTCTTACAGGGATCGACCCCAGGGGTCGACCCATCACCTGGCAGCCCAGGCCAGCCCGAGGGTCGACCCTAGGGGTCGACCCATGCGGCCCAGCCTGAGGGTCGACCCCAGGGGTTGACCCATCCTGCTCCCAGACCCCAGTTTTTCAGGGGTCGACCCCAAGGGTCGACCCGTACACCAGAAACCCGATTTTCTTCATTTTTCGAACCGAAGATGGATCCGAATCAGTGGGGAATCAACCCATTTAACTTAGACCCATTGAAATTATATTTTTGAAGAACTTTTGACCTATTCATGTACCCCCCTTGATTTCAATTTGCATTGGTCCTTTCTCGCAAACATAGTACAAAACACGATGTTTACTATCTCCATTACAACACTTACATTGGTTAAATAGAAACTCACTTAATTAATGATTAATGGTGTAATTAAATCCCCTGATAATGCATTCTATTTCACTGCTGTGAGAGCTTGTTCTTTACCTTGACAACTTGTTCTAGCTTGTTGGCTCTTTGGCTAATACAAATGATAATGGTTAATCATGATATCTTAACTTGGTGATTAGGATTAATATGTTGATTAACTTGATTGATTGCTGTTGTTTTACAGTAGCGCATTATGATTTACTCTTGTTGTGACTTGGTTTCGATCTCCTTGATGATTATACTTACCTTGAAATTCTAGAAATGAATCTCTTTCCTACGTGAAGTTGTTATTGCTACTTAGTTTAAACCTTGGAATTCTGGCCATAAACTGTGGAAGTCTAGATTCGTGGGATCTTTGATCCAAAGAAATCAATGCCTGGCAAACAATTAAGGGCTCGGTCTAGTCCTGGGAAGAGCGCCCGAACACTATGTGTACCCCCGGGGAGGTGAATGACTAGGTGTGGCATTTGACACCAATACTTGACATGTGTTAAATCTAGGACTGTCCACTACTCTCTCCACTACTCTCTACATTACATTCTACTACTTTTCACTTTCCACTCTTCACTGTTCTATACTCTACTTGTGGTTACTTTACTTGCTTATTACTTGGATGTGGAAATGAAATTACATACGTGCTTGACATGACTTGAATTGTCTTGATATGGCCAACTACTTTTTATCGTTATCTCCTATAGTAAATTCTTATCTTACCATTCTATTCATTATATTTCTTGACCTTGCAAGATTTTTGAATTTTATTTTCGTGATATCATCGTTATCTTTTTATTGTTTTATCATTTGTAGCATGACATTTTAAAATGTAATTAAACTTTTAAGCACTTATACCTGTCTGTTATTTCCTACTGAGCGTCAGCTCATAGTTGTATTTTACCCCTTTTCCAGACTGTTCAGGTGACGCACTTACCGATGGGGAAGGGCAGGAGTGATGTCTTGAGTGTATCAGTTCTAGTGTGTTAGTAGTGTGATATCTTACTTTTAGTTGTGTTTTGGAGAGCTTTTAGTCTCAGCCATGTTATTGAGTTTTAGTGGTTGTTATTCCAGTTGTAGTAAGTTGAACATGAGGTTATTGTATCAGTGGTGGTTTGTTAATGATCATTTAGTATTTCCATCTTGTAGCACTTGTGTATTATTTTAGATTAGTTCTCTTTCTTGCCAGCGTGTCCCTAACTGTACGTCCCGATATTTCTGCCTTATTCGGGGCGTGACAGTTTAGTTGGTATCAGAGCCTAGGTTTCACATTCTTAGGTTTCCTAAGTTTTAGGTTTTCTTGCATTGCATCCCAATAACCGGTATATCAAAAGGTGTTGTCCGAACGTTAGGCTACGCCTATCGGAAAGGTCTCACACTTACGCGAGTGGTCTTCGGACCGATTACCTCCGCCAGGTACCGAGTTTTTGGTCGTGTCTAAGTGCATTAGATCCCTAACCTTGTAAAAGTCTAGGACCTGACCTGGTGAGAATGGGTAGAAACTTGGGTTAAGATCATTTCTTAATCGTGTAATTATTTATCTTGATTAAACCTAAGTAATCTATTTCTCGTGTAGATGGCAGCTGATCGTTCTGAATGGAGGAACCTACAGCGTACGGTGCAAGGCCTTACTCAGGCCCTTCAGCAAGTAGCTTAGGCAGGAGCGGCACCGCATGGCACCGGTGATCTATACCGGAACTTCCGCGGAATTAACCCGCCTAGATTCGCTGGTTCGACTGACCCTGACCAAGCCGAGCACTGGCTAGATGAGATGGGGAGGATCTTTAAAGTTATGCAATGCACCAACCGGGAGCGTGTCCTTTTGTCCACATTTCAACTGGAACATGATGCACGTACTTGGTGGGATTCTATCAAGGCAACTCTCGGTGATCAGCAAGTTATGTGGGAAGAATTCGAAGAATTCTTCAACAGCAAGTATTTTTCTGATAGAGTGTAAGAGAAGAAAGCGGCAGAGTTCGCGGCCTTGAAATAGCGAGGTTTGTCCATGGCAGAGTATGAGGCTCAATTTGCACGGCTTTCTCGATATGCTACACATCTCATTTCCACCGAGAAGATGAAGGCGAAGCGCTTTCTCAATGGATTGAAGCTTCATTATATCAACCAATTGGCACCGATGGAGATTTCCACGTATTCTGAGGTGGTAAGGAAAGCGCAAGTTCTAGAGGATACTCTTGAGATGACGGAGAGAATCCGTGGTAAAGGCACCAAGAAAGAATTACCTACGGGTTCCGGAGTGTCAAACCCGGGTATACCAAGAAGAGGCCTGTTAGTGGACCTGGTTCATGGAGCGGGTCCGGATCGTGGAAGGGCAAGATGCCGAGGCATGAAGACAAGAAGCCTGGCCCTATTGTTCCATTCAAGGGCGTGTGCAACTATTGTGATCGTCCGGGTCACAAGATAGAGGAGTGCTGGCGCAAGCTAGGCGCCTGTTTGCGATGTGGAAGCAAGGAGCACCGTATCCCCAATTGTCCTCTCATATCGGAGCAAGCTACACCGGTAAAACCTCTAGTCTTCAAGAAACCACAAGGCAAGCTTCAAGCTTTACATGTAGATGAAACTGGGATTTCTGATGATGGCGGACTCGTCGAAGGTACCCTTACTATAATCGATAAGCCCGCATTTGCTCTCTTTGATACTGGTGCAACACATTCATTTATTTCTCGGAGATTTGCTAAGTCATTAGTTGTGGAACCTGTTTTGATGAATACTCCGTTAGAGATTTCAACCCCTATTGGCACTAGATCAACAATCCAGTATTTCTATCCTTCTAGTAAGGTTATGATTGGTGAATAGAACTTTCCAGCAGATTTGGTCTGCATGGATATGAAGGATTATGATGTAATCCTAGGAGCAGATTGGTTGGCCAAGTATGAGGCCAATGTTCACTGTAGTTCTAGCTCAGTGACTTTTACTGGACATTCTGGTTTATCTTTTACGGGAGTCAAGCACCATAACTCCGTACCGCTCATCTCGGCTCTTCGAGCTGATAAGCTTTTGAGGCATGGGTGTGAGGCTTTTCTAGCCTTTGTTTGTGCAACTCCTGAGCAGCAGATGGAGATCAAGGACATTCCTGTTGTCCGAGATTTTCCTGATGTCTTTCCAGAAGAACTACCAGGACTTCCGCCTGAGCGGGAAGTTATCTTTTCTATTGATCTTATTCCTGGCACAGCTCCTATTTCTAAGGCTCCTTATCGTATGTCTCCTGCGGAACTGAGGGAACTGAAGCAGCAACTGATGGAATTACTTGAGAAGGGTTTTATTCGTCCTAGTACTTCTCCGTGGGGAGCCCCTGTACTATTTGTCAGGAAGAAAGATGGTTCGATGAGGCTGTGCATTGATTATCGGCAATTAAACCAGCAGACTATCAAGAACAAATATCCCTTGCCGAGGATTGACGAGTTATTTGACCAGATAGCGGGAGCTCAATATTTCTCTAAGATCGATCTTCGATCTGGATATTACCAGTTGCGGATTAAGGAAAAGGATATTTATAAAACGGCTTTCCGCAGCAGGTATGGTCATTTTGAGTTTGTCGTTATGCCTTTTGGTCTAACGAATGCACCAGCGGCTTTCATGCAGTTGATGAACGATGCATTTCGGCCCTATCTTGATCAATGGGTCGTGGTCTTTATTGATGACATCCTGATTTATTCTAAGAATGAGGAGGAACATGCTGAACATCTGAGAATGGCATTGCAATTATTGAGAGATCATCAACTATATGCTAAGTTCAGTAAGTGTGAATTCTGGCTGCAAGAGGTGTCCTTTCTAGGACATATCATTACGAAGAACGGTATTTCCGTTGATCCTTCGAAGGTTGAGGCAGTGAAGAATTGGGAACAGCCTACCAGTGTGACAGAAGTTAGAAGTTTTCTAGGCCTGGCAGGTTATTATCGACGATTTATTCAAGATTTCTCCAAGATTGCCGTACCTATGACAAGATTAACCCGCAAGGAGAATAAGTTTGATTGGTCAGATGATTGTCAGCGAAGCTTTCAGACTCTGAAGGAGTGTTTGACTACTGCACCTGTTTTGGCTTTACCTTCTGGTGAAGGAGGATTTGTTGTTTATACTGATGCTTTAGGTATTGGCTTAGGTTGTGTACTCATGCAGCATAGGAAGGTGATTGCCTATTCCTCTAGGCAGTTGAGGAAGCACGAAGATAATTATCCTGTTCATGATTTGGAACTTGCTGCAGTCGTGTTTGCTTTGAAGATATGGAGACATTACTTGTATGGAGAAACCTTCACAGTGTTTTCAGATCATAAGAGTTTGAAGTATTTATTTTCTCAAAAGGAACTCAACATGAGGCAGCGGAGATGGTTGGAGTACTTGAAAGACTTCGACTTCTCGATTGAGTATCATCCTGGCAAAGGTAATGTTGTGGCAGATGCTTTAAGCCGGAAGCCGGTAGCTAGATTGTCAAGTCTCATGTTACAAGAATGGAGGTTGTTGGAACAATTATCTAGTCTGGATCTTAATATTGACAATGATCGGATCTTGATTGCTCAGATTCAACTTAAACCTGAATTATTGATAGAGATCAAGTCCTTGCAAGATAATGACCCCGAGTTGGTAGAGATCAAGGGAAGCTTGAGCAGCAGACCTGACTTCATGTTGGCCGATGATGGTAGATTATTATTTAAAGGCAGAACTTGTGTTCCGGATGAGGCTACAATAAAGAACAAAATTCTTGAGGAAGCTCATAAATCTAGATATACCATTCATCCTGGAGGCACCCAGATGTACCGAGATTTGAAAAGGTCCTTTTGGTGGCTGAATATGAAAAGAGAAGTTACAGATTTTGTGAGCAGATGTTTGGTATGTCAGCAAGTTAAGGCCGAACATTTCAGACCGGCAGGGAAATTGAAATCACTCGACATACCCCAATGGAAGTGGGAAAGCATTGGCATGGATTTCATTATGGGTCTACCTAGGACTCGCGGTGGATTTGATGCGATATGGGTGATTGTCGATCGATTGACAAAGTCGGCTCATTTCTTACCAATTAAGTCCAAGTGGACGATTGATGTATTGGCTGCTTTGTATATAAAGGAAGTGGTGAGATTGCATGGTATTCCAGTGAATATAGTATCTGATCGAGACCCCAGATTTACTTCACATTTCTGGAAGGGACTGCAAGAGTCTTTGGGTACTCGTCTGAATTTCAGTACTGCTTTTATCCACAGACAGATGGACAGACTGAAAGAACCAATCAGATAGTGGAAGATATGCTGCGAGCTTGCATGATTGATTTTGGTGGTAATTGGAGTGAGCATTTGGCATTAATTGAATTTACCTACAATAACAGCTATCAGTCTAGCATTCAGATGGCTCCTTTTGAAGCACTATATGGTAGAAGTTGTCGTTCCCCGTTGTGTTGGGACGAGGTAGGTGAGAAACAGTGGCTTGGACCAGATCTTATTA
Organism: Amorphophallus konjac; assembly: GCA_022559845.1. Lineage (NCBI taxonomy): Eukaryota > Viridiplantae > Streptophyta > Magnoliopsida > Alismatales > Araceae > Amorphophallus > Amorphophallus konjac. The sequence goes on along the minus strand of CM040122.1, from coordinate 191,634,006 downwards.
CGGAATCATCACAGAACATCCGTGTTATCCGAGACCGGTTACAAGTAGCCCAGTCAAGACAGAAGAGTTATGCCGACAACAGAAGGAGAGCATTGGAATTTCAGGTTGGCGAGCATGTGTTCTTAAAGGTCTCTCCGACGAGAGGGATCCGAAGATTTGGCATTCATGGCAAGCTGAGTCCGAGGTACATTGGTCCATTCGAGATTCTAGATAGAGTGGGAGAGGTGGCATACAGACTGGCTTTACCACCGCAATTATCTAGCGTACACAACATTTTCCATGTGTCTATGTTGCGGAAATATGTGTACGATCCCACTCATATCATTCAGCAGGTGGATTTTGAACTGAAGGAAGATTTGACCTATGAGGAAAGACCTGTCAAGATTCTGGACCGGAAGCAACAGCAACTCCGGAATCGTTCGATACCGATGGTCAAGATTCAGTGGAGTCGGCGTGGGACCGAAGAAGCTACATGGGAGTCTGAAGAGACTATGCGAAAGCGGTATCCCGATCTATTCTAGGTGAGCGATCTTTTTCTACTCTCAGTTTTAGTGCAGTGAATTTGGAGGACCAAATTCCTTTAAGTAGGGGAGGGTGTAAGACCCCAAATTCTTTAGAAATTTATTTAGTAAGTTATTTGTAATTATTCGGAATTTATTTGAAGTTATTCGAATTAATGAGAATTATCCAAATTAATTAGATTAATTAATTAATTAATAGAATAAGTCATTTTTCAACTATTTTCTAAAAATCCCCAAAAATCACATCTTTTAGAATTAATTTTGTTTAGCAACTTTATCTTCTACATTTAAGCCTTAGAAAATCATTTATTATGCCGAATTAGTGAACTTAGTTTTCCGAACTTAACATTTAACTATTTACGGAATAGTATAAGTAATAATCCGACTACCTTAGCAAAATCTGTAAAAATAGTAAATAGATTTAGGTCGATGTAGATAACAACTTTTCCTTCTGGCATTAGGCCATTGTAAATCCGTGGTAAGATCTATTTAGAGTTTAAACCCAAAAGTGCACACTTTTGACCCATACCTAACCCTTAGTTTAAAACACGAAATTCGACCTCAATACTCGACCAAATGATCTGAAATCAAGGGCAAATGGAAGGCCACAATATAAGGAACATTTACCCTCAATCAATTTGAGGTAAACCTAGCCCCAAAACGTGCTGCCGACATAGTTTGGTCAAGTCAAGGATTTCGGCGCCGTTTCTAAACACGTAGCTTGCAGCAGCGAATACTCCCAATTCCGAAGGCTCCAGAAGCTCTATGAGCTATCAAAATGAAGCCCTACGAGTCATCTTTCATTTGGCTACTGTGGGGTTCGCTGAAGTTTCAGATCTGGAGAGATCTAGCTCGATTTGTGGAGGTGGGTCAGCTGGCCGTTGGCTTTCCTTCATCCTTCTTTGATCCATCGATTGAGGTAGGAATTCTCAACCAAATCTTGATCATGAGTATAGCAAATTGTTCCTCTCATCAAGCTCTATCCATTGGCGGCAAAAGCCCCAATTTTCATTAGGTGTCCGTGGAGAAATCGAGCTTTTTGTGAGGTGCTGTCCAAGTGTTCTTCATCCCAGGGTTCGAGTTTTCTCTCTCCGATTTGAGGTAGGATCTAACAACCAAACTCTAATTATCTTACATGAAGTAATCAGCATGTTATTATCTTTCATTTAACGTAGAAAGCCCCAAATTCCTTTGAGCATGCATCGTGAATTTTGATTTTTGTAGAAGCATGTCTAGAACATGATTCATATAGTGTTCCTTAAGTTAGAGCTTGATTACGGGCTCATTTTGAGTCATGTAACTTGATCTTCATGTAGCATATTATATATGATTGGATTCATGATCGTGTTAGCTTTCTTTTGACACCAAAATCCCCAAATTTGGTTTTGTATATCGAGAGAATTCGACGATTTAGTGGAAGTATGTCCTGAACTAGGTCTCCTTGTGTTCTTCATAGAATAGGTTGTGATTCTTGTGAATTCTGATGAAATTCATGTTTCCAAACTGTAGTTTTATGACCCTAATATGTCTAGCAAGATTCCTATGGCATGTGGCTTTGATTTCAACTCAATTGGACCTCAATTGGGTGAGATTTCTCGTTTTCCGGAAGCCCCAGCCGCTGCTGTTCTTGCAGGGGTCGACCCCAGGGGTCGACCCATCACCTGGCAGCCCAGGCCAGCCCGAGGGTCGACCCCAGGGGTTGACCCATGCGGCCCAGCCCGAGGGTCGACCCCAGGGGTCGACCCATCCTGCTCCCAGACCCCAGTTTTTCAAGGGTCGACCCCAAGGGTCGACCCGTACACCAGAAACCCGATTTTCTTCATTTTTCGAACCGAAGATGGATCCGAATCAGTGGGGAATCAACCCATTTAACTTAGACCCATTGAAATTATATTTTTGAAGAACTTTTGACCTATTCATGTACCCCCCTTGATTTCAATTTGCATTGGTCCTTTCTCGTAAACATAGTACAAAACACGATGTTTACTATCTCCATTACAACACTTACATTGGTTAAATAGAAACTCACTTAATTAATGATTAATGGTGTAATTAAAGCCCCTGATAATGTATTCTATTTCACCGCTGTGAGAGCTTGTTCTTTACCTTGACAACTTGCTCTAGCTTGTTGGCTCTTTGGCTAATACAAATGATAATGGTTAATCATGATATATTAACTTGGTGATTAGGATTAATATGTTGATTAGCTTGATTGATTGCTGCTGTTTTACAGTAGCGCAACACCATTTACTCTTGTTGTGACTTGGTTTCGATCTCCTTGATGATTTTACTTACCTTGAAATTCTGGAAATGAATCTCTTTCCTACGTGAAGTTGTTATTGCTACTTAGTTTAAACCTTGGAATTCTGGCCATAAACTGTGGAAGTCTAGATTCGTGGGATCTTTGATCCAAAGAAATCAATCTCTGGCAAACAATTAAGGGCTCGGTCTAGTCCTGGGAAGAGCGCCCGAACACTACGTGTACCCCCGGGGAGGTGAATGACTAGGTGTGGCATTTGGCACCAGTACTTGACATGTGTTAAATCTAGGACTGTCCACTACTCTCTCCACTACTCTCTACATTACTTTCTACTACTTTTCACTTTCCACTCTTCACTGTTCTATACTCTACTTGTGGTTACTTTACTTGCTTATTACTTGGACGTGGAAATGAAATTACATACATGCTTGACATGACTTGAATTGTCTTGATATGGCCAACTACTTTTTATCGTTATCTCCTGTAGTAAATTCTTGTCTTACCATTCTATTCATTATATTTCTTGACCTTGCAAGATCTTTGAATTTTATTTTCGTGATATCATCGTTATCTTTTTATTGTTTTATCATTTGTAGCATGACATTTTAAAATATAATTAAACTGTTAATCACTTATACCTGTCTGTTATTTCCTACTGAGCGTCAGCTCATAGTTGTGTTTTACCCCTTTTCCAGGCTGTTCAGGTGACGCACTTACCGATGGGGAAGGGCAGGAGTGATGTCTTGAGTGTATCAGTTCTAGTGTGTTAGTAGTGTAATATCTTACTTTTAGTTGTGTTTTGGAGAGCTTTTAGTCTCAGCCATGTTATTGAGTTTTAGTGGTTGTTATTCCAGTTGTAGTAAGTTGAACATGAGGTTATTGTATCAGTGGTGGTTTGTTAATGATCATTTAGTATTTCCATCTTGTAGCACTTTTGTATTATTTTAGATTAGTTCTCTCTCTTGCCAGCGTGTCCCTAACTGTACGTCCCGATATTTTCGCCTTGTTCGGGGCGTGACACAGAATTCCAAGTAGGAGACCATGTATTCCTTAAGGTTTCTCTAGGTTGAGGTATTCGAAGATTCGGTATCAAAGGCAAGCTCACTCCGAGATTCATTGGCCTCCTTAAAATTCTCGAAAGGATTGGTAAAGTTGCATATCGAATAGCTTTACCCCCTCAATTAGCTAGAGTCCATGATGTATTTCACCTCTCAATGCTAAAAAGGTACGTCTTCGATCCATTCCATGTCATAACTTATGACAATCTAGAGATTAAAAAGGATTTGATGTATGAGCAAAAGCCAATTAGAATAGTTGAACGAGAAGTATGTCAACTTCGGAATAAGACATTTCCCAAGGTCAAGGTCCAATGGACCAAATTATGGCCACATGAATCGACATGGGAAATCGAAGAAGCCAGGCGTCGAAGATTTTACGAGATATTTGAATGTAAGTACACTCTCCTTAGAAGATTTTATTACAATGAATTTGGGGATCAAATTGTTTTTAAGTGGGGGAGGGTGTAACGCCCGAGAATTTTCTAGGAATTTTTTAGGATTAAATATAATTATTATCTATTTTTAAAGATTTAATGGGCAATTAAGGATTTAATTAATCCATTTCAATACCCTATATCAACTAGAGGGCTAAGCCCAACTCAAATGGGCCCAAAGATCCAATTCCAACACTTTTAGACCCAAATCCATTAATAGAAACGTAAATTATATAATTTATGGATTTAAATGAGATATATGCATCAATTTATAGGATAAATGAGGAATAATATGAAAATTTGAAAATTTCAGATTTTATGAAGCTTGGCGGTCTATCGCGCGACCGCCAGACTCACCTAGCGGTCTGTCTATGACCGCTAAGCAACCCAGTTCCGTGAATGGAAGAAAGCTTGAAAAGCTTAGATTTTTGGCGACCTAATCACCTTAGATCGAAGCTACCTAGCATAGATGACTCTTTAGAACTCTCTAGGGATTAACTCTACTCCAATTTAGGACTCTAGGTTCGTTCAAATCCTCAAAACCCTAGCTAACCCTATAAATAGATCATAAGTTTCACATGTGCGACCCTTACTTTTGGCTCGTGTGGAACTAAGGTAATGAAGCATTATTTGAGGTAGGTTCTTTAGAAGATTTCATTTATTATAGTAAGGTCTAACTTCCATCAAAATTTTGTTCTTGGAGAGCAAGCCTACAAGAAGTTAGAGGTCTATAAAGACGCTAGTTCGGTGCAAGTAACCTAGGAACATGTGCGAACGACCTAGGAAGATTAGCAGATTAGAAGTCATAAACGAGATAATTAGAAGATGGTTATTTAAACTTATTTGTTCACCTTAGTACCCTTTTTCTACCCACCCATTTTCATTGTCATAGGTAAAGGGAATTAGGAGTTAGAAAGGCAAGAAGTTGCTGGTTCGGTTCTGAACGAGCAGAAACTGGGGTTGACTTCCAGCCTTAAATTCGAACTCTAAAGCCCAGACCAGAGGTAGGTTATCTCATGAATAGGCTAAATTCTTATGCTATGAATAAAAGCCCTTTCTTTCCTCTTATTTTCATTGATTGTACATGACGAATTTAATGTTTTACTATGACTGTGCATAAAGGGTTAACTTAACATGCATGAACCTTGCCCTTAATAAGAAAATGGTAATTCTAGTTTTTCTCACTCAAACCTATGTATCTCCATGTTTTAATATAGTTTTATCAGGCCATACTTACTTATTGGTATATTTTACCATGCATCTAGCTACCTTAGACTAGCATATATTTCGATTTTATTGTTGTTTATAGTAAACAAGAAGAAAACGGTCTTCCTGAGACCGCCAGAGTCTCCCTAGCGACCCTACGATAGATCGCTAAGGCCCATAAAACGGTCTTCCCATGACCATTTTTATTTTCTGAGTTTCTATATTTATGTTAACCCGAAACATAATGCAGAATAACCGTATTTTTTATATGGTAAGCCTAGATAATTAGGTTTTATCCTTGTGTTAAGTATTATATCTATAAACTTGGATCTATGGATGGTTTATTTTTAGTAGATTTAATGTGTCACAAATACTTAGAAATTATTTTAACTTAAGTTAGTTTCATGCCAAACACTATACTCTTGTATTAAATTCATATTTCAAATGATAGTTGAACTTGTTTTACTGGTGGATTTGATCGCGGTTTTACATAATCTATTCGTATCTATGAGTAATTTTCTTAAGTACATGGGACGTATTACGGTACGATGTCATTAGATACACTTTGCACATTAAGCACACAATCTTGGACTTGTGATCCTCTCCGTTGGATATTCCTTCCACCGGACTAGGTGATCTTGTTTCAAGATCTCTGTAAGTCTCCGCGAGCCTGGGATTCCCACTAGGACGCCAAGCTGGTTGTACACTAAAAACCCAAAGTGTCTAGAAAGTAATTACACTATCGGTGTTTTTCTGAGTTTTGGTTAAAAATGGTCCTCAGACGACCGCTAAGCTTTGTCTAGCAATTGGCCTGAGACCGCTTTTGTCCACAAATGGTCCAGTAAACGACCGGTTTATCCTTGACCCTGTCTAACCTGAAGTTTGACCTTTGGGTTAGGTTTTTACGAGTTCTTAGATGGTCTAATGATTGCTTGGAACTTAAAAATTGTCAAACAAGGTATTAATAACTTATGGAAAGTAAAGAATATGCCGTTGTGCTGCCGAATTTTCTCCATAGCATAACCTAGTTCTAACTTAAATATATGAACTAGTATATGTTGACATGTTTTTCCCAACATCTTCCTTCTTTCCCTTTACTTTTCTAATGTATCAAATGCAAAGACAATCAAAATGAAGGAACGAAAGGGTGAGAAGGGTGTGTGTGTGATCGTGATCGCCAGCAAGACACTGGTACTGAAGAGTACTACGTACCTTGGAAAGGGAGAAAGCACTCGCCCAAGATGCAGCGCTGCAGTTGTACACGGTCTAGGACGAACCGCTCAAGTGATGGAACGGCCGCTCGATAGACCGCTCACAGCGCTGAAGAAGGAAGGGGGACGGAGACGGGTCTGGCGACAGAATGGTTCGCAGACGACCGCATGAAGGTGATGCACGGTGAGATATAGGCCGTGTACTCTTCTAAGCGGAAGAAGGAAGACCGTGTGATTCTGCCAAACTCCTAGATGTAGGACTTGATCCTCCACCCCTTCCGTCCGGCCAGAGGGGATGGGCCGCAAGCTGTGCTGATGCTGACCTGCAAAACAACGTGGAGAACACGAAAATGCAACCCAAATTAGCCCTAGGAAGTGTAGTAACTATAGAAAAATGGAAAATTAACATAATAGCATGGAAGGGGCGATACCTGGGGTGGTTTTTAAACCCCTATAGGGCGTGAAAAAGATGGAGTGGTGTGAAAATGATGTGAAATAGTGCAAAACGTGGAAGAAAATGATGAAAAGAAGCATGCAATGGGTGAACTAAAGACTAAACACCAAGACTAAGACTCAAAACAAAAGACTACTCCCTGAACCGGAGGCTTAGAAGGATGTAGAAAGCCTCCCTCCCTGGCTACAGCTTGCTCGAGAATTCGGCAGAGCTTCGCCGTCGACGTTCGATCTCCCCCCTTTCAAGCTTGGACTAGGGTTCTATTTATAGAGCCCTAAAAGTCCAACCTCGAAATTGAATTTTCCAATGGATATTAATCTGATATTTCAAAACAAAATTCGTAGATAATACCTTTATCTGCCACCCAAATCAAACGGCACCCCATTTGGTTGAGAAACCGCAGAGAAAATGGCGGAGGAAGGTGGAGGTTCAACCACGGATAGAGAGAGAAAATCCAAACAATCCACAGGTTTTGATCATGTACACGGTCGCGCGATAAGCCGCCCAGACAATTACACGACCCACTACTAGACCGTCCAATGCTGTCGGTGATAAATAAAATAAAATAAGAAATTATCCAATTATCCACCGAACTGACCGGCTATCACGGCGTTGGACTCTTCAAGATAAAACGGTCTACAGCTAGACCACTCAATCAATAGAACGGTCAAGCGCTAGGCCGTGTACACATGTCGGTGATAAATCCAAAAAACTAGGATAAATAGATAATTATCTGAAAAACCAACCGGCTGAGGACTCTGGGAGCTGGACGGTCTAACGACATGCCGTCTAATGGAAGTAAACGGCTGCCTTCAGACCGTGCAAAGGCTTGTCGGTGGAAATTCAAAAAATCAAATAAATATCCAATAAATCAGTGAACAGTTCTAATAAGGCCGTCCAATCACTAAACGCCCGGTCGCTAGAGCGTGTAAAGCCTGGGCGTTTGAAATTGATAAAATTTGGATAAATTAGCCCATTTACCCCAAAACCAAGTGAAATCAAGGCGCATTAAGCCTAGATCAAAGAGCAGACCTAGCCAGGGAGGGAGACACCCATAAAATAAGCCCAAAAGCATGCATGAAGATAGCCCAACGAGTAATGGACAACTCGAGGCATCAATAATTGATGGTAAGAGAAATGACTCAACTCATAGGTAAAAAACGGGTGTCAATAGATGCCCCTTCTTAACATCCTCTTTGCAGGGGAGCGAGCGGAGGTGAAGCGAAAGCGAAATGGAACATGTAAATGAAGCGAAAAATGAATCGGAGCGGACTGAAAAGCGGGCGTTAATGTAAATGACACCCATTTTCTCGCCAACGAGCGATAGGAATCTTCCAGAAAACTCCGAACCAAACACAAGGAACGATCAGACCAAAATGACGCCAGTCTAGAGAAAGTAACTAAACGAAAAGGAAAACACACGATCAACCTCATGGGGGACACAATTTCTCGGACCAATGAGGGGACCGGAATAAGCAGCAAAAAAGTAAAGAAACTGACTAAAACTCCAGACATGGACCTTCAGTCAATCAAACCAGGTGAGTAGACTAGAGAAAACCTTCCAACTCTGAGTGGAATAGTTCCTCTTACTCAGACACTGAACGCACAATCATCCATCCCAAATGTGATACTTTCAGACAGACCATGGGTCATGAATGCTCAAAAGATGCGTATGATGAATGCTGGGCTAAAATATAATAAATCAATAAAATGAATGCGAAGAAAGCCATAAAAATAGAAAATACTCGAGAATAATATTGCTAGACTGGGGCAATTAGGGTCAAGACACTATCCGTAACAACGGCGTGTAAGATAGAACCATCGTTCCCTAGTTTTCCTAACCTAACGGCTTATCCGATGATTAAACACGTGAACCTGGATCATCATTATTTTTGTTATAGGGGAACGTCAGATCCTGAAACACGCAGATAACCAACTGGTTCTCGAGATAATATAATAATAATATAGATACTATATAGTAATGCAACGATGAGTAGGGATAGAAAGCCATACTTGACTTACCTATGCAGGCGAAATGGCATTTTTTTAGATTTTTGAATAAGACACAACCACATGAACAAGCATGAGGATAACATAACATAACTGAACATGAATTGAACATAACAGCATAACAAACATCACAATAACAAATGGCAAGCATATGTGAGATTGAAGAATACGGTGGAACAAGACAACACCACAACACGGTGGGACAAGGACATGGCGGTACAAAGACACGTGGGACAACACCACGGAGGACATAAGACAACACATGCGATGACACGGACGGACAAAGGCACGCGTGACAAGGACAACACGTGCGAGACATAGACACATGAAACAAAGACATGGTAGACATAAACACATGTGACAACCAACACGGGCGATAAAATATAACAAACACATTCTTCAATCAAAGCCCCAAGATCGGATGAAGCAGAACTTGCCAGGTTCAAAATCGCGAGGCAATGCCCTCTCATAGAGACATGATGAGATGAAGCGAGAGTTGAGAAGGACACAAGTTTAAGGACATATCGAGAGATATAGATTGAAGAAGAGAGAGCAGATCAGAAGTCGTGAACAGGAGACAGAGCGAAAGATAGAGCAAGGAAACTTGAACACATACAACTTGCACACTTAGCAAACAGATCACGTATCCGTCCTCAAAATAAATAGATAGAAAGGAATAAAAAGACAAATATTTTTTAGATTTTGTAAATTTTCTGATTTTTTTTGAATTTTCAACAATATTTGATTTTTTTGGTTTTTGAACAATATTTATTTTTTTTGGACTTTCGATAATATCTCATTTTTTGGGTTTTTGGCAATATTTCCTTTTTTTAAAATTTTTTGAAATAGCAATCCACAGCACCTAAAGACGGGCTCGAACTACTAGCCAGGGACCGTCGTTCCTACCCCTCTCATTAAAGACTTCCCTTAAGTAGGGCGTGCATATGTGTGTGGCTCGTCACAACCAACCGTCTCTAAAGAACGGTGCCCCTACTAAGGCCATACCCGGGATACAACCCAGCATAAGAGGGAGAAATAGAAGAAAAATTGGAGACAAGTTTTATGCAGGATAGGAGATATTAGGACTCGACTTCCTTCGAGGGCACTACCCCTCAAAGATACTGTCTGTTGCGCCGGGGCTTTGTGTCTTTAATTTTTAGACCCATATTTATCAGGCAAGCATGCGACCGGGCTCATGACGTCCCGCGGGAAACTGTACTATCACTCTTGCCTTGCCTTCCAATCATAATTTGGCATTGAATTGTTGAGTCTGATAGCCCTAACTAGCTAGATTTTTCATCAAAGCTCACTTCCGAGGGTCAAGACTGCCCCTATGTGAGACCTCTCTCGTATTAGGGAGCGCCTAGGTTGGTCATCTCATCCATCCATCTCTTGCCCCTGTACTTGCCGAGCAGAGAAAAGAAAAGACCTTGTGCATACCCATGGTATGACCAAAGCAGCAACGGTGTGTCTCAGAGAGATCGGCTATGGCTTGCCGTGAAGTGTGTGAAAAACCCATACAAAAGGTCACCCTCAACAATCGGGGAAAGAAACTAGACTCCTAGCGCGGAGCTATCACCAGCCTAAGGATGCTGCAGAAGCTAACTTTTTTGTTTGACACAAAGTTAAGATCTAATTAAACAAAGACTCCTAAAGCCACTCAATCATGTTAAGGAATTAACATTATAACCATGCGCAGAAACAATAGAAATAATGGAAATGAAAGCACGTTTCTTGCACAAAATAAAGATACCTTTGCAAATCCATGGCGTGAAAATCAGCATCCTGAAGCGATCTCGATCATCGAGCTTTGAGGAGCGCGAGTAGCTTTGTATTCCTTGCTTGCCATGATAAAGGATGATAGGAGAGCAAAGGATTGATTCCTCGACACAGAGGAGTGGCAGACATTATACTAGACAAAGAAGTGATAAAAAGGAAGAGAGACGAGGGCTAGAACTCCCTCGTTAAGGCACTGAGGCCCTGATAACAAGGAACCAGATACAGAATAAATAGGGATTAACTGAGATCAAGGCAGGCTAAAGCCTCGAAAATAGCATGAAAAAGGGCAAGAACCCCGAAAGGGTGAGGAGGAGTAAGAAGAAAGAGGAGAATAAGAATCATATGGTCGGAGAAGGAGAGTAGCGTTCACCTGCTAGAGGCGGGGAAGAAGAAGCATAAACACCCGACAAGGTCGGGGAAGAGAAATGATAGACACCCGACAAGGTCAGGGAAGAAGAATGACGGTCACCCGACAGGGTCAGGGAAAGAGAATGAGAAGTAGAACTCGGGAATACCGGAGGAGAAGGATCAGAAGAAGTCTCAAAGGTGAGATGAAGGGTGACATAGGCCGAGGCCTAAATAATGAGAAAATGAGAATCCAGAGGTTCGATGAGGGGAAAAAGAGGATGGGGGTTTGTGGACCTGAAAAGAGAGGAGAAAACAACAAAAATTGGATTGGGAGAAGGTAAATACACCACCCAAGGGTGGGAGCTGAGTATAAGAAATGATGAATGGAAGAAAGGAGAAGAAGAAGTAGCGGCCCCTCGAGTGCACAACATGCGGCCTTTGTACTTGCGCCGTCGCCTCTTCTTAGCAGCAATCTCTTGAACACAGGCCTGCTTGGTGCGGACCCGTATTCGGCCTTCTTGATCTGTAATGTCTCCTCAAATAACGAGCCCATCTACCAGACAACCTGGCCCTTCTATGAACTTGCAGCTTTGTTGGGGCAGTTGCCCCTAGACATCTGGTGCTAACAACATGTGGACATTCTTGAACAGTGAACTCTTTAGATGTATGAGCATTAGAAAACCATGGAGTCCTGTAACCTGGCACAAGGATCCTGAGATTTGGCAACTCCACTCGAAAATCAATCTTGAAACATAACTCCCTTCATAAAAGGGCAGGACGAGACCAAGGGAGACTGATACACGACGTTGACGCGGCCGGCATGCTAATAAACCGATGAAGATATCATAAAATGTGCAGAATATCCTTGGAAAATCTTGAAAATACGGCCAATTTCCCCTTGAACATGGAATCCATCAGGCTCTTGGCGGCCGTACGAGTTAGCATAATCTGGGTAGAGAACCCTTCCTTGCCAGTGAACTGAACAACAATAGAGCGAGAAGTAATAATAGAATTAATGGTGGGCTTCCCGACAATCAAAGAGATTGCCACCGGCCTCGCTTTAACAGAAACTAGCACTAATGCAAGGGAACTCTTCTTAACAACCATCTTTGAAAGTGTAGGCTCATCATCCCCAAAACAGCCATGTACTAGGACTCAGATTGGCGTGCGGGAAATAACATTATGAATCTTGAAATGCACAATCGAAACCTGTCTTGGCTCATCATCTCCCTGGGGACCAAACATGAGGGGCACCAAAGATAATGCACACCCGCTCCGTGGGGTGAAAGTGGATGGAGAAGTGGAGGTAATAGGCTTGGAAGGCGTGGGTAAAGGCTCGGAAGGCGTAAGTGGGGGTAAAGGTAGAGGTGAAGGTGTAGGGGAGCGTAAAGGCGATGGTGGAGATGTGGGTATAGGTATAGCTTACTCAGGCTTGGGCAACGATGGTGAAGGCGGTGGAGATGGTGGAAGTGATGGAAGAGGGGTCGCTGGGAGAGGAGGCGGTGAAGACGATGGTGATAGCGGTAGGGGTATTGGAGATGGTGGAGAGGGTGATGTGGTCGATGGAGGTAGTGGAGGTGGTGCAAATGGAGAGGGTGAGGAAAGAGGTATTGGGGAAATGGAAGGCTGTGGGACCCAACGTCGGCGTATTGACACGACACGCCGAGCGGCGTTGGGGGTAGGAGTAGTGGCAGTGGAAGTGGTGGAAGTGGAGGCACCAGCCTGAGTAGAGGCTTGGGTCTGTGGAGAAGATGGAGGTTGAGTAGGAGATGGTGAAGGTGGAGATGGAGAGGGTGAGGGATCGGGTGGTGGAGTAGGTGACGGAGCGGGTGCTACACTACTCAAAGAGTCACAGGGGTGCCCCTGGTCTTGTGACGGAGACGGCTGCCTGGGTGGCGGTTCTTGTTGCTTATCACGGAGATTCAAAATAGCTTCATGCATGGCGGCCCAATCGATCCTCTTATTATCTTCCAGGCCATAAACAAGTTCTTAAAACTCGGGGCAATCCTCGACCAAATGCCCCTACTGGCGATGAAATTCACAATATTGAAACACATCCCCGACCGCGGGTCGGCAAGGCACAATCGGAGGGAGCTACAACGCGTGAGCGGCCATCAAAGCCCTAAAAATGTCTGTGAGAGACTCCGACAACGATAAAGAAGAAGCCCGCTTCGAGCACGGTGGATGCCGAGGGATAGGGGAAGGTGATGGAGAAGGTTGCGGGGATGGAATCGGAGGTTGCGTAGGCAATGGTGCATGGCTAAGGGAAGGATTCGGTGAAGGCATATGCGGAGCAGGATGAGGGGGTATATAGACGGCATCCACCCGCTTGGGGTGTGGTGTTTCCTTGACCGAGGGCGGAGGTTCATGTGGGTATGAAGAGGCGGAAGGCTGACTCGTGGAGGGTTGATATATGGAGGTAGATGGATGTGTGGGAGCGGAAGGCTGACTTGTGGAAGGATATGTGGTGGAGGGCTGACTCATGGAAGGATATGTGGGAGATGATGGATAGGTGGCGTATGTGGACGTAGAAGGTGAAGGAGACTCGGGGTCAAGGGAAACTAGGAGTTGATGGCGGATGAAGCGGTCTCGGCTATAAAGTTGCTGCCACGGGGTGATATCGTTGAGGGCTAAGATGAACCTATATTCGGGCGTTGCATTAGAAATGATCATCTTGATTTTCTCTCCCTCTAGAATATGCCCCGGGACTTGAGCGGCCAAGCGACGCCAGTGGTCGGCGAAGGTAGAGAACTTCTCATTGGGCTTCATCTTCTCATGGGCCAGATCAACCATAGAATACTTGGGCCCAACTTGGTATTGATACTGCTGAAGAAATTTCTCTTGAACGGCTTGAAAATTCATCACTTGATCTTGCGGCAATGAGAAGAACCAATCCCGAGCCGGGCCTTTTAGAGACAGACCAAATAGATAGGCCATCAAACGTTGGTCATGTCGGAATTGGGCCGACTCACAAAGAAACTCCTTCAAGTGCATGTAGGGGTCACCGACTCCACCATAGCGGCGATATGTAGGAATTTGTGAACGCAGTGGAAGCTGAAGACCTTGGAATGCAAATGAGACACTCAAAGAAGAGTTGGGATCAATTTGACGTTGAAGTTCATCAAGCTGGCGTTGGGCTTGAGCAATCATCTCCTCGATGGGGAGAGGCTGAGAAGGATGCAAGCCAGTCGGAGCAAGAGAGTGTGAATTTGGGCCAAGATTATGGTATTGGGCCAGATAAGGAGATCCAGACTGAAAAGAAGAAAAGCCCATTCCAGGAGTGGAAGGATATGGGGGCCTCAAAAGATCATGAACGTGGGAATAAGGACCGATTGGGGCAGCAGCAACATGGGGCCCATTAAGAGAATAAGAGGGCCCGTTAAAGGAAGGGGGCCAACTAAGAGTAGAAGAGGGAGGCCCATTATGAGAATAAGGCCCATTAAGATTAGCGATAAATTTTTGAGCCTGGATCCGGGCCGTTTGGCAAACAAGAGATGATAGGTGGGCCATGAGATTTGCTTGTGGGTCGGAAGGGCCACGAGAAGATGGGCCCGCGTGGGAAGAGGAATCCACGTGGGAATATAAAGATGGGGAAGAATAAGGGTAATATACAGGAGAAAAATGGCGCTCCATGAGGGCAAATGGAGACTTTATATAGGAAACATCAAGGAAATACAATGAGGGAAGTAAAGGGCTCGAGGATCAAAGAGGGGGACTGACTCAATAATGTAAAGAAAAGAAGAAAAGAAACCTAGGACAATAAGACTAAACAAATGGACGCACATAATGGTCTAGCCTAAATGGGCCTAATAATAAAATTTATATGGATGATGGGGGATGCAACACAAAATAACACAAGTGGGCTTGGACAAGCCCAAACAAACAATATGGGTGTGAGGGGGGTTCAACCAAGATCAAACAAGTTGGTATGATCGTTAACTTTTATTTTGCCAAGGTTTTGGTGGACCTTTTAATGATTTGATTTAGGATCAATTCCTCAAGATAGGAAACCTATAGGGAACAAGGTCCAAACTTTGGGTTAATCTATGGTTAACTCTCTCACGACGTATGCAACATGCAAAGCTATGGGTGGAAAAGGTACAACGGCCCGGCGTCCGTGTGGGAATCCACGGCTCACGGGGACTTACGGAGGTCCCGGGTAAGGTCGCCTAGTCGGCTCCAAGGAATATGGAGACGAGAGGTTCCCCTACCAAGGTAGGAATGCAACTACAATGTGATAAAAATGCATGAATCATATGCGCACCGGAGTGCATGCAAAGTCTAGTCTAGAACTAGCAAACAATGACCAACCAATTATGACAAGTGTGGAAATAATCATGCAGAAATAAATAATAATCAAGGGAGATCAAACTAGCACCCAACAAATTTGAAATAATATGAAAGGATAGTCAAAATGATGATCACGGGTGCGCTGTAGCAGACAAACACGGTCTGATGGGAGACCGCTCAGGGAGGTAAACGGTCCAGGAAGGACCGAGCAATGACATGGAGCAGTAAGAAGAATTAAACATAGAAAACTGAAAGAATGCAAAGACGAGGCGTACCTGACTGGACGGTCGATGTGTAGGAAGATCGTGCAAAATGTGGAACGGCCCTAGACAGACCGTAGAAAATCAATAAACTCACAAGCGCATCAAGGATAGTAACGTACCTGAGCCAGCAGATGAACACGGCCTGTCGACAGACCTTGAAAATATGTGCACGGTCCTAGGGAGACCGCTGAAGCTATCAGGCTCACAGAAACACAAACACTCGTGAGATAGAACGGAACGGTCTATGGGACGACAGTGGAAACATAGGAACGGCCAGAATCAGACCGCTCAACCAGTAGCAGGGTGACAGAAATGAAATAGTAGCGCACCTGAGACTGGGATGGCACGGTCTATAGTCCGACTATGGGAATCGCTGAACGGCTATAAGGGAATCGCGTAAACGCCCGAGGACAGAGACCCTTGGTGGACGAAATAATAACCTGAAACCTCTTAAAAGAAACCCTAACCAAGCACAGAACACAGGTCAGCAAAATAACAACACGATGGGCACTAGGAGTCCCACCGTGATCTCCAAAAAATGGGATGTTGACATGTTTTTCTCACCCTCTTTTTTCTTTCCCTTTACTTTTCTAATGTATCAAAATGCAAAGACAATCAAAATGAAGGAAAGAAAGGGTGAGAAGGGTGTGTGTGTGTGATCGTGATTGCCACCAAGACACGGGTACCGAAGAGTACTATGTACCTTGGAAAGGGAGAAAGCACTCACCCAAGATGCAGCGCTATAGTTGTACACGATCTAGGACGAACTGCTCAAGTGATGGAACGGCCGCTCGATAGACCGCTCACAACGCTGAAGAAGGAAGTGGGACGGAGACGGGTCTGGCTACAGAACGGTTTGCAGACGACCGAAGGAAGGCGTTCACGGTCAGATATGTGCCGTGTACTCTTCTAAGCAGACAAAGGAAGACCTTGTGATTCTTCCAAACTCTGAGATGTAGGACTTGATCCTCCACCCCTTCCGGCCGGTAAGAGGGGATGGGCCTCGTGTTGTGCTGATGCTGACCTGCAAAACAATGTAGAGGACAAGAAAACAAAACCCAGATTAGCCTTGGAAAGTGTAGCAACTATAGGAAAAATGGAAAATTAACATAATAGCATGGAAGGGGCGATACCTGGGGGTGATTTTTAAACCCCTATAGGGCGTGAAAATCAATAGGAAGTGTGTAAAATGATTGTGAACAAGTGAAAAACGTGGGGAGAAGATGGTCAAAAGAAGCATGCAATGGGTGAACTAAAGACTAAACACCAAGACTAAGACTCAAAACAATGGACTACTCCCTGAACCGGAGGCTTAGAAGGATGTAGAAAGCCTCCCTCTTTGGCTACAGGTCGCTCGGGATTTCGAAAGGGCTTCGTCGTCGACATTGGATCTCCCCCCTTTCAAGCCTGGACTAGGGGTTCTATTTATAGAGCCCTAAAAGTCCAACCTCGAAATTAGATTTTCCAATGGATAATAATCCGATATTACAAAATAAAATTCGTAGATAATACCTTTATCTCCCACCCAAATCAAACTGCACCCCATTTGGTTGAGAAACTGCAGAGAAAATGGCGGAGGAAGGTGGAGGTTCAACCACGGATAGAGAGAGAAAAAACAATCCACATGTTTCGATCATGTACACGGTCACGCGATAGGCCGCCCAGACAATTACATGGTCTACTACTAGACTGTCCAATGATGTCGGTGATAAATAAAATAAAATAAGAAATTATCCAATTATCCACGGAACTGACCAGCTATCACGGTGTTGGACTCTTCAGGATAAAACGGTCTACAACTAGACCACTCAATCAATAGAACGGTCTAGCGCTAGGCCGTGTACACATGTCGGTGATAAATCCAAAAAACTAGGATAAATAGATAATTATCTGAAAAACCAACCGGCTTAGGACTCTGGGGGGCTGGATGGTCTAACGACAGGCCGTCCAATGGGAGTAAATGGCTGCCTTCAGACCGTGCAAAGGCTTGTCAGTGGAAATTCAGAAAATCAAATAAATATCCAATAAATCAGTGAACGGTTCTAATAAGGCCGCCCAATCACTAAACGGTCGGTCGCTAGACCGTGTAAAGCTTGGGCGTTTGAAATTGATAAAATGGGATAAATGAGCCTAATTACCCCAAAACCAAGTGAAATCAAGGCCCATTAAGCTCGGATCCAAGAGCAGACCTAGCCAGGGAGGGAGACACCCAAAAAATAAGCCCAAAAGCATGCCTGAAGATAGCCCAACGAGTAATGGACAACTCGAGGCATCAACAATTAATGGTAAGAGAAATGACTCAACTCATAGGCAAAAAATGGGTGTCAACAATATATTCTTAATTGAAGCATTCTTACTTTGATATTTGTTATCATGGAACCATAGTTTGAACTTGTTACATTATTGGCCATATTTATATTTTCATGGAAGTACCTTGATTTATAACTTGAAGATGCAAGAGCGGGCATGGACAGTGTCCAAGGGCTCCACTCTAGTCCCCTCGGTAGATAGCCGGAAACATACTATAAACCATGGGGTATGATGAACACTAGCGTCGCATTATGCTGGGAGTACTTTTTTTATAAATTGCTGAAATCCACGAATACTCACGAGACAATCTAGTGAAAAGTACATGATTGCTAGCACATTCTTGTTACGTCGCTTTCTAGTGCATAGCCTTTATGGTTATGAAAAAGTACATTCTTGTTCATGAAAGGCCAAACTTACATTCTTGCTATATACTTGCTCAATCATGTTCTCAGTTCGCATTCTTGATCGTATCATGTTACTTGTGTTACTTTGGTTTTACATCGCATGTTTTACCGTATTTCATGTATCTTTACTCCAGAGCTAAAATGTTAAATATTTAAACACTACCTTCATGTTGATACGAAGATACCTACTGGACATGTGTGCTCATTCCCTACTTTTTCCAATCTTTTTCAGGAAATTCTAGCGGGTCGGATTCATACTATTCAAGTGATGGATCTGGGAGTGATTAAAGATCGAGAGAAGACTTAGTGGAGTCAAAAGTCAAGTCGAGTCTATGTATTTTTCCTTTATTTGAGTCTAGTGATATGAGTCAAATACATTTGTAATTGGATTATCATTATCAATAAAAGTTAGATTTTTGATCAATCCTTATGTGCATTCAATTCTTATATATGAATGTGTTAGTGGTCTGATTATATTCTCGCTTGAGACGTACTAGCCGACTGTTTACATTCCCGATTGTTTTCCGTTGCATAATCTCGGGGAGTTACATCATTCCACCTATTTTTTGAGCTAATTTATGACGGGCTCGTGCATAGCATGTTCGTGTTCCGTAGGGTTCTTCCAAGATTCGTTTACTACTCAGTAAGCCCCCACTAGTCGTAGCTTGCCTTTGCACGCGTATGCATACCCACCAGGGAGTAGGTGGAGAGCGAATCCCGAGTGGTGGGGACACCGGGTCCACTACTGGGCCTACTCGGAGCCGACGCCGCACTGCCCCGACACCGAGCTTATGGCTCGGAGACTCGATTGAAGACCCGGCATACTTAGTAGATATACTTGTGTGTATTTAATCTTTGAGTATTGAGTATTTGTACGTGTGTAAAATACATGTTTTACTACATGTATTCACTTTTGTTTTATTAGGCAAAGCTGGTCAAAGTTATTTGTATTTTAATTTTGTTAAACCCACAAAGTCATTAGTGGGTTGGTGGGTTTGTCTTGTTAGGCTAGGGTATAAATCAAATTAGTGGAAGTTATATGGTATTCATGTAATAGGGCCTTTCCTATATAAGGAGGCTAAGGTGTGTTACGAGATGGATGAATCATATATGAATGAAAGAGTTGTGAAGGTGCTTTACCTTTATGTTTTCTCCCTTCTCTCTTTTCTCTTTTGTGAGGATTGAGCGTCGCCCGGTGTGAGACCGTCCGGCGTGAGGCCGAGCTGTGTGAGATAGCAGTTATCTGTTCCCGTCCTGTTCGCGTCCCGGAGTGCCGTCGATCCATTCCCACGTCACCGCCGCGTCACCGGGAGAGAGTCAGTTTCTTGGCTGGTTACCGTAGCCCCTCCCTTGTACCAGCTCGAGTCCGGGCCGGGAGGAAAACCAGCTATAGGGCCTGACACGTGTAGTCAGTCAGTGTGTGCACACATGGTCGGGGACTTCAGACGTATGCTGACGAGCATGACCCCGACTAGACCCTTGTTTCGTTGTTACTAGTATGGTGTCTCAGGTTTCTGCCTGGGGTGAGGGAGACACCTGAGGCGCGGACTAAGACGTCAATGGAAGCATCTGACCTTACTTCTAGTGGGCAGTACTCATGTCACATGAGACAAGTTTTCCCATGTTTTTCGGTGGTTTATGAGTGTCCTTTCGACAACAAGGTCTCGGATTTCCGATTGCATTTCTGGGGGTTTTCCCTAGATGACTCCGGGTTCACAACAGCGAGGTCGTGACCGTGTTCCCAGACCGCGTGGTCTTGGGCTAGGCCTTAGTCAGCGAGGACAGGCCTCTGCGATAGCGTTGTCATGGTGTTTCTCATGGCAGCGTAGCCAGGGTTTTCTCGTTAGTCTGGTGGTCCATTGACTGTGAGATCAGGGTATGTTTCCTAGTACGGTAGGAGTAGCTGTAGAGCTGAGGTTTTACCAGCCACCATGTTTGTTGTTCCTGCCGTTGTTGTTGCTTTCCGTTACCACCGTTGTTTAGGGTTGGGGTTCTGCGGGACACCTACTGAGCCAGTAAGATGAGGCTCACCCCTTATTTTCAGGTGTGGCGGTTCCTCCTCGAGGTTCAGAGGTGCAACGCAGAGGTTTCTAGTTGCCAGCTCGCCATGCCGATTGTTCACTCAGCGTTGGGTATATTTTATTTTCTGTAGATTGTACTTTTTGGACTGGACTCTGTAGTTAGTTATTTAATTGTTATTTTATTGTTGTTCAAGCTTTATTTCTTATTTTTGTATACCTCCACTCACACATCCTTTAGCCCTTCCGAGCCCTCCGGCTCATGGGCGGCGGATCAGGATTCGAATGGTATCGAGTCCATCCCGGTATCCGAATCTTGGGTTGTTACAGATGGTATCAGAGCAAGTGTGTTTGTGGTGTGTACATGGTAATTCAATATAATTGCAGTGATCAGAGTCCATAAGGTCCAATACAGTCGGCAGCTAGCATAGGGTTTTATGTTTATTTTTCGGTTTGTTTCTAGCTTGAGAGCTTCAGTGCACTACGTTGGCGCTATGAAGGCGGTTGCTGTTTCGTCGGAGTGCCGGTGTGGGGCCTGAGGAATGAGATAGAGAGATTTCTTCCCAATGGGTGGTGGCCCCTGTTGTGCTACATTGGGCAGATGTTGCCGGCAGGTGCGTTGCTGTGGTGCTACGTTCGAGGAATTTGTAGCGAGGTCAGGTGGCTGGCGAGGATTGTTCGTGGTTAAGTGCCCATGAGTATGCTCTGAGGGAGTTATTATCATTTTGGCCACCCCAATTTGAGGTTTATCGAGCCCCTAAGGCATTGAGATCATGGTTTGAGGTAACAGAATGGTTGTTCTGGTCAAGAGATGTGCTCGAATGAGTGGAGGATCTTTCGGATGAGCTACTAATCATCGAGCCCGATGTTCTTATCATGCTCTCTGGTGTCAGAAATGACGTGATAGTCTCGAATATTTTGCAAATTCTAAGGTAGGATTGGGTAGAGATGTCCCAGGGAGCTGTAAGTCCTACATTTCTACGCATGAATGGACTACATTAGTCCTAGATTGGGTCCGAGATTGTGTGGCAGTGGCTTGGTTTTGTCCCAGATTGTGGAATTTGGAGCCATTATGCACTACCTTAGAGGCGCTGTGCGAGATTGCAGGCGAGATGCAAAGGTTCCGTGACAGATTTGGGACGGAGGATGAGCATTGGCAGGTGCCGATCATGGTTCGTGCCGTGGCTCTTGGCGTGGTGGTCCACGCGGTGGCAGCTCAAAAGATGGATATTTTGAGGATCTGAGTATCGAGAATGGATTGGTGTTAGCAAGGATAGATTCGAGAGAATGATGTCCGGTGGTAAGAGATGTAGCAGCCTTCGAGCCTGGCATCGTTCGTGGTTTCTTCAATCCTCGGTAACTATTTTGGCATGTTAATGGGTTCAAGATCCGAGGCAGGTGTAGGTGAGGAGTGTATGGCAGTGGCTAGCTCTACCACTGTGGTGGTACGTGTGGCTGGTGATCAGCAGAGTCAGTGCTCAAGGCATGGTGAGTTACAGTTCTCAGAATTGCAAGGTGGTGCATTGAGAGATGCTATGATTGTGATCCGATGAGACACATGGCGAGTGTTGTCGGAGGAGCTGACCTGATGTTGGTAATGGTATTCTCCGGGTGCTAGAAGGTGTTGTTCCCAGCATGTGCAAGGTTCGAGGTCAAGTCGCGCATGGAGACCTCTCGATTTGTAGGAAGTATGTTGGTTTCTCCTTGGTTAGAGAGAATTGTGTTTTGCCAAGTTTGTCGTCTTGCGTCGTGTGTTTGGATTGGTTGGCCTTCGTGTGTGCGGATTTCCTAAGGTTGTGTAGAGCATTGAAGGATTGGTTCCTCGGTATGAGATTGGCTTGGTTGTGTGAGCCATCTCGATTGTCATGCCATTGCTCGAGACATTGTGCTTGTGGCATCAGTAGGATGGAGAGCTGGGGAAATATGTCAGCTAGGTTGAAACATGAGTACCCTGTTTATTTGTTGAAAGCCGTGTCAGGCGTCGGTGCTAGACCCAGATAGGGTTGTTAAGGAAATCGCCTGACAGAGGATGAGGACGCGATGGTCAGAGTCGATAAGCTCAATGCTTGACGCGTGTTGGAAGCCGTGTCCTCGGTTGAGATCGTGGGTCCTCAGGAGTGATCTATGAGAGATTATGGGTCCTAGTTGGTAGCTGTGAATGGCTGCTACAGCTAGTCGAGTACTCGACCATGGCAAGGTCTGTGTTATCAAGAGGCCCAGTTGAGTCCGAGAGTTTTTGAATGATGTGGAAGAGGACTCAGTAGTGATAAGAATCTGTGTGGTTTGGGGACTCATGTGCATTGGTCGCAGCGTCATCGACGACGATGCTGTGGTGGTAGGTGGCACTTGTCTATTTTGAAGACGTGTGCCAAGGATCGTTCAGGTTGAGTCATGTGGCTCTACGGCAAGAGTGGAGCCAAGGATTGGCAGGCGTCCATTTGGAGTAATTGAGATAAGATAGGATTTGATAAGATAGTACGATGGACGATGCCTACGTGAGAAGGTCCCTAAAGAGACGTTGTCATTGGATGGTGATCCTTGGTCTGTGACCAGCATGGGAGGATTTCCCTGTAAGCCTGAGTCGAGTGAGGTGAGGACCGAGGATTCTGGAATCTTGTCATTTGGGTTCGCCGTGCTCCCCTGAGAGGGTACAGTTGGCGTGAGAATCGATTCGGACGCGTTGTCCGAGTAAGGATTGGCTCGTGATGCGGTAATGGTTTATGCGAAAGTCAACGGATGGCCTGACCAGATTTGTAATGTGCTCATTGGATCTGGTGATGGACCAAGAAGGAAGGAAGAAGTCGAGCGAGTGAAGGCTTCCCATTGACGAGTGCCTGGTGACTAGTGTATGGTCTTTCACAGATAGAAGATGCTGGTTGTAGCGAGTCGAGAACGGCGAGAGCCATGTGCAAGCGAGGCCTTTGGTGGCCATTTTTGTGATGTGCCTTTTCTCGGATGGGATCTGGGCATTGTCGAAGTTTTAATTCTGATAGAGCTGGTCCAGTGCTGTTATTGGGCATTTGGCTTGCCAGGTGTGAGATGGTTCATGGCGTAGAGCCGACAGAATTGTCGCAGTCAATTGAGATGACTGTGTGAGCTGGCGAAGCTCAGTGAGGGCCGTCCCTTGTGCTGGGCATGAGATCAGTCAGCTGGTAGCGGAGCTGACATGTGATTGGTCCACCAAGCATGGGATTTCATGGGTGGATATTTCTCGTAGCAAGGATTGCATTTCCTCGGTGAGCGAGATCATGGCAACGATGCCACGGTTGGATTTTCGTTGTGGCTGAGGTGATGCCAGACTTGTTCCCTTTTGTGTTATGCTTGCTCTGATGATCGATGTGTGTTGTGAGCAGAGCGAGGCGTATGTTCATGATTAAGATCTGGCTGTATCCTTCAGGAGAAGTGTTCTGCGAGTATCAAGGTTTTTGAGCTGGAGCTTTCGGAGCGTTGCCAGTTGGGTGCATTGTTCTTCCCCTGTGCCATGGTGGTTACCTCAAATTTTGAGAATGAAATTTCTGTAAGGAAGGGAGAACTGTAACACCTCAGAAAATTTTTCATTTTTTAGGATCAGGATCCGTAAGTTCAGAGCGTCGTTGTGAGTCCCAAAATGTGTTTTGGGCGTTATGCGGGTTTGTGTCTGACGAACCTTTGGAACCCTATACAGGGTGAACCGACGTGTTGGCTGGCTCCGGGATGTTGCAGGCACATTGTGCGTTTTCCAAGGATCGTGGGGAGTATTTTTCTCCATTTTTTTATTTTTTGAATCATGGAATTTTCGCGCAGGTTTGCTATTTAAACCACTCTAACCCCCTCTCTCTCCCCATTCTATCATTCCCTCCCTCTCTCTTCTCTTTCTCTCCCCCTCTCCTCTGGGTAGGCGACGGAGGCAATGGCAGGCGAGGTGGAGATGACGTGAGGGCGAGGAGCATGAGGATGTTTGGAGGATCGAGGCGTGATGGCGCGATGAAGCTCGGTTGCGCGTTCGTGAACCAGCGGGGGTTTTGCGAACGTTTTCACGTAGAACGGCATCCATGGCATGTGAAATCTTCGGTGGAGGTAGGGGGGTGGATCCTTAACCCTTGTACTTCTTTTCCTATGATTTTGGTTGGCCATGGTGAGTCGAGAGGGTTTGTCACACCCCGAGCTATGAATACAGCAGAAGAATTCTCGAGAAACATGAACAGTCGGCATGATAAGCCTCTGGTAAGCAAGAAAATCATAGCGCAAGACAATCATACATAATAAGATTGCACAATAAATGATCCAAAATTCCACTTTATTCATACCCATAATCAAAATGTACTTGAGACCTTGACTTATGGCATCCTTACATCATTTGACTCAAGAAAATATAAAATTACAATATGACTCGACTAAATACTAGATAACTAGACTTCTCTCGTTCCAATAGACCATCAATAGCTCTCAGACCCGCTACTTGCATAATCAGAATCTGATTCACTAGTACTTCCTGAAAAGATGAGAAAATAGGTATGAGCACACATGCCCATTAGGTATCTTCGTATCAACATGAAGGCATATGTTTAAATGATTATCATTTTTGCTCTAAATAACAGTAATGTAATAAAACACATGGTATAAACCAAGGTAACAAGAGACAAGAACTATAGATATATGACATGTGAGAACAAAATTATGATTGGTCAAGATTTCAAGTTTGGCCTTTTAAGAACAAGAATGTACGAGCATGTAACTGAAAAGTACTTACACAACCTTGTAAAGGCTATGCACTAGAAAGTCATTAACAAGCATGTAGTTTCCATAAAGAGCCTCGTGGATTTCACTCATTTATAAAAGAAAATACTCTTGGTGCAATGCGACGCAAGTATCATCGTACCCCATGCTTTATAGCACGTTTCTGATAATCAGTCGAGGGGACTAGCATGGAGCCCCTGGACACAATCCGTGCCTGATCTTGCATCTTCAAGTTATAAATCTAGCTACTTCCACGAGATATAATAATAAAGTGTGGCCAATAATGTAACAAGTTCAATGATAGTTTCATGATGACAATATCAAGGTAAGAATGCTTCAATTATAAGAACATGAGATTTCAAGGATGATTTAAATAGACATTATGCTACGGGGGCACTCTCACTACAACAAATCTAACCTATAGCCACGAATTTTACCTACGTTCGCAAAAATGGTAGGTATATACGACATATTCTGACGTTTTTAAAAATACGTAGGTAAATTTCTTGCGTTTCATTATATCGTAGCTATATGGTCATCTTATTCCGACGATTTTGTGAGAAACGTAGGAAAAGATAAGTTATTCCTACGTTTTTTTAGTAAACGTGAGAATATATCTTATATATTATTTCACTTTTAATAGAACGTAGGAATAAAATGTTTTTAACAAAATTAAAAAAAATAAAAATATTGGAATTACATGTGAACATGATGGCGCCAATGTAAAGTATGTTTAGGCGCCCGATAGATTTTCAATTCTCCCCCTTTTTTAGCCACCCCACCTTCAAATATTTCTTCCCTATCTCGACCTCTTTCTTCCCCATGTAAACCCTATGCCATCGATGAGCTCCCTTCTTCTCCGTCTCCATCTCCGGTGATCTCCCCGTTCCTCACTCCTAACCCAACCTTCCCAAGCTGATTCCTGTGAAAACCTTCTCGTCTCTCTCCTCTCCTCTTGTCACTCTCCCTCCCCCTACCAAGATCTTCTTCCCACAATACCAGCAACGGCAGTCTCGGAGCTCGCCACCACAAAGCCGTTCCCCTTCTCTTTCTCTCTCTTTCTATCCCTCTCCTCAGCTCTTCCCCTCCTCCTCACCCTACCCACGTCGCCAGTGTCGACGTCCCATCGGTGGCGGTCTCCTTGCTCCCAAGAGGTCGAAGAAGACCATCTACGTCTTCTTCTGCGAGGAGACCCGCGCCCTTGCCAAGCACGTTGCCTCCGAGAGCGATGCCATCGAGCTCCGCAGCGTCAACTGGAGGTTCACACTATCGCAGCGCTGCTCAGATCTCTCTCTCTCTCTCTAGCCTGATCGCTCTGGTTGGCAGGACTTTCAAGAATGGGTTCCCCAACATGTTCATCTCGAACGTACAGGGGATCCGGGGGCAGCATGTGGCGTTTCTGGCATCCTTCAGCTCCTCGAAGGTGATCTTCGAGTAGCTCTCCATCATCTATGCGCTGTCATGGCTGTTCATCTCCTCCTTCACCGTGGTCCTCCCCTTCTTCCCCATGAGCACCTCCGAGCGTATGGAGGAGGAGGGTGACGTCGCCACCGCCTTCATGCTGGCGAGGATCTCTCCAACATACCCATCTCTAGGGGGGGCCAACCAGCCGCCTCATCTACGACATCCATGCCCTCCAGGTCTGATGGCTCTCTGGATAAATTTTCTCTCGGCGTAGTGCCAACATCCTAGTCTGCTCTGCCCTCACTTGTTTGCTTCGCTCTGTTGGCGCTGTCTTTTTCAGGAAAGATTCTACTTTAGGGATGGTGCCCTATCATGCTTCGAGAGTGGAGTGCCGCTTCTGAGGAGCAGGCTCTAGCAGCTCCCTGATTCTGACAATGTGAGTACTGTAGCGCATTCATAGGGCTTATTTAGATGCAATAATTTCAATTTATGTGCCATTTTTTATTTTTCTTTATTTTAGTTGCTGCTATGTGGTTCTTCTGTGCCATTTTTCATTTTTCTTTTGCTTGGTAGTGAAGAAATTGCATTTTTTGTATATTTAAATGTTGTCATCTTCTACTTCCTTTTAGTTATGCTTATGGATATACAGAAAGTGGGATGCTTTTTGGATTCGTATAATTTATTCTTTTTCTTGAACTCGATAGATATGGGGCACGCAATTTTGTTCTTACTCCTGGCTATGGGGGTATTGTTCTGCCATCTAAGCCGACATCTCATTTCTCTCTAACAAGCTTGTGAGGTGTAATTGCTCGCCAGTTTCATCTGCCCCGTCACTTGTTAGATTTATTATACTCTATTCGCTCATCGCGTGGCAATCACATATCTTCAGCCCCCTACCACCCTCATTGATTTTCTTCATAGAAATCCATATTCATAATCGAGATTTGCTCTTCAAGAAATCTTTGTGAAACCCCGTCAATCAAATAATCTAGGCTTCCCATTCAGTTTCTGATTGTCTTATTTTATTGAAATGAATTCTTCTTTTTGTTTGGAGCAATCATTCTTCCTTAATTTTTCATCTCTTTTTCATTATATTGATTGAATTAGTTAAATCATTTGTGCTGAAACAGAGAAAGCAGTAGATAGTACAAGAGCTCTTTTGGCATGTCATTGTCAAACTAATAATATTCTTTGATAGTGGAATGAAATTAGATGATGTGATTAGTAATTCTTGGTGCAGATCTGAGGATACCAATTAAATATGTTTTGTTGTGTAGTTTCTGCTTGAGTTTGTGAAGAAAATTCTTGACTTCAGTTTGTTTGTACTTGTGATGTAGTTTTGGCTTCTACCAATTATATGAATGTCTTCAGATATAGCATGAATACACATCAGTATTCAAGGGCTTCCTTTGAATATTGAGATGATTCAATACATAAGAGACAATCTTGCATGATGCCCCTCTCTCCCATAGATGACCTTACGGTACATTAGAGCCATTCTAAGCTTGCAAGTCCTCTATACCCTTCATATTTGTTCTCAAAAGTTTTGTTTATGTCTGTCAGAAAGATTTTTTTTTGACACCAATAGAAGGAATTCATTCCTCTTGTGAATGTATTATTTTAGAGAACAAAATATCAGTTACCTTTTATCAGTTTATTTTTGATTAAGAAAAGTATGTTGCTGTTGTTTCTAATAGTGTCTTCCATGCAATTGAATCAATGGACTGAATCTTGGAATGAAGCATCTCAGTCCATGTCACACTTAGAGTATCACCTTTATACAAGGTGCTAAAATACATTTATCAGGAATAACTAATCATAGTGACCTAACTGTAAATATGTTGATGCTTGTTGGATGACAGCTATATCATCTGAGAAGTGTGAATATGGCATCTGGAAGAGATTCCATTTTCAAATATAGCTTCAGTTGATTAGATTGGACAACATTCTTATTATGTAGAATGATGCTTGACTTGCTGGGTTTTGGTTGACAAATGCATGGTACTGTCAATTGGTAATGCAATGAAACCTGCATTATGTATTAATGAATGCGCAAGAAAAGAAGAGAACACTCCCTGTGACGAATGCTTTCATTATTTTGCATGGTTGTTGTTGACAAAACATTGAGAGGTTTTGTCGGAAGAAAGCAGAAGTTGGACAATGATGTCTCACAGAAATTTGGGGAAGTATGAGGGAGAAAGCTAGATAAGAATAGCCCGAGGGGTTTTATGGAGGGAGGATAAGGTGATTTTTGAAATGGGAACCAGATGTAGTATCAGTGTTATCTCTACATATGGGCATCTAATGTACACTTTGTAATGGCATAGTTTGAGTTGTAAAGTGATGCTTAGTTGGTTTTCAGTATGTGAAGCTTATCATTTGAATCTACAGTTACTTGTGTGACAATATGGCAGAGAGCCAAAATTATGTTGTGTTGAACCTCCAGTTTCTTTCCATATGTTCAATTACAAGTGTTGTTATGATCTTTTTCCCCTCTCTGAAGCTCAAATATTTTCATGCCTATTCAGTTAAGCACTTTTCTCCTTTAGTCAAGAAATTCTGTATATCTTTTGCTATAAACTATGTGAATTTGCTTGCTAATTATTAGTCATCATCTTGTCATCTGAGTTGAAAGTTTTGAACTCTAATCTAGTTTCAGAAGAATTAAGAATAGAGAACCATTCATCACTAACTACATAGTTTTATTTTAAAAAATCTTATATCATACTTGTTATATTCATTCTTGATGTCTACGATTGTTGAGCATAGATTTTTTGTTTTTTTCTACCTATTGATCACAAATTTTGTAATAACATCATTTTTCTCTCCTTGCCAAGAGACCAACTTCAAGAAATGGAGGCAAGTGCTTCAAGAAATTGTCCGATTTTTGAAATCTGATGTAACAGTTGCAAATAGCAGGCCTTTATGGTACAGTTTGTTATTTGATTCACATCCATCATCCCATTCATATATTGCTCGATTTCAAGCAAAGAGGGCTCTAAGGCTGCATCAGGCCGTATTGCCAAGCTACCATCGGAATGAGGTTTGCTATCATCTTTCTCCATGATGGATAACTTTTTGATGTGCAGGTCTGACAGTAATTGGAACTCCTAGGTAATAACTTTTCCTGGATGCTCACTGAACTTTCAGGTGAAGTTCACGGAGCTTACCCTGGATACATTTAGAATGCTGCATTGTATGGAATGGGAGCCAAGTGGATCCTTTTATCGAATGCATGCAACAAAGTCAACTGAAAATGGCACATTTAGTGACCAAAGTGGAGCATCTAGACTAATTGACATAAATTATCTACATCAGGTTGTCTTTCACAGCTTTCACAGCTTTCCCACAGTTACTATTTTCTAGTTTGCCAGTGAAAACATCCATGATCAATGGCACAAATTTGCACTGGAGTGTGACCAAACTATTGGTTCCCAGAAAGGTAATTATGGAGCTTCAAGTCAGTTGACAAATGTTAATGTTGTTTCCCAGAACTCTCACAAACGTGATAAGTCATCTTCTCATGATCCCTTTATCAATGGAAATTCAGACACCTCTTGTGGGTCTGGTCTATGCTTTGGTTCGAGAGCTAACAGTGGTGAGTAGCTAAATATTTATCACCTTTCTACTTTTTTCTTGACCGTAGGTCCTAAAAGTTATAAAATACTATGTTTTGCTGCTTTTGCAACTTTAAGTTTGAGTATGTCTTGTATTCTTGTCCTTTATTGAAGAGAATTGATGTTGCGTGATTACCTCTTTTTGTTTGTTTTTCTACATTTTCCTGGGATAACTTCTTGATCTCAGGTTTGAACTACCTATATCCTTCGGATTTGATTCTGTTCACACGAAGGCCACTTTTTCTTATCATTGATGGCAATAATTCTCATATTTCTATGACATATGCTCTGTCTTGTTGGCTCAGGTTGATATTTCCAGTGGGTCTAGGTGAACACATGCTTGACTAGAATTGCCTTGAGTTGGATCAGACCAGGTTCTGAAGTCACCCTTGACTCTAAGGGTACTTATTGTCGGGAATAAATGGTTCATGTGATGCACATGTTTTTAGGTTGGTTACGGTGATGTTGTCTGATGTTATTTCAACTGTGATTAATTAGTTAGGTCAATTGAGAATGCATGACCAGACACCAGGGAGCCCTCTATTGCAAGTGGACTTTAATGGGTTGAATCATCCCATTCACTGAATATCAAAAAAGATGTGGGAATATGCATCTATATATAGTGTCATTTTACTCTTGAAAAATCCCATCGTACGAAACATGTAATCGATATCAATTACCAATATAAATGAAATTTATTTCTCATGCCTTTAGATCCCTTTCTTTTGGTTTTTGTTTCTGTGGATGTTTGATAAATGATTTCTACCATTTTTGCCCCCTCCTCCTCTCTCCTCTTCTTATGCTTTACCATTTTTCTGCAGTGGGATGCTATCATGGGAACATGAGATTTGATTTGCCATTCCCACTTGCTCCTATGTTGCTGATAGAGTTGAGTGCCTTTAGTGCTTCCTTTTTCTATTTAGATTAATTTGAATTGTTTTGGAATGCTTTGCTGATTCTTCCCCAATAGTCATTTTCTTATGGGAATATGCTATTTCCAGTTATTTATGACAGGAATACTGTTAGTAGGGTAATCAAGGGGCACACAATATACTTTTCCCATGTCTTTTTTCAAAATTTAGTATGTAAGTAAAATATTTGAAATTATCTGGTTTATTTGACAAAAAAATCCATTTTGTTTCTCAAGGATTTCCTTGACTTCTATTGAGTAGAAAAAAATTGCATTGGGAAGAACATGCAATCATTCTTCTCTTTTGTATTTTGTATGTACACAGACGGGCGACACCAGCTTGCGGTGCATGTTTATTCCTTTTATTGTACATGGTGAGTCTTCTTCTTGGGAGAGATTGATGTAATCAGCTAGCTCTGTAGAATAATGACATCTTAATTGAGCTTGGCCCAATTGCCAAGTATGTTGGTGTCCTTATTGTGATGGTAGATCCCCTGTTATTCTAATGATTGAATTGTCAATTATTGTTCTTTGCACTTGTATTAGTTGCAAATATCATTTATACATAAGAACTTGTATAATGCCATCAGCTATTTTTGTAATCATTCCTGCATCCTTTAAAGATACTGTGTGGTATTGTATTCTTTAGTAATTGAATTGCTTGCTAATTTCCTTTTATTTATGATTTTAGTTTGTGTTAAGCATTCTATTAAAAATAAAAAATCTGATTGTGCAGGCAATTTCAGTCATGGCCAAATCTGGCTTTGCTGAGCTGATTGATTTCAACCCAATCTGTGCTAGTGATGTGTAGCTTCCTCCTGGTGGAACATTTGTGATTGCTCATTCACTTGCAAAATCTGAGAAAGCTGTGACATCTTCTACAAATTACAACAATCGTGTTGTTGAATGTGGTTTGGCGGCAATAAGTTTTACTTTCCCTTCTACAAATATTTGTGGAACTTTTCAATATTTGTCTTTAGTCGGCCAGGTCTGTGTTTTCATGTGTCAGATGCAACTGTGCTCACATACTTAGGTACAGGCCTGTATGCCATCCTGTAAAGTATAAACAGCAAAAAAATGACATACAAACTTCCTATATATTTAGCATGTTGAATATTATATTGCACTAGGTCATATTTGCTCTTGCATCGTTATGTTAATAATAGTGAAAATTCATGTGTTGTATTGCACAAAAGCAAATTGTATTCCGAGTATATTTTTATATTTCATATCTTTAGTTGTTTGCTATCATGACTTATTTATTGTCATGGTGTACGCTTCTACTTTATGGATATGTTGCTCTCTATGGGAACTTCATGAATTGTATGGAAAAATAAACTTGGTAATCTGATGGTTAACTTCATGAATTGTATAGCAAAAGAAAGATGGTAATCTGATGGT
The DNA here is from genome assembly GCA_022559845.1 of Amorphophallus konjac. NCBI lineage: Eukaryota > Viridiplantae > Streptophyta > Magnoliopsida > Alismatales > Araceae > Amorphophallus > Amorphophallus konjac. The sequence goes on along the minus strand of CM040122.1, from coordinate 191,601,392 downwards.
TAACGCCCACTGAGATATTTTTCTTCTTCATTATCAGTTTGGCTCAAAAATAATTAGTGCCTTGTTATTGGTCTATTAAATAACCACCATCATTGTGCTATCTCAGAGTTGGATGGTACCAAGAGTCTGCCTCTGATATTATCACCTTTTTCCAAGGTGTTCCTACAGGCCACCTGAACCACAGCATCTGAGGAATACTTCCACGTGCTGGTTTCCAAATTTGCGAGAATTTGACATGAAGCAAAGAGATATCTGGGAAATAATAACTGATATATTTGGGTTATTATTAAACTATTGTACTTTTGAATGATGAATTTCATTGGCAAAAGCAGGAACATCGGCTGATGCTTATGGCAAAGATTTAAACCTTATCACTGAACTGTTGGAAAAATGTTTCCCCTCTCATGAAATGATATTTTTTGGCTAACCTTGAAATGTCCCTTTAGCGCTCTATCTTGCTTCCCCCCCCCCACCCCCCCCCCCCCCACCCCATCTTCACCATGTCACTGATTATAGTGGCATCTGAAACTTTTTGCAGATTGTAATGGGCATAAAGCTTGGCATGAAAACCAAAGAAGCAATGACCAAAGTGAAAACACTCTCTTATGTTGAAGGATTGTGTATTTCATTTGCTAGCAACCATAGATCATCAAATCCTCTTGTTGCTGTCAAGGTATGGCTCTTTTCATGTTACAATCGCTGGATTGCATGAATAATTGCTCATTGTGCTTGGATAATCTTAATAATCTTAATAATATATCTACATAATGTCGTGAGTGTGAATTTTGTTTTCTTTTGTTTTATGTTTGTTCGAATTGCTTTTATTTTAGATTTAAAACACATTTATGATTGGTAAGGAAGTCTGTGGAAGGAATTTAGATGCATAACTTAATAACAAATTGGTTACACTATATGTGTCATTGGAATATTATGTGTCTTTACTGTGTTGTCCTGTAGCATCAGGAGAAAGCCCATCTTCAACATGATTTATGGCTACCCTTGAAAATTTCCATACATTCAAGGTACTCTTACCAAGGAGAAGTGGGCTATGTCCATCCTTACAAGCCCTTTTTGTCAAAATTAGATATCAAGCCTCATGTCTGACATTGGGCACTATTACTTTCTTGAACCATTTAACTTCAGTCATCAGAATTGGATTTTGAGGCATATGTATTAACTTTACGTACTTTATAGCGTGATGGAACCATTTATTTGGTGACACCAATATATCTAATATGTATTTCTTTATGGTGCTCTTTCATCTCCTTTGTTTTGACATTGTTTTCCAGGAATTTTTAAATGAGGCACCTTACACAACAGAGGAAATTGAGAAAATCACGGAGGAAGATTTGCCATCATTCTTGGGGAACTCACCAACAACTCTTGATGTCTTAAGAGCTGCCAAACATTTTAAGTTATTTCAGATAAAATACATGATGAGTGTACCTCTGTCACGCCCCGAGCGCGGAAGATACCTGGAGACGCGTGACGAGTTTATATCGATCATGTCAATTAGAGTATTAGTGTATTTGGCACCAAATTAGAGATGCGCAAGAGTAAAGATAACCCAATCCTTTAATTCCTTCACAAAAGTATTTCTATTACAATCCCTTGAAAATGCTAAACCTAATAAAAAGAAAAGTACAAAATTGACTCAAGAAAATATAGAAAAGACAAGACTAGTTGACGCTTTGAGAAGCTCTAATCTCTTTCACTCTTGACCTTCCCTGTCCGATTGAGTCTCGTCGTCGGACTTACATGAAAAGTAGGGAAACACTGAGTGAGCGAACGCTCAGTAGGAAATTATATCTCAAGAACTAGCAATGGGTTTAAGTAATTATAATTTTTCACATGTAAATGCAATATGCATGTAGAAATAACTGAGCAAGTGAAATAAAACTAACAATAGAATAACACGTCGTGCAAAACTTCCAAGCGAGTCTTAAACAAGAGATATTCATGAGAGACTTTATAGATTATTGGCTATTTCACGCAAGTACTTTGCCCGTGTCGGGCCACGCTAGTAAAGTCACGCAAGTTGAGTCACGCACGCAGGAAAGAGAGAGTGTGTGGAATGCCAAAGATCAAGAGAAAAAGTACTTCGGTGCAATGCTAGTCACCGTGATCATTACAACTCCCATGTGCACTAGTACTTTTGGGTGCTCCTCCCAGGACCAGATCGGGCCCTTATATGCACAGCATTAAAGATAGATCTAGACATCCACTTTATAGTATAGCCAATATGGAATTTCAAGAAAAAGCTTGTGGATATTCAAGATAGAGTAGAGTTCAAAATTGAACTTGATGTATAAGGACGATAATAACGATATAAACACGAGTATCGATAAAACTGGGTGGAGTTGGTTCCCTATTGGGTACCATGACAATTAAGTGTCCATATATAGATGGTCATGTCATTTGATATAGAATTGAGGTCCACAAGAACATCATAATAATGGCATGATTTCTACATCCCATTAAGAATATTCTCATGATATCCACATAGCATATTATGAGGGCCGGTATACCATGTTTCTATATAGTGACATGGTAAAATAGTGTAAAGAGTTTTTATGGTACAACCCGCTCGGTCGGCCTTGAGGGAATCCAAGGCTACGAGGAGACTTACGGAGGTCTTTATGATAAAATTACCGGTCCAAAGGAACGGAATGTCCGATGGAGGGTTCATCTATCACCGAGAATTGAGGGGTAATCGGTAAAACATCGTGGAACATGGGACTATATTCACGGGATGGAATATAGTGCCGATATATATATATATACATATATGAAACCCTCGGTTCACAGAAAATAGTATAATAACACAGGAAATTAGCGACTTAACATAAGTCACTACTTAATAAATTAACGCCCTGCACGAGGCCATTTATTTTCAATTTGACGACTTCAGGAACAGTCGTCCATTATAAATTTCTATTTTGCTGAAATTTTCTTAATTCCGTATTTTTGATAAAAACGCGCCTTATCTAGGGGCGTCACTTTCATAAAAGATGACCTACTGGAGGTCGTTAATTCATTCTTTTCCAGGATTTATCCTAAACAGTGGTAATTTCCAAGATAATAATTTTCAGGAAACAAAGTACATGGTCAGGACAAGAAAAATATCAGGATTCGAGATATATGATCATGCATTAGATTTAACTATAGGTTTCATAGATATTAACTTTTAAACATGGGTATTTACTAATTATATGGAATTGACGACACTTCTGTCAGTCGTCAGAAATTGAATTAGCGCCCTAGAGAGGGTCGCCTCTTTCCAAAGTTTCACAGAAAACATCAAAATCGCAGTAACACTATATGCATGATCTAACAGATGATAATAGCATAAATTTTACGCTAGTTTGGGCTACAATTCTTGAGAAAACCTACCTGATGATGATCTGGGTGAAGGAACGTGAAGGATGTGAAGAGAAAATGATACTCTGTTCTAAACAAAGTCTTATGGGAAAACGATGGTGATGAAGAACTGTAGCAACCTTGATAAATTTAAAAGGAATAAATAAATCAAAATAGATTAAAAGATTTAGTAAATAAACGAAAGAGCTTAGAATAAAAATAATTAAACCCTGATGAAAATAACGCCTCAGATATAGGCGCTACTTTAAAATAAAACGCCCTTACCTAAGGCGTGCTTTGAGAAAGGACGCCCACACATCAAGGCGTCAAATTGCAAACGACAAAAATAAATAAAAAGGGCAAGTTAGCGTAACGTCCCTTGCGTGGACGCGTTTCAACAAGAAGCGACGCTTGACAAGGCGTCAATTTAAATTCGACGCCCTGACCTAGGTCGCTAATTCAGTTCGAGTTTCGTTCGACCCCGGAGTCTATCCAGGGTAAGTTGATAACTATGAGGAAGAGTTCGAATGTAGTAATAACTCTATCATGGAAGTATTACTTCCAATCGAACACTAACCTTATTAGGATTTCCAATATCTTATAAATAACCTTCTGCTTGAACCGAGAACGCTATTTGGCGTTCGGAGTTTTCAAAGGTATGCGAAGAACAGCAGGTTCTTCTTCTTCCTTCTTCCTTATATTGTGTTCGATCAACGCATGAAGAACTAATGATTCTTCATACTCTTCTCTGATTACAGGTTGAAAGCTTCTGTCTTCCGAAGAACAAGTAAGTTCTTTCCCCTTGCTTTCGGTTACGTATAAGAAGATTTTAATATCTTCTTCTTCGTTCTTCTGTCTCTACAGGTTGTCTGTAGAAGTGAACCCGGTTGATTGAAGTATTGAGGATTCTTCATCTACATCCTCTTATTTACCCTTGCTACTGCTATTAGGATCGAAAGCTTCAAAAAGACTCTGTTTTTAAAACAGAGTATCGGTCAGAACCTACACCTGTTCATCCGTCAGTTTATCATCATCAAGGTAGGTTTTCTCAAGCACTGTAGCCCAAATCACCATAATAGCTACATTAAACCATATATATTAATTCATGCATATAGTTTTCACGAGTTTTAAAAGTTCTATTGTTGGAAAGAAACGCCCTTTCCAATGGCGCTAATTTTATACGCGACCCAGACTAGGGCGCTATTTAAATAAACGACCCTGACAAGGTGTTCGCGACCTTTTTTTCTTTCCTTCGCGGGTCGATCGACCAACTGACTAACTGGTAGTCAAATGATCAATTAATGACGCGGGCGTGCCAGTCACATGAGTGACGATTTTATTGTGCGCTCATTCTGACCCGTGTCGGGCGAATGTAAGGTTCGGTCGGGACCAGCAGTCCGCCATACCATAAAGGTTATGGCGTTAATTACATCCCCCACGAGGAGGGAACACCTTTGATTAATTGCCGAGATATCGGGCTGTCGAAGCCGGGATAAAGGGTACAGAGCAGGCAAGCGGTCATGCTGGATGATACGACTGACTACACACGATTTATTAGGGTGGACCCTGGTACACGGCGGAGGACTTAGGCTCGAAGGCCACCTTCACGCGTAACGAAGCCTCCAATCAGGCGTAACCTGACCTTCTGGCAATGTTGTTTGATATACCAAGGATGCACACATTCGGGCATGCGCTAATGCGATATGAGTGCGTAGACCAAGGCGTAACGGAAGGATTCGAGGCGCCTTGATTCAAGCTTGAACATGCTAATTTTGTTCAGTTTATTGGTTGAGGAACTTGCACCCTTCTGTGATTAGCATAAGAAATCGTCCCATGAGTGGGAAAGGGATTATAATGATGCGACGACACGATTCGGAACGAAACTGGTGCAGTGCTCGCGAAGACAGGGGCTAAAACACTTGAAACGGCGCTCTGAAACGTGGGTAAAAGGTTTAAAACGGCGCCAGAACCGTAGGTAAAAGGGGCAGCCTGTTAAAATGGCGTGGGGAGCTGGGGCGCGCCGGGAAGGGCACGCCGGGAAGAGCGCGTCGGGAAGGGCGCGCCGGGAAGAGCGCGTCGGGAAGAGCGCGCCGTTTTAAGGCGTTATCGCGCATGAACGCGCCGAATTAACCCGATCTCAAGGAAGCAGGAGCTTCGTTAGTTTATTCATGAATTTATTAAAAGGTTTTGGAGGATTTTGAGAATTTATTGAGTTGATTATTCATAGAATCGGTGCCGAGCCATTCAAGGGTCGATTCACGGGCTCGCGCGAGGTCCGGACTCGAGCGCGGCGATTGTTCCGAGTTTAAACTCGTTCGAGCCGAAATTTCGGCAGCATCTCCCCATCCCAAAGGATTGTCGGGGAGACGCAGGGAGTACTCACGTGGCGGAGTAAACCCCTAAAAGCCGGGTGGCGCAACGGCGGCCGGCAGACCCAAACGGATAGGAAACCCCGAGGGCTAGCCTACGAGGGGCACCATCATTCCGTGGGTTGAAGGTGATCAGACGAAATGACCAATAAGAGAAGGTAAACCCCGAGGGCTAGCCTACGAGGGGCACTCGACTCATAGCCAAATCATGATCGAAAGGGACAGCCAATAGGGAGGAGAAGCCCTCGAGGACTAGCCTGTGAGAGGTTTCCAACCCGTGGCCACCACGATATCCTTGAGGATAGTGGATTTGATGTTGGGCCAAAGCCCTCTTTATATTCACCAAACAGCTCATGAGGATACATACCACGAAGGGGTATGACCCCGTGATCCACTGGTGATTCATGGGGGAATGTCCCCTCTCCCCGTCGGACAAACTCTTCGAAAAAAATCGTCATGAGCAGGACAGGACATGATGCATTCGATAGAAGGGAGTTAATTGGCCTATGCACATAATAAACCAGCCGGTTGACTAGTCAGCAAGGGGGATTATTTTGATATTGGAGTGAGCCTGTTAGCATAGAGAGTAGCTCGTTAGGTTATACCTTTCCACACCCGAGGGGGGGGGGCAAACCACTGGACAATCAGCATAATGAACGGAGAGACATTAATACCCACGGATGATGCGTTTTGATTGTGGGGATACCCCCATCCTCCTCCATTCATGACTGGGAACAGAAGGAGGGCGATGGGAGAAGGTCCCGGGGGCTCTGACCGGGGGAGCATCGAGGTGCCTTCCTCTGGCCAATGGCCCTCCACGGAACAGAAACTGATGCGAGAATAAAACCCTGGGGAGAGGGTGATATCATTTTTGCCCTTGAAATCATTAGGGCGTATACATCGGAGAAACCGCGGAAAGAGACCTCGATCTGATATATGGCAACGACTCCTCGAATATGCAGATAGGCATTGGTGATTTTTATTCAGATATAGAAAGGGCAAATGCCCAGAGGGTTCATTACAAATGCTCCGCATCTCACAGTCGGCATTCAAGCCAGAAATAAGACGGATAAATAAAGTTAGAAGAAACAGGGCATCGTGGGCTCATATCATCGCCCAGGATGCTACAGCATCATACCCGCGCAGGGGTTTTCCGAGAAAAGGGGGGAGAAAGAGATGATGAAGGGGGAAAGGGCTCGTATCATCGCCCTGCCCGCTTCATTTACATTGCATCAGAAGAAAGAAAAAATGGAGAGAATCGTCGGAAGCAAATCACGAGACCCACCTAAACTTCTTCTCCAAAGCAGAGTATCGGAACTAACTCCTCTTCTCCGACTACGGAGGGCTTCGAGCGAACGGACAGAGGAGGATCGCAATCGCCTTCGGTGGAAACCCTTTCTTCTCCCCCAAGACTTCTCGCTCTCGGACGATTGGCCCTCTTTTTTTTTATCGGATCCCCCTTGATATCCTCTTCTTCTTTCTATCGAAGGCAGGCTATATATAGCCTTGGGGTTAATTCGGCGCCCCAGGAAGAGGCGCGCCGGGTTGACGGCGCCGGGGAAGGCCCCATTGGGCTTTTGCGCGCCGGTTCGACGGCGCCGGGGGACACCCCATTGGGCTTTTGCGCGCCGGTTCAACGGCGCCGGGGAACACCCCCCATTGGCTTCTGCGCGCCGGATTGACGGCGCTGGGGAACACCCCCATTTGTTCTTGGCGCGCCGGTTTGACGGCGCCGTTTTAACCTGTTCACTTGGCGTGTAGTCTGGTGGACCCGGAGATGATTCCGGGAGCTCCCGTCGACTGTTCCTCTCACCCTGGCCATCGAAGGACCTTAATGGGGTGTTCACGAAGCTCTTGATAGGATGAATGGCCTTAAACAAGACTTCGTGTGTGTCTGGTCCGAGCACACGGGTGTCCTACTGACTCAGTCTTCGGCATTGTGATTTGTGCTTCTGGCTGAGACGGACTCGTGCTCGAAGCTTCCTTGCAGGATGATGTTACATCCCGGACAATTCCACCTTGAATTGGTGATCAATCGGCCACTAATGGGCCCCCTATGGCAAGAAGCCGAATCCGTGCCGGATAATCGGGGTCTTCTGCTGACAGAACCTTCGGCCCCTTGTTATGGATGGCCGAGGACATTCTTCCTCCTTAGGAGAGTCATTGGGTAGACCGTCGTCCTTGGTCGGGCGACGGATGTGGGGTAGCGGCACGACGAAGTCGATGCCGGATCATTGGGCAGGCTTGATCGCACTGTCGGTTGGTTGCGGGTTCACTTCGACTCTCCTGAGGTAAAGTCCCCGACGTACCCTTCGGGGTGGCTCAGGGCTTTGTCAGCTTGAGGGGTCCCCTTGATAAGTTGATCTTTATCGGCTTCTGTGCTTTAGTGGGCCGTATCATTCATCTCTGCGGCTTAGTTGCCAAAGGATCATATTTTGAGTGCCAACAAATGCCCCCCAGACGTAGGCGGTGCAAGTGAGGCAAGAATGCGGCAAGGCCTGCGGATGAGCTTCGTTTGGCTGACGGAGGCTCGACCGGCACTTAATTCTGGCGTCGGATGTTGATCCGGCGAGGCAGGAAGCCTGGTGGCGTTGCTTAAAACGGTGCGATCTTTGCTTCGAGAGTTAAAATGGCGCGGCCTTTACGGCGCGCCCTGGGCCTTCGGGGTTAAAACGGCGCCGCCTTCCCGGCGCGCCCTGGCCCTTTTTGGAGGTTAAAACGGCGCGCCCTCCCCGGCGCGCCAATTGATTAAAACGGCGCGCCCCGGGGCGCGCCGTTTTAACAGGGGTGGAGCCTCCCCCTATATAAGGATTTCTTCTTCGTTTTTTCTTCTTCACTGCTCATTTGCAACAGATTTTTCTCTCTCTTCATTCCTTTCTCCACTTCCCGCGGCGCCGAGTAGCTCTTGGGCTCGGGCGGTTTCGCCTGTGAGTGGGTGAGTTGAGTGTTGCTGTTCTTTGGGTTTTGAACCCATTCTTCGGGCCCCGGGAGGCTTCTCGTAGGACTTGTCCTCGAAGCTAGATCCCTCGGGTGTTCCATTTGGCCCTGGCTTAATGCCTATGGCTTCTTTTAGGGGCCGCTCCCTTTGTGGACGGCTTCCGCTTTCTTTTTGGCAAACCCTCGAGCTGAGGAGATGCTGCCAAAATTTTGTCAGAAATATTGTTTTGATCCACTAATTTCTGACTCTCGTTTGTTCTTTTTCGGGTGCTGTTTTGCAGATAACATGGCTTCCGGCTCTTCTTCCTCCGTATCTCGGGTCGCCGTGACATGGGGGAACGTCCATTCCCTTGATCGGGGGCTCCGACGTGTAGCCGTGGTGGCTGAGTCTTCGGACTCAGAAACTGGCACCGTCGACACCGGCCATTTGTTGATCCTCGACGGCAACCAATTCAGGTATGACCGAGGGGACGACATCAGACGGGACCACCCCAAAGACAAGCACCTGATGGCGTTCCTCGAGCGCTTCAACCTTGGTGGGAAGCGTGATTTAATTCTGGTCCGTAGAGCTGAAGGAGCGCTACTGGCGGAGCGGGACAGCCTGACTGAGTCAGTCACCTATGGTATGCCCATGTACATCCCCGGGGAACCCAGGAAATGGGGGGTCGTGCTCGGAGTACAGGAATTATCCCCCGAGGCCGGGATGCTGACGAGAGCGCCGCAATACACACCAGCTTGCTGGAATGAAACCGCCGGCCGCGTTGATAGGGAGAAGCCCATATATGGTCTGTTCCTCGCACCGCTCCATTGGGGATACCGGGACGAGCCTTTTCTTTTGGACTGCTTGGCGGTCCGGTTCAAACATCAAATTTCAGTGGGGTGGTTTGGAGAGCTCAAAGCCACCGATGCTCACGCCTTCAAACCGAGAGCGGTTGAATTTACAGACTTCGTGCTGCGGCAATACGCCCCCATCTTGGTGCACGCCGGAATTTATCAGAGCGTATACGCTTCCCGGTATAGATACCCGATCTCCCGAGGCCTATGTTGCGGGATGATTGAAGTCTTCTGCCCAGAGTACAATACTTTCTACACTGCAGAAGGTGAAACTTCATTGGATTTATAGAGCCTTTCTCAGCTGAGCGGCCTGCCGATAGATGGAGAGCCGTATGAAGATGTTTGCTTCGCAGACTGGCTGAAGGACCAGACAGATGGTGAAGACAACTACTTCACGGGCTTCGCCTATCGTTATCTGATGAAGGCGTATCGCACCCTGCTGCGCCTGACACTTGACTCGCGGGAAGCGCGAAAGCCTAGTGAGAAGAGGCGCGTGCGGATGGGCACGTGGCTTCAATATTTCTTTGGTGGGGAACAGCACTATGAGGACTTCCCCACAGTGGTTCTGACAGCGGTGGCGCGGAAGAAGAGGGCTCGGCGCTAAGCAACATATCCTGCTGTCTCAGGGAGAGGGCGGCAGGCCGGCCCGAATCCCACGGGAGTTGACGCAGTTACACACTGTGCTGCGTACTTGACATATTGGCTTTGTTCATTCGCCCTTCCCCAAGGAGATGAGACGGTGATCAGGCCGGAGGCGATTTACCCTGCCTGTTTGATGGCTTGGGGGACGAAGCTATCCCTGTGCCCTGTGGCTTTATGCCTTATATACAAAATGTTGGGGGATTTGCACAAGTCGCGCATCCCCAGGAATTCACGGACAGTTGGTCCCCTCCACTTTTTTAATGCCTGGTTCTGCACCCTATTTCCGGAAGCAGCTCCCCGGTCAATGCAGTCAGATCGTCCTTTGCCGCGGATGATCGAATTTGCCAGTGCTGAACCGTCTTCACTGGCGGACCAGCTTTTCGCCATTCGGGGGAAGTTGACGATAGTTCCAACAGATTCCCCTGGCGTTCTGCATTTCGGGAGTTTGGCTGCCAGCTCCAGCCCTCTTGTCAACAGGATGTGGCAATGCCGATTATTTGAGACAGAGGAATTTATTCATTAGCTGACCGGGTCGAAGAGCACAAGGCCAATCTTGGAGCCAGAACTGGTGGAATGGGCGTTGTCTATTCGCCCCAGTGTTCTAGTCTTCAGGAAAAGTGGCTTGCTGTGGCTGGAGCCGTATTATCCTTTCCGTTTCAGCCAGAATTTTGGGTATGACCAGCAAATTCCTTCTTCTTCAGCCCGGTTCAATCTGCCGAATAGACACCGGGCTGGTCAGACGGCTACTGATGAAGCCCGTGGATGGTGGGACTACTTCCATCGCCGAGAGGATGTATCATTCAGGGTGCCAACCCCAGCTCGCCTGCCCCGAGTGACTCCAGACTTCATCAAGTGGTGGAATGCACGAACGGGCTTTTATCGGAATTTCCAGAAGGATTGCTGGCATGCTGCCGAACGCCGTTTTTTAGACTCCCAGCGGGAGTCCATTCTGGATGTTGATCCAGCCTACTTGAAGAGGCTGAAATCTTGGTCCAATACTGAGGTGGCGGCATATGTAGAAGCCAGGAAAGCTGCGAAGGGCAAGTCGTCCCGAGCCGACCCGAAGATGCCAGAGATCCAGAGGGATGATTATATTAAGACTCTCTGGGGGCTGTGCCGGGTTAGTAGTGAGAGGGTTGCTCTCCAGACGATCCCCCTTCCGGTGGAAGAACCCCTTCCTAGTATGGCGAGCTGGCGCCCGGAAGTTGACCATTTTCATCCTTATCGGACCTTCATCGGGAGGGAAAAGAGGCGGGCTGACTTGTACACCACCACCCCCTAGATATTCGCCCTACTTCATTCTCATGGGCTTTCAGTTGACAGTCCGTTAGAAGCCATTCGGAACCATCAGCTTCAAATATCCTTCAAGTATGTCGACGGTTGGGGATTCGACCACTTGAGCTTATATCATCACTTGTCCTCCTGCGGCCATGAAGCTTTGGCCCAACTGACGGAGAAAAGTGAAACAATTGGTGATGTATGCTGGCTGATCCGCGAGGCGGCTTCCCGGGACAAGGCGCCAGTATTGCTTTACTGGCCACTCAGTCCTCGATATACAGGGATGCCAGGTAATGCCTGTTTTCTTCTTCAGTCCTGGAGCTGCTTCCCCTATATTCAGTGTGCATCTTCTTACTCATGTGTTTACACAGCCCGTCTTTCTGCGGGAGCGACTCGACACTGTAGGGAGCTGATATCTAAGGTGCAGAAGCCTTCATATTTTAACATTCTAGAGCCGGCTCCCACCACGACGCCATTACCCCCTGGGGACTCACGAAAGCGGACCAGGTCTCAGGTCAGGGAGGCCATCAGCAGGGCTAAGAAAGCCAAGAGGGCAGAATCCCGTGCTACTCGGGCACGTCGGAGGAAGGCCGCTGAAGAGGAGTCTACGGTTCCCCTTCTTCGAGTTCCGTCATTTTCTGAATTTGAGGCCTCCCGGGCGCAAGGGCCTGAAGGCGAAGGTGACTTCTTATTCTTGCATGGCTTATTTGCTTGTTTCGGCCGCCTGGGCTGACCATCTTTCTTTTCAGTAGCTGCTGACACTATTCCTGCCGTTGTTGGGTTGGAGGCGACAACCGGAGCTACCGTTGGAGAGAGAGAGAGGGAAGTCCCCTTGACCTCTGTTGAGGGCGACTTGCCTTCACCGACACCCCATCGAGAAACAGAAGGTAATTTGCAGCTTGCCCGTAGAGCTCAGTGGCATGTTGTAATTTCAGTCAAGTCCTGATTGTTTATTGTTCTTTGACTCCAGTCGACATTCGGCCCACACTGCTCTCTGAGGTTGGTGCCTCGGCAGGGGTTGTCATCGGAGAGCAAGGGCTTCCAAGGGACCAGCCCCTGGATACTTCGCCGATAGATGTTCCCGAGATGGCGATCGCCGAGGAGGTTCTGGATAGAGGGCCTCCTCTCAGCGGCCCGGTTCATGCTCAGGTCCTGGAGATCAGAGGACAAGCAGAAGAGTCATCCTCTTCTGAACAGGTTGATTACGGCGGCGGCTCCGGCGATGATGAGGGGTTCCCGATGGCGGACACCGAGGCTGAGGACGCCGGGGCTTCATCAGCTTATGAGAGCGACCTGCCAACGTTTAGCCCTCCGAGGCTATTGGGAGCCGAGCACGGGCCATCATACCCGACTACAGGAGAAGGGCCAGAATCTTTAGAGGCCACTTTGGGAGGCCTAAATATAGTGCCGGTTGAGGTAGAAAGTATTCCGATTCCCACTTGCAGCACTTCTCTTAATTTTCAAGCCAGCTGGCTGATGTACATATATGGAATGCAGGCTGAGGTGGTACCGCCGGCTATAATGATCCGCATACCCCTTCCAGATGTGGATATGGGTCAGTCGGCCTTCCCACCAGTTGTGAGGCCTATTGCCCTGCGGCTTCCACGGACCTATGCTGCTGCAGCGGCCTCGGAGGAACCAGGTGCGACTGCCGAGGTTAGCGGCCCGCCCGAGGTTGCAGGGGCTCAAGCCGTGGTTGCTGGTGACGAGTCATTGCTGAAGCCGAGTGATCCCCCGGAAATAGAGGCAGGGGAAATTATTGCGGGCGAGGCCGATATCATTAAAGCTCTGTCGATCATAGAGGGCTCTCCTGCCTCAGCGACCGGTGAGACTGCTCAGGAAGAGCCAGTGCCTTCCGTCGCCGACACGGTTGTTGTAGCCTCACCGCAATGGGTGGGCAAGGAAGTTGGCATCGTGGAGGTTCCTTCAGTTGATGTAGCCGCAATAGTCGGGCCGGATGTGGGCGTCGTACAGACTATGCCATCGACGTCCCTCGGGGTAGCCGACGATATCTGGGCCGAGGTAGATAGCAGGGTAGACTTTCAGCTCCCCGAGACTTCGCCACTGGGTCTACAATTTTCTGGAGACATGGGGTGGCAGTCTCTGGCTAACCTCCAGCGGGCCATGCTAGCTTCTCCGAACCTGACTTATCTGCAGCTGAGAAGCTTGATAGATCATCTCTCCCGATCGCTTTTAGCATTTGGCTGTCCAATGGATGATTGGACCCCGCGGGTTGTGATGTTGTTAAAACATGCCAACAGGCGGGAGTTCCTCAATCGAGAGGTTTCTGATCAGCTGACTGCCGCGAAGCTGGAGAAGGCAGATTGCCGCACCGCCGTTAGTTCATTGAGGACGACCGTGGGGCAGCTGAGAAATGTTGCCAGCAATATCTCGGAACGTCGGATGCTCCTCGCGGCACGGTTGGACGAGTTACGCTCGGAACTTGCTAAGGTCGAAGCCGAGCTGCAAGAGGGTGAGCGCCTAGAGATCCAGACAACGGAAGAGGTGGACCTGGCTGAAGGATAACTTGCCTCACTAGACGAGAGGTTATCCCAGCTGACAGCCACCGAGACCCGTTTGCAAGAGTTGACACGATATCCTTCGCTGGGCCTTTTAGACTTGGCAGATATCTTTCGGCGCCCTCTGCCGTGACCTTGCCCTTTTTTTTTTCTTTCTTTTTTTTGTAATGCTCCTTTTTGTCTTCGGAGCTCATGTACCCCCGGGGGATGCCCCGGGCAAAAAAAATGTGTTCCACCCATTCTCATTAAATGGAAATATTTCTTTTCGTCGCCATCAATCGCGACTTCTTTTCCTTCTTTCTTTTCTTTATTCTGGATGGTCACCCGAACCTAGGGATACTTGCTGATGGCGCAGGAGAGCGCTCACGCCTTCAAGGAAGGGGTGAGGTGTTCGCTCCACCGCGATGTAGCCGTTCCCGGAACGGGGCCTTTGCCAATGTGGGACATAGGTAGCGTAGGCAGATGCACCTAGCGAATCTTGCCGCTGGTGATGAGAGGTGTGTTATGACCCTTGACACGGGTCAAATGTTGATGCCATGATGTTTTGTTGGTCAGCGAGGGTGGAGGGCCCAGGTTAGAGAGTAGTCAACCGATCTTGTCGATGGTGATAAGGGTCGAAAAGGGGTAGACGGTCTTGCCGATGGTGACAAGAACCGGATAGGTAGCGACCGATCTTGCCGATGGTGACAAGGGTCGAAAAGGTAGACGGTATTGCCGATGATGGCAAAAATCGGATGGGTAGCGACCGATCTTGTCGATGGTGACAAGCGTCGAAAGGGGTAGACGGTCTTGCCGATGGTGACAAGAACCGGATAGGTAGTGACCGATCTTGCCGATGGTGACAAGGGTCGAAAGGGGTAGACGGTATTGTCGATGATGACAGAAACTGGATAGGGTAGCGACCGATCCTGCCGATGGTGACAAGGGTCGAAAGGGGTAGACGGTCTTTCCGATAGTGACAAAAACCGGATAGGGTAGCGACCGATCTTGCCGATGGTGACAAGGGTCGAAAAGGTAGATGGCCTTGCCGATGATGACAAAAATCGGATAGGTAGCGACCGATCTTACCGATGGTGACAAGGGTCGAAAGGGGTAGACGGTCTTGCCGATAGTGACAAAAACCGGATAGGTAACGACCGATCTTGCCGATGGTGACAAGGGTCAAAAGGGGTAGACAGTCTTGCCGATGATGACAAAAACCGGATAGGTAGCGACCGATCTTGCCGATGGTGACAAGGGTCGAAAGGGGTAGACGGTCTTGCCGATGGTGACAAAAACCCGATAGGTAACGACCGATCTTGCCGATGGTGACAAGGGTCGAAAGGGGTATGACAATAGATGTATATTGCCGGGATATCGGATGAAGACTCCGCCACGACCTCGAAAGGGGTCTTCCGGATAGAGAATGAATCATCACTATTCAGCATTCATTTTTATTCACATTACTGACCTAAGCGCCCTTTCGGGTTTTCGCCGAAGCCAGCCCCCTCTTGCTTTTGTCCACGCGCCCTTTCGGGTTTTCACGCGGCGGGGTACCCGATTTTGCCTGCAACGCCCTTTCGGGTTTTCGCCATAGCCGGGTTATAGCCATTTTTGCACTTGACCCGATGTGGGAGCAAGTCTGGCGGGGTATCTCTATTTTTAACCCCAATTTCTTTTCCCTTTTTTTTCTTTGTTTTTGAATTCGAGATTCAGAAGAACTGGACCGCGAGAACGCCGACCGTCCTTGTCGATGAGGACAAGGGTTGGTCTTAAGTTTATTTCGTCGACAATGGTTAAATGTCGAAGCAAGGAAGTGGTTTATTAACAAGGATGTAGGATCCAAGTTCAAGAGTAGAGATCGACCAATCTTGCCGATGATGGCGAGAGTCGAAGAGGGTTTATACGTCGGCATATGTCACTGCCGAAACAAGAATGGGGTTGTCAACAGGGACGTAAGGTCCAATTTGAGGGTAGAGATCGACCGATCTCGCCGATGACGATGAGGGTCGAAGAGGATTTGTTCGTCGGCATATGTCACTGCCGAAACAAGGATGGGGTTGTCAACAGGGACGTAAGGTCCAATGTTGGGGGTAGAGATCGACCGATCTCGCTGATGATGACGAGGGTCAAAAAAGGGTTTGTTCATCGACATGGGTTACATGCCGAAGCAAAGATGAGGTTATTAACAAGGACGTAAGGTCCAAGTCATGGACAGAGATCGACCGATCTCGTCGATGATGACGAGGGTCAAAAAGGGTTTTTTAAAGTATTCCCGGTGGAACTTTGATGATTGTCCCCTTCGGAGTTTTATTGGGTGGAGAATAGGAGAGGCATTTGGGAAATTACCACTTTACCGACTCAAGCGCCCTTTCGGGTTTTCGCCGAAGCCAGCCCCCTCTTGCTTTTGCCCGCGCGCCCTTTCGGGTTTTCACGCGGCGGGGTACCTAATTTTGCCTGCGACGCCCGTTCGGGTTTTCGCCACAGCCGGGTTATAGCCATTTTTGCACTTGTTCTGCTATAGGAACAAGTCTGGCGGGGTATCTCTATTTTTAACCCCCTTTTTTTTTCTCTCTTTTTTTTTATTTGGAATGCGATCCGAAAGAGGGTAGTTTGATCAGGGCGAGATGCCACTAACCAAGGAGAAGTAGCTTGATTAGGGTGGAAAACCGCCTAATCCAGGGAAAGTAGCTCGATTAGGGTGGAATGCCGCTAACCAAGGAAAAGTAGTTCGATTAGGGCGGGATGCCGCTATACCAAGGGAAGTAGCTCGATTAGGGCGGAATGCCGCTAACCAAGGAAAAGTAGTTCGATTAGGGCGGAATGCCGCTAACCAAGGAAAGGTAGTTCGATTAGGGCGGGATGCCGCTAACCAAGGGAAGTAGCTCGATTAGGACGGAATGCCGCTAACCAAGGAAAAGTAGTTCGATTAGGGCGGAATGCCGCTAACCAAGGAAAAGTAGTTCGATCAGGGCGGAATGCCGCTAACCAAGGAAAGGTAGTTCGATTAGGGCGGGATGCCGCTAACTAAGGGAAGTAGCTCGATTAGGATGGAATGCCGCTAACCAAGAAAAAGTAGTTCGATTAGGGCGGAATGCCGCTAACCGATGAAAAGTAGTTCGATTAGGGTGGAATGCCGCTAACCAAGGGGAAGGGTAGCTCGGTTAGGGCGGAATGCCACTAACCAAGGAGAAGGGTAGCTCGGTTAGGACGGAGTGCCACTAAACCAAGGAAGAGTAGCTCGGTTAAGGCGAAATGCTATTAACCAAGGAAAGGGTAGCTCGGTTAGGGCGGAGTGCTACTAACCAAGGAAAAGTAGCTTGATTAGGGCGGAGTGCCACTAACCAAGGAAAAGTAGCTTGATTAGGGTGGAGTGCCACTAACCAAGGAAAAGTAGCTCGATTAGGGCGGAATGCCACTAACCGAGAAAAAGGTAGCTCGATTAGGGCGGAATGCCGCTAACCAAGTAAAGGGTATGTTCCGGCCGATCACTCGGGGTGTGTTGGTTGCGCCGCATGATACAGCTTAATGTGTTTTCCGTTGAGGGGAGAG